>OZ022504.1:5366033-6072533 GCA_963989385.1 Ctena decussata
TGGTACATAGATGCACCATAAAAAATAGTTGACACTTGTTTTCCAGTTTTTCCTGGAAGCATTTGCCTGCTGAGTTAGGCCCCTTTATATATATTTTTTTGTGTAAAAAAGGTTAGTTATCACAACTCCTCCTAGACTGCTTGACCGATTTTCTTGAAATTAAGTATGTGAACACATATTGGTATGAAGATGTGCATTAAGGTTTCCTTTTTGAAATCTGACCCCTCTTTTCCTGAGTTATGCCCCTTTTTGACATTTATTGCCAAAATTTTTGGGTTTATTTTAGTCAAGATACTGGAGAAGAAATGAGTTCACACATATTGTTCAGTTTTTCTCAAAAAGGTTTTCCAGCTTTGTTATGCCCCTTTGTAGTCTTCAAAAACAGAGTTTGTTGTTGTTACTTCTCCTAAACCTTTTGACTGATATTAAGTATGTGAACACATATTGGTATATAGATGTGCACTTGTATTTGTCATAACATGTATACTGTGTAAATGCAAAACTTAGATGACAAAGTTACATAACTGTTAAAGGCGGGGGGTATTTAGTAAGCCATGCTTACTGCCACTTCTAGTTTTCTATATTATGATAAACCATGGAGGAAATTTTTTTTTTAATTTTTCAAATGTTTATTTTGTCGTCTGCTTTTTAGCACCTTAAAGGTGTAATTGCTACTTAGAATAATGATATACTGGGTATAAGACTATCATGTCATGGCTCCTGTTTAGATGAAACTAATATACTTAAAGTACAAAGGAATAGAAGACAAATGAGCATTTAATGCTCTTTTGCTTTATATTCCTTTGTAGTATTGTTTCAATTTAACAATATTCATGAAACTATGTGTTCTTAGGCATTATAAAGGGCTATAGTGTTTAAGGACTTACTTACATCTATATTCCGAAATTTACAAACACGACAATGCTCCATGATAACCAGTTAAATCTACTTTACAACAGATTTCCACTTCTTAATTTTTTTACCTATATGTGTACACACTGTCAACTTCATTGTAAGTAAATTCTGTAACTTGACAATATCCTTTAACCCATTGCATTCTGGGTATTTTTTGTCGTCTACTGAAATTGTCGTCTGCATCAAAAATCAAGAATATTTTGACAATATTGGTCTAACTAACTCTTGTAGAAACGATGTCTAGGCAGCAAACATTTTGGATCTCAGATCAGTCCCCACATTTGTGGGGCCTGATCTGGATCCAAACTGTTTGCCAAGATACCCCTAAAGGGGTATCCCAAATGGAATGGTTTAAAACATACCTTTCACACAAATACGTAACAGCTGTAATGGTCTTCTTAGTGTAAATTTTTAATATATTCTATCATATTACCCACTTGACTGAAATTTCTGAATCTTGTAACCATGACGATGTTACCATGGTAACTGTTAAAATCACCTTTCACATACAGCTCACAGATAAAAGATTTCTTTCTAGTATGTGCTCAAATGTGTTCTGTCACACTGCCAACTGTGATCTTTCCGTAACCAAGTAAATCTGTTATCATGGTTTAGCTTGTCTTTTAGATACAGGACAAAACTGAAAGGTTTTTCTCTAGTATAATCAAATTCTCTCATACTTGAATCTCAAAAACTTGTTACAATGGTAACCTATTGTAATGGCAACATAACCATGGGAATACATTACCATGGTAACAATTAATCTTACCTTTCATACACAGGTCACAAATCCACATTGCCAACTTTCTTGAAATCTCTGTAACTTGTTACCATGGTAACATAGTGTCATGGTAGCAAAACCATGACACTATATTACCATGCTAACACAATGTTCTCCCAGAAATTTCAGAAGGCATGTCGCTTTTAACACAACATGGATTCGCGGAACACTATGTCGCACCTGCTGTGATCCTTCATATAAAGAAATCAATGAAAGCATCAGTTTGACATATTTGGTCAAAATCCATTTGGTAGTTCATGAGATATTGTCTGTTTCATACTTTTTTCTATTTTTAGTAACGGTCAAAGGCAGCCATTGTAGATGGTCAATTTGCAAAAAAAATTGAAATAGCTTCATGCAAGGACCATTCTGACACAAAGTTGGTTCAAATTCATTAAGAGGTTCTTGAGAATTTTCATTTTCATGTTAATGCTATTTTTAGTAACAGCAGCTGACGGCCATTTTGGATTGCCTACTCACATAAATTTGAAAAAACTCCATTAGCAACATTCTGATTGAATTCAACTGAAATCTGCTCAGCTTTTCTTGAGATATTTGCATTTTAGCAAAACTTGGCTCGTAAACAGAAACTAGGTCACTGTGACCTAATTCCACTACAGATTATTTTTATTTTGAAAACTCTGACAATGATGGTCCTTTTAATACTCCATGCAAAATTTCAACCTTATGTACCGAGTGGTAAACTAAAATCTGCTCAGCGTTTCTTGAGATATTGGCATTTTATTAAAACTTGGCTGATAAACAGAAAGTAGGTCACTGTGACCTAATTCCACTACAGATTATTTTCATTTTGAAAACTCTGACAATGATGGTCCTTTTAATACTCCATGCAAAATTTCAACCTTATGTACCAAGTGGTTCTGGAGAAAAAGTTCATTTTATTTGTTTTGCTATTTTTAGTAACAGTGGCCATCTTGGATTCTCAACCCAGCTGACTTTTAGCATTCTGAAGCCCTGCAGTCTGATCATGCTGAATGTGAAATTTGGGACCCATTGGTGCAGTGGTTTCAGAGAGTAAGTCATTTCAATGGACTTAAATGCCAGGGTTGACGTAAATTATGCTGGGTCGACATAAGGTCACTGTGACCTAATTCTGCTACAGATTTTTTTCACTTTGATAATTCTGAACACCAAGATCCCATTAATGCTTCATGCAGAATTTCAGCCAAATATACCTAGTGGCTCTGGAGAAAAAGTTGATTTTATTGGTTTTGCTATTTTTAGTAATGGTGGCCATCTTGGATTTTCGATCAGCCTGAATTTTATTATTCTGAAGCCCTGCAGTCTGATCATGCTGCATGTGAAATTTGAGAACCATGGATACAGTGGTTCAATAGAACAAGTCTTTTGAATGGACTTAAATGCTAGGGTCAACGTAAACGGTCGGACGAATGAACTGGCTGACGGAAAACCGGACACCTATATCGCACCCTGCTAAAGCAGGTGCAACAAAAATCAGATCTTGATGATCAATTTTTTAAATCCTTAATATAGCAATGCTTAGTCAAAATTAGCCAAAATAAACACAAATACTTATTTGACGATCCTCAATGCATTAAAAACATCTTTACAGGCTAAGAAATGAAAATAATAGCATTTTTATAAATTTTCTTTGAAAATTAAGGCATGCTGCAAAAGTAATATGAAGAGGAAGGCATGTTGCAAGCGACATGCCGTAATGGTCTGGGGAGATCTCTGTAACAGTTACAGTTACCTTTCATACAGAGGTCACAACTGAGAGGCCTGTCTCCAGTTTGTGTTCTTATATGTGTTCTATCACACTGCCGATTTGTTTAAAATCTCTAAGACTTTTTAACCATAAACAGCAAACTACCATATTAATCATATTAAATGTCCCGAGGCATTGTAGTCTGCAAAAGGGGGGCATTATTTAGAGCCTGAAGTGTAGTATATCAGCCACTGAAAAATACCTCTAATAACTCTTAAAGGAAAGAACTTGCCTCTAGAAGAGCAAAATCTTTTCATCAGAGTAGACCTATTTCAAAGAGCTATCTTATCCAGAGAAGGAAACAGGAATTCATGCAAGTTAACATGGTTAGTGGAACATTATTTCCAGAAAAAAGAGGGCCATGAGGCCCTGAATCGCTCACCTGGGCAATTGGCAACGTGGCTTTTTCTTATCATGTCTGAAATTGTCAAAATATGAGTCTTGGGTCAAAAGTCAAAGAATGACCATGACCGCTTGTACTCATAAATCTTCATGTACTCATCAAGACAGCCATATATACCATTTTTAGGCCAAAATCTTCAAAACTTTCCACGAAATCTTATGTTCTAGCATTTTCCCACATTTGACCATGCTGAAATAAAGGTCAGGGTAAACCCAAGGTCACCATTTGAACACTCTTGGTGGTACTCTAGTACTCCATGCTACTTACCAAGTTTCAAGGCCATAGGTGTATTGGTTCTGGAGAAGAAACATATTAAAGATTTATACCATAAGTGGTAATGGAGGCCATGTTGGTCATGTGACCTCGACTGTTTGAACAAATTTTTATTCAATCAACCCCTGGAGGCTATATATGAAATGTGTTTACAATTGGCCCTTTGACTTTTAAGGAAATGGGTACCAATGTCAAAGTATGAGCAATCTGGATCAAAGGTCAAGAAATGACCTTGACCTCTTGTACTCATAATTCTTCATGACCTCATTAAGACAACTGTATATACCAATTTTTAGGCCAAAATCTTCAAAACTTTCCATGAAATCTCATGTTCTAGGATTTTCCCATATTTGACCTTGCTGTAAAAAAGGTCAAGGTCAACACAAGGTCATAATTTGAACAATCTTGATAGTACTCAAGTACCCAATGCTACATACCTAGTCTCAAGGCCATCGGTTAATTGTTTCTGGAGAAGAAGGTTTTTAAAGGTTTTTACCATATATGGGCATAGTGGCCATGTTGGTCATGTGACCATGACCGTTAGAAAATATTTTCATTCCCTCAACCCCTGGAGGCTCTATATTAAATTTGGTCACAATTGGCCCAGTGGTTTTTGAGGAGATTGTTTGAAATTGTCAAAATATGAGAGTTCTGGGTCAAAGGTCAAAGAATGACCTTGACCTCTTGTACTCACAAATCTTCATGTACTCATTAAGATGACTGTATATACCAATTTTTAGGTTAAAATCTTCAAAACTTATCATGAAATCTCATGTTCTAGCATTTTCCCAAATTTGACCTTGCCATATAAAAGGTCAAGGTCAACACAAGGTCATTATTTGAACAATCTTGATAGTACTCAAGTACCCAATGCTACATATCAAAACTCAAGGCCATCGGTCTACTGGTTCTGGAGAAGAAGATTTTTAAAGGTTTTTACCATATATAGGCATGGTGGCCATGTTGGTCATGTGACCTGAACCGTATGAATACATTTTTGTTCCCTCAACCCCTGCAGGCTCTATATGAAATTTGGTTTCAATTGGCTAAGTGGCTTTTGAGTAGATTGTTAGAACTTGTCAAAATATAAGAGTTCAGGGTCAAAGGTCAAAGAACGACCTTGACCTCTTATACTCGTAAATCTTCATGTAGTCATTAAGATGACTGTAGATACCAATTTTTAGCCCAAAATCTTCAACAGTTTCCAAGATATCTTCTGTTGTAGCATCTTGCCATATAAAAGCATAAGGAAGCAAATTTGACCTTACCGTAAAAAAGGTCAAGGTCAACCCAAGGTCATAATTTGAACAATCTTGGTAGTACTCGCGTACCCGATGCTACATACCAAGTTTCAAGGCCATCGGCCTATTGGTTCTGGAGAAGAAGATTTTTTCAGGTTTTTACCATATATGGGCATGGCGGCCATGTTGGTCATGTGACCAGGACCGTTTGAACAACTTTTCCTTCCTAAGGTCCCAGGAGGCTCCATATGAAATTTGGTTACAATTGGCCCAGCGGTTTCAGAGGAGAAGTCGTTTGAAATTGTTGACGGACGGACGGACGACGGACGACGGAGCCTTACCATCCTATAAGCTCCCCCGGAGCCGCTGGCTCAGGTGAGCTAAAAAGTCAGAGGATTCTTATTAGAGCACGGGCGTTTATTAAGACTAATATGGTACATGCATCATAGTTATACTAACCTTTCACATTGGTAACTTTGCTGAAAACTTACCTTTCATACAAAGGACACAACTGAAAGGCTTTTCTCCCTATGTGTTCTGATGTATTCTGTCACAGTGCAAACTTGGTTGAAATCTCTGTGACTTGTTAACATGGCAACATATTGTCATGGTAATAAAACCATGACAATACATAATCATGGTAACAGTTAAACTTACCTTTCACACACATATCACAACTGAAAGGTTTTTCTCCAGTATGTGTTCTGATGTGTTCTGTCACATTGCCAATTTGGTTGAAACCTCTGTGACTTGTTACCATGGTAACACATTCTCATGGTAACAAAACCATGACATTACATTATCATGGTAACAGTTAAACTTACCTTTCATACCAAGTTCACAACTGAAAGATTTTTCTCTAGCATGTGTTCTGATGTGTTCTGTCACATTGCCAACTTGGTTGAAATCTCTGTGACTTGTTAACATGGCAACATATTGTCATGGTAATAAAACCATGACAATACATAATCATGGTAACAGTTAAACTTACCTTTCACACACATATCACAACTGAAAGGTTTTTCTCCAGTATGTGTTCTGATGTGTTCTGTCACATTGCCAACTTGGTTGAAATCTCTATCACATTTAAGGCAGGTGTAGATCCTCTTGCCTGAAATGTAGTTAAATTTTGCAAAATCTTTGGGATTTCAAAAACATGTACATATACATATACAACAATATGGGGGGCATAAAAATCTGATCCGAAAATAGAAAGTCAAGAGAAAATATGGTAATCCATTGTCCATCAGTCTCCTCATACACAAAACATGTTCAAATAGGGCAATTCAAATACAATATAGGTACATGTAAAATGTAATTCATACTAATGTCCTTGTCAGTTTTGCTCCCTAAACATCACAGAGATATATTGAACATCTTCATATACTCGAGGACTTTAAAAATGCCTCACCCCAAATTGTGATGTGTTTTAGTAATTCCACATATAAAGCTATTAAAGATGACTATGGTATTTTAGAAAGTGTAAAACTAATCAACTCAAAGTAATTGCACGAAACTATGTCATGCGTGACGACCTTTGCACTTCACAGGTCAAGGTCACTTCCCCTTAATTTTACTTTCAACTTCTTAATGATACAGCCCTTGAAGTCGTTCCCAACTTTGCCGTGAAAGATATCATACAGCAAAAACACAAAATTAAAGTCGGCATGACTTTATGTGCAGTCACAAAGCTAAAATTGGAAACTGGAACACAGAAATTGGAATCTGAAAAAAGTGATTTTCTGGAAAATAACGTAATTTGACAATTCACACTTCACATGAACAGTATCTGATACAAACATCTTACAGATTTACTTTCTAAGCATCCGTCTACATCAGCGGTTACTTTGGTATTAGCACCAAAACGTCTGTTTATCAGCGCAGTAAATGACGTCAAAGTCAATGATTCCATTCTGGACGAACTCTAAAATGCAAATTTTAACTACACGCGGCTCTAGAGTAGACAATTATTAGCCGTAAAATACTGTTTTAGTGAATTTATTGTTGTCGGTTTGGAAGTTTGATGCCATGTTTAAAATGCCATTATTGCAGTCCATGAATGTTTGTTTACCTCGCTTCGGTTCAGTAATTGTTGAAATATAGCGGAAGACGGGTACCACGCTATACTCTGATAAGCATTCGGATGGTGCATTATAACAGTTTTGGTGCCAATCCCACGTTTTAAAACAGCCTTTTATCTTTGCCGTGTGTATTTAAACCTTTAAAATTCTAAGATTGTGCTGAAGAGTACGCCATGCATTTATGCTTTATGTGTGCAGTTTTATTCATCACTTGTTTTGTTTTAGCTTATAATAAAACAAATGCAGCATTGCAATTTCTTTCAGGTGAGGCGTTTTAAAGTCTTCTAGTATATTATGTTCAATGTTTGAAGTGAACAAGATCCTATGTAATGGACCAGTGGCCCAAAAGCTATTTCTAATTTACATGCAATTTCTTTGAAGTAAAACTTTATCTTTCCAGTCCAGAACAGTATGTCTTTGATAAATCACTGTGTACACTGAATTAAATTTCTTTGAGAAAAATAATTTGTTTGATGCCCTGTTAGTTTTGGATACATTTCATGTAACGATCTCATAATCAATTCTGGGCCCTGGTTGTTCAAAGCATTTTTAGCTTAACATAGTCGTTAGTGGAGGATTTGTTTAGTCTTCTATTCTATTCTATCTCATAACCTTGTAAGGTCTTTAAGGTACCACAGATAACTTCACAACAATCCTTTTGAACCTTGTCCTGTTTTCAGCTGCCCTATACAGAGCTCTAGATAAGACGGCGTATTTGATGATAATTAAGGATAATTTTTCTTACTTCTCATCGAAACCATATGTTGTGACCCCTCATTTGAACCGTCTCGTCGAGACGGTTCAGATGAGGGGTCACAACATATGTTTTTATGCAGAATTAACAAAAATTATCCCTAATTATCACCAAATACGCCCTCTTATCTAGAGCTCTGCTATAGTTAGGCTGGCAAAGTCCATCCCTGTCCACTCTTCGATATTGTCTTCCCACCTCTTCTTCTACCTATTCTTCTTTTTTCTTTCACTGTTTCAGCATGCCTTGTAGAACCGTCTTAGCTAAACAGAAGACCTTGAGACATGGCCAAACCACCTTAGTTTTCATTTCTTAGTTTCGTTCTTACAAAAATCATCAAATCAACAGTGGTAATATTTTTTGCTGAAAACTTGTGAAGAGCTTTTGTACTGCAAAAGTGCCTCACATTTTTACAGCAAGAAATGGCAGTGATGTTGCACATGAACTTTTGACCGAGTTACGCCCCTTTTTCAACTTAGTGCATTGTAAACCTATGGAACCTTGTGAACAAAATATCTCAAGAACCCTTGATGCTAGGATCATGAGTTTTTGAAGGAAGACATTGCCCAAGGTGTAAATGACCTGATTAACTTTTGAGAAGAATTGGTGAATTTTTGTCTGAATTATGCCCCCTTTTTGGCCTAGTGAACTGAAGCCTAAGTCAAAAAAGGGGCTTAACTCTATCAAAAATTCATGATTTTTTTCAAAAGTTAATCCAGGTCATCTACACCTTGGGCAATGTCTTCCTGCAAAAAAACACGAGCCTAGCATCAGGGGTTCTTTTGTTCACAAGCTTCCATAGGCTTACAATGCACTAAGTCGAAAATGGGGCATAACTCAGTCAAAAAATCTTGATTTTTTTTCAAAAGTTAATCAGGTCATCTACACCTTGGGAAACGTCATCTTGCAAAAAATCATGATCCTAGCATCAGGGGTTCTTGAGATATTTTATACACAAGGTTCCAGAGTGGAAAAAGGGGCAAAACTCTGGAATTACGTGACCAGCAGAAAAAATAAAAAATACTGGTCTGCTTATTTTTCATGTACATGCCATATATAAAATTTCAAGATCCTAGCATAACCGGTACTTGAGTTTCCCAGGTGCCAAAAAGAGATACGGACAGACAGCATAGGGAAAGGCCCAAACCATTTTACCCCCTCAACTTCTCCAAAGCTGGGGGCATAAAAATTGTGAGGAGCTTTTGAAGTGACATTCTTTTCTCAAACAAGAATTCTGCAAAATGCAGTGTCTCACCTGCTTGTGCTTTGTCAAAAAATAGAGCTATAAACCTGGAAACCAGGTACAAAGTTAACACTGCTGATACCACTAGACAAGTAATACCTTTGTTTTGCTTCTCTTAGCGGGAGGTGATATAGAAATTCAAAATAAAGCACACTGATTGGCTGCTTCCGAGCACATGCTCGAAAGCAGCCAATCAGTGTGCTTTATTTTGAGTTTGAGATTATTCTCAAGTTTAATAATCTCGAACCCAAGTTTCAATGCTCTAGGGTTTTGTTACAAAGAAACAGAGCTAAACCAGAAAGCACAATGAAAAATTTTAAAAGTCAGTGAATCCTAAACTGTAGGGGTAGATGCCATATTGATGATAATTTTCAGTTTCACTCTTCCAAATTTGTATGTGTCCTGCGTTTCATGGTTCTAGCCTTTATCATTCAGAAACCAGAGCTAATCTTGACCCAAATGTTTAGGTATACTGGTATACTTTCAGGGTAAACAACTCTATCATTTCCTGATTTGCTTCCCTTCTTAAAGGTAGGTTCCTGTACTAGCGATAACAGTTATGTCCACAAAATAATTTCGTCTTTTTCAGAGCAGTATTGAATTCTCTTATTTTTCTGAATTTGTTGCTACTGAGAAACTCGTCAGATGTTAAAGAAAATAGTCGTTTTCCCTTTTGGTTTATTTTCTTTCGTTGGAATTCCAGTTCTAAAAATAACTATGTTTATTATGTCTACAAGTGCGCGATTTCTGATGCCATTCTCCAAAGGTCAATTTTCCCTTGTCGTGCTGAATTACAATCTATGCAAATGCATGATATTGTTTGCCAATGATATTCTATTCCCACCAGATATGCTTTCTTTATTCTCCATATATAATGTGGGGGTCTGTAAAAACAGGGTTCTAATTAGTGCTTATACTTCTCAATGAAAACATAATGTAAAAAGACCCTCATTAGAACCGTCTCACTCAGCTGGTTTTCATGAAGCAACAATTGTGGGAAAGAATCCCTAAATTGTCTGTTACCTTTCTTATCTGGAGCACTTATTATATCCAAATAAATCCACCTTTATTTGGAGATCTAACTCATCATCAATCTTTGATTTTAACCCTTAAAGCACTAAAAAGCAGAAAACAAACTTTACCTCTGCAAAATTAAAACAACTATTACTGTTTTGTCCAAGCTATATCATATTGAGAATTCAAAGACTAAAGCGCAAAAAGCATAGATTCAGATGTGGAGGAACATTAAGAGCTGCCTCATCTGGAGCTACGCTGTTTGCAGATTCAACTATTTTCACTTTTGGCACTTTAAGTGTGAACATTCTTATTGCTCTTGGGGTTTTAAAAGACAAGACACATTTGACAAAGCATTCACATTTTTTATTATTATAAGTGAGACAAAATATTGCCATGATCTATAGATTTACAGCAAGCTGTCACTAAAAAACACAATGTATATTTAACATTTCTACAATCTCAAAAGAAAAACTAGACAATCACTAAAGGTGATGAATGCCCTCGCCATATGCCTCACTAGATGAGTAATGTATTAAGAGGTATTTGTGTGAAATTATACCAAAATCTGTCAATAATAAAGGTGCTCGAGGGATGACAAATTTTTTTCTAAAAAAAAGCATCTGTGACCTTGACCTTGGCTCTACAACCCTGAAAGGTGAATTTGTCTATGATATTGTGATACGTAATATTTGTGTGAAGTTCTATCAAAATCAGTTAACAAATAAAGGTACTAGAACCTTGAAAAAGTTTTACATGTAGTCCAGTGATCTCCCCAGACCGTTAAGGAAATTACCTTTGCAACATGCCTTAATTTCCAATGAAAATTTATTAAAGTGCTATGATTTTCATTTCTAAGCCAGTAAAGTTGTTTTAAATGTACTAAGGATCATCAATAACTTATTCATAATGTAAATTTAGGCTAATTTTGACAAAGCATTGCTATATCAAGGACTTTAAAAACTGATCAACAAATGAAAATCTGATTTTTGTGTTAAAAGTGACATGCCTTCTGAAATTTCTGGGGAGAACACTGCAGTACCTATAATAGCATCTGTGACCTTGAACTTGGACCGACACTGCTGAAACGTAAATTTGTCCCAGATATTGCCATGCTAAATATTTGTGTAAAGTTACGTCAAAATCATTCCAGAGGGATGACAATGTATTTTCTAAAAATAGCAACCGTAACTTGACCTTGACCTTAAAATTCTGGATCGCGAAACTTTCCAAGATATTGTCACACTAAACATTAGGGTGATGTTACATCAAATTCTGTCAATGAATATAGGGGCTCGAGGGATGATAAAGATTTTTCTAAAATAAGCGACTGTGACCTTGACCTTGAACCTGCATTTCTGAAATGGTAATTTATTCAAGATATTGTCATACTTAACATTTGTATGAAGTTATATCAAAATCGATCCATAAATAAAAGCGCTAGAGCAATGCCTAAGTTTTTCGGAAAATAGCAACTGTGACCTAGACCTTGATTCTTCCAACCTGAAACGCAAACTTGTCGAGGTACTGTCATACGCAATATAGCTGTGACCTTATATCAAAATCAGTTCATACATGAGGCCGCTAGAGCCACAACAAAAGGTGAGCATGTATATAAGGCACTGAAATATGGTCAAAATATGTATGTCATGCAAGGGGACATAATTCTGCAATAAAGACCTGAATCAAAGTTTTGTTTCCTTTATGCACATGTTCAATGCATGTCTGAACTGCGCTGTAAGTTTCAACTCCCTGCATCTAATACTGTAGGAGGGGTAGCGGAGACAAAAACAGTACTAAAAGTGTAAAATATGGTCAAAATATGTATGTTATTTAAGGGGACATAATTCTGCAATAAAAATCTGAATCAAAGTTCTGTTTCCTTTATGCACATGTTCAATGCATGTCTGAACTGTGTTGCAAGTTTCATCTCCCTGCATCAAATAGACAAGAACAGTACTACAAAGTGTGACAGACGGACGGATGTATGCATGGACAGACAAGGGCAAAACTATATGCCCCTCCCCACTTCGTGGCGGGGGCATAAAAAAGCTTCAAATTTTCTTCAAAAATATCAAAAAGGATGTTTATTAAATAATACTCATTTATTTACAAAATGCCCCTGCTCTAATCACTGACTACTCGCCCATTTTCCAAAAACAATCTGTACACAGACTTTCCAAAATGGCATAATTCCAAAGTTTGTGTGTCCAGTAGTGCTTGTTTAACAAGGCCACAGTCCCTGGGTACAAAACCATTTGAGCCGTGACAAGACAAAACCAACAAAGTGGGAGGTGCACCTAGCGAAGACTCCGCATGGAGCTAGCTTAGACCCTTAGCTACCCTTTAAGCGCACAGCGAGGAGTCTGATCAGACTGGGCGGATGCCCAGGCTGATCTGTGTCTTCGCTGGATGATCATGCCACTTTGTTGGTTTTCTCATGTCGCTGCTCATTTCAGCCACATTAGCTCAGTATGAGCTGTGTTTTGCATGCACATGTAGTTTTGCTGGTTTGTAAATGCAGACTGCTAATATTCAGTGACACGGAAATTCACTGACCACCACTCTGATACCACTTTTCCAGCTCAGAGCATACTGGATTTGGATTTCATGGTCTACAGCCGGTTGGAAAAATCAATTGCACACCTGGGCCCGGTTGTTCAAAACTAACGACATCGTTAGTTAACGTTTTGTTAAAATTTCAAATGTTAAAATCTCAAATACACCAATATTTTTAGTTGAAAAAATGTGAGCAGCTTTTGCATTGCAAAAGCTTCTCACATTTTTTCAACTAAAAATATCAGTTTATTTGGTTATAAAGTCATAAAACACTTCACGAGTTGACCTCTTAACGAGCTTGTTAGGCTAACGATGCTTTGAACAACTGGGCCCTGGTTAAGTATGTTTTCCAAGGATGTTATGAAACAAGAAAGAGGTGTTACAGGTTGTTTGGGTACTATAACACTTATTCGTTCGAACAGCTCTTTTTCATTTCGTAAAAGGCCTTCTATACACATTAACCAGGGGTGAATTGGATGAATGCAATGCTAAAGCATAAGATCCTCAGTGTATAATTGTCCTATATATATAACTTATTTTATCATCTAGAAGATGCCGTTTCCTGCTCCAAAATTAAGCAAATATAACCAGTCTTGTGTAAATAAGCTTTAAGCTGGGTTTTCTCTTCCAATACCATCCCAAATGTCTACATCAGTCTTATAAGGCATAAGATGAATCTAGAATTCTGGGAACGTTTTTGGAACCAATCTCAGTTACCTCATCTCACAGAGACGGTTCTACTATAGGTTTTCATTGTAAAATAAGACAAATGAACTGAAACACCACAAAACCAACAAAGTGGCATGTGCGGCCAGCAAACACTCAGATTAGCCTGGGCATCCACCCAGTCTGATCAGAGTCTTTGCTGTGCCCTTAAAGCATCTAATCTACCTCCATGCCAATAGCAAAGACACTGATTTGACTGGGCAGATGCCCAGGCTGACCTGAGTTTTAGATGGGTGCACATGCTGCTTTGTTGGTTTTGTCATGTCGCGGCTCAAATAATTTCAGAATTATCTTTAAAAGCCCACCTTATCTGGAGCTCTTGACCAATCAAAAACCTCAGGCAAACAAATGCATGTGAGCTTTTCTGATAACATTTTATTTTGTAAAATATACTCAGACAAATTTGTTAAGAGCATTGTTGCCCCCAACCCACTTTCTAAAATGCATTTAATGTATAGTTAAACAGTTAATGTATAGTTAAACACTTTTATCTGGCTGTTACTTAATTTTGGCACAATTCATGGTAAAGATGATCCTGAGGACCAATGGTCCTATAGCTCACCTGATACCTTACTGTCAACATACACAATTTGTCGCTTCCCTCATTTATTACAAATTTTAAACCAGTGGCTTCTAATGAGTGAATATTGTAACCTTTAAAAATATCTCAGTGACCTGAAGCAAAGATCAAACAATGACCTCGAAATTTGGAGACCCTATGTCTTCATATATTCATTCAGTTAACATATTTTCAAATTACTACATCTACATGTAGGCTTATAAGTTTTGGTAAATCCATTGTTTAAGCCTTTTCCAATATAAAAACATATATAAGGAATCAAAGCTGACCTTGCCATGAATTAGGTCAAGTTCAATACAGGGTCATCATTTGAAAGAAAAAAATTATAGGGTCTGAGACCCCGATGCTATATACAAAGTTTCAAGGCCATTGAAATTTCGGTTCCTGAGAAGAGTTTAAAGGATTTTTACCATATATGGGCATGGCTGCCATCTTAGTCATGTGACCAGACCATCTGAACAAACTTTCATTCTTCCAATCAAGTAAAGCTCCATAATGAAATATGGCTTCAATCAGCCTAGTAGCTTCAGAGGAGGAGACCAGAGCTCTAGATAAGAGGGAGTATTTGATGATAATTAGGGATAATTTTTGTTACTTCTGCATAACAAGAGGGCCATGATGGCCCTGGATCGCTCACCTGAGTATCCTGTGAACTTAACCTCAGAGACATCCATATGACCGACAGACACAGATTCACAAAGATTAAATGGAAAATGGACCCTTTAATGTGTACCTACGGTTTTTATAAGATTTAACCTAATGACCTAGATTTTGACCCCACATGACCCAGTTTCAAACCTGGTCTAGATTTCTTGGATATGTACATTCTGACAAAGTTATCAAAACTGTGCCCTTTAGAGTGTACAAGTTTTTCTAAGGTTTAACCTAGTGACCTACTTTATGACCCAACATGACCAAGTTGCACCCTTGGTCCAGATTTGTTGGAGACAAACATTCTGACAAAGTCTCATGAAGATTAGAACAAAACTGTGTCCTCTAAAGCGTTAACACTGTTTTTCTAAGAACTGACCTAGTGACCTATTTTTGACCTGACATGGCCCAGTTTCAAATCTGGTATAGATTTCATAAAAATAAACATTCTGACAATGTTTCACCTAGATTAGATCACAACTGTGCCCTCTAGAGTGTACACAAGGTTTTTCTTAGATTTGACCTAGTGACCTAGTTTTTGATCCCACTTGACTCAGATTCAAATCTGGCCTAGATTTTATATAAATAAACATTCTGACAAAGATTCATGAAGATTGGATAATAACTGTGCCCTCTAGAGTGTGCACAAGGTTTTTCTAAGATTTGACCCAGTGACCTAGTTTTTGACCCCACATGACCCAGTTTCATAGATGGTCTAGATTTCATTTAGATCAACATTCTGACAAAGTTTCATGATGATTGGATCATAACTGTGCCCTCTGTGTCATTCTAAGATTTATTTCTATTTTTAGCTCTGGCGGCCATTTTATTCAGCGAAGTGGAACCGTTTTAGCAATTTTTGTTCAGGGCCATGACTTAAACATTTCTGTGAATTTTTTTTTAAATCGAGCCATTGGCTTCAGAGACAATGATGTTTAAAGCTTTTTTCTATTTTTAGCTCTGGTGGCCATTTTGTTCAGCGGAGCAGAACCGTTTGAGCAATTTTGGTAGAGGGTCTCCTAAGGAACATTTCTGTGAAATTATTTCAAAATCGGCCAAGCAGTTTTGGAGAAGTCGTTTAAAGGTTTTTCTATTTTTAGCTCTGGCGGCCATATTGTTCAGTGGAGCGGAACCGTTTGAGCTCTTTTGGTAGAGGGTCTCCAAAGGAACATTTCTGTGAAATTATTTCAAAATCTGCCCAGCAGTTTTGGAGGAGAAGTCATTTAAAGGTTTTTCTATTTTTAGCTCTGGCGGCCATATTGTTCAGCGGAGCGGAACCATTTGAGCAATTTTGGTAGAGAGTCCCCCAAGGAACATTTCTGTGAAATTATTTTGAAATCCGTCCAGCAGTTTTGGAGGAGAAGTCGTTTAAAGGTTTTTCTATTTTTAGCTCTGGCGGCCATATTGTTCAGTGGAGTGGAACCGTTTGAGCAATTTTGGTAGAGAGTCCCCCAAGAAACATTTCTGTGAAATTATTTCAAAATCTGCCCAGCAGTTTTGGAGGAGAAGTCGTTTAAAGGTTTTTCTATTTTTAGCTCTGGCGGCCATATTGTTCAGCGGAGCGGAACCATTTGAGCAATTTTGGTAGAGAGTCCCCCAAGGAACATTTCTGTGAAATTATTTTGAAATCCGTCCAGCAGTTTTGGAGAAGAAGTCGTTTAAAGCAAAAGTTGACGCCGGACAACGGACGACGGACGACGGACGATGGACAAAGACCGATCACATTACCTCACCTTGAGCACTTCGTGCTCAGGTGAGCTAAAAACATACAACATATGTTTTTATGCAGAAATAAAAAAATATCCTTAATTATCATCAAATACTCTCTCTTATCTAGAGCTCTGGGAGACGTTTGAAAATGAGTATGGACAACAGAATCTCTTTGACCTTGAACAAAGATAAAAAATGACCTTCCCTTTTAGCAACATAATGCTTTCTACTGCTCATTTAGTTAACCATATTTATCAAATGTCATACCTTAGTAGTTTCTGGGAACTCCTTTGTTAAAGTATTTTCCCATAATAAAGCAAAACATACTAAACTTGACCTTGCCATAAATTACATCAAGGTCAATACAGGGTCATCATTTCAACAAACTTTGTAGTGCCTGAGTCCCTGATGCTACAGACAAAGTTTCAATGTCATTGGTCTTTCAGTTTTGGAGAGGAAAATTTTTAAAGGCTTTTTACCATATATGGACATGGTGGACAGCTTGGTCATGTAACTCAGACCACCTGAACAAACTTTCCTTCCGGGGAGGCTCCATCTGAAATATGGCTTCAATCAGCCCAGTGGCTTCAGAGAAGATGTTAGAAAATTTTGACAGGCAACAAAATCACAGTGACCTTGGATAAAGGTCAAAGAAGGATCTTGACCTTTAGCAACATAACATCTTAATCTGCTCATTTAGTTAACCAAACATACCAAATATCATACCTTAGACTTAAATGATTTCTGAGAAACCCATTGTTTTAGCGTTTTCCTAAAAAAGCATAACATACAAAGTTGACCTTGCCATAAAAAGGTGACAGTCAATGAAAGTGTTAAGTGAACAAACTTTGTAGGCCCTGAGTCCCTGATCATACCGGGTAGGCGGCAATCGAAAACGCTCTTAACAATCGGTTAACGCGGAAAAAAACCCGTTAGAAACAGCGTTTTTGATTGCAAATTGTCGCCAATTTGCAATGAAAAACGCTGTTTCTAATGGTTTTTGATTCACGTTCGTCGACTGCATGAGCGTTTTCGATTGCCCCTACCCAGTGTGCTGATACAACATACAAAGTTTTCAGGTCAATGACCTTTCAGTTCCGGAGAAAAAGATTTTTAAAGGCTTTTTACCATATATGGACATGGCGGCCATCTTGCTCATGTGTCTCAGATGATCACCTGAACAAACATCTGTTCCACTGACTCAGGGGATTCCACCTGAAATATGGCTTCAATTGGCCCAGTGGCTTCAGAGGAGATGTTTGACTCTCAGTGACCTTGAACTGAAGACAGTAAATGACCCTGACCTTTAGCAAACAAATATCTTAATCTGCTCATTTAGTTAACCATATACCAAATCAATAATTTGGAGTTAAATTATAGTTTCTGACAAATCCACTGTTTAAGCATTTTCCCCATATAAAAGCATAACATACCAAAGTCGACCTTGCCATTAAGTAAGTCAAGGTCAACCTACTGTCATTATTTGAACAAACTATGATGGGCTCGTCTGTGATGCTACATACAAAGTTCCCGGATCATTGACCTCTCGGTTTTACAGATGATTTTAGAGGGTTTTACCATACAAGAGGCCCAAATGGGCCTGATATCGCTCACCTGGCTATTGTGCAACAGGGCCATTCTGATACAAAATTGGTCCAATTCCACTGAGATTTTCTAATTTTCACATTTTGCTACTTTTAGTAACTGAGGCCAACTTGCCTGGTCTTTATATATTTACTTTTGAAACACCTCAATGCAAGAATCATTTTGCCACAAATTTCATCAAAATCCATTCAAAGGTTACTGAGATATTGTCAGTTTCATGTTTTGTGCTATTTTCAGTAACGGCAGATGGCCGCCATCTTCGAATGTCAAAATGCAAAAAATCCAAAAGCTTTCATGCAAGGACCATTTTGACACAAAATTGGTCCAGTTCCATTGTAATTTTCTAATTTTCATATTTTGCTATTTTAAGTAACAGAGGCCAACTTGAGGGGTCTATATTTGTTAATTTTTTGAAACAACTCAAAGCAAGAATAATTTTGCCACAAACTTCGTCTAAATCCATCCAGCGGTTACAAAGATATTGTCATTTTCATGTTTTGTGCTATTTTTAGTAACGGCAGATGGCGGCCATCTTGGAATGCCAAAATGCAAAATATCGAAAAAAACTTAATGAAAGGACCATTCTGACACAAAATTAGTCCAATTCTATTGAGATTGTCTAATTTTCACATTTTTTCTATTTTAAGCAACAGAGGCCGATATGACTGATCTGTAGTTAGTTATTTTTGAAACATCTCAATGCAAGAATCATTTTGACACAAATTTCGTCAAAATCCATTCAAGGGTTACGGAGATATTGTCATTTTCATGTTTTGTGCTATTTTTAGTAACGACAGATGGTGGCCATCTTGGAATGCCATATTGCAATTAATCGAAACGGCTTCATGCCTGGAACATTCTGACACAAAATTGGTCCAATTCCAGTCAAGGGTTCTGGAGTAATTGTCATTTTTATGTTTGTGCTATGTTTAGTAACGGCAGATGGCGGCCATCTTGGAATGCCAAATTGCAATTAATCGAAACGGCTTCATGCAAGTAACGGCCCCCACAGTGGCCCTCTTGGATAGTCAACTGGCACAAAATTGTAATAATTCCATTCAAAGACTGTTTCTTACTAAAGCTGACCAGAATTGATTGCGTTTCCTTCAGATACTGACATATGAGCAAAATCGGTCTTGTAAACACTAAGTAGGTCACTGTGACCTAATTCCGCTATAGTTTTTTTTTTTATTTTTACCATTTTTAATTCCAAGGTCCCATTAATATTCCACGCAAACTTTCAACCAAATACACCAAATGGTTCTGGAGTAGATGTTGATTTTGTTGTTTTTGCTATTTTTAGTAATGGCGTCTCCTTGGATTCTTGACCTGACCCAGTTTTATAATTTTGAAACCCTGCAGTCTGGTCATGCTCCACGTGAAATTTGAGACCCATGGGTTCAGTGGTTTTAGAGAATAAGTTGTTTGAATAAGTCGTTTTTTGTCATTGGCATTTGAGCAAAATTACACTCGTAAACAGTAAGTAGGTCACTGTGACAAAACTCCGCTACAGATTTTTTTCATTTTTATAATTTTGAATAACAAGATTTCACTGATATTCCATGCCAAAATTCAGACAAATATACCCAACTTGGTTCTGGAGAAGAAGTTGATTTTTTTGTTTTTGCTATTTTTAGTAACGGCGGCCATCTTGGATTTTCAACCTAACCCAATTTTACAATTCTGAGACCCTGGAGTCAGGTCATGCTCCACGTGAAATTTGAGAACCATGGGATCAGTAGTTTTACAGAAGAAGATGTTTGAAATTCTGTTTTTAGGTGTTGACGGACGACGCACTACGCACGCCGCACGCATTGGTATGACAATAGCTCACTATGGCCCTTCGGGCCAGGTGAGCTAAAAATGGGTGTGGTTGCCATCTTAGTCACGTGAACAAACTTTCATTCCCCCAACCCAGGTAGGCTCCACATGAAATACAGCTTTAATCAGCCAAGTGGTTTCAGAGGAGAAAATGTTTGAAAATGTTGATGACAGACGGACGACGGATACCTGGCTATAATATGAGCTCACCTATGAACCTATAGGCTCAGATGAGCAAAAAAAAACTCACCAGTACAGTATAGCTACACATACATGTATATATAAAATTCTGGCATTGCCAAAATTAATTTGTGCCTATAATAAAACCATTCGCATACACCCTCAAAAAGTTTGATACTGCAAATATTACGAGTTTTATACCACAAGTATTTGCATGTTTGTACATGTGTATACGTATATATTAAATCTATTCAACATATACCGTATACATGGTAATTTTCACGGTATTCCATTTTTCGAGGTATTTCGCGGTCACTTAAAAACCGTGAATATTAAAATCGCAAATAATTTACTGTTTCTTACAAAGTGTCTTCTGTAGACACAGTGCTCATATATATTTTTTGTGTTTGCTTTGGTAGTTGCTGGTACTTTTCACTTGAGCCAGTTCTTTCAGTAACCTGCGGCGGCCCTGCCGCAGGTCAGTGAAATAACTGACTCAAGTGAAAAAGAAATAGTTTTGCTTTTCGAGCATGTTGCTAACCGCAAAATTAAAAATCACGAAAATTAATATTTATGTTTTTGACCCTTAACCGCAAAAATTTGAACCCGCGAAAACTACCGCGTATACGGTTTGACTCTTTTCAGACTTACAATTAAAGTGTTTATCAGACAGGAATCTACATTAAGACAGCAAACGTACAGTGGAACTGTTGATCAGTCTGTGCAGATATAAATGAGCCCCACATGACAAAACCAACGAAGTGGCATGTGTGCCCAGTTAAGACTCAGGTCAACCTGGGCATTCACCCAGTCTGATGAGAGTCTTCACTGTGTGCTTAAAGGGTAGATTAGAGCTCAAGCTACTTCCATGATCTAAATATCTGGGATTGTTTAAGACAGCTTTAATAGGGAAAAATCCATCTTATCAGGGATCACACTAGCCCCAAAATTTAGGGAGAAATGACTTCTCCCTACCAGAAAAACAGGGAGAAGTTTTCTGAAAACAGGGAGAAGTTAGAATCAGGTACAGAAATGCTTTTCAGTGTTCCAAATACACATAGACTGAAATGACAGACCAACAAGCTTGAATCAACATATCAGGGCTTACACTATAAAATTTTCAAATTTTGGAAGTTTATACTTCCATGATGTCAATTGTGGACGTCTGGAAAGAATTTTTTGGAAGTCTGAAGTTTTTAGGAATGACCGGACACATGATTATCCTCTCTCCCATTCTATTGAACTTTTTGGTTCTACCCCGTTGTGTGCGAATAAGGAATAAGGATGACGCAGGGAGGCCTGAGCATCTATGCATTCCTGTTTGTTTAAACAATCCATAAATCATGAGTATTCTGAAAACTGAGGACTCGAACCAGTTCCGATGGCTGCTCTGCCTGTTTTTACTATTACCGCATAATTACGGCACCCAGATTGCATAAGTATTCACACTAGACATATGGGCCGCGTCGCAAATACTGTGACTAACAGAACGTATCAAGGACGTATTCGGTTGTCGCTAGGTAGACGTTCCTGATACATGTAAGCTGCAAACAGGAAAAACCGGTCTGAAAGGGTTTTTTTTTGCGCAGGCTGATATAAGTAACAGTTATCAGTGTGTGTGTACTGAGGTGTCCTTATCCATCTCACGGATAATCGGCACGCTTATATTCACCGCGGCGTCTTCTGATCTACACATCAAAGACAGAATGTGTATTGGTCTGACCCATAAACAAGCTAGTATTTCCGTACCAACGCTAGTATTACACCTAACAATTAGGTAGACCCTGATCAGAATGTTATTTTTGCTCTTTTCGGAAAATGGTGAAATTGACGCTTCCGTTATCGTATTTAAATTGTTCCATTCGAAACAGTGTATATTACAAGAGCCCAGACCATAATACGTCGGGAATTAGTATAAATAGTGTCTCTTCGCGTAGGATCTACACTGTTCACTGTTCGCTGAGGAAGTTCGTCGTATTCCTAGAGACTCCATTTCCGACAGAATAGACCATAACAAGTCCATCCGTTTTAAAGGCAAAAATTAACATGAATTTTGAACTCGTAAGAACTGCGGTTATGATTACATTCTCTTTCACAACCTTTCGCGGTTGGTCAGTTCTTCATTCTATGCCTACGTGCACTGATTAACTATGCCGAATCAGACACGTGCGTCGGAGGATCATCAAAGACAAAGACAGCTTTTTAGAGTGGCTGAAAAAATCAATAGCTGACCAATAAAATTCATAAGATATCTGAGCCGTAACACGCAAACCAGTATTATGTATACCGTAATCGCCCCATTTACCGCACGGTGCGCTAAACTTTTTCAAAATTGCAACAAAAAGGTGTGGTTAAAAACGTTTCTAATAACCGCACGCTCAGAACGAAAAAAACAACAAACAGCCATTGTCTACTTTAAAGAAAATCGATATGGTAAATTCTCATTTAGTTCGAACAATTAATCGGGCTGTTCGGGGTGTCATGGAAATATTTGGTGTACGGACTATTTGAGTTGCCGATTTCCGGGAGAAAAACAATCTCATGTCAAGTCGCAAATTATATCTCATACCTACCTCTCAGTATTAAATATGTCCTCATTATGCATGCATTTCAATCTCTTCATCCTTCTTCAATATTCCAAATAAATATTCCAAAAGAAAGAAAAGTATTTCAACACATTTACGATGACCTAATTAAACACGTCAGGTAAGTTTGTCTGTGCTCTGGCTATTCATTCACCGCAAGGGGTCTGCTTTAAATTCACGGGCTTCTATTAATAACACACACAGTCTAATTCTGGAAGATGCGGTCCTTTTGATCTTCCCTATTTCTATCTGTCCTATATTACGTCCAAGGGTGCAGAAATATTGGCAACGTGTCATGAGAAAGGTACCGTATTACATGTGCAAACAGCAAAGACTTAGACCAGTTTGCGCATCTTCAACAATTATTTTGCAAACTCGGCGAATCCTGGAGATTTGTTAGGCTGGTCAATGTTCAGGTATGTTTTCTTCCCACATTTGTCTGCTCCGAGCATGCGTTAACAATCCAGGTTTGGTCACCCAGAGCATGCTCCAGCCTCCAGGGTGCTCTGAGCGTTTTTCTAAATCATGCTCGGGACCACATAAATTGGAAAGAAGATAGATAAAGTATGCGCGTGCTCGCAAAAAATACAAAACGGTACGCGGAGCAACCACTGCTCAAAGTATATATATCACTAGGATTGGGCATGTGTGCTGGGCTTCCCCAAATGCAATATAAGTATAATTAAACTTAGTGTCACAGATTATATACTGCTAGACTATACAGGTGTTGACTATATACAGGAACTCTTGCTTTAAAATCCAATTTTCGTAAATAGCGAGCACACTCGGAGTGACCATAATTGGACAGTTAACGCCTGCTCGGAGCAGCCATATGTGGTATAAAAACATAGCTCCAGTGTTCGCAAATGCACTGTATGATGCGGGTGTTTGCTGATCGGATGTGTCCTGACGCCCTTTTGAGGCCCACGGGCCAGCTATGCCAATGATAAACCTATCCTATGGCGAACTTTGCTTAAATGCACAGACCATGCATATGCGCAGGCTGGTCGCTTCGTTTAGTTTGCGCATGTGTTCAGACTGATTTTGTCAGGAAACAAGAGTTTGTCGTTATGACAATTTATTTCTTTTGCAACCCGGGTTTCTCATCTGTCGTTCATGTATCTTTCCCAAACACACTTTGGTGCACGTGCACATTTAATTATCGCTATATACGACCAGAATTTCTCTGAGAAACGGCGCCTTTTTGCATGTACTAAAGGCAAAGACTTAGTTCAGCCTGCGCACCCCCGCAACCTCATAACTTCGTAAGCTCGATCCTTCTCGGATCAACACGTACATTCCCATTGTTGATGCAGATAGAGAATACGCTAATCAGACGGCGCAGATGCGTAAGCTGATCCGAGTCCGCTGTTCGCGCTCGTACACATCATAACACTCCTTAAATATCGGCGAGGATGCCCGATTGACATTTAGACCGATAGATCTCGAGTTGCTCTCTTCGCACATTGCGTCAGGAACACTGTCGCTGTTGAAACAGTAATTGTAAGTTGAACTTGATGCGTTTTGTGAGTTTCAAAAGGAAAAAGCAGTGTGCGCTTGTGAATTTTTTTCCGGAAATGGCCTTGGTGTGCGGTTATAGGGGCATGTGCGGTAAATGGGGCGATTACGGTACATGCAAAAGCGAAAACTCAGAGACTGTCATTTTCTACTTAAGCTTTTATATATTTGGTGCCTTCAGATGCCTCCGTTTTTTTTTGTTTGTTTTTTTAGTTTTTGTTTTTAAAGCGAAGACTTTGACCAGACTGCAAACATGCGCTTGCTGGTCTAAACAATGTTGTTTGTACTTCAATTAAGCTCCTTTTCGCGCGTCGCTCAGTTGATAGACACAATACCCGTATCATTGTTAATTTGTGCAACACTCTTGTCATCGAAAACGTGTGAAGGATTAAAAGTTTTTTAGATTTGCGCCAAAATTTTAGGGCGAAGTTTTCTTCGCCGTTTTCTTCGCCCGGAAGACTTTCGAGGGCGACATCGGGCATGCCAGGGCGACCACGTCGCTCCAGTCGCCTAGAAACGACAACCCTGCTTATATCAGAATTTCATACCTCTGATTTAGATGTATGGAAAATATATATGAGCCTCGATACGATAAAACCAACAAATTGGCATGTGTGGCCAGCAAAGACTCAGATCAGCCTGGGCATCCACCCAGTCTGCACAGATTCTTGGCTAAGCACTTAAAGGGTAGCTAAGGGCCTAGCTACCTCTGTGCGGACAACAAAGACTCTGATCAGTCAGGGCAGATGCCCAGGCTGATCTGAGTCTTCGCTGGCCACACATGCCACTTTGTTGGTTTTGTGGTGTGGAGCCTCATATAGAAAGATGGAAAAAAAACACTGTACATGAAGTATACAGATGCTCAGAAAAGCTGTTATCTAGAGAACAGGGCCCCAATGTTCAAAGCACTGTGTTGTGACCCCTCAGACAAGGGGCTACATCATGACAAGGTGGCTGAAGTTGCATTTAGATATGGCTATTCAGAAGAAGGGTCGCCAGGATTCACATCACTACGGGGCTGGGGCGGGGGTGGGGGGCGTCACAACATCACAACAAAGATTTTTAAGAAACAAGGAAAACATTTATCCCTGAATTGTCCTTAAAACTTTTTCTTCCATCTCTAGAATGAGCCCAAGTATCTAAATCAGTCTTGTGAAAAGCTGTTACATCAGGGCCTGACAAATCCATTGTCCGGCTGCCCGGGACAAGTGAAAATTTTTGCTGGGCAAGTAAATCATTTTCTTACTTTCCCAGAAAAATGCATAAGTTATATAGGGAAAACAGATATATTTCCGCATTTTCTTGTAGAAGCTAATTACCGGACAAGTGGATAAAATTTTGATTTGTCAAGCCCTGGTTACAGGCTTTTTTCTTTCAGAAACAATCTCAAAGACCTAGACCTATCTTACATGACAGATCTAGATTTTTGGGATTGGTTTGGAAGGGAAAAAACAACTCCATCTTATAAATGAAGAAATATGGTATTTAGAGTTCAAACTAATGACGTCCTTACCTAACAAGATGTACGCAAACACACTACCATTTTTTGCTGAAAAAATGTGAGGAGCTTACTGCAAAATCACATTTTTCGGCAAAAAATATTAGCACATTGATTTTATGTGTACTAGGAGACTCAACGAATCCTTGACCAGTGACTTTGTTAAACTAATGATGTGTTGTAAACTGAACAAGCAGGCCCAGGTCTCACATTACCAGCTTGGCCCTTGCATTGATATTGGTATATACATTTCATATTGCTGCTGCTGCTCATTTACATGTAGTTTAGTTAAATTTGGTAGTTCATCAACAGCCATTAAATGTGTGTAAGTCCCTTCAGGCTTCCCTACATGGAGAGATGGCATTTGAGATTCTACATGAGTGTCAGCAATCTCTATATTTTCCATCACAATTACAGGTTCCGGTTGAGGTTTGTCAGGTTTCTGCTTCGTCTCTTTAACTGTTTCTTCCTCTGGTGTTTCCGGACTATTCACATAATGCTCGAGTCTTTTTATCGGCAACGGTAATATATCTGACTCGTGAGAATGATGCTTCTTCATATGAGTGTAGCAGTTATCTTTCCTTGCAAAAGCCTCACCACAAAAAGTACACAAATGATTCTTTAAACCCGTATGACAGAACCTATGTCGTGATAATGAAGTTCCGTCCTTAAATCCTTTCGGACACAAATCACATAAGAATGCTTTGTCCGCACTGTGAACACGATAATGCCTTCTCAGGTCTGTGCTAGTCACAAACTGCTTTCCGCAAGTTTTGCACGAAAATCTTTTGTCGCCAAGATGACGCATAATGTGCTTTTGGAGATTTGAGTTTGCTTTGAAAGCTGTTCCACATATGGAGCAGAGGTAGGGACGTTCATCTTTGTGTATACTCCAATGACCTCGTAAGTTACTCTGTGACGAGAACTGCTTATGACAGATGTCACATTCAAACGGCTTCTCCTCAGTGTGTCTGCAACGCATGTGGCTCCGCATGTTGCCCGTCTGCTTGCTCTCGTATGAACATATATTGCAAACAAACACCCGACCTGCAAGTAAAGAAGGTGGTTCTGAGATAAAGATGAAAAACAAAGTTGCCTTTGTCTTTCTCTATTGTTACAGTTTCTTTTTTACAAAATGCACTATTGTCAGGAGCACTCTCAAGACTGAAGGAAATTCTTGAAGTTTTACTGAAAACTAGAAAATTTCTTGCATGCTTAATTTTTTTATTCTTTTCTGTTTTTTTTTTTTTTTTTTTTTTTTAAATTAGCGTTGAAGGAAATAAGAAAATTTTCACGAAGTTGTGAATTTGTGGCCCTCAAGACAACTTTTAGATAAAAAATTTCATACTTTAATTTTCATGCAATTTTGAATAATTTGAAAGCAAACTGTTTGTATGCACTTCTCAATTCACAATATTCTTACTCAAATATTAAACATAATTTTTTGTTTCTCCGCATTTCATTTTTATGATTTATCTGTACAAATCTTTTTGAAACACAGAACCACCTTCTTTAGAGAAACATTTTTCACCTTCCTTTTACGGTATTTCTTTGTAAAGTAAAACACATGAAAATGCAGTAAAAGCCATAGCCACAAGACGTTGATGTTACAAAATAATACAATTCTTGTAACACTTTAAGAATTCCCAGCAATCCTTTTTAAGAATTCCCAACAGTGCTGAAATAATGCTGAAAAGGGGACATTAAAACAAGAATCCTTCCCAAAAACATAAATGAGTCGTGACATGACAAAACTGACAATGTGGTTGTGTGCCCAGCGCAGACTCAGATCAGCCTGGGCATCCGCTCAGTCTGATCAGAGTCTTTGCTGTCCGCATGGAAATAGCTTAGACTCTTAGCTACCCTTTGAGCACTTAACGAAGAGTCTGATCCAACTGGGCTGATGCCCAGGCGGACCTGAGTCTGCCTTGGGCACACAACCACATTGTTGGTTTTGTCGTGTCGCGGCTCAAATTAGCTTGCAGCTTCATCAAGCTGGAAAACAAAGAGGGAGTCAGAAAAGTTGTCTCCCTCTGTAACAAGAACTCCCTAGAATGCTATGTCTCACCTGATTGTCACAAAACAGCTAAACCTGAAAACTGGACAAAAGTTCACGCCATCGCCACTGTCAACAACACTAATGCTGACATTGGAAAAGTAATAAATATTTCTCTCATTCTGCTAGTTGAAGGGATGACAAAAGAAATCAAAACTCTGCAAGGTATCCCTAGAATTTTCGTTTCTCTGCCTAATTCCTATGTGAAAACATGTTAAGATGAATGGGTATACCACCATATTTTACTTCCAATTTTTCAAAGATTACCATCTTTTATCACATCCGGTTTGCTTTGCTGGACAACCCTTCGAAAAAGGGGTCTGCTCTTAAAAGGAAGCTTTTGCTCCTATAAGAGCAAATTCTTTATTTTGAGAGTTGACCACTATGATGATAAGGTAAAAATGGTAATGGCGGAGTTTCTACCCCTGAAAGCATCTATCTGGGTTGTCACTAGACTTTTGGGGAAAAGTAGGAGACCCACAATGTCAATTTAATAAAGTTCTCAGAAAAAAACAACACAGGAGTCCCAGGCCAAAGATTTGTCAGGGACTCCAAATATGGAGTACCCGAGATCCCAGGACCCTGATCTATTCACATTAAAGCAGTAAGAAATCATCTCTCACCTGATTCTGTTTTCCTCACACTATAGTTTATCTCTGTTTTGTTATAGTTTGTCCTCCTTTCATACTTCCTTTTGGGCTTGCTCTTTTCTACTACATTCCGTTGGCCTTCTGAACTATCAGTTTCTGCTTTCATTTCCTTTTCACTTTCTGTTTCGTTCACTACTATATCATCATCTTTATCTGAACCTGTTTCATTCTCATTATCAATGTTTCTCTTTTTGTGTTTCTTTTTCTTTTTCTTTGCTGGTTTGGTCAAATCATCTTCTGACCTGTCCTTTTTTTCATCTTTAATAACAACTTCAGATACAGTTTCATCCATATTAGAAATTTCATCAGTATCCAAGTAAACTTTGTTGCAGTCACTATCTTTGCTAACAGTATTATCATTCACATCATAGTCATCATATCTATCAGCATCATCATCATCATTATCATCATTATTACTGTGATCAGCAGATTTGAGTTCCTTGGAAGATCTACTTTTTAATCTAGATTTATTTTTTTTACTTTCCTTTTTATGTTTTGAGCTAATTTTTGATTGCACTTTCGCCTTTTGGTTTTGGGACTTGCTGAGCTTTTTCTGGGAGGGTATTTTTAATGGCTTTGCCATTTTCCTTTTTCTGGCTCTTGTCATTATTATGTCATTAGTTGCTTCTTTGATAGCAGTTTCATCACCTTTTACAATTACATCGCTTGTTTCAACTGATTTGACTGTAACTGGGGGTTTATCACAAATGTCTTTTCTTGAGGTAACTTTTGGTTCAGAATCTTTGTGAGTAGAAATACAAAATGTGTATCTAGAACTTTTTTCTGTCAAGGCAGTTTTCTCAATAGGACTTACTTGCAACTCATTATCTACTTCCATATCAAAGAAAATACTGTTATACAAACCTTGAAGATCTACATGATTAATTGGTTTTAGTTTTAAACAGCATGCTTTACCACTAGGTGTGTCTTTAAGTTCTTCAAGTAGCACACCAAACCTACTCTCTAACTCAGGGCCTCCTACTTGTGAAGCGGTGTCTTTGTATGTTTTCTCAATATCTGCTACAGCATTGGTTGCTGTTTTCTGATGTTCCACCATTTGTTTAGGAATAACACTGACAAGCTCTTTCAGACCAGATTCATCCATTTCCTTCTTTGAGTTACACACAGAACTTTCATTTAACTGAGCTTCAGTATGCCCTCTTGTATTATCTGTCTCTGACACATGAATAGTGTTATCCTCTAATTCGTTAGGTTTATTTCCTGTATCTGCCATCTCAACTGTTTCTATAATTACTTCAATATGACTTTCTGGTGTCTGCTCTATGTTTTCTGACAGTTTATCACCTAAAGGTTGCATATTTCCAGCAGTGTGTTGTATTTCATTATGAGGCTTTTCAGTGACATAGATGACTTTTTCAACTTGACCTACATCATTACCTACACTAATATTCTGTGTAGAATTGTCAACCATTTGTGCATGAATAACTTCATAATTAGAATTGTCAGATGAGCCAGTGGTACTATCCAACTGAAAGTACTGGCCACCAGAATCATCAGTAAAAATTTTGTTTTGACTCTCAACCAGGGCAAGAGCTGCATTGTATGTTTCAGTATCTGTTCTTAAACTGGCTTGATGAGAGTGACCAACGTAAGGTTGTGACATGTGTCCATAATTCAAATTAAGTTCCTGTCTCTGATGTCCAGGAAATCCACCTTGGTGGTAAGTATAGCTTCTGGGATCATATGCAGATATAGCAGTGCTTGGGGGTAAATGTATGGGGAACCTTGCTGGTTCAAGAGCATACCCAGAGGTTGGAACTTCAGACAGATGACTTGAATATCTTCCAGCAGTGCTGCCATGGTAGGGTGGAATGCTCCTCTCATTGGCCACAAAACTAGAGCTTACACTAGTCTCTGGTATGACTGGCACATCTAAATTAGGAGCTGTTTGTAGAAGCCTTGTTCTATGATCTGATGATGTTTCTGCACTATTTCTGTGAGCAGAATCTGATGAAACACTGCTGACAGGGACTCTGTGATGAAATCCTTCAATTTCAGTGTACCCTTCCATTGCAGAACTGTTGTACCTTTGATTCTGAAATAAGAGAAAAAATCGTTTTTACCAGCTCCAGATAGAGGCAGTATTTGATGAGAATTCCAGGACAATTTCATATTCAAATATGTTGCGACTTCTCATTACAACCAACTTACTGAGGTGGCTCTAATTAGGGGCCTCAAGTTTTTAATTGAGGGCTAAAGTAAGTCAGAAAATTTAGACTCATATAAATCCCTTGCATGCATCACCACATAATGAGGTCAAACTCAGTCCTAATTATCTTCTGATCGTTATATCTTCCAACACAGAAAGGGTCGTGGTATAGGATCTATCCATTTCAATATATTCTTAGGTTAATTTTCACATAGTAATCCCTCGCATTCAGATTTGGTTGTTTTTGCAGATAATTATAACAAGAGTTGTCAGAAGACAACAAAGCGCGCCTTACAGGAGCTTGAGCCTCACAGCGCTGGTGGTATTGAAAGGCTCATGAAAACTAAAATTTTTTCCTTAAAAACAGTGCCAATCAGCAAAGTCAGTCAACCGTGACATATAGGTCAAGGACACATAATTGTGTGATGCAGCCGCTGCAGTGGTATGGATGTATATATGTACCAAGTATGATGACTGTAGCTACTGTAGTTTGTAAGATACAGAGTTAAACATCGAGTTAAACGCAAAAGTTAACATTGGTTAACCTTATCACGGACGCCGACGAGGACGCTGACGGAGACGCGGACGCTAACACTAACGGATACTCGGACTACGACGCCGGGGGTATTGCATAAGCTCTCCTTTGCATTCGTAAAGGCGTGCTAAAAATGTATAGCCATCTCAAGAGATGGCAAATCCCCCACCTGAAAACAGCATGGAGTGCACTTCAAAACATGTCATCTTGTACATGTTGTATGCTTCATATTGACATTATCTATTTAACAAATACCAGGAGCAAACAATTTCTCTCATAGGGCTATCAACTTCTGCTATGTATATGGAATGTCCATTGTGATGGTAAACTCACTGGCATTGGCTGATGAGTGCAGAGAAACTCTCCGGGTTATTAGCATTAAATCTGTGCAAACAGCTTGTATGGATAATCATAGCTGGGGAAAGTTCCATTTCCAGTATTGGCCACATCATGAAAAATAATTCTAATGTACTTACAAATATAACGCAACATCTGATTGGATAACGTCAAAAATTTGCGACAGTATATTCTGCGATATACTGTCGCAAACCTGACGTCATTAAGTAACGTCGCTTCCCATTGGCTGACGTTTGGTTTTACGTTGCTGACGGCGCTTGAAATGGGTGCAAAATAGTACATTATGAAAGGTGAAAATGTGGAAAAGTGCATTAGAATGGGGATAACTATTGAAAATTGTCATTTGGGGAGGTAAATCATGGGTTTTATGGTCGCAAATTGTGTTTTAAGGCTCCGCTGGCGCGTCGCCGTAAAACGCAACTTCTGACCATAAAACCGATGATTTACCTCCCCAAATGACAATTTTCAAGACAGTTATCCCCTAAATGGTTTCATGTACAAATGAATAAATTGGAATGCTAAATGAAAGTCTGTAAACTAAGCAGTCTTTTCTGGTTCTGTTTGACAAATTTACAAATTTTGAAAGGTTTGTAAATTATCAAGTATAACTGCACAAAATGCAGCTGTCCTTCTCATGACACATCTCGTTTAGTAAACAAACCACATAAATGCCAGCAGCAGCCAGTGAAACTATATCCTTCACAGGCTTAATCTGTTGCCTTGCTGATAGCCCTGTGAGACAAATTATAAGCTTCTGCAGATACATGATCAACTGAGCATCTGGGCCGACTAAAGACTTATGCCTAACTGCAACCAAAGGTGAAATCATAAACAGCAACTATCTGTTGTATAGCGTATGATGAATCAACATTTCAAAATGAAATAATTATGTGAGAATAACTTCCAAAGTACAAGCCCTACAATTCTAATTTTGAGCTCTCTAGTACATGTAAGTGAATTCTGACAAAGGATAAAATCAAAAGTAGACTAGAAAGTGTGTTTATGAAACACTATGCTCCCAACCATATGCTTGCCACTAAAAGTGTCAAACTTCAGATGTCTAAGCCTGAAAAGGGGCACATTTCTGTCAAGTTTCACAGAGCTAAAAAAAGATATGGGTCTGCTTATTTTTCATGATCTATTCATATACTAAATTTCAAAACCCTACACCCAGTGGTTCTTGAGCCCCACAGCTGCATAAGTACTGCCTATCAAAAGGAATAACTCCGTGATCACTTAACCCCGAGTTACCTTACCTTAATCAGAATATTCTATACAGCAAGAAATATTTATTTACCAAAAGTCAGGTTCCCAGGCCAAGCTATTCAGAAGTTACAAAAATGCCAAATTCAACAAAGGGGCATAACTTGCTTTTGACAGAATTCCCCCAAAAGTTAATCAGGTGATTTACACCTTAGCCCCTGGCAGAATGCCAAATATGAGCATCCTAGCTCAAATGGCATTCCCAGGATTCTGGGAACAAACTTTCATGTAATTTTTTGAAAAAGGGGCATAATTCTGTAAGTACATGGCAGACGGAAAAGAAAAAAATACGGATCTGCTTATTTTTTTATGCTCTAATCATTTTTTTAAATATCAAGGCCTCAGCAGTTATTGTTCTTGAGAAACAGACCACCCATAATTATGTTTTATACAGATGAGAAAAGGGAAACTGTCAATAATGAAGCATCAGAATGATCAGCACATCAAATACTAATAGTATACCAAAAATTAGGGTTCTAGGTCAAACGGTTCAAAAGTTAGAAAAATGCCAGATTCAACAAAGGGGCATAATTCTATTCATTCATTTTTTGATGGAATTTGCCCAAAGTTAATCAGGTGATCTACACCTTAGACCCTAGCAGTATGCCAAATATGAGCATCCTAGCTCAAATGGAATTCCCTGGATTTTGGGAACAAACTTTCATGTAATTTTTTGAAAAAGGGGCATAATTCTGTAAGTACATGGCAGACAGAAAAGAAAAAATACAGGTCTGCTTATTTTTCATGCTCTATCCACCTTTTAAATATCAAGGCCCCAGCAGTTATTGTTCTTGACAAACAAACCACCCATAATTATGTTTTATACAGATGAGAAAAGGGAAATAACTCTGTCAATAATGAATGCATCATAACGCAACCACAATCAGAATGATCAGCACATCAAATATTTACAGTATACCAAAAACTAGAAATGTTTTTCAGAGAAAAACTGATGTCCCCCCACTAGCTCATTTTCCATCTCCTATAATGATGTCCTCCTGTGACCTTGAAAAAAAATGAGGTCAAGGTCACCAGAATCTGATCAGCTCTTAAGCTAGTCCCAGTGATGTACATGTATTCATGCAAGTTTGGTGAAATGACATCTATTGGTTCATGAGATATTATGGGTACAGGAAAATTCCATCTAAGTCCTCCAATGACCTTGAAAATGAGGTCAAGGTTGCCAAAATCTAAATCAGCTCTTTACCTAGTCCCAGTGATGTATCCAAGCAAAGTTGGTGAAATTCCATCAATTGGCTCATGAGATATTGTGGTATTAGGAAATTGTCATCTCAGTCCTCCAGTGACCTTGAAAATGAGGTCAAGGTCATCAAAATCTAATCAGCTTTTAAACATGTCCCATTGATGTATCTATGCAAGTTTGGTGAAATTCCATCCATTGGTTCAGGAGATACAGTGGGTACAAGAAATTGTCATCTAAGTCCTTCAGTGACCTTGAAAATGTGGTCAAGGTCATCAAAATTTAATTAGCTCTTAAGCTAGTCCCAGTGATGTATCCAAGCAAGTTTTGTGAAATTCCATCCACTGGCTCATGAGAAATTGTGGTAATAGGAGATTGTCATCTCAGTCCTCCAGTGACCTTGAAAATGAGGTCAAGGTCATCAAAATCTAATCAGCTTTTAAACATGTCCCAAATAATGTATCCATGCAAGTTTGGTGAAATTCCATCCATTGATTCAGGAGATATAGTGGGTACAAGAAATTGTCATCTAAGTCCTTCAGTGACCTTGAAAATGAGGTCAAGGTCATCAAAATCTTATCAGCTTTTAAACATGTCCCAATGATGTATCCATGCAAGTTTGGTGAAATTCCATCCATTGGTTCAGGAGATATAGTGGGCACAAGAAATTGTCATCTAAGTCCTTTAGTGACCTTGAAAATGAGGTCAAGGTCATCAAAATCCAATTAGCTCTTAAAGTTGTCCCAATAATGTATCCATGCAAGTTTGGTGAAATTCCATCCACTGGTTTAGGAGATAACCTGGGTACATGAAACTGTCATCTAACCCCTCCAGTGACCTTGAAAATGAGGTCAAGGTCACCAAAATCTAATCAGCTCTTAAACTTGTCCCTATGACATATTCATGAAAGTTTGGTGAAATTCCATCCATTGGTTCAAGAGATATCACGCACGCAAAGTGGGTACATGAAATTGTCATCTAAGTCCTCTGGTGACCTTGAAAATGAGGTCAAGGCCACCAAAATCTATTCAGCTCTTAAACTTGTCCCAATGATCTATCTATGCAAGTTTGGTTAAATTCCATCCATTGGTTCAAGAGATATCGCGCACGCAAGAAACTGTCACGCCGACGCCGTCGCCCGGGAACCGCACTGAAAACAATATGTCCCCCCTCACCTTTGGTGGGGGGACATAATTAGGGTTCTAGGTGTCACAGGGGAGGAAAAATCGTGGCCCGACCGGGACTCGAACCCAGGGCCTCTCGCTTACCGTGCGAGCACTCTGCCAACTGAGCTACCGAGCCACTTGGTCGACCTCTGACATTTTCCCCCTGCTTAATTAGATTCGTCCCCGAATCTACCCGGTACCACGGAGGAACCAACGAGACATGCACTTTTTGATGCTCGCGGCCCTAGCCGTGGACCCACACTGGCCACCAATGTAACCGATAAGGTTTCTATGGGTTCTTTTATGGACCAGAAAACAACCAAGAGAACGACGACAATTTATTCCTGAACCATTGTAGTAGCTTGTGTAACATCTGCAAAATATATATAAATATATTTTAGGCTACTTATAACAATGTACAAAGTATAAACTTTATATCACAATGGTCAAAAGGCGAATGCACTGGGGCAAAATTACAATAAATCACAGAAATACAACGTTAAGAAAGTTAAGTGCATGTGCACTTAAAACTCAGTATCTTGCAGATTCTTAACTGATACTATGTAAGGCTAATTAAATGAATCTGATGAAAAACTAATGACAAAATGATTACAAAACAACTAAAGATTACAAAAACCATACCTGCAAAATATATATAAATATATTTTAGGCTACTTATAACAATGTACAAAGTATAAACTTTATATCACAATGGTCAAAAGGCGAATGCACTGGGGCATAGCAAGGCCAGGGCAAGTGAGTTAAAAACGCATTGTTGACCAAAATACAGTTATAAAGCGAACCAGGTATGATTAAAGTGGACGTTACGACTAAGGCCACGACTTTGGAATGACAGATATATTGGAACCCCTGTTACATAGGTCAAACGGTTCAAAAGTTGGAAAAATGCCATTTTCAACAAGGGGCATAATTCAGTCATTTCTCGGCGGAATTTGCCCGAAAGTTAATCAGGTGATCTACACCTTGGCCCCTAGCAGTATGCCAAATATGAGCATCCTAGCTCAAATGGCATTCCCAGGATTTGGGGAATATTCGTGTAATTTTTTGAAAAAGGGGCATAATTCTGTAAGTACATGGCAGACGGAAAAGAAAAAAATACAGGTCTGCTTATTTTTCATGCTCTATCAACCATTTAAATGTCAAGGCCCCAGTACTTATTATTCTTGAGAAACAGACCACCCATAATTGAGTTTTATACAGATAAAAAAAAGGAAATAACTCTGTCAATAATGAAGCATCATAAGGCAACCAATATCAGAATGATCAGCACATCAAATACTAATAGTATACCAAAAATTAGGGTTCTAGGTCAAAATGATCATGTTGCTCCTGCTAACAACTCATCTTCAAAGTTTAGGCATTTCTTTAAACATAGCATTCTATGATGTTCTGTTCCAACAGTCTGTTAAATATGATTTAGATAGTGCAAATAATTATTCTACTGCTAAATCAAGACTGCCAGTCGTGTAAAGCATCGCCATTGTTGTTGTATCATAGAGCTCCCCCACTATTTATCCGGGGCACAAGTCTTATGACTTCAGGTTTATAGCCTGGTGTTTTCAGAATTTCAAAGCTGGTGAATATTTTCTATTTACATGTATGGCACAGCCGCACCAGCCACCAGCTTGTCTAAGGTTTAACTCCTGTACAACCGTTCCATTAAAGTAGAACTCATGGGAACGGCTATCTTAGCGTGATCGTAAAGTGGTCTATTTTTGTAATAAACAACAATAATAATTTACTGTTCCAGTTTTATTATTGTGTCCAAAAGTTATTTCCTGAACTATCTACTAGGGCTGGGTACCGCAGAAAAAATTGTACCGCGGTATACCCCGGTTTTTCATCAAATACCGCTGTACATACCACGGTATACCGTGACTGCCATTCTGTTTTTGTTCTACTTTCGGTTTCTGTTCACAACCGTCATGTGGATTGTTAAATTTGAAGTGCCACCACCTGCGCGCTTTACAACACAGTCACAGGCTCTACAGATGGCTACATTCTGCTCGATACGACTGTCAGAGTTCTTTTTCAACCTGATGTGATGCCAAATGCGTGCTTTCCTTGCGGATTTTTCCTCAACGCTGTTGCTATCCGCCACCTTGAGATGCTTTAGTGCGCGACGCAAAACGCACGTGGTGAAAAATTTTTAAATATTTTTACATAAATATTAATACAAACACCAGAATTTAACCTTTTACTGATAATTTCTGTTGTTTTTATGTCACGGGTGGTAATCAGTGGAACTAGCTCCAAAATGAGTCAATGGAATTTCGTTCCCTCGTTACATCCGGGAACCCGTGAGCTAGTGCTGTTGACAGTAAATCAGTAAACAAAGGTAGTTCTTGAAGAATTTTATCAATTTTTATTTCTTTATTAGCGATCCCAGGAAACAACTGCCGATGCTATTGTGTTTAGATATGATTCAACTTTATTCCCCGTTGGAGTTCGCCGCAGAAATGTGCAGGGCTTGACCTAACTTGTGGCAAATGTTTGAAACACCGAACTAAAAATCCACCAATTTCTGTCAATATGGAGATTTGGGTACACGATATTTTCATTATCCGTCCAAACTATAGCATTCAGACCCTCTAAAGCACCACCCCTGGTAAATTCAAGCATGAAAAAGCACAAATAAGCAAAAAAGTGTGGGTGGAGATTACGTACCTGGACAATATTGACAAAATTTCTGCCAAACCTAGAGCGCTCGACATGGAGCTAGTGCGTTCAACAAGGAGCTAGTGCGCTCATCCACACCTAAGATAAGGCAGAATTGTTGATTTATTGTTGATAGATGATTTTAACCGTTTTTTAGGTTTTGCTCTGTACCCCTTTGAAACCACTAAGAGATGGCTTATTGTACATAGATAATTCCATCGTCATTCATCGGATGAGTGTAGTATGCATGACTGATTATGGCGATTTTGGTAATACTCTTCTGTAACATGGATATTGTCCTGTTATTTCATGCCTGTTTGGTAAATAGTCAAAATTGTGCCTCGAGGTATCGTGAACAGCTCCATTCACTGTTGCCCGAAGCCACAAGGCCTCAGGTAGTAGTGCATTGACCTGTCCATGGTAATGAGTAACATAGTATTGACTATTCTGCCAAACAGCAATGAAATAGCTTTTGTATTACTCAACCGAACCTGTAACCAACCATATTCTACTAGCAATCAACTGCATGACAGGTGCTCGAATTCGGCAAGCTCGTGATTTTCCAAGTCATTCTCGTGACGCTTGACGACATGACATATAGACAAAACCATATCACGCTGTTTTCTCATTACATTTACATGAGTGGCATCATAAGCATGGCATAGTCTAAGCTGTTGGTTGGTTAATAATTCAGTGAAATGCGTTGTGGAGGCCAACCAGTGACATGGCAAAGCATATACCATTATCTGTATATAGTGGGTTGGATAATAAAAGGTATAAAAGTAGGTTGGGTAATATTAAAAAGTTATTGCCCCTCGGCACCTTGGGTGGCCTGATACACCATTATCCTTGGCCTCAGGCAATAGTACATCAAGCCATCCTCGCATACATCCTCGGGTACCCGGGGCAATAGTTTTTATTATCATTCACCAAACAGCCATTAGATGACTGTAAATTATAAAGAGTTACGAAGATCGGATATATTTTCAGATGGGAGTGTACAAGGGGAAGACATCCAAAGGACTGTATCTTACTACTGCTAAACACCGGCGCATTCGCTCAAGACACGTTTACAACTATTCAAGGAAAGAAAAACACCTATTTTCAAAAAGTTTGACCCCATGTAGAAGAAGTACACCACATTCTCAGAAAATCCAGTCTCCCTTTAGGAGAAGAACACAGTTATCAGTCTCGTTTCTGTCTCCAGTAAGGAGGAGTACACCGCATCCTGTAGTATCAAAACAGAGAATTGTCAGCTCTGTGAAGAAAATATCACCTGCAAAATCTCCTTTCAAATCACCCCTGCGAAAGAAATTGTGCAGTAGTCTGAGAACAAACACATTTTGCAGGTGATATTTTCTCTCGTCAAGCGTCACGAGAATGACTTGGAAAATCACGAGCTTGCCGAATTCGAGCACCTGTCATGCAGTTGATTGCTAGTAGAATATGGTTGGTTACAGGTTCGGTTGAGTAATACGAAAGCTATTTCATTGCTGTTTGGCAGAATAGTCAATACTATGTTACTCATTACCATGGACAGGTCAATGCACTACTACCTGAGGCCTTGTGGCTTCGGGCAACAGTGAATGAAGCTGTTCATGGTACCTCGAGGCATAATTTTTACTACAGGGCTCGAAATTTTTTTTTGAACGTACTTGTCCTGCAGGGCAAGTGCTTTCAAATTTTTACTCGTCCTTTCAAAAACCTACTCGTCCGTATTCTACTTTCACTTTCATTTTCACTCGGTTATTTCCGGTACTTTCCGTAGGTAACATGGTTTCGTCCCTATTCAGGATCGTACAAAGAGGTTTCGTTTATAAAGATTTCTGCACCAAAGTAAATTTTTTTCTGCTTTATTCAAGAGAGGACGTGAAAATAATGTCCTATACAACTATTTGAGTTGGATTATGCATTTGTAATCATGCAATTATAGAGCCCAAACAACTTAGGCGAAACCGCGTTGGTGGGAATCCTCATCGGGTCGATGTTTGATATGCGCATGCGCACTGTTTATTTACAGTTTGCCATTTCTGTTTTCATTTTTTAGGCAACACGATGCGGAAATCTATGGGATTTCATGCTTTTTGCGTTGCAATCACTATTTGTTTGCTGTAATTTGATCGATTTGTAAAGTGCTTTTCCTGAACGGCATGATTAGACAATTTTCATGGAGGAAAAACCTACTCGTCCGGCAGGGCAAGTCAGTGACAATTTCCACTCGTCCTTACCGACCATCTACTCGTAAATACGAGCGGACGAGTGGAAATTTCGAGCCCTGTACTAGTTACCAAACAGGCATGAAATAACAGGACAATATCCGTGTTACAGAAGAGTATTACCAAAATCGCCATAATCAGTCATGAATACTACATTCATCCGATGAATGACGATGAAATTATCTATGTACAATAAGCCATCTCTTAGTGGTTTCAAAGGGGTACAGAGCAAAACCTAAAAAACGGTTAAAATCATCTATCAACAATAAATCAACAATTCTGCCTTATCTTAGGTGTGGACGAGTGCACTAGCTCCTTGTTGAACGCACTAGCTCCATGTCGAGCGCTCTAGCTCAGGCAGAAATTTTGTCAATATTGTCCAGGTACGTAATCTCCACCCACACTTTTTTGCTTATTTGTGACTTTTCATGCTTGAATTTACCAGGGATGGTGCTTTAGAGGGTCTGAACGCTATAGTTTGGACGGATAATGAAAAAATCGTGTACCCAAATCTCCATATTGACAGAAATTGGTGGATTTTTAGTTCGGTGTTTCAAACATTTGCCACAAGTTAGTTCAAGCCCTGCACATTTCTGCGGCGAAGTCCGACGGGGAATAAAGTTGAATCATATCTAAACACAATAGCATCGGCAGTTGTTTCCTGGGATCGCTAATAAAGAAATAAAAATTGATAAAATTCTTCAAGACCTACCTTTGTTTACTGATTTTCTGTCGACAGCACTAGCTCGCAGGTTGTGACGAGGGAAGAAATTCCATTGACTCATTTTGGAGCTAGTTTCACTGATTACCACCCGTGTATGTTCTGAAAATAAAATAAATTCTTTTCTGCCTGAATTAAGGATACGGATGAACTCGGCAATTTCCGTGTAAATATTGGCCACGAAGTCTGCCGAAGTACCGGTACTGCCCAAACGTACCGCGGTTCGTACCTCCAGGACTAAATACCGGGATTCACCGGTATACCGGTTTTACCGCGCACCCCTACTATCTACTATGTTTATACTTCACTTAAATTCCATAAAATATGCCCAAATGTTATAATTTGGCATTGTTATCAAGTCCAAAAACGAATGCACTTCCTCAGTTACTAGGTTAACTATTAGTCCAAAAGTCGATGATAACAGCTGCATACTACTTGCATTCTCAGCACCCAACATGAACCCAAAAGGCAACGCCCAAATAGCAACTTGCTGTAGGGACAAACCAACAAGACGTCTTCACCATATGAGCCCAAATTACAGATTGAATTAAACATGCAAATCTTAATGATTTCACCCAAATTATTAAGCTGACGTGGCAGAATATACCAGGCCCCGAGGTTATAAAACTTTTTTCATGCTCAACTCAGCTGAGCATGAAATTTTACCTGCTAATAAATAGCAAATTATTGATAAGTACAATCGTTTTCTTGTTCAGTTAAGCTGAGTATGGAGTTTTCTCTGCTTATGAATATGAAAATGCCAACATAAGTTGGCATTTTCATATTTATCAGCAGAGAAAATTTCATGCTCAGCTGAGTTGAGCATGAAAAAAGTTTTATAACCTCGGGGCCAGTTCTGACCAATAGAGCACAAGGTTACGCTCTGTGTCATCAGAAACTGACCCAAAACATTACATATATTGTTTACAAATGCAAATCAGCGGCTTGTTTCTAACTAAGAATAGTAACATTCTGAGACTTCCCATCTCCAAAGTATATGAAGCCAATTCTCCATAGCTACTTTAGACAGAAAATAAATCCTAGTCATCAACTAAAAGCATCGCAAGGATTTCGAATCAAGGAAACAAGACATGAAATGACCAGTTTCTACAGACCCTGATCAACAGTTTGACTCTCAGACCCAGGGGTGCGCATGCCTACTCTGTTACATGTTACAGATTTAGCTGTCACTATGTACAATCACTGTTTTAAGAAGTTCTTTTCAATGCTACTATACGTTTCACAGATACTCTTTATATGTACTCCCCAGGGGTTTTCTTAAGCGCGGGTCCGTTGGCCCGGGCCTGTTGATTTTGGCCTCGGGCCAGTTAAATCCCACTGTAGCAGGTCCGTCAGGCCAGTTGAATTTCGGGGAGTCATTTCGGGACATTCAGTTTGTTTCAAACTTGAAGCGACAATCATCTGAAAACCAGTCGTCTTTCGTTTTGCTACGGATGATTTCATTGGACGAACAGAAATGTTTAATCCAATGAAATTTCTCCTCGCATTGCAACTAGACAATATGGCCGACCGATGAAGTTTGGGGATGAATCGCAGAAGTCACATGTAAAAAAATGGACCCCAAAGGACTTCTGCGCTTATTTTAACCCCCGCCATCTAAAAAACAAAAACAGCTGCTTAAGTCCAATGAAGAAAACAAGAGGGCCATGGTGGCCCTGAATCGCTCACCTGAGCATTAATCAGTTCACTGGCTCTGGTGAAGATTTATAAGAGTTTTTACCATACATGGGAATGGCGGCCACCTTGTTCATGTGACCAAGATCATTTGAAGAACTTTCAATCCTTTGACCCATGTGCAGGCTCCATATGAAATTTGATTTGCCCAGTGGTTTCAGAGATGTTTGAAAATGTTTATGGATGGATGAAAGAGGCGGCTAACACCAATACTGTAAAGCTCGATCAGGTGAGCTGAAAATGGCAGAGTTGCTTCTCCGAAAAGTTCCCGTTCATGTTGAGTTCCTTTGATGGATTTCAACTAGACTTAACCAGGCAAACACAGATGATAGAATGGTAGCATCATTATCTCACTGTGGTGAAACTAATGTATTCCAAGGAGTTTGTGGTTGGCATCATTGCAATGTTAGTTCTGATTCTTGCAACATAACTTAATTTAAATTTGACCTACATGTAGTGACCTAGCTTTTGACCCGACATGACCCAGTTTCAAACCGGATATTGTAAGAATAAACATTCTGACAAAGTTTCATTGAGATTGGATCAAAACTGTGCCCTCTGGAGCGTATACAAGGTTGTTCTTATATTTGACCTAGTGATCTAGTTTTTGATCCGACACAAACCAGTTTCAAACTTACCTAGATTTCATAAAGGTAAACATTCTGACAGAGTTTCATGAAGTTTGGATCAAAACTGTGCCCTCTAGGGTGTACACAAAGTTTTTCTTAGATTTGACCTAGTGACCTAGTTTCTGATCTGACGTGACTCAGTTTCATAAGGGGCATATATATATGGACAATAAACATTTTGACATAGTTTCATGAAGATTGGATCAAAACTGTTCCTTCTAGTGCGTACACGAGGTTTTTCTAAGATTTGACCTAGTGACCTAGTTTTTGACCTGACATGACCTACTTTCAAACTTGGCCTAGAGTTTATGGAGATATACATTCTGACAAAGTTTCATAAAGATTGGATTAAAACTGTGTCCTCTAGAACATACAAACGGTTTTTCTATGATTTGACCAAGTGACCTAGTTTTTGACCCTACATGACCCAGTTTCAAATTTGTCCTTCATATTATGAGGATAAACATTCTGATAAAGTTTCATGAACTTTGGATCGAAACTGTGCCTTCTACAGCGTACACAAGGTTTTTCTAAGATTTGACCTAGTGACCTAGTTTTTGACCCGACATGACCCAATTTCGAACTTGGCCTAGAGTTTATGGAGATAAACATTCTGACAATGTTTTATAAAGATTGGATCAAAACTGTGTCCTCTAGAGCGTACACAATGTTTTCTATGATTTGACCTAGTGACCTAGTTTTTGACCCAACATGACCCAGTTTCGTATTTGTCCTAGATATTATAAAGATAAACATTCTGACAAAGTTTCATGAACTTTGGATGAAAACTGTGCCTTCTAGAGTGTACACAAGGTTTTTCTAAGATTTGACCTAGTGACCTAGTTTTTGACCCTACATGACCCAGTTTTCAAACTTGGCCTAGAGTTTATGGAGATATATATTCTGACAATGTTTCATATAGATTGGATTAAAACTGTGTCCTGTAGAGCATACACCAGGTTTTTCTATGATTTGACCTAGTGACCTAGTTTTTGACCCGACGTGACCCAGTTTCGTATTTGTCCTAGATATTATGAGGATAAACATTCTGACTAAGTTTCATGAACTTTGGATGAAAACTGTGCCTTATAGAGCGTACACAAGGTTTTTCTAAGATTTGACCTAGTGACCTAGTTTTTGACCCTACATGACCCAGTTTTCAAACTTGGCCTAGAGTTTATGGAGATATATATTCTGACAATGTTTCATATAGATTGGATTAAAACTGTGTCCTGTAGAGCATACACCAGGTTTTTCTATGATTTGACCTAGTGACCTAGTTTTTGACCCGACGTGACCCAGTTTCGTATTTGTCCTAGATATTATGAGGATAAACATTCTGACTAAGTTTCATGAACTTTGGATGAAAACTGTGCCTTATAGAGCGTACACAAGGTTTTTCTAAGATTTTTGCCTAGTAACCTAGTTTTTGACCCGACGTGACCCAGTTTCAAACTTGTCCTAGATATTATGAGGATAAACATTCTGACTAAGTTTCATGAACTTTGGATGAAAACTGTGCCTTATAGAGCTTACACAAGGTTTTTCTAAGATTTGACCTAGTGACCTAGTTTTTGACCCGACGTGACCCAGTTTCAAACTTGTCCTAGATATTATAAGGATAAACATTCTCACTAAGTTTCATGAACTTTGGATGAAAACTGTGCCTTCTAGAGCGTACACAAGGTTTTTCTAAGATTTGACCTAGTGACCTAGTTTTTGACCCGACGTGACCCAGTTTCAAACTTGTCCTAGATATTATTAAGATAAACATTCTGACAAAGTTTCATGAACTTTGGATGAAAACTGTGCCTTCTAGAGTGTACACAAGGTTTTTCTAAGATTTGACCTAGTGACCTAGTTTTTGACCCGACATGACCCAGTTTCGAACTTGGCCTAGAGTTTATGGAGATAAACATTCTGACAAAGTTTCAGAAAGATTGGATCAAAACTGTGCCCGCTAGAGTGTACACAAGCAAAAGTTGACGGACGGACGTCCGGACGTACGACAGACGACGGACATCAGGGTATCCCAAAAGCTCACCCTGAGCACTTCGTGCTCAGGCGAGCTAAAAAGCCACCCGAGACAAAAACGAACAGTCTGGCCACCATCGGTACTTTCAACCTGGGTGGCTGACTGAATTCAAGTGCCTGAAGTGGCTCGAGTTTGATGATGCCCTAGGAATGAAATTTCAATTTGTAAAGTTGGCTCTTATGTTACTGGATGCACCAATTACAAGAAAACCTCACTGCTATATCATGAGGTATCAGACTTGGCTTAATGGGTTAATTATCTTAAACATTCGGATACTAAACAACTACAGATAAGACTGGATATTTGGTGATAAAGGATCATACATTTTAATGGTGCTTTATTTTATTGAATATAATTAGTCCTGTATATTTCGCATTGGAAAAATAGTCGGGCCAGTTGAAAATTTGGATGGCCAGTAGATTTTCCGGCCAGGTGGCCCTGCAGGCCAATGGCATTTTGGTCCCTAGGAAAACCCCTGACTCCCTAGAATATAGTTCAAGCGACCCCAACTCCTCTGAATCAAGTTTGTCTACATGGACTATCCTCGACACATCCAGAGTCAACTGCGCCAGAAAGTCAGGATTCTGTAGTTCCCGAATATGATGATTCAGTAAAATTGGGTTCATCAACAATTTTTTGATGTAGATCCTTCTTTCCTCTTCAAAGAAAGCACAGTCTCCTAAAAAATGCTGACGCGTCTCCGGAACAGCATGACAAAGCTTCCAAGTTGAATTTACAGCGTATTAAGAACATTTTTACCTCAGACATAGAAATATGCCTCCATCATAGTGGGTATCACTTACAATTGGACGAATTGCTCTGGTATGAAATACCCCGAAGCAGCTCATATTAGTTCCCTTAGACTGAGTTTGCGGTCAAAGGGAACGAACTGTGTCTGGTTTAGATAAAATTTCAGTGTTCTTATGAGAAAAAAAAAGGACGCACGAAAGCAAATTTATGCAATCTTCTGCAAAATGTCAACCATATTGATGAAAACACACAGGTAAGCGAGAGACTGCCGATTTTTCACAGATTTATTTTCAGGAACTGATTTATGCAAGTCTGTAAATTTACAGACTAAAATATCTATAAATTTAAAGAAAGTCTGTAAATTTACAGACTGTCTGTAAATGTATGGCTATACTAGACCTGTTTTGAGTTAACATGGTAGCAGCCATGGTCAGGTTTTATCATAGGCTACCACCCACACACTGTAAGGAGTGATGTGCTGGCCTATAGGCAGGGACAACTGCACTTTACCGGTCACTGGTTTTCTGAAGGAAAAAACACTTGTTCAAGGTTGGTAAGGTCTATATACTGGGAGCGCTTTAATCTGAAAAACAAGCAAAACTTCGCAAAATAAACCTCAAAATCTTAGTAGTATTTCAATTCTCCTATCGCATTTCCCCCCGCACCTCAACGGAACAAATCCATAGCAGCAGTAACGGAGCGCAACCTCAAAATCATTTAGATTGTGCATATAAATGTTGTTCAAACTTTTTTTTTCTTGATCGTCTTTTGAAAACTGGTTGGAGGAACTGCAACTGAGCATGCACTTGGAGGCTACCGCCCCCTCCCCCCCTCCCCTTTATTCTGTTATTATTTGCTTCATGGGGGCTCAAACGCTGCCCCCAGACCCCTGCTTCTGTTCTTTATCTGAAATTGTTGACAAGCTATATACGCAACCACACTTTTGCTCATCATTTAAACTGAGGTCAATGTCTGTTGCAGCAAGAACAGAAAAAACAACATGGCGGACTTTAAGAAATGTACATAAAAATACACCATGCCCCCTCCCCCCCCCACACACACACACACAATAACAACAGCCAGAACATCCTCACTCGGTAAAAAAAAGAATGACCGGTAAAGCGGTAAAGTACAGTCTACATAGTACCTATTTTCATTTTACTAAACAATGTTTCTAGCCTGAAAAAGGGTATTCTGACAAAGAGTATTGTAATAGTATCGACTTATTATGTTAATAAGTGATAACACAATAAAGAACGACTGAGTGTTCTAACTAATTTTAATGACTGTCTCAATTCACAATACACAGTATAGCATTGGTGAAGTATTTTAGAGAAGTGCCTAATAGAGAGGCAGCAAAGGTATTTATACCACCTAGCGGTGCGGTCCAGTCAAGCGTATTAAATAAACATGCACTATGATTTGCTCATAATATAACATCTCCCTTCTTAAGAAATGATCAATCATCACAGAACACAATGCAATATACTATCTGATAATCAAGTTCATTTTATGCACAGGTAAGGTATATGACCTCGGAGAGTTCATTCGGAGAGTTCATTCGCAGATACTTCGAGCAGTTTATTATCAGAAACAAATGTCTGTAATGTCAGCACTTAGCGTCTGCACTTGTAATTACAATCATTGATATTCTGTGAATAACGGGTTTCCCACCAAATTTATCGGACAGTTTGTTTATGCTGCAGATAGAGCGTTTGAAACTTGAAGCTAGCACATGTTTAAACCTAGGCAGTAATTCCATTGAAGTGTCAATATTAATAAACTACAGACTGTGTTTCCACTTATCTTAACGTCTTTTTCACATAGATTCAATAATCCTTGGCTTTACAGTTTGGCCATATCTCGTGATGTATGGCACCGTGTCTTTTGTCCCTGGTGGCATTTTTGAGTTATTGTCCGATTCATGTGAAACACTTTCATCACTGCACTGAGGTTCCTGAAGGGGCTCCTGAAGGGGTATTTCAACTTCTGTTTCCAAAGACATTTGATTTGATGGTGTTACATCATGATTTTGAATACTGACAGGTTCCTTTGTTTTGAGGAGGAGTCGCCTATTACGGCGATAAATAGCACCATCAGAGGTTTTAACAGAGTATGATCTCTCATTGTGTTTTTGGATAACGACAGCTGGTTTCCAAGTTTTGTCCTGATTTTGAATTCTTGCCGATTCCCCTATTTCGAGCGGCTTTAATGGCTGTGCATGTCGGTCAAAATATTTCTTTTGATCTTTCTTTGATGTCTGGATTTTTTCTTTTACTTCCTCGCGGTTTGGCGTTTGTGGTAACAGCTGATCGCGAATGACAGGTAAATTAAAGCGTAAGCGCCTTGAAAAAATCAGCTGACTAGGGGAGTAGCCAAGCTTGTTTTTGGAAGTACGGAATTCGAGTAGACCTAGATAAGGGTCCTTTCCGTCTGCCTTAGCCTTTGTAAATATTTTCTTGCAGATTCCAACGGATTTTTCAACCATTCCGTTTGACTGACTGTGTTTTGCAGAAATGGTAACGTGGGTAAAATTCCATTCCCTAGCAAAGTTTGAGAAAAGTTCACAGGTGAACATAGCAGCATTGTCGCTAACGACTGTTTCTGGCGAGCCGTGGCGCGCGAAAATACTCTTAAGTTTAGCAATGATGGTACTTGCTTTTGTGCTGGGGAGTTTCTGCACTTCAAAATACTTGCTGTAGTAATCTACGGTAATGAGGAAATCTTGACCTTCCCACAGGAAAAGGTCAGTGGCTACGGTTTGCCATGGGTAGTCCGGAATATTGTGAGGTTGTAGCGGCTCCTTCGGGTTTGAGTTTCTGCGCTCGAGACATACAGAACAGTTTAATACCATGTCTGTTATTTCAGCAGATATTCTCGGCCAAAACATAATGTCTCGCGCTCTGTTCAAAGTTTTCTCAGTCCCAAAATGTCCTTGATGGAGAACTTCAAGCATTTTTGGTCTGAGAGCGCTCGGAATTACTAGTTTATGGCCCTTCAATATTAGACCATTTACGACAGTGAGCTCGTCGCGGAAATTCCAAAATTCTCTTAACTGCTCAGGACAATGTTGTCGCATGTCAGGCCATCCTTTCAGAATGTGAAAGTGAGTGGCTGACAAGCTCCAGTCTTATTCATGAACATTGATCCCGACCGGACGGAGTGTGTGTAGCTGGTAGATCCAGTAGAGTTCTCTGTTTTTTCTAGTAACAGCTTTTTTGGTGTTCCGGATCTGTGGACAGGATTTCAATAATTCGAAACCCCATGTGTTCTGTAGAATGGTTGGGTAAGTTAAAATGTGTTGCTACCAGAGTGTCCCGTTTATTGCGGGTGTCACGCTGGTGTTCTGTCATTCTAACTTGGTGACTATTCTCATAGCGAACATCTGTGGTTCGGGGTAAAGCCGTGGTGGGTAATTGTTAGCAATGATCATAATTGTATTATTGCTTTCTTGAAATGACATATGTCACGATCATGGGTTAGTACAAATGGGTTCGGCTGTTTGCTGAACAGGCTTGTTTCCCCGCCGTAGCAGGGTGTCCCCATTTGCTTTTCGAGCTTTTTCGAGGCTCTGTAGCAGTGTGTTCTGCGGATACCCTCTTCTAATGTAATAGCCTGTAATAGCCCGTAAAGATTTCGGCATGTTTGTCATAATCATACAGCTGTATGATTATGACAAACATGCCGAAATCTTTACGGGCTATTACATTAGAAGAGGGTATCCGCAGAACACGCATGCGGATACCCTCTTCTAATGTAATAGCCTGTAATAGCCTGTAAAGATTTCGGCATGTTTGTCATAATCATACAGCTGTATGATTATGACAAACATGCCGAAATCTTTACGGGCTATTACATTAGAAGAGGGTATCCGCAGAACACGCAGAGCAGCGTGTTCTGCGGATACCCTCTTCTAATGGGGACACCCTGCTACGGCGGGGAAACAAGCCTGTTCAGCAAACAGCCGAACCCATTTGTACTAACCCATGATCGTGACATATGTCATTTCAAGAAAGCAATAATACAATTATGATCATTGCTAACAATTACCCACCACGGCTTTACCCCGAACCACAGATGTTCGCTATGAGAATAGTCACCAAGTTAGAATGACAGAACACCAGCGTGACACCCGCAATAAACGGGACACTCTGGTAGCAACACATTTTAACTTACCCAACCATTCTACAGAACACATGGGGTTTCAAATTATTGAAATCCTGTCCACAGATCCGGAACACCAAAAAAGCTGTTACTAGAAAAAACAGAGAACTCTACTGGATCTACCAGCTACACACACTCCGTCCGGTCGGGATCAATGTTCATGAATAAGACTGGAGCTTGTCAGCCACTCACTTTCACATTTATGTCTCCTCCCGTTCCAGTACTTATTCATGAACATGCAACCAAGCGGATAGCTCAAAGCATTTGCATGTAACGGCCAGGACTCCACACAACGATCCGCCATTTTTAATCTCCTAAAAACAGGAAATAAACACACTGAACCAAGCGTCACGCTCAACAGTAAGAAAATGGCGGATAGCAACGTCACCGGCCCCCGGGGGCCGGTCGACGTCGCCATACACGCCTACAATGGCGGATAGCAACGCCACCGGCCCCCGGGGGCCGGCGAGAGGCGCAAAACACGACCACCGGCCCCCGAGGGCCGGTACAACAATGGCCGTCCACGCAGGCGCAATGGCGCCAAAAGGGCCGGTTCACCGGCCCCCCGATATGGTATATAAACAGCGCAAAAAACACAGCTCGCCAGAATCGCGACAATCCTCTGAAGAAATCCATATTATTGGAAGAAACTAGTTAGGAAAATTGCGAAAGAAAGCCATGAACCAGCATGAGCAAGACCGAGGAGCGCCTGGCCCATGTCGTCAGTCACAATCCTCTAGCATCCTTTCAGAATGACCTGCTTGAGTTGATCCATTTGGGGATCGAGCTCGGTATGAGTTTTGATCTCTTGCATTTTCCGATCGCTGACAGGGAGGCTGGACAGTACAGTGTGTACATGTAGATCCATGCCTTCTGAGAGCTCAGGATATGTGTCTTTCAACATATTTCTGGACAGCGCGTCGGCGATGTGTAAATCGATTCCTCGCACGAAAGTAATGTCAAGGTCATATTTCTGCAGTTGCAGTAGCATTCTAGTTAATCTCGGTGGCGCTGCGTGCAGAGGTTTCTTTTTCACTGAAACGAGAGGCAAATGATCCGTTTCAACTATGACCTTGCGGCCGTATACGTATTGATGGAACCGTTTACACCCAAATAATATGGCAAACAATTCTTTCTCGATCTGGGCGTAGTTTATTTCTGATTGCGTCAGAGATTTTGATGCATAGGCAATCGGCCTACCATCCTGCATAAACGTACAGCCTAGTCCGGATTTTGATGCGTCACACTGTAGCGTTAGGGGTTTCTCTTTATCGTAATATACCAATACTGGAGCTTTGGTAATAAGGTCTTTGACCTTTGCAAATGCATCAGCTTGAGGCGTGTCCCAAGAAAAGATAACGTCTTTTGCGAGAAGCATGCGAAGTGGACTCGTGATTTCAGCTAGATTTTCACAAAAGCGTGATAAATACGTCACCATCCCTAGGAAAGTCTCGAGCTCGGACCTGCATGTTGGCGGGTCCATGTTCACTATCGCAGAAACCTTATTCTGGGACACTTTCACACCTTCAGATGACAAGACGTTGCCGAAGTACTCTACTTCAGACACACCTACTACCAACTTATCTTCATTGAAGCGAATGCCCTTCGCAAGAGCTCGTTCAATAACATTACGCAGATTCTGATCATGTTCTTCCCGGGTGCGCCCATAAACAAGTATATCATCTACTATTGCTATGACGCCTGGAAGATTTTCAAAACATTCATCAATTTTGGTTTGAAATTCGTCTTGGCTTGAACGTAAGCCAAACGGAAGTCTGAGGTAACGATACCGACCAAACGGCGTGTTGAATGTTGTAAGCAATGATGACTCTTTTTGCAATTTTATGTTCCAATAGCCGGAACGGGCATCGAGCTTTGTGAAGCAAGTCGCGCCGGATAGCTGAGGCAGAACGTCCTCGAGCGTTTTCATAGGGTAGTGCGGTCTTTTAATTGCTTTGTTCAGGTGTTCAGGGTCAATGCATATCCTTAGTTTACCTGATTGTTTATTTTCTACAGCGACCATGGAATTGACCCACTCTGTAGGTTCAGTGACCTTAGCAATTATTTGATTCTGTACCGTGCGGTCAAGCTCCAATTTGACCTTATCGCGCAATGCAATTGGAATGCGTCTCGGCGGATTAACAACAGGTGTTATGGACGGGTCTAGGTGAATTTTACATTCGCCTGGAAATAAGCCTATTCCTTTGAATGCCTCAGAGTACTGTTTTAGTACTGCGTCCTTTGTGAGGTGCGGATTATCGCGTGGCGTTTCGCATGACAAAACTAGTTTGATCAAATTGAGATCGATGCTTGATCTCAGACCAATAATTGGCGAGGAGTACGTTTCTACCACGTAGAAAGTAAGTTCTTGCTGCTTACCTGAGCGTTGACATGTGAGCTTTACGCAACCTAGCGTGTTTAGCGTATCACCGCTATAGGCGGTAAGTCTTGTTGCGGGTTGTTCAAGCGGGTGGCTCAGCTTTAATTGTGAGTATACTTGACGCGGCAAGATGTTAACTTGGGAACCAGTGTCAACTTTGAATTTAATTGGAAATGAATTTGGACCTACCTCGATTTCAACAAAAGCCTGATCCATTTTACTATTACATTCCACACTATCAACAAAGAAATCATCACCATCACTATTTGAATTTTGCACTTGCAAATCACTGAGCCCTTCAGAAACTTCGTGCACTGATTTATGTGATTTCTTTGATCTACACATAGACTGAAAATGGTTCCACTTTTTGCAATGATGACACTGTTTTCCCTTAGCTTTACAAGTTTCTGTCTTTGTGTGTTTAGAACCGCAGTTGCCGCATGTGTCCCTTTCATCGGATGTTCTCATCCCGCCAGTATGTCCCGATCTTGATTTCCCATTTGTCGACCTCCTGAATTGGTTTGTCGGCTGACCCCCGTGCGTCGTCGTCGTTCCCTTAGCGTTTCGCACCTCGACTGGAGCAGCCGACATTGTACGTAGCTGCTCTTGAGCGTATTCGTAGCTCTGGGCTATGTGAATAGCCTTGTCCAACGTAAGTTTGTCACCCTCGTTTATTAGCTTTTCTCTGATTTTTGGGGAGGTTACCCCAAAAACAATCCTATCCCGTACCATATCGTTCTCGTCCTGGTAGCTGCAGTCTTTGGCCAGCAATTTTAACTTTGTAATGAACTGGTCAACAGTTTGTGAGCCCTGCACTTCATTGTTAAACTTGTATCTTGCGAACACAGGGTTTAATTTTGGCCTCACATAGTTCAAGAACTTGGTATAGTGGGGCTCAAGCTGTTTCTTTTCTTCCGCAGAAAGCGTCCATGTATTGTAAATGTTTCTGCCTTTTCCCCCCACCCACAGTAGGAGGTAAGTAACTTTCACTTCTTCTGGTTTATCTTTAATTGGTCCCTCAAACACCAGTTCCACATGTTGTTTGAAAGCTTTCCATGCTTCAGGGAGATTTCCCGACTCCCAGTCCATGCGCGGTTGTGGTATGCCTGATAAGTCCATGATTGTTAATTCCACAGAATTAAAGCAGTTTTGAAATATATCAGTTATCCAACAAATTAATTAGTCCGTTATTCTGACACCATGTAATAGTATCGACTTATTATGTTAATAAGTGATAACACAATAAAGAACGACTGAGTGTTCTAACTAATTTTAATGACTGTCTCAATTCACAATACACAGTATAGCATTGGTGAAGTATTTTAGAGAAGTGCCTAATAGAGAGGCAGCAAAGGTATTTATACCACCTAGCGGTGCGGTCCAGTCAAGCGTATTAAATAAACATGCACTATGATTTGCTCATAATATAACAAGTATGATATGAGCCCTTTTGGGTTGGACCAGGCGATGTTTGGGGTGCGAGTTTGAACTATCTATCTATCTTCCGTTACGTCTTAACCCCCGAGGGGGACAACAGACGGGTTCCGGCGAACCAAGTGCTGAAGGGGGTTAGCTGGAACAAATGTACAGGAAAGTGTGTGAAATGAGTTTGTACAGTGCGATAAAGAGTGTTAGTATAGTTAAAAGATAAAAACAGAAATTGGTGTTTAGGGAGAGACATGGATTACCTGGCAGACAGCACTGCTGAACTGCACCAAGGTAGGAAGGACCGGTATATAGGGTGGGAGGGCATTCCAATGGATGATAGTCCTAGGGAAGAATGTGAACCTGTAGTAGTCTTTATAAGTTGGGATTTGTCGATATGAAAGTGGATGAATATGTCTTGACTGTCTAGTGTTGCGAACAAGGTACTCAGATGCAGGAATGGCAACAAGGTCATATGTGACCTTGTACATCATTATAAGACAGCAATCTATACGTCGTTGGTCTAGGGGGCGCCAATTTAGGTCCTTCAACATAGCAGTGACGCTGGATGTGTAGTTATAATCTCTTGTTGCCCACCTGGCAGCCCTTCTTTGGACCGCTTCCACTTTATGTATATCAGTGGCAGTGTGGGGGGACCATACTGTTGAAGCGTACTCCAACTGGGGCCTTACTAGTGTTTTGTAGGCTACTGATTTCAGGTCCTTATTATGGACCCGAATGTTTCTTTTCAGAAATCCAAGAGTCTGGTTAGCGCTCTTGGTTACATTATCAATATGGGTACTCCAAGATAGGTCATCCGAGATGGTGACCCCTAGATATTTTGCAGATGAAACACTATCCAGCTCAATATCAGGTAAGAAGTATTTAGTCTGAATGGGGTTTTTAAGACGAGTGACATGAAGGACCTGACATTTAGAGGGGTTAAAGTTCATATCCCACATCTTTTCCCATTGTTCTAGGCTGAGTAGGTCCTTTTGGAGGACCTTGCCTTCGGACGATGAGCTAAGAGCAAGGTACATTGCAGTATCATCTGCAAAGAGCCTTACTCTTGATTTGACCTGCTCTGGTAGGTCATTGATGTATGCAAGGAAGAGAATTGGTCCGAGAACTGAGCCCTGCGGGACGCCAGAGGAGACTGGGATAAGGTTTGAATTTAGTCCATTAATTACTACAGCCTGTTTCCTATTATCTAAAAAGTCCTTAATCCATTGTAAGCTGGCTCCTCTGATACCATAGTGATGCAGTTTTTGAAGAAGTTTTTCATGGGCAACTTTGTCAAAAGCCTTACTAAAATCTAATAAAATCAAATCAGTCTGTTTGCCCATCTGCATAGTTTTAGCCAGTTCATCAATCAGCATGATAAGCTGCGTCTCGCAGGATCTCTTTTCTCGGAACCCATGCTGCAGTTCATAGAGAATGTTCAGTTCAGTGAAGTGTTTAGAAAGGCTAGATGCAACAATGTGCTCTAGTACCTTACAGAGGACACAGGTCAAAGATATGGGCCTATAGTTAGCGGGGTCGGTTTTGTCCCCTTTCTTGAAAATAGGGGACACATTTGCCTCTTTCCAAATATCCGGTAGTTTTCCAGTATCTAAGGATCTTTGGAAAATCAGCTGCAGGATGGGAGAGAGCTCTTTGTGTAGTGATTGTAGTACAATGGGTTTCAATTTGTCTGGTCCTGCAGCCTTGTGTGGGTTCAAGCCTGTGAGGAGCTTGTCAATGCCTTCAGCTGAAATGCTTATGTCTGGCATTTTGGGGTAGGGACTGGGCTGGAAGGGGAGTTCAACACCGGAATCGTGCAAGTCCTGCAATGACTTTTGGGCCAGGGACTTAAGACTTACTGGGGTCTTGGGGCTAAACACTGACTGAAACTGATCATTTAGGGTATTGGCTTTATCTATTTCAGAAGAATAAGTCTGTCCGTCCCTTCTCAGGGAAGCAATGCCAGTAGAATCCTGTTTGGAGTGCTTGAGCAGAGAGTAGAGTTTCTTTGTTTTGACCTTAGGGGGTTCTTCCATATTTTGGTCATCCCTTACATCATTGAGACCTAGGATATCGCCTAGGTACTTTTCATAGGCCCTTTCCGAAACCCGCCGTACTAAGTGTTTGTATTCGAGAAATTTGTTATGGTCATATGGTCTACCGGACCTGGACCAGCGTCTGTACAACTTGTCTCGCTTACGTATTAAGCGGCGGATTTCTTGGTTGATCCAGGGGAACCCATCCCGGGTACTAACTTTCCTTACAGGGATAAAGGTGTCTATACCTTGCTGCAGTTTGGAAGCAAACTTATCCCACATGGTCTGAACATCTGTGGTAGCAAGGTCAGACTGTGTCATTTCTATGTGGAAATCCCTCATGGACTGCTTAAGCTGGTCCCAGTCTGCTTTCTTATACAATGGGACATTACGTGGGACCTGCTTCGTTGCTTCAGGTTTTACTTTGACCTTGGCCATTACAATGTTGTGGTCTGAAAGACCAGGGGTAACTGAGATGTCGTCCACGAGGGTTGGGTTTGTTGTAAAAAACAGGTCTAAAATATTTTGACCTCGAGTTGGAGAGGTCACCATTTGCTCAAGCATGCAGTCACTAAAAGATTCAAGGCACTCCCTGTAGAAGGTCGGATGACTACAATCTGATTTAGGCTTGAGATGTTCCCAGTCAACCTTAGGAAGATTAAAGTCTACCAGAAGCCAGATTGTTGAATTCGATTGTTTAGCTAGGGTAAGTGATTTATTCAGTTCTTCAATACTGGACTGATCTAGTTCGTGAGGCTTGTAATAGGCTCCAATCAGAACTGATTTGGATCCAGTAAGGTTCAACTGGACCCATAGGTTTTCACAATCTGTTTTATATACAGGCTTTTCATCTGAGATAAATTTGGAGTTGATAAGTATGATGACTCCACCACCTTTCTGATCTACTCGGTCACGCCTGTAAACTGTAAAACCGAGCTCGGGTGGGAAGTATTCACTATCATACATGTCGGGTGTAAGCCAGGTTTCTGTTCCGACGATAATGTCGGGTTTGTAGAATTCAACGTAACTGAAAAACTGGGGCTTTTTCTCCTTGATTGACTGGAAATTAATAAGTGCTATTTTCAAGGGAATGTCAGAATTTAAAATCATGGGTTTAGACTTTCTCTTTAAGGGTGTGGATGTGATTGTGGGGTTAAAATTTTCTGTAAAATCTAATGCACTGAATTGATTGTCAGTTGCAAAGGAACTCAGATCCGTAGAGGATCCGACAGAGTAGTTTATGCTGTTACATTTAGTACAGTGCCATGAACAGCTAGAATTTGAGAGGTAATCATACAGTGAACTCATTTCAAGGCCGATCTGAAAACATTATGCTTATTCCCATTTCGCATTCTTTTTCACCTGTTGATTGCTTGAATTATATTGCAACAGCGACCTCCATGGGTACTGTTTCTAGCGTGAAAATCGCCAGTTAAAATAAAATAGTTTGTTTCATTACACTCAGAAATGGCGACGCCAAGGGAGATAATGCTGAAAATAGATGTGGGCTAATAAAATTACGGGTCATTAAAAGCGTTTATATAATATTGTCATTGTTGTCATTATTATTATTATTATTATTATTATTATTATTTTATAAATCAATGAACCTATTTTGTTCCTTGCATTCTAATTTAGCTCATAATAAACCCGTGATGCCAAGACAACTGAGGTCAGGGTCCGTGGAAACACCCCAACCACCCCAAACCTCTACCAAACCACCCCAAACCAGCCTCCCATGATTCACAGCACCCCCTGTCCCCTCCGAGCATACACCAACACCGCTCTCATCCATCCCAAACAGTATGTATATAGATTCAAAATAAAAAGAACACTTCAATAAGTGCACGTTTGCCCATGATATGAACGTATGTATCTCTTTTTATAACTTCGGGTTTAAATATTAACGAAAAATTAATAATTTCAGTATAATAAAGTAAATCATTTTGTACGTTTACGTATGTCACGCAGGGTGGGGTGGGGGCGACCATTTATACCACCCCAAACCAGCCACCCTGGATACAAACTAGAACCCCACCCTTCGCGCAGTGCCACGTTAATTTAAAGAATGAAGGGAAGGAAAGAATTGATACTCGCCAATTGACCTGAAATGTTAGTGTCTTGGTGGGGGAGGGAGTGGGCTTCTAGTTTGTAGCCAGGGAGGCTGGTTTGGGGTGGTATAAAAGTGGTTTGGGGTGGTTTGGGATGTTTTGGGGGTGGTTTGGGGTGTTTCCACGGACCGTTAGAATACAGCTCTGTAGTTTGGGACCCGTACCTGCAGAAAGACATTGACAAACTTGAAAAGGTTCAGCGCCAGTCAGCAAGATTTATCTCCGGAGATTACTGCTCGAGGGAACAAGGTAGTGTCACCAGAATGTTGGCAGAGCTCCATCTACCACCACTTCAGGACAGAAGAAAGGCCAACCTTTTGACATTCTTCCCGTTGTATCTGTTGAGTCCTCGTCTTTACTTCTTCATGGTGTTGAAATTTGATTTACGTATTTACCGTGATGCTTCATTGACGAGTTAGAGGGTTATCATGCGAACCGAACAACCGACTAAATGTTTTGCACCACTTCAGAAACTGAGGGTGAGGTTGGGCCTGTAAAATCGATTTAAGCCCCCCAGTAATTCATTACTGACCGTTCCAAGGCGGTAGTTCTGTTGTGATTCTCTGTTGCCTGTTTTTGGTGTCAGAGTTTCTGTGATGTTTTACCTTATGTATGTTCTTATTATTTTTGGTTCGGTTTGGGTCGCTGAGTGGCCACCTTTTGGGAACAAGCTGCTCACTCGGTTGGCCATATGTTCTCTGTATCTTGATTATTTGTAATCTTAGCTGTTTCCAACTATGGTTTGAGGGCTGGATTTGGATTTTGATTGTTTCAGTTCCTGGTCTTTGCATACTTTTTACTTTTAAGACTGTGCAGTGTAATACCGAATTATATAAAAAAATCCTTTTCCCAAGAACTGTTATTGATTGGAATCATCTTGAAGAAAGCGGGACGTAAATTCACCGGATCGGGCCTAATCACCGGATCGGACCGGATCGGACCCAAATTTTATCATTTTATATTCTTTGACTGTAAATGTTTATATATGGAAGTGTATCCCTAGACCCTGGGTCTCCGGGTACGGAACAGTACCCCCGAGACTCTGGGTCTCCAGGTACGGAACCGTACGTGGAGACAGTCCTGTGAGGATTGGCTCCGGGTACGGCAGTAAGTTTTCAAAACTATGTATTAAGTATTTTACCCATTTAACATATAGTTAATCCAGCAATAGAATTACTCTTTTTTGTAAAATTGCATAAAGTCGCCATCTTGCTAGGGAACGTTATTAATGATAATGCGGTCAAAACAGTGTTTAACAGTGTATGAAAGAGATTTCATGACTTCTCTTTCTGTTGATAATCAAGCTGATATCATTGAGGCATTTAACTCAACCTCTAGATATTTAGACGATCTTCTGAATATTGATAATCCTTATTTTGAAAGCATGGTTAACCAAATTTACCCACCTGAACTTAAATTGAATAAAGCTAATACTTCAGATACCGAGGCCCCCTTTTTGGATTTACATCTATCTATTTCTAACGGTTTTGTATCTTCTAAAATTTATGATAAACGTGATGACTTTGACTTTGATATAGTTAATTTTCCATTTTTGGATGGTGACGTTCCAAGTCGTCCCTCTTATGGAGTGTACATGTATATTTCTCAACTTATAAGATTTGCTAGAGTGTGTAGTCATGTAGATGACTTTAATGCTCGTAATAAATGTTTAACTGCTAAACTTCTTCAACAGGGCTATCGGTATCATAAGCTTAGAAAGGCTTTTTCTAAATTCTATCGCAGACACCATGAATTGGTTTCAAAATTTTATGTCGGATTAAAATTTCTTTTACACCAAGGCCTATCGGAACCAGAATTTTATGGTGACTTAGTATACAAATTCAAAAAGATTAAGGGTAGGACTGATTTTTCTGATCAATTCCGAAAAATAATAATACGTCACAAACGTATTGGCTATAATTTAAATGTTATGCGACGGTCTGCATGCTTAGTGATTAACCCAATCACGGTTGATAACTTTGCTGCACTCTTTAATTGCACACCGGGGGATCGGTCGTCAGACTCTATGATGGCCCCGACCTAAAGCTATATATTTAAGTTGGTTGGGACCGGAGCCTTTTTGTCTGTTGCTTGGTCCACCGGGGCTCAACTGGTGACCTTCTTTTGCTTCAGATTTCCAGTGGGGTTGTTTGGCAGGACAGGGATCTCCACCTGTCAGACGGCCCGTTGTATCTGTTGAGTCCTCGTCTTTGCTTCTTCATGGTGTTGAAATTTGATTTATGTGTTTACCGTGATGATTCATTGACGAGTTAGAGGGTTATCATGCGAACCGAACAACCAACTAAATGTTTTGTATCACTTCAGAAACTGAGGGTGAGGTTGGGCCTGTAAAATCGATTTAAGCCCCCCCAGTAATTTTATTACTGACCGTTCCAAGGCGGTAGTTCTGTTGTGGTTCTCTGTTGCCTGTTTTTGGTGTCAGAGTTTCTGTGATGTTTTACCTTATGTATGTTCTTATTATTTTTCGGTTCGGTTTGGGTTGCTGAGTGGCCACCTTTTGGGAACAAATTGCTCACTCGGTTGGCCATATGTTCTCTGTATCTTGATTATTTGTAATCTTAGTTGTTTCCAACTATGGTTTGAGGGCTGGATTTGGATTTTGATTGTTTCGGTTCCTGGTCTTTGCATACCTTTTACTTTTATTTTGCATAAAAACTAACATGACGTTTTCGGCGTTCACACAGATAATTGTTATTTTTCACACCTGTTTTGTCTAAAATAATAACAAAATTAAATTGTGTAACAGTTTTTATTCGATGGACGGACGAACGGCGCCCCGGTACTGCCACGGATACTTGGGGTCAGTAGGTGCATTTGGTCCAAAATTGATCTCCTGCAGCTTTTTTCTCACTTATTTTTTAATTTTAGTATACCTGAACAACACCTGAACTGAGATAAATGGTTTGGTCACGTATAGAAAATGTTTGCAATTATCGATATTTGCTCCCTTGGCTTAAAAAAACCAAGCCAAGGGAGCAAATATGATAATTGCAAACATTTTCTATACGTGACCAAACCATTTATCTCAGTTCAGGTGTTGTTCAGGTATACTAAAATTAAAAAATAAGTGAGAAAAAAGCTGCAGGAGATCAATTTTGGACCAAATGCACCTACTGACCCCAAGTATCTGTGGGTACTGCGGCTATGGATACGTACGTTCCGCTGAGGTGCAATTAAATCAATTAAATGTCTTGCTATAACGTTAGTGATTAACATTTGTTTTGGAGGGCTATGGGTGGGTGGCGGGTACTCGGCCAAAACGGACCATGGCCAAAACGGACCAGACAAAACGGACCATGGTTAGGACAAACCGGACCACGTTTCAGGACAAAACGGACCACGTTTCAGGACACAACGGACCTCGTTTCAGGATCAGACAGACCACGCTAGAAGACAAACCAGACCATTAATTGGTGCCAATTAAAATATTTAAGAGTATATAATTACCAAAGACAATGTTAAATGGTCACAATTATTTGACTACTGCTCATGGTCTCATCTACCTTTGATTGTCGCAACTATCTACTTAATTTAATACGTTGATAAAGGGGTAATATTTTATCTTTTAAAGGTAGGTTCCTGGACTAGCGATAACATTTATGTCCACAAAATACTTTCGTCTTTTTCTGAGCAGTATTGAATTCTCATATTTTTCTGAATTTGTTGCTACTGAGAAACTCGTCAGATGTTGAAGAAAATAGTCGTTTTCCCTTTTGGTTTATTTTCTTTTGTTGGAATTCCAGTTCTAAAAATAACTATGTTTATTATGTCTATAAGTGGGCGATTTCTGATGCCATTCTCCAAAGGTCAATTTCCCCTTGCGGTGAGTTCTCCTAGAGGTCCTGGCATGGCGGATGGGTTAAAACTATCCCAAAATGCAATGCAGCATGACTTCAGTCACGTAATCTATTTTTGGCGCAAACTAAAAATAGCGCTAACTGGTGTGCGAAGCAGATTTAGGAAATCCCTTGCAAAACAACTTTTTAATATTTTTTTATCTACACTTTTTAGTGAAACTTATTCATTCCCTTTTATAAGTGATTTCCAACAACTTGGATGAACGATCGTCAAAATTATGATGCATTCCAAAGTACAGGAACCTACCATGCAAATTGCTTTATTAGTGTTGCAACTAAAATGAAACCTCATAGGACTGTCTACAGGTACGGCTCCGTACCTGGAGACCCAGAGTCTCGGGGTACGGTTCCGTACCCGGAGATCCAGGGTCTAGGGATACGGTACCGTACCCGGAGACACTTCCTTTATATATTGCATGGCATAAGATAGTGTATTCAACTGCTATATTTCAGTATACTTGGACTTAGGGAACTTAATTACCGTTGCTATTGTTTAAGCGGTGTGTTGGTTGTAATTTCTTGGATATTTTACAGAGACAGATATGCAATATTTAATGGCTATGAAAACGACAATTGCCAGGTGAAATAATGTGATCATTTTTCTTATTTTTGTTCAAACCACAGATTGTGGGGTACACACGTAAATGTGGCGGCTCATAGCAGAAATAATACCTGCTGGATACATCACGTTACTAAGAAGTCATAGATGCAATGAAGACTCCTCCAATCCCAAATATTACTGTGATATATTTGTTGGAAACACTATCTTATTCAAACTTTAAACATAAACAGTCAAAGAAAGTATGATAAAACAGCTATAAATGGTAAAATTTGGGTCCGATCCGGTGAGTACACGTACCCTGAAGAAAGTACTGTGCGTGCAGAAACAGTGAGCGGCTTCTTTCCCCGGGACTAGTGTTATTCCCAGCTCTCTCCCCGTTGCATATATGCTGAAAGGCCATGCAACGTAATCATCCAGATCCGGATCCAGATGAGGACATGCGAAATGGTATGCCAAACATTACAGAGGACTTCAAATATGTTTTTGGGCCAGCCTTGCTGCATATGCATTAAAGAAGTTGATTTTGATCTTAAGGACTCTGAAACTAATGTCGCTGGGATAAACGTAGAGTAAGGGGACATGGCTTCGCACAGGGCATGGCTTCGCACACCTACGGGATTTCTTTGTATGTGTCAGTCATCAGTTGTCTGAACATCATTTTGTTTTGCAAATATTTCAAGGTTATTTAAATGAAGGCTTTTGACATCACTTTCGCGTGCAGTGCATCACGTGCATTTTGGCGCCAAAAATATTTGAAACATTCAGATCAAAGTCGGGAACGTTTAACATGTTAAGAACAGGCAATATTATTGATTGCACACTGTCGAAATTTGGCACCTGAAGTGTTATTGAAATTGTCTTTTGCTCTCTTCAGAATACAAAGTGCACAATCATCAAAACTTATGCCGGTTATATAGACACCAAAGATTTTCCATGCAACGGGGTGTGAATTTTGTCCCTCACTTTTATAAGAAAAGTCCGCATATTATTTTTAGCTGTCATCCTATTTTGTCGTAAGTCCACTGTAAGATTACACAGTCGAGATGTGATGTATTCAACAACAAACTGTCAGACACTTATTAACCAGTGTTTTAAAATCACATAAAATTCTGAAAATCGCCGATTTTTGTCTTTCCATTTATGGGTGGAACATTGACATTGTAGTATTACTTTGTAAACTATAAATAAAAACAGCATATTCACGCTATGTAATCACGTGACCTACATGTACTTCGACAGATGCTGCTTTGGTAACCGTACTGCTTAATTGTAAAGGAAAATGGTGGTCACGCGCTTCGTTGTGACGGTAAGCTGGTTTATTTCTTGTCTAGTTATTTCAAAATTGAAATGATTTACATCGAGCAAGTGATGTCAGTGAATAATCTGCTTTGCACTTTGACAACTAATCTGTGAATACGGTATTTAAGCGACAATCTGAAGAAATATACATCGGTCATGTGCTTCAGTTTGTTGTCATCTCAAATATTTGTGTTTTCTCTTGATTTATAATGTTATTTTTGAATGATTACAATGTATTATACATCATTTATACGGATGTTTTGTAAAAATACTGGTATTTATTACGTGAAAAAAAAAACAGGGGGCTGTTTTGCATGTTCTGTTTAATGTACTGCTTTTTGTTGTGATGAACTGCTTTTTAGGTTTTACAATCCATCAACTGTACTGCTTTTCGTTAAACGATGTATAACAGTTTAGGACTTCAGACTACCGTATCGGCCTGAAAATTTAAAAAAAAAGTCAAAGTACAGTCAAACCTGTCTTAAGGGGTCACCCAAATGAAAACTGACTGCTTAAAACAAATGACTCCTTAACACAGGCTCATTTGCACTGTAGTTTGGTTCAAGAGACCAAGATAAGGTGGCTGCTAAATACAGGTGGCCCCTCAATGGAGGTGACCACATAAGCAAGTTTGACTGTAACAGCGATTCGCCTCGACTTGAGCCTTAAATTATGGTTAAAGATGCCTATGCTGTACTGCCTCTACACTGCTCTCCCTAATGAGCCACCGTTGCTTTATTTAAGTACTTCTTATTGTGGCAGAACTGTGTGTATATTGCAGCCTATTAGTATTTTGTATGCTAGGTCTCATATCTTTCTCACTCCATATTTGCTACAGGCAAGAAGTTCTACAGGAGTTAAATTCCTGTCTATATTGTGAAGAAGAAGAATGTTTATTTAAGTGCTGAAGTGCTATAGGTTATGTAGCCCTTGAGCATATACAAGTACATACATGCAATATATTTTCCCTGATTGGCTACGAACATGTTGCTTTACCTGTTTTATAATGCACTGAAACAAATCGATAGCCCCCACCCTGTCAGGTCACTTCGTGTAGGCATAACCATAGCAAACGTATATTTTCGCGTGTTACTTGTGTAGATGAAGAAAAGTTTTACTCCTTTCATGAGGGGTGCCCATAAAGGGCAGCGTGAACTATAATTGTTTCTACCATAGACTTCTATAGTGACCCCTTCTCCCCTTGACAGTGTCCGCCCTTTATACAATGTTGCTTCACTATCCAGATTTGCCCTTATTTCAAGCTAAAATGTTAATCAGCAAGACAAAAAAGGGAAAACACCACTTTCCCAGCAAGTTTTGACACTTACAGGAACACATGCACTAACACATGCATCATCGCATGTCACCCTATACTAGTACACTTACAGCAATACTTAGTACTGTAATCTGTAATTTTTAGGTATTTTGCAGTTTATTCTGTTTTATTTGAATTACTTTTGGTCATTCTGTAGTCGCAGTAACAGACTCCTGGAAACCATAAATGCAGTTCAGTTAGATTTGTTGCGTGCTAGGAAAGCAGTTCACTTTTTCCTACGCAAAATCCTATTTTTCTCATAGAATGTTATTCTAGTCAGGCTAAACTCTATTTGCTTTGAAAAATGCATTTTCTGTAGCACCATAGGCAGACTTTTCTCTGTCTTTTTCGTTGTTTTTCTAGGTAAAAAAATACTTTTTTCGTACAACAATCGTGGTAAACGACTAACCCAAACCCGTTAAGTTGCGATATTCTCATTTCTTTTCCATCCATCCAAAACGACACCTCTGCTGCAAGAACCAACATATATGGTGTAATTATTTGTGCAAGAACTTTCACTTTTCTGGCTATATTAGAGAAGGAATTCTTCAAAATACTCACATGGTGCAAACGCCGTTCTGCGGAAGTCGTCCCAATTAAGCAGTACAGTTACCAAAGCAGCATCTGTCGTAGTACAGTTAGGTCACGTGATTACATAGCGTGATATTAGCTGTTGTTTTATGGTTTTCATTTACTGGTTCTAAGGTGTATGACACAATATTCAAAGACATCTAGAATGCTTCTACTTCCTGCTAGAAGAGGTGTGCGAAGCCAAGTCCCTATATACCCAAAACATCACGTAGAACTGCACTATATATTACCGCACGTGCTACTTATGACGTCAGAATCAGAATCAGAGGTCTGAGACCAAATATTTCCATGCTTAATTTCCAGAAAGAGTCAAGGTATATTATAATATGAAGAAATAGGCGTTATGTTACGAGCTTTGTCAGCCAATGCTGCAAAAGTCCAAAAAGTGTGCGAAGCCATGTCCCCTTACTCTAGATCGATATATAGACTCTGGTGTCTTAGCAGTGTTTAGTAGGACCGGGCTTTCATACCGTTTCGTTTCCTGACGTTTTCATGAGAACTTGCTCTGTCAAGACTAGTTTCGTGTCGAATATACATATAACCACATAAATTTGTAAGTTTGTGATTTGTGAAACACAGGTAATTTTTAGGCAGAACTCAAAACAGTATGGTAGTGTCAGTGATGTAGAAACATGCACCATAAGCATACCTATTGATTATGAAATACATTTGATTCACAATATGATCCTATGTTGGAGCTGAAGTGATACTGAAGTGCGATGCACTTTGTTCCTGTTGCCGACAGTCACCTATTATCGGTGAAATTTGTGGGAAGATTTATCACTTTCAGCTCTGCGCATAACACTCAGTAGTGTTTGAGAGTGCAGCAGCATAGAAAGCTAGCTATCTGGGCGGAAGGTACAGTACACGCAACGTGAAGACTTGATCTGACACGCTCGCGCGTGACACTTAAAATCGCGAGGAAGGGATTAAAATCCATGAGATTCTCTCGCAACTCTCACGCATTTCACACTAAACTTCCTCGCGTGTTTGAAAATCGCCACGTTCCACGCAAGAAAATTCCTCGCATCTCGCGTGAAATTCATAGAGTGATGTATGCGAGAAACTTTCTCGCATCACGCGTGGAATTTTGTCCAGGTAGGTACAATGTACATGTACAGTAAATGCAAGTTTCTATACATATACCTTTACGATTCGCAAAGCATTTTTTTTCGACGCTGATAACGGTTCAATTAATGCATTGTAAGCCTGCGTGAATAACCTAATTGATCGCATCCTCAACGCAAGTATTGTTTGACCGATGACCGTTACCAATTAAGGATGTGTTGATAAACAATCATGATCAGCGTAATTTTGTTGCAATTACGCAGAGAGTTAATTAGAGAGGCTTATGTGTGAAAGAATATTGTTAATCGGTTACTTAGTAGCAAAATTCTAGAATGATGACACAGACAAAAAATTTCGCTCAGCCGCCACCGATAATAGCCCAATCCATGTCAAAACAGTCACAAAGATCAAAGCGTTTCGATCAGCTTTTGAACTCAAAGCTATACCGCTAGTGGCACGTGCCGAAATGTTTACTTATTAACCAATATAAACTTTCTGATGTAAGAGCTGTCAAGTTTCCATTAAAAGCGCACGCGACAACAATGACTTGATTAGCAAATGGGCTGTCTCAGAGGTGATTGACGTCCGTTTAACCACTCGCTGAAATATGCAAATTTGTAAACCTGTTGGTTTGACAGCTAAAAAAAATTACGTCACAGATGCATCCTCTTTTCAAGAAATATAGAAAATATGATTTTGCGTCGTGGATCAATAGTCAAAGTGTTTGGATTTTAAAAATGCATCAAAATGAATGAAAAATAAGAGGTGAGAAGTTTGTTTTTTATTCCGATCTCCGCGTTGCAAAATCACATTATATGAAAAAAGAAACTGATTCTGCTGCGCGAAAAATTCTCAAAGTATTCGGACTAATAAACATAATATATATGTATTCATATTTAGAGGTGACTGAACGCATTCAGGGCCTTTGCCGTAATAAAATGTGAAGACGGTAGCATTTGTTGAAATACGTAAACACAGCACGTTTATAGGTCAGTCCCGTGCCTTGACATCAAAGGACGCCGCTCAGAGCACAAAATGGTGAAAGGAATCTTATTCCATACGCTGATAGTAAATATGAGGATCAGCCTGCGCAGTATTGTATACTATGTGACAAACTGGTATGCTTTACGCGTCATAGCATGAGCGGTTTATGCCGTCTATTTGTTCGGTTATTTCTGGAATGGCTGAAATTGCCGATCGTAATTTTTGCCGCTAAAAATTTTTTAGTCGGCGCCAAAAAAGACCAGTCGGTTGGAAACCGGAATCACAACTTTTTTTAGGCCCAAAGTAAAAATATAAATGAATTACCTGTACAACATATAATGACCTGTGAAATTGATAGGAATCGTTAATCCTTTCCACTCAAAAACACGCGTCACGCGTGATTAAGTTTGACGCCGATGACTCACCTGAGCATACATGGAGTTAATCCTTTCTCTCGAAAGTTGCGTGTCTCGCGTGAAAAGAAATTGTTTTCTCGCGAGTTTAACGTCACGCATCTCGCGAGTGTCTCGCATCTCCCACGCATTTCACACGCAAAAACCCCACTAAACTTTCGTGGAAAAGATTAAAATTTTTCGTGAGAGCGTGTCAGATCAAGTCTCCACGTTGCGTGTACTGTACCCAGAAGGTACTTATTAGATATGGGCATCTGCAGGGTTTAAGCACAGGCGCTTGAAGTTCTATGCTCTAAGAAAACCTCAAAACCCTTTATACTTGACGCAGTCTATAGGTCATTTCGTAAGAAATGGCCAGGTATGCAAGCAAAAATGCCTCGATTTTTTTGACTGCTAAAACTGCCAGTTAGAAACACCCCAACAAAAGCAAACTTCTGTAGTGAGTGTGAAGGCCGAACAACGGCGTAAGCCAGTCAAGGAGCGGCGCATGAGCCAACGAGATAAACGGGTACGAGAAGAACCCGGATTAGACAGGTGGCGGGAGACGACGGAATTGTAAAGACCACAAGTTGATACAACGAGAATTATAGAAGTGTTTGGAGCGTGCGCTACCACAGTAATTAAATAGGTAAGCCCCGAAACACTTTACTGGTGGCAGCTTATTTCGAATTCACGCTGAAATTGCTTTGTATAGCAGCAATTGTTGTGCAAAGTCGCATAGAATCTGATTAAAATTTGCAAACTGCAAAACAATTTTTGCGGTTTTCTCCTGCTTGAGTGCTTCTGCAGCGCATTACTGCCACAGTGCCTGTATATTTGCACCATCTGTCTGATATTTATGTCCCGGCCTTGCACTTTGTTGACATTTCAACTGTGCTAAAGTGATTCACACCTGGAGAGATTGCACCTGGAAGGCACAGCCAAACTTGCTAACTTTGGTGGATCTATGGTGTGTGGAGTGGGACAAAATACAGGTTAGTGCAAGATTCTGTCGGCTACATCTACTCTCCCTATACTCTTTTGACGTCTTAGTTGAAGCTCACAATGGCTCAAATATCTGTTAACTTTGCAGCAGAGGAATTGAAACTGATACCAGGGGTGGGGACTAAGACAGCGGATGCCATCGTGGCCATCAGACAAGACCATGGCATTATTACGCCAATATTGCTCACTGGTATTATGCGGAAACCAATTTCCCCGGCAGTCTTAGCTTGTTTAGATTTTACCCCTAATCTGGAGTATTATGGTGAGGGAGAGGGTGAGGATGTGGGTGAGAATCTGGGGGAGGAGCAGTATGAAGATGACTCAGATTCAGAATTAAGAAAATCCCAAATTAAGAAACAAATTGAAAGAACATTATGGCCTCACAGGGAGGGCCATACTGAGCCAAGCAAGAAGGGTGCTTATGGTGGTGTAGGAGCAATTCCTGGATCATCAGCAGTCACCAAAGCTAAAAAAGCAACAGCCGCAACGGCTGACCTTAAAGGGCTTGACTCTGCAATTATTCAGACTAAGAGCACTGTTAAGTCGCAGGCAACAACAAAGGACATTACAAAGAGTAGGCGACAGCTCCAACTTGGGGACATTTCCTCAGGTGAAGGAGAGCCTTCGGAGCGTAAATCAAAACAAAAGAAGAGTACTTCTAGAGACAAAAGCCTACCATATGCAGATAAGACCAAGAAATCCAAGCCGCAGGGGTCTTCAGAGGGGGAAGAAGACTCTGACAGTGACCAAGGCCTTAGCCTACATACTGCGAAAACAGTGTCAAGGCGAGGTCGAGGCATACCGGCATTGAGATCTCTTCCCAAAACTCTTCAGTATGATGGCAAGACTAAGTGGCTATCGTTTAAACACAAGTTTACACGATACGCTGACGCATGTCAGTGGTCAGCTGCGGAATGTCTGGACTGCCTCTGCTGGTGTCTCACGGGCAAGGCTAGTGATTACTGTGCCACCTTACTGCAGAGGTCAGAGCATCTGTCCTATAGAAAACTCCTGTCAAGGCTTGAAGAGCGGTTTGGAGGCAGAGAATTGATTGCCTCAGCTCAGGTAAGGTTTCAGCAGGCAACTCAGAAGAAAGACGAGTCACTGGAGGATTGGGCTGACCGTGTATTGGAACTGGCGGGAAAAGCTTTCAAGGAAGTGCCAGAAAAATACAGTAATCAGCAGGCTGTGACACGTTTTTGCCAAGGCCTGAGGGATCTGGATGCTGGGCACCATGTCTGTATGCAGAAGCCAAAGACCATGAATGATGCAATGAATGAGGTGCGTTTGTATCAGCATACCAGAGATGCAATGTATGGCCGGAAATCTGGACGGAGTATTTCAACAAAAGTCACTGCAGAGGACTACGAGACAGATGTACCACAAGTCTGCTCTGTAGCTGAGAAACCCCGTCCTAGTACATCAAGTACTTTGGAAACTGCAGTTTCCAAGCTGCAAGAGGATATGGCCAAGATGTTCCAAAAGCTAGATAAGATGCAATCACAGCCGTAGACTCAGGGAGCTAGTGGCAGACAAGCCAACCCCAGGGTAGAAAGGCGAAGATGTCACAACTGCCAGGAAGTAGGCCATCTGCGTAAAGATTGTCCCAAGCCAAGGAGCAAGGATTTAAACAAGTCGGGGACGAGCCAAGGGGCCGGGGCTCTGGCCCAGACAAAAGAAGGTCCAAAAGACGGAGCTCAGCAGCATTAAACGATAGTGGTCAGGTGGTTGGTAATGAGAAGACAACTAAAGTAGAAAGAGAAGACTGTCCATTGCATGTTGCATCATCGCATGATGGTGCAACGTCGGACGTAAATATCAGCACATCGCAGCAGTGCGGTGCAAGCACAGATGTACAAGAAAACGGCACACCTGAGACCCAGTCAGAAAACAGGGAGATTAAAAAGGATCCTGTCCCAAGTGACCTCCCACCAGTGAAAGTTTGTATGCTGAAATCAGTATCTAAGTTCACTGCTCCAGTGCAAGTGGGAAATTTAACAATTGAAGCAGTCATCGATTCGGCAGCAGAAGTCACCATAATATCTGACAGAATTTATGAATCACTAACAAGGCCTCCAAAAAAGTTGCATGATGTGCGACTTGATACAGCAGGAAGGCAGATGTCCATGAAGGGTTTTGTAGCAGGGCCACTTAAGTTGAAAATTGGCAAAAGTTACTACAACGGTCCTGTGCATGTTGCCCCAATTGAGCAAGATATGCTGTTTGGAGTCGACATTATGAGGAAGGGTGCTGCAGTTATTGACATGGGAAAGGGTACCTTGACATTCAACGGCCATGAGCTAACTATGAATATTGGCAGTGAAGATGGTACTCCACAGATAGCCAGAGTGACTGTGGCAAGACGCTTGGTGATTCCGCCAAACTCAGCGGCTCAGGTGAAGTGTAAGATGAACCAACCCATGCCTGACTATGTTATTGAACCAACACACTGAGAAAAAATCTATGGTCCATAATGGACCTCGAGTAGTGCATGCTGCTGGGACAGACCCAGTAGTGTATATTGTGAACTGCTCAGACAGATATAAGTTGTTAAAGAAAGGAAAAGAGATAGCAAGAGCACATTCAATCCAGGAGTACCTACCAGACACAGAAGAAGCAGGGGATGTGACGCAGCTTGAAGACATTGGGGTTTGTGACATTTCACAGACACCAGGCCACATTGATGCTGATGAACTACAGGTACCAGACCACCTGAAGGAAACCTTTGAGGCCTCGGTTGAACATCTGGCTTCAGAAGAAAAGAATCATTTAGCAGCATTGCTGAATGAGCATGCAGATGTTTTTGCAAAGGATGAGTTTGACCTGGGTACCTTTACAGACATAGAGCATAGCATCAATACTGAGAATGCCAGACCGGTGAAGCAGAGGATGCGCCGAACTCCAGCCTGTTTTGTGGGAGAAGAAGAGGCTCACCTTAAGAAAATGTTAGATGCTGGTGTCATCCAAGAATCCACATCGGAGTGGGCTTCATCCCCAGTTCTTATGAGAAAGCGTGATGGTAATGTCCGGTGGTGCATTGACTACCGTGGTTTAAATCAGAAAACGGTAAAAGATGTCTTTCCATTACCACTAGTAGATGACTGTTTAGATACTCTATCCAGGAGTATCTGGTTTTCAAAGCTCGATGCCAACTCAGCATATTGGCAGATTAACATATCGCCCGAAGACTGCCATAAAACTGCTTTTCATATGCGTTATGGTCTGTATGAGCATGTAAAAATGGGATTTGGTTTATGCAATGCGCCAGCGACGTATGCTCGTGTAATGAACCTCGTGCTTCGCGGATTGAATTGGAAGACGGTTCTTGCGTTTCTCGATGACGTCTTGATAATGGGCAAGACCTTTGATGATCATCTAGCGAATCTAGGTGATGCATTAAAGCGGTTCCGTCAATATGGGCTAAAGCTGAAGCCGAAGAAATGCATTTTCTTCCAGCGAGAGAGTGAATTCCTTGGAAGACAGATCAGTGGTGACAAGCTATCCATGACAGAAGCGGACACACAGGTCGTGGCAACATGGCCTGTACCAACGTGCTCCAAAGATGTGGAACGTTTCATGGGATTGGCTAATTACCACCGTAGCTTTGTGAAGAACTTCTCGCAGTTAGCTGACCCACTTTACAGTGTCATAGGGAAAAACAAGTTCAAATGGGGAGACGAGCAACAGCATATGCTGCCTTTGACACTTTGAAGAAAGTATTGACAAATCCACCAGTGCTAGCGCTTCCGAATCACAAAGATAATCTAATTTTGGACACCGACGCCTCCAATGAAGCTATTGGAGCCGAGCTGTTGCAAGTCCAAGATGGTGTGCAGCGAGTTATCGCATATGGTAGCTATGCTCTCACCAAAGAACAACGGAAACACTGTGCAACCAGGAAAGAATTGTTAGCGATTGTTCGATTTTGCAGGCAGTATCGCTATTACTTACTGGAAAAACCATTTACTGTTAGAACCGACCACTCAAGCTTGACGTGGCTATTGCGATTTAAAGAGCCACAAGGACAGTTGGCCAGGTGGATGGAGGAACTGTCACAGTTCAACATGGTATTAAGACACAGGCGGGGCAAAAGCATTGCAACGCTGACTCTCTGTCAAGAATACCATGTGGGGATATACGCTGTGATAACTGCATTCCTGGAATAAGGCCTGCAGATCTGCCTTGTGGGGGCTGTAGCTACTGCGTAAGGGCTGATAGCCAGTGGGGAACCTTTACCCGGGAGGTTGATGACGCAGTCCCATTGACGTTGCTGGGATCTACTTCTGGTGTTGGGGGCGGGATGCATACCGCTTGTGCGCCAGGAGCCGGGGGCGGCAGCCATGGGGGGCTGGGGGACCAATTGGTTGAAGATACTGTGCTGGATGTGAAACAGAATCCAGTGGAAATGCAGCAGTCGTATAGGGATATATCAGCAGAGACATTTAGTGTCAGGGCGAATGGTCAGGTCAGAAGCGAGAGTGGCAAGATGGTCAGCAGTGATGTTAAAATCAGTAGGGTTTGCTGTCTGTCAGAAGAGGCTCACTCTTCGGTGAAGCATGGTGACTGGGTAATAACCAGTTCACGATCCAATTTGCCAGAGGAGAAACTGTCAGCACAACAGACATGGGACCCTGGTGGTGACGTCTTTATTGAAATTGTTTCTCAGAAAGGTGGTTTCGGCTTGCGTCGTCAATGTGCAGGTACAGCAGCCTGTCCTTGCATGTTGGGGATTTGATGTGGCCGACATCCAGAAAGCACAGCAGGAAGACTCAAGTCTCACCATTATTTTAGACTGGTTAGACTCAGCAGCTGTTCCAAGTGAAAGAGACCTGTTCCTTACCAGTCCAGCTGTGAAGAATTACTGTCGGACAAAAGAAGAATTCCTTAATATAGATGGAGTTCTCTACCATCAGCGACCAGATGGATCAGAGAAGGATCTTGTGATTCCAGAATCCTTGAAACAGGAAGCCATGAGGTTGAATCATGACTTGCCGTCAGTCGGACATCAAGGAATTGAGAGAACAAAGGCAAAGATGAAAGAAAATTTCTACTGGTATGGCATGGGCAAAGATATCACGCAATATGTGGTAACTTGCTCTGCATGCAACCGGAACAAGAAAGCAAAGGCATACGGTCGGGTGCCTATGCAAGAATATCAAGCCGGAGCTCCAATGGAGAGGGTGCATATTGACTTCTTGGGTCCACTTCCGAAAACCCCAAGAGGAAATGAATATGTACTGATGATGGTTGACCAGTTCACCAAGTGGGTTGAGTGTGTGCCTTTACCTACCCAAACAGCTGAAGTTACAGCAAAAGGAGCTGTCGATGGCTTCTTTTCGAGGTTTGGATATCCTTTCCAGATCTTCTCGGATCAGGGTAGAAACTTCGAGTCTAAGCTTTTTGCAGCTCTTTGTGAGGCACTGGAGATCCACAAGACCCGTATCACTCCATATAGGCCATCAGCCAACGGCCAAGTGGAAAGGTACAACCGGACCTTGATGAACGCGGTCAGATGTTACATCAAGGACTCTCAGGACCAGTGGGACCTACACTTGCAGCAAATTGCAGGTGCACTTAGAAGTTCCATCAACAAAAACACTGGTTACACAGCAAACAAGTTGATGTTGGGTCGTGAGGTAAATACTCCTGCTTACCTCATGTTTCCGCAACCTGCAGTTCAGGCGCAACCAACTGATCAATATGTAGCTACGTTGACCAGAAATATTCAAGCGGCACATAATGCAGCAAGGTCACAACTAAAAACATCTCTGAAAAGAATGAAGAGGGACTATGACGTAAGGGTCCTCCAGAGATCATATGACAAGGGTGATGTTGTCTATCTACTTGATGCAGCAGTCTTAAAGGGTAAATGCAAGAAATTGGGTTCACCCTGGAAAGGACCGGCTGTGGTGGTAGAGAAAATCTCTGCTTCCCTCTTCCGGGTACAGCTGCGCAAGTCCATGTTTGTGGTGAATCATGATCGCATGAAACTGTGCAGGGATCGTGAGCTGCCGGACTGGGTGGCCAAGATGACCACAGGCTCTGATGCGAACCAGACCATTGATGAAGATGGGTCTGCAGAGTACTGTTTTTGCCGGAAACCTTGGGAGGGCAGGTTTATGATCCAATGTGATGGATGCGATGAGTGGTTCCATGGCTCTTGTGTTGATGTAACTGCCACAGAGGCAATGGATATAGATGAGTATCTGTGCAGGAGGTGTAAGCAGAACTAAGGGAAATCGACCTGGGGAAAACAGGGGGGAAACCAAATGAGTCTGTTCTTTATGCTTCCAGGATGGCAGAAGACAAAGTTCTCACCCCACGATACATCGCCATTGTCAAGGAGATAACAGAGAGAGGGGAACTGGTTAACCCTAGTGGGTTCATCTACCAGGTGATGATGACCAAGGGAGCCACTAAGGAAATGATGAAGGAAGCTGTCCATGAACAGGCAAATCTGGCTAGGCAGCGAAATAAGCAGAAGTGGCTGCAAACAGTCGCTATTGATGCTGAGAACTACCAGTTCGCAGGCCATGATTGGGTTGACAAGAACCTGATTTCAGTGAGACAGGCAAGCAAGCCCCCCTCAGCAATGCCAACTGGACACACCAGGGATCGAAGACTCAAAACTGATCCACAGTTGGAGAGTAGGCGGGAGAATGCTGCAACCTGTCAGCCCATGGACGTAGATGTGTCAATATCTGCGGAAGAAGAAGAGAAACTTCTTGCTGAAACAACGCCTAGTCCAGAAAGGAAGATCTTGGACCAGGCTGCGCAAGGCAGCTTGAGTCCAGTAAAATCAACATCTCAGACGGAGTCAGCGCAGGCTTCTGGTAGCAGCATTGTTGCTAGTAGTCATGCAATGACAGGTGCTAGAGGCAGGTCACCAGTCCGCTTTCCCAGTCCGGAAACCCGGAGACGTTCACCTAGAAAAAGGCCTCAAGGGGAAAAACCCACCAAGTCATCGGGGAGGGAGCCTTCAAGACCCTCCCGAAGAACCTCTCCCCGTTGACAACCAAGGTCAGGCAGGAGAAGTTCACCTCGCAAGAGGCCAGCCTCCACCAGTCGGAACAGAGGTTCGTCGATGCCTTCTCGGAGGGGAAATGCTCCGTCCAGCTGTACTTGGGATCAGCCAAAGCGCCGACCAAGATCTCCTCAACGCAAGCGGCATCAGGAACAGAGACGTGATGACTCCAGGAGGGAAACTTCCAAAGACCAGGGCAGGAAAGCTCAGGGCACAGCAGAGCCAAGGAAGATGGTGGCCGAGGTTTCAAGTGTCGATGACCTTGAAGTAACGGTAGCACTGGTACCTACATCTGGTGCCCGTCCCATTTCAAAGTGCGGTGGAGCTATCACCAGGTCACATGCAGCAACTCTTTTGCCTGCCATCTTTAATGATCAGCTGGAACCCTCGGAAGACCTAACAAGAGGACGGGTGAGTGCCCTGAGGATATGTGAAAGCCTGCTCTTAGGGACAGTCACCAACTTGGATGGTCAGGTGAATTTTGTAAATGACCTGCGGCAAATCCAGAGAGGACATTACCATGTGTCCATTCAACAGCGCAGGGCAATGGCTGCAATGTGTCAGTTACAGGATTACAAGATACCAGAGGAGTTCTCTACAGCGCCTGTGAACTCGCCAGCAGCTCTCCTGCATTGGAGAGTACTGCTGGTCATCTTCGCTTGCCTAAATGAGCGTGACAGACTCTCTTTGGTGGAAAGGTATCCAGTGACTGGTACATGGTCAGGGGAAGAAGGCAGACCAGAGACTTTCGACAGCCATTTCCATCTTGACCGGAGTAGGAATGTCCTCCGGAGGAGGGATGCATCCGTGGAAGAGCTGTGCGAGATGATGCCTCCAGATAGGGATTATGCTGTCAAGCTGACCGGTGGTGTTGTGGTATTTTGTGACCCCGCAACATACCCAACCAGAGAAGATGTACAAACCCTCCAACAAGCGGGATTTCACATCGCCATTGTGATGCACCCCAAACAGGCATCATCATACACAGACGCTGATCATTCTGCCCTCCAGGAAGCTCTGTCTTTTCCCGGTGTAAGGATTCTGGGAGAGATCGGCCTGGACTACAGCGTGGAGCCAGCCAGATGGGCGAGCCAGCATGTACTTCTGGACAAGGTACTGAAGCATCTTCAGCCTTTCCACGTACTTGTTCTACATGCCAGAGCCATTCAAGGGGACCAAACGGGTGTTGGGTACATCCAGCTTCTGTTTCAGTTAAAGGGTGTGGTGCCACCAAATCAGAAGATTCATCTTCATTGCTTCGAGGGCACCTCAGATGTCATGAACAGATGGATTGTGGAGTTCCCCAACACTTACTTTGGCTTTACTGGATTGGTAGGAAGCTTCAACACAGCGAGCAAGGAGGCACTGAGATCACTCAGGCCAGACAGGTTGTAGACGGACTCGCCCTACTTCCACATTGGTGGCAGACGTCATTCTTCGCCAGGTTTGATAGGGATGGTCGCCAAGCTGGTAGCGGACATCAGGGAGGAAACCTGGAGCCATGTGTTAGAGTCTGCTTCGCGCAATGCGAGGCACCTCTACGAAGATCCTCAATAGATTCAGGTCCACCTTCTCAGCATTGAGGAGGGAGAGGAGTGTGGGGAGAAATCCTGGCATCAGGGTGACTCATTATTTTTTGAAAGACACCAACAGTGGTTTTACAGACAGTTGGCACTCCTTCAATTAAAGTGGGGAGGAGTGTAATGAGTGTGAAGGCTGAACAAAGGCGTAAGCCGGTCAAGGAGCGGCGCATGAGCCAACGAGATAAACGGGTACGAGAAGAACCCGGATTAGACAGTTGGCGGGAGACGACGGAATTGTAAAGACCACGAGTTGATACAACGAGAATTATAGAAGTGTTTGGAGCGTGCGCTACCACAGTAATTAAATAGGTAAGCCCCGAAACACTTTACTTCTTACCTGTAAACATTGTTTCAAAATGTATCTATAAACATAATAAATTTGTTCATTTATGGTTAGTGCGGTGCTGTAATCCTGAATTCAAAATTTGCCAGAAAATCTTGGCGCCATTATGGTGACCAGTTTCCGGTTTACTTTGCTGCGCCAAAGTTAAGCATGTGCTTGTCTGCTTTGAAATTCACACATCAGCGAAATCATTCAATTACTCTTTTAGATATGACCAATGTCGTTGTATATCACAGTTTCCATGTATTTACAATATTAGGTTTGTTCTAATTTCGATCAAAACGTTTCTAACGAGTGAAAACTTGATGAACATGACGTCGTGACGTTCGTGTCAACAACTTCAAAACTACGGAGTAACGTTGGCGTAAAATTTTCATATGTTGACTGAGGCCTACATGTACTGACTTTCCGAACAACAAAGATGCAGATTAGCTTGCACATCGGTACAGTCTGATCGGCGATTTTGTTGTTTGATGATAGGAGAGAGTAGGAAGCTGTACATTTGCGAAGATCGTTATCCGCAGAATCACTTCATTTTTCCCGTAATAGAACCTGTTGACGTTGCTGTGCGACGTTGATACACCGGAAATTGGAGACCGTAATGGAGTTGAACAAAACTTGCACACCTGGCCATTTCTTCAAAATGGCTCATAGCCTAGATGTTTAGCGGCATTGAAATATGTTTCATAGCGTAGAACTTCAAGCGCCTGTGGTTTAAGTAAGTTAGTAAGTAAGTAAAGACTTTATTTAACGAGGGTGACAACATTTAGCATATAATATAGCTAATCTTCCATGAGGCCCTCAAATTTAAAGTATAATACAAATGTACACATAAGACAAATGTTTAAGCACAATTATGATACCTACTGTACAATGCTATGAGAATAAGAACAGGTGAAATATGAAATAAGCAAAATGATAAAAAAATATATATATATTACAGAGGCTTCTTCATGTCAAGAAATTAAACCCTGAACTTTGAACTTTTGGTGCTCCAAATGAAGAACATCTGTTCTTTTTAGCCCACCCTCGTAGCTTACTGATAGTGCACTCAATTCTTCTCCTGCTCTGGTCCACTCTTAAAATAATTTTATCCATAAATCACTGATAGTACCTAGAACTGTTAAAATGTTACGTCCGGGAATATTCACTGTCACTGCCGTTCACATGATACAAATATTTATTTAGTACTCATAAATACTGTCGCCGTAGAATTTGTCTAGCTGGGACTTAAATGAATTAACTGTTTTGGCATTCACCACATTGAAAGGTAAGGCATTCCACCGATTTAAGACTCTCTGAGAAAACTGGTTTAACCTGAATGTAGTATTACATCTACTCTTCTCCAGTTTATAATTATGACCTCTGGTTCTGCTTTCTGACAACACAAAAAATCTCTCCATTGGAATATTCTCAAAGCCGTGTATAATTTTATAAGTCTGAATCATATCTCCTCGTACTCTCCATTGGGCTAAGGTTGGAAGTTTCAGTTCCATGAGTCGCTCCTTGTATGGTAGATTACGTAATTCTGGCAACAGTTTTGTTGCTCTTCGTTGAACACTTTCGACTGCTTCGATGTCTTTTTATCCCCCGACCGAAAACATTTTCTTGTCCGCTCTATATCTTGAATACCCTTTGGAATATTTTCATGATACTTCACAGTTATATAGATCAGGTCATGACAATGAGTCGCGTACAAGAATGGTAACTCTTGCTATTGTACTTTTTTAGTTATTTCCCCTTTGGTGAGTTTTTTGGCAGATTCGTGTCCGCTCTGTAACTTGAATACCCTTTGGAATATTTTCATGATACTTCACAGATATGTAGAACAGGTCATGACAATGTGTCACGAACAAGAATGACAACTCTTGCTTTCTTACTTTTTGAGTTATTTCCCTTTGATGGTTTTAGGTGTGATTTTTTGGCAGATTTGTGTCCGCTCTATAACTTGAATACCTTTTAGAATATTTTCATGATACTTCACAGATATGTAGAACAGGCCATGACGATGTGTCGCGAACAAGAGTGACAACTCTTGCTTCCTTACTTTTTGAGTTATTTCCCCTTGATCATTTTAGGTTTGATTTCGTGTCCACTCTATAACTCATATACCTTTTGAAATATTTTCATGATACTTCACAGATGTGTAGAACAGGCCATGATGATGTGTCGCGAACAAGAGTGACAACTCTTGCTTTCTTACTCTTTGAGTTATTTCCCCTTGATGGTTTTAGGTATGATTTTGTGTCAGCTCTATAAATTGAATAGCTTTTGAAATTTTTTCATGATACTTCACAAATATGTAGAACAGGTCATGACAATGTGTCGCGAACAAGAATGACAACTCTTGCTTTCTTACTTTTTGAGTTATTCCCTCTGATGATTTTAGGTGTCCGCTCCATAGCTTGAATACCTTTTGAATTATTTTCATGATACTTCACAGATATGAAGAACAGGTCATGACGATTTGTCTCATACATGAATGACAACTCTTGCATTCATACTTTGTGAGTTATTTCCCTTTGGTATTTTGAGCTGCTGTTTGAGTCTCTGCTCCATATCTGTAACAGCCTGGCCTGCTCCACAATTTTAATAACCTTATACCTATTAGAATATTGATGAACATGCTGTGGTATCTTATCAGTGTTCCTAACTCTCTCTGACCCCTCGTCATCCCCCCCCCCCCATAATTTTTTTTCTCCAGATTTGGATTCTTTGTCCAAATTCACTTACTAGAGAGCTCAAAATCAGGTTTGATACAGCTGTCTGTATCAGATGGCCAGAAAATATGCAGTTCAAGGGGTCTATCATTGATAGGTACCGGTATATAATAAATATTTAGAACAATATGGCCAACTGCCATTCTGTGCGTATCAAAATGACGTCATAAAGAATTTTGTAATGAGTACCGTTATAAAAAGGGTTGACTGTACTGTTCTGCAGGATCTTCTGGATTCTATCGATTCCCAGTGCAGGTGGTCCAGCATTACAGAACTACTACTGTTGTTGTGTACTGCATTTTGGTTTTACAGTGCAGTAATGTGTCCAACAGAAGCAGGTGGAATGGCAAACACTGTAGACCCTGAGAGAAGCAGTCTTCTTCAGAAATTAGAAATCTTTGATTGGTTTAGACTGTTATTCTAGATCATTTCTTTTCATTTGGACCCTTTTTTTAGCTCACCTGAGCTGAAAGCTCAAAGGTGAGCTTATAGTATAGGCAGGCGCCCGTCGTCGTCGTCCACACTCTTTAAACATCTTCTCAGAAAACACTGGGCCAATTGAAGTCAAATTTCATATGGAGCCTTTACAGGATGTGGGAATAAAAGTTTATATATTTGGTCCAGGTCACGTGACCAAGATGGCCGCCATGCCCATAAATGGTAAAAACCTTAAAAAATCTTCTCCAGAACCACTGGGCTGATTGCCTTGAAACTTAGTATAGCATCTGGGACTCTAGTACTACAAAGTTTATATAAATGATGACCCAGGGTTGACCTTGACTAATTTCGACTGCTTCGATGTCTTTTTATCCCCCGACCGAAAACATTTTCTTGTCCGCTCTATATCTCATTTTATGACAAGGTCAAAATTGGTCCCAAAGGCTTTTGAATGGGAAAAGCTAAAAAAGTGTTTTTTTCTGTTTTCACTGTACTCTGTGATAAGGAAATGCAGCAAAATTCAACTCCTCTGAATTTGAAAGGTCAAGGTCATTTAATGACCCCCGCCAAAGGTCAGTTGTCCATCCTTTGTCAACATTTTCAAACAACTCTTCCTCTGAAACTACTGGGCCAATTTTATTTAAATTGCAAAACTCCCCTTCAGGTAAAGGGGAAAAGAAATTTTATATACTTGGTTCAGGTCACATGACCAAGATGGCTGCCATGCCCATATATGGTAAAAACCTTAAAAAATCTTCTTCTCCAGAATCACTGGCCTGATTGCCTTGAAACTTAGTATGTAGCAGTTGGGACTCTAGTACTACAAAGTATATATAAACGATGATCCTGGGTTGACCTTTACCTATTTTATGACAAGGTCAAAATTAGTCCCTTAGGCTTTTGAATTGGAAAAGCTGAAAAAGTGCTTTTTAGCTCGCCTGAACGAAAGTTCAGGAAGAGCTATTGTTGTCACCACGGCGTCGGCGTCCGCGTCAGCGTCCGCGTCCGCGTCGGCGTTCGGATTGGATGTTTTGGTTAAAGTTTTTTAAAGACCTAAATCTCCTTAACCCATGGATGGCTTCTTTTGATACTTGCACTGTAGTTAGATATTGGTCTAAAGTTTAACAGGACACCACCCTCTCCCCACTCAGTGACCTTGATGTTAAGGTCATGGACTTAGAAAATTGGGATTTTTTTTGGACTGGATGTTTTGGTTAAAATTTATAAAGCCCAATATCTCCTTAACCCATGGATGGATTCATTTGATACTTGCTCTGAAGTTAGATATTGGTCTAAAGTTTTCAATGGCACTACCCCCACCCCCTCAGTGACCTTGATGTCAAGGTCATGGACTAAGAAAATTGTCTTTTTATTGATTGGATGTTTTGGTTAAAGTTTTTTAAAGACATATGTCTCCTGAACCCATAGATGAATTCTTTTTATATTTGCACTGTAGTTAGATATTAGTCCAAAGTTTTACAGCATACTACCCCAACCCGCTCAGTGACCTTGATGTCAAGGTCAGGGACTTAGGAAATTTGGTCTTTATTAAAGTTTTGTAATTGCATACTGATTCATAATGCTTGGCAGAGATTTAGTTTACACTTGAACTGATGTTAGACACTTTTTTGAGTTTTTACAAAAACTTTATACTTACGCCTCTACCCCACAGGATGACCTTGAAGTCAAGGTCATTGACTTTGAATTTTGGTTAAAGTTTTATATTTATGAAGACATAATTTCACAGTGCCATGATGGACTCAGTTGATACTTATTTTTGGACTGATGTTAGATAATGGTTCATGGTTTGATATATCCTAGCCCCCCACCCCTACCCCCACTCCCACCCCACACCCCCTATCTGCTTAGTTCTTTGACCTGAAGCTCATGGACTTTGAAATTTCATATGGATTTTTATTTTATTTTAATTTTATTTTAAGACATATCTGAGATAGCTTTTGTTTATAAATGTGTTGTCATATTGGACATGCTTGCCTGAAGTTTTATGCATAGCAGTTCACACCACCATAGCGACTGTGTGGTGGGCAAGCACCTCTTCAGGCGAGCTATGCTGTCAGGCGACAGCTCTTGTTTCTGTTGCCATTGTACCCTGTGATATGGAAATGCAGCAAAATTCAACTCCACTGAATTTGAAAGGTCAAGGTCATTTAGTGACCTTGGCCAAAGGTCAATTGTCCATCCTTTGTCAACATTTTCAAAGGACTTCTCCTCTGAAACTACTGGGCCAATTTTATTTAAATTTCATATACAGCCTTCAGGTAAAGGGGGAAAGAAAGTTGGTCACATGACCAAGCTGGCCGCCATGCACATATATGGTAAAAACCTTAAAAAAAATTTCTTCTCCAGAACCACTGGGCCGATTGCCTTGAAACTAGGTACATTGTATGTAGCATCTGGGACTCTAGTACTACAAAGTTTTTATAAATGATGACCCTGGGTTGACCTTGATTTATTTTATGACAAGGTCAAAATTGGTCCCTTAGGCTTTTGATTTGGAAAAGCTGATAATGTGCATTTTTCTGTTGCTGTTATGATCTGTCACATGGAAATGCAGCAAAACTCAGCCCCTCTGAAATTTAAAGGTCAAGGTTATTTAGTGACTTTGGGAAAAGTTCACCCGAGGGTCCTCTGTCAACATTTTTAAACGACTCTTCCTCTGAAACTTCTGGGTCAATTTCATTTGAATTTCATAAACAGCCTTCAAGCAAAGGGGGAAAGAAAGTTTATGGTCCAGGTTACTTGACCAAGATGGCCGCCATGCCCATATATGTTAAAACTTGAAAAAATCCTTTTCTCCAGAACCACTCGGCCGATTGCCTTGAAACTTGATATGATGACCCTGGAATGACCTTGACCTATTTTGTGAAAATGTCAAATTTGGTCCCATAGGCTTTTGAATGGGAAAAGCTAAAAAAGTGCATTTTTCTGTTGCTGTTATGCTTTGTGATATGGAAATGCAGTTGACTTCAACCCCTATGAAGAGGTCAAGACCTTGTACTTCATCAACAAGCATTAAATCTTAGATCTATGCATTTGAAATTCAAACATATTGTAAAATTTGCCTTAGACTTATGTGCTGAGGATGAATGGACTCAGGTGAGCTACAGCCCCAATGGTCCTCTGGTCATACTGATCAGTCTTTGAATCGACTGCATTATTAAAATCTAGAAATTACTACATATGTTTTCTATGGCTTTCATCAACAGATATTGTCAGGGTCACTGATGAAGCTTTAGTAGCCAAAACTTCAAAGTATGGCCCATGTTTCTTCTTTGAATGTGTTCTCTGCTCTTAAAGGAACTCCTTAATTTACCATGGTCTACACTGTATGCTCAGACCTGCCAGTCCCAATACATAGAAGTTTTATGGAACATTTTTATGAAAATTGTTGATTGTAGGTTTAGTTCCAGTTTACACATACTTCTGCAGAAAATGCATAAAGTGTTGTTTTGCTTTTGTTTATTTTCAGACAGAACCCAGCAAAACCTTTAAGGACCAGAAGGAGATGGCTGATACAAGTTCATCAGCTATTATGCAGGGAAATATGTCTAGTAGCTGCATAGTGGATATATATGATAAAGTTACTGTTGAGATCCAAGAAGGATCATCTAATCCTCCTAGCAGCTTTACAGGTTTGAAACTGGAAACACCTGAAGACCTTTGCGACAATGAAAGTCAGTACGCTGAAATGGTGGAAGAACATGAAAACATAGATGTTCAAAGACATGATAGTTATGGTAGAGCAGTGTCTGTTGAAAATGTACCAGATACAGGTCAAAGCCAGAGGGCAAAACATCAGAAGGAAAGAAAACCAAAAGCTAAGTTGCATAAAAATGCTGATAGCTTACAACTGACAAATACAACAAAAATCAACTTGAGAAATAAAGAAAACAAGGCAGAAAACATTGACTCAGAAGTAAATGATGATGATAGATTTGATGAATCTACAGAACCAGAAATCGAAATTCATTGCAAGGCCAAGTACATAAAGCTAAAACCCATTTCTAAATGTGATTTAGAAGGTAAAGATCTCTACATTGAGGTTGAAATTGACAATGATCTCACTGTTAGTCCAATAGAAAAATATGAAAGTTCTTCAGGGAAGAAATCAAAATATACATTTAAAGTTTCTATGGCTAAAAATGTTCACAAACAGTTGAAAAGAAAGTCCCAGTCAAAGGATTCAAGACTTAGTGATAATGAAGAAATTGAGGAAAATAAGAACTCTATACAAAATTTATCAAACACAAACTATAGATCCACGGATATGGATTCAAAAACGAAGAAAAAGAAAGTAAAGAGAAAAAAGTCAGGCTCTGCCCAAGAAAAAGATTCATTGCAGAAGCCTGCTGATTCTCTTATGGATTATAATGCAGATACTGAAACTGAAGATCATTATGAAAATGAAGCAACATTTGCTGAGTCAGGGAAAAGTGACGCTAGTTCTGCTTTGCACAATAAAGGTATTAAAAAAGAGTCGGAAGAAATACAGACTCCTAGAGCAGATCAAACAGATGAGACAGCTGAACTAAAAATAAGAAAAAAGGCAAAGAGAAAAACAAGAAAGAAACCATGCAGCACAAAGAAACAACAAACAAAAAGCATTGACTATTCAACAAGAGTAACTGAAGATGGTAAGTTTCTGTTTTCTGTATTGATATTCAAAGAATTTTCTGTCCAGTGTGTGTGGTCTTAAACTTTTTGTTACATGTATTTAGTAGCACAGCATATGTACATGAGTCTTCAGCTCGTGGCAGCTTTAATAATAATTTATGGATAATTTATATTGATTCTTCATTAGACTCATACATGTACCTTGTGGCTGCTCCTTAGAACTGCCTTACCAAAGTGTTACATGTACTGTTGCAAAATTACAACAAATTTTGTTCTCTTTGTGGAGAGATAAGACAGACTTTTCAAAAATTATAGTGACAGAACCGTTTATATGGAACTGTGGGTGCATAAACTGTAACAAAAGAAGCATTGGATCTCCAGGATAGGAGTAGTTCATGGAAAGGTGAAAGGTCTTTCAGTAAGTTTGGAAAGTACTGACTAATAAGAGCAATGATACACCCAGTAGAATGAAACTACAATTGTGGATGGTACATTTCATTTGATTGCATTGCATTTATACAACTCTTGATTTTATGTAATGGTCGATTCTAACTACTTTAGGATAGCCAAGTCTTAACAGTGAAAATGGAAACTTGTTTCTAGGTATTTTCCGGCCAAGAGCTGGGCTAATTGAAATGAAATTAGGTCACTTAATTGTTCAGTTCAATTGAAAACAAAAATTATTAATGAAATCTATAAAGAGCAATGAAAACATTCATAAGAAAGACAGTGGATCAGGCTTCATAGTTTCAATCAATAAAGCCTCATCAGTGACCCTGTAATGGCCTTGCATTGAAAGCCACGGAATTGAGGAAAAACATACTGAAATTTTGTAGATTTCAAATAGGCAATCCATCCAAAGAGTGGTGTCTGAACCATACTCTGGAAATTTCTTGGAACAAGCCCAACATCCCCAAATGACCAGAAAATACAATCTACAGTATGCTGAAGAGTTTGACAGCATATAAGATCCAGTAGATGTCAGGTAGAATTTGGAAGGTTGCTTGAAGAGAGCATCATCATGTGATTAAAAGTTGATCATTCTCTTTATCATATGACGTCACAGCTGAGAATGTAATAAAACCATGCGTTAAAACATTTATCAGCTAGTGGATTATCTAAGCAAATAGCGTCATAACATTATGCCTTGACGTCCATAAAAACGTTGCATTTTCTAATGGCGATATTGTGACCTTTAAGTGCAAAATTTGCTAATAAAATGCAATGTCAGTGTGATATGATAAATAGAATCTTGCATTCATGCTCAGCTCCTGTATTATTGAATTTATTAAACTCATTGGGGAAAACTGGCATAGCCTCACATCTTATCTTTTTCCCCAACTCTTTTAATAAATTCAATAATAAAGGAGCACTCATGTAAGATCCTGTATAAAGTCAGAGCTCAAGATAAGAGGGAGTATTTGATGATAATTAAGGATAATTTTTCTTATTTCTCATCAAAACCATATGTTGTGACCCCTCTTCTGAACCGTTTCGTCGAGACAGTTCAGATGAGGGGTGACAACTTATGTTTTTATGCAGAATTAACAAAAATTATTCCTAATTATCACCAAATACTCCCTCTTATTTAGAGCTCTGTAAAGTTGATAATTCTCACTACGATAGATGAGAAGGCAATGATCAGGAACTGACACAATTGAGCTGCGACATGAGAAGACCAACAAAATGGTTGTGCACCCATTGCAGACTCAGATCAGCCTAGGCATCTGACCAGTCTGATCAGACGTTTCGCATAGAGCTGAAAGGGTAGCTAAGGGTGTTAGCTACCTCCTTGCGGACAGCGTAGACTCTGATCAGACTGGGCAGATGCCCAGGCTGATCTGAGTCCGCGCTGGGCACACAACCACTTTGTTTGTTTTCTCGTGTCACATCTCAAATGACTTGAAAGATTTCCACATCCTGCTCTTAACACCAAATGAGAAAGGAAAAACAATAAAGATTGCACACAAAACAATACCAGACAAACAAAGGCCAGGAGGTCCGCTCTTTCCCAGGAGATGGCTACAATCCAAAATAAGCTGTCAATGACAATCATAGGAAACCACAACAGAAGTACCATCTTGAAATAAGAGGATAAAACATTCTTTTCCGTGTTTTAACGTTTGCCAAGCCCGGGTATATTAACTTGTTGCAGCCTGAACCGCGCAGCGGTGAGGGCTGCATCATCTTAATACACGAAGGCTTGGGCAAACGTTAAAACACAGGAAAAAATTGTTTTTTCGTCATTGTTATATACCTTCTTACAGACGCCATCTTGTTCCCAGAGCTCTGCAGACGATACGAAAGTGGGCTATAATGGTGTTTAAGCCCTGGCGCGGCCGTGTTTTAACAGTGTTGAAGCCCTGTGTCAGTGATTCTGTCGCATTGCGACAATTAAAAATAGAAGGAAACCGACGTAAAATGCTGTCGATTTCAACACGGGTGTTTTCTATAGTAAAGTCTCATTAGGTATATAACAATGCCTATTAAATGTTATAAATTCTGGATTCTATTCAGCCTCAGAAAACTGTCTGATATATGGTCATCTTTCCATATTGCATAGTGTTCCAACCAGTCAAAACCAAGCTTTGGTGTAGAGCAATCTATCAAGACCTGAAATGATCATGAATATCATTAGTTTTAAGAATAGGTTACAGAAACCGTTGTTAAATACAAGAATTGTTCTGACAGTTAAAGTGTTCTACAGACCATGTTAGAAATGAGTCTTAACAAGATGTATGGAACTCAGAAGTTGAAGAACAGACCATGGGCATGGATAATTGGTACCTGACAATTTCAGAGCTCCAGATAAGGAGACTAGTTGAAGATACTTATTGGGAAGTCTGTCTTGTTTCTCCATAAAAAACACAGTTACTCTCGTTATCTCAGACACTGATATCTCAAAGCCCCCTCTTATTTCAAAGAATATATTTTGGACACATTTCCTATTTTTCATTACATTTGAACTCTTGCTGTCTCAACCTACTGATATCTCAAAGTAAATTTTCTGTGACCAGAAAATTTACTTTGAAATATCAGTTGTTTGAGTTGAACATTGACTTAGAGATATCAAGAGTTGACTGTATGTCAGTAGAAACTAGAAAGACCCAGCTAAAGTGAATCTAATCCGGTGTCAGTCTCTTTATCTAGAGTCCTGAATTTTGGTTCATGTTTCAGGTGTCAGAATTTATCAGTGTTCCTATTGCCCACATGAAACCAAAAAAAGCTTCAATCTACAGACACACATGAGAACCCATTCTGGAGAAAAACCTTACCAGTGTGATAAATGTGATAGAGGTTTTGCCAGTTTAGGATCCCTCAGGGAGCATTTGTTAAGCCATACGGAAGACAGGCCATTTAGATGTGATTTATGTCCAGCAAGTTTTAAGGGGAAAACATATTTGAAACAACATCTAATGCGTCATACAGGCAATAAGAAATTTCTGTGTTCTCATTGTGGTTCACGATTTTTTAAGGGATACGAATTAGAAACTCACATGAAGTCACATTCTTTAGAAAGAAGTTTGTCATGCCCTGAATGCGACAAGAAATTCTCAAGACAGACAAATCTTAAGAGGCACATACTGATTCATTTGGGTGTCAAAAAGTTTCAGTGTGAGAAATGCGGGCAAAGATTTCGTCAGAATGAACACCTCAAAAAGCATGAATCATTACATAGAAGAAACACGGAAGAAAGAAGCTAAAGTATTAGGTACAAGAAGAGGACATCATAAGTACAAGGAAACCCTGCAGCTGAATTTGAATATTGTAGAGTTCCCTAATGTGCTTAAATTTTGAGGCACCTAAATGGAAAATAAATGTGTTTAGGTGTCCCAATACTTAAGCATATTAAGGTAAATGATTATTTATTGTTTAAGCAACAACTGAAATTTGGCAGATTAGATGTTTTATTTTTATTTTTGATACGATTTACGGTTTAAGTCAGTAATAAAGCCTTGGAAGGAAATTCCATACACGGCAAAGAAGTGAATAGTGGGTTTTACTTTAAGAGAAAAAGTTAGGTAGGAAAGGAAGGATTTTATGAGGAATTTTTTATGAAGGTAAGCTTATAATATACCTATAGAAAAAAGAAAGCCTACATGTATAATATACCTATGGAAAAATTGAAGACAAGTTTTTCAGCAGTTGATGTCTTTGTTTAATTTTGTTGTACTGTATATCAGTCAAGGCACTAAACATTTAATATAAAATGAATTTTGAAATGTTATTTATAAAACAGCAGTTATTGGTGTAGACATACAACACACAAACAACCAACTTTACATCAGCACATAATTTAAGTACATTTTATGCTGTGCACAAGAGGCCTCTAATAACCAAGTGCCACTACCACCACAAGGCTACGGGAAACTTGTACCTATGCCTGTTATCAGTTAACACAGTTGACATTTTCTTCGTTTCCACTGATTCATGCTGCCTTTATATCACTTTCTACAGTATAGGCTATGACATGAAGTTTCATTGAGGTCAGTAATCTCATTCCATCTTTGACATTTACATGTATGCAAGATTCTTCCTTTTTAGCTCGCCTGAACGAAAGTTCAGGAAGAGCTATTGTTGTCACCCTGGCGTCCGCATCTGCGTCCGCGTCAGTGTCAGCGTCCACATCGGCGTCCGATTGGCTGTTTTGGTTAAAGTTTTTTAAAGATCTATATCTCCTTAACCCATTGTTGGATTCTTGTGATACTTGCACTGTAGTTAGATATTGGTCCAAAGTTTAACAGGGTACCACCCCCGCCCCGACTCTTTGACCTTGATGTCACGGTCATGGACTTAGAAAATGAGGAGTTTTTGGATTGGATGTTTTGGTTAAAGTATTTTAAAGCCCAATATCTCCTTAACCCACAGATGGATTCCTTTGATACATGCACTGTAGTTAGATATTGGTCTAAAGTTTTCCAAATTACTACCCCAACCCCCTCAGTGACCTTGATGTCAAGGTCATGGACTTAGAAAATGAGTTTTTTGGATTGGATGTTTTGGTTAAAGTATTTTAAAGCCCAATATCTCCTTAACCCATGGATTGACTCCTTTGATACTTGCATTGTAGTTAGATATTGGTCCAAAGTTTTCCAAGATACTACCCCAAGCCCCTCAGTGACCTTGATGTCAAGATCATGGACTTGGAAAATTTTCTTTTTATTGATTAGATGTTTTGGTTAAAGTTTTTTTAAAGACACATATCTCCTGAACCCATTGATGAATTATTTTTATATTTGCACTGTAGTTAGATATTAGTCCAAAATTTTACAGAGTACTACTCCAACCCCCGCTCAGTGACCTTGATGTCAAGGTCAGGGACTTAGGAAATTTGGTCTTTATTAAAGTTTTCTAATTGCATACTGATTCATAATGCTTGGCAGAGATTTTGTTTACACTTGAACTGATGTTGGACACTTTTTTGAGTTTTTACAAAACACTATATACTTACCCCACTGGATGACCTTGAAGTCAAGGTCATCAACTTAAAATTTTGTCTAAAAGATTTTGGTTAAAGTTTTATATTTATGAAGACATAATTTTACAGTGCCACGATGTACTCAGTTGATACTAACACTTGGACTGATGTTAGATAATCACTCAGGGTTTTGATACATGCTAGCTCCCCCCTCCCTACCTCACCTCACCCCCACCCCCTAAGTTCTTTGAACTCAAGCTCATGGACTTTGAAATTTCATGTAGATTTTTTTTATTTTGGTTTTATTTTAAGATTTTTTCTGAGATAGCTTTTGTGTATAAATGTGTTGTCATTCTGGACATGCTTGCCTGAAGTTTTATGCATAGCAGTCCACACCACCATAGCGACTGTGTGATGGGCAAGCACCTATTTAGGCGAGCTATGCTGTCAGGCGATAGTTCTTGTTAAATTTGCCATTTACATTTGACCAAAATATTAATGAGTTTAGAAAGTGAGATTTTAGCTCTACTAGATTGTATTCAAGGAGAGCTTATTGCGTGGGGGACAACTTCTGGCAAAAGATTGCATTTTTTTTTCTCTGAGTAAGAATATCACCTTAGTAAAAATATTACCAATTATAATTGTCTTGCCTGCCACTAGCAGAAGCGAGACATAGGTATTCAGGCATCATCATAATGTTGGCATTGGTGGCATATACCTTTTGTCAAGTTTTCTGAAATACCTCTGTTTTGTGCCAATGTGCTGACAGGCACGACACTGTCTTTGTGCTGACAGGCATGACACTGTCTATGTGCTGACAGGCATGACACTGCCTGTGTGCTGACATGCATGACACTGCCTGTGTGCTGACAGGCATGACACTGCCTATGTGCTGACAAGCATGACTCTGCCTATGTGCTGACAGGCATGACACTGTCTATGTGCTGACAGGCACGACACTATGTGCTGACAAGCATGACACTGCCTATGTGCTGACAGGCATGACACTGCCTATGTGCTGACAAGCATGACACTGCCTATGTGCTGACAGGCACGACACTGTCTATTTGCTGACAGGCATGACTCTGCCTATGTGCTGACAGGCATGACACTGTCTATGTGCTGACAGGCATGACACTGCCTGTGTGCTGACATGCATGACACTGCCTATGTGCTGACAGGTATGACACTGCCTGTGTGCTGACAAGCATGACACTGTCTGTGTGCTGACAGACATGACACTGCCTGTATTCTACAGGCAAGACACTGCCTTTTGCAGAAAACTTATTACAGTTGTGGTGAATAAAATGGATAGAAATGCCAACGTTGATTTTATTCACACAGAAATGAGTAAAGCATTTAGTTATTCAAACCAGAGGACCATTGGTCCTGTAGCTCACCTGAGTCCATTCATCCTTAGCACTCAAGAGTAAGAAACACTGAAGTAAGTTGTACAATTCGGCCTAATTTCAACTTTGACTGAGTTGTTATGCTTGTCCTAGTAAATATTAGCAAGTTTGATGAAGTAACAATAAAAAAAAAAAACATTTTTGTAAAACTTTTTGCCTAAATATTGCAGTAAAACGGAAATAAATGCCAATTTGCACTTTTCCCAATACAAGTCTATGGAAACTTTAAAATGCCATAGTAATGAAACCATGAGGGCAACAATAATAAAAAACAATATTTACGTAGCGGCTAATGTCATGAACATGTATGCAAAGAATCAGCTTCATCCCCCAATATGGTTTTTGGGGAAAAGATTTTTAAATATTTTTTTCAAAAATATTTCCTTAATATTGCCATGGCAACAAATCAAATTCTGCAATTTGGACAAAATTAATAGGAATCATAGAGGACTACACAAGCAACATTTCTGTAGATAAAAAAATCCAAAAATAACTGCAGGGAGATAGCAAAAACTGCAGCTTTCCATTATATTTCAATGGAAACTATAAGTTACCATACCAACCTAACCGCTGAAGCAATTGCCATAAAAAAACTGTAATTATATAGAAGCTTGTACAAAGATCTGTTCTGTAAAGTTTGTGCTTTATCAGCCACATAGTTTCTGAAAAAATGATATTTTAATATTTTTTCTATTTTTAACCATTCGATTGCAATGGCAATCAGCCAAATTGTGCAATTAAAATAAATTTCATGTGGTTGATAGAGGACTACTCAAGGAACTTTTCTGTAAAAGTTTTGTCAAAATATCTCCAGTCACATAGCAATAAATGCAAATTTTCAATTTTCCCATTATCAGTCAATGGCAACTTTAAGTTGCCATAGCAACCAAACTGCCGGAGCAATTGCCAAGAAAAACAGTATTTTTATAGACGGTAGTACCTAGATCCTTTCTGTGAAGTTTGAGCCTTATTGGTTGTTTAGTTTCTGAGGAGATGATTTTTGAATATCTTTTCTATTTTTAACCATTCGGTTGCCATGGCAACCAGCCTAATTGTGCAATTTACATAAATTTCATGTGGTTGATAGAGGACTACTCAAGGAACATTTCTGTAAAAGTTTTGTCAAAATATCTCCAGTCACATAGCAATAAATGCAAATTTTCAATTTTCCCATTATAAGTCAATGGCAACTTTAAGTTGCCATAGCAACCAAACTGCCGGAGCAATTGCCAAGAAAAACAGTATTTTTATAGATGGTAGTACCTAGATACTTTCTGTGAAGTTTGAGCTTTATTGGTTGTATAGTTACTGAGGAGATGATTTTTGTTGCACCTGCTTTAGCAAGGTGCGATATAGGCGTCCGGTTTTCCGTCCGTCTGTCAGTCCGTCCGTCCGTCCGTCCGTTCACAATTTACGTCGACCCTAGCATTTTAGTCCATTCAAAAGACTTATTCTCTGAAACCACTGCACCCATGGTTCTCAAATTTCACATGCAGCATGATCAGACAGCAGGGCTTCAGAATGATAAAATTCAGGCGGGTCGAGAATCCAAGATGGCCGCCGTTACTAAAAATAGCAAAACCAATAAAATCAAGTTTTTCTTCAGAACCGCTTGGTCCGTCCGTCCGTTCACAATTTACGTCGACCCTAGCATTTTAGTCCATTCAAAAGACTTATTCTCTGAAACCACTGCACCCATGGTTCTCAAATTTCACATGCAGCATGATCAGACAGCAGGGCTTCAGAATGATAAAATTCAGGCGGGTCGAGAATCCAAGATGGCCGCCGTTACTAAAAATAGCAAAACCAATAAAATCAAGTTTTTCTTCAGAACCGCTTGGTATATTTGGCTGAAATTTTGTATGAAGCATAAGTGGGACCTTGGTATTCAGAATTATTAAAATGAAAAAAATCTGTAGCGGAATTAGGTCACAGTGACCTTACGTCGACCCTAGAATAATTTACATCGACCCTAGCTTTTAAGTCCATTCAAATGACTTATTCTCTGAAACCACTTCATCCATGGTTCTCAAATTTCACATGCAGCATGATCAGACTGCAGGGCTTCAGAATGATAAAATTCACGTGGGTCAAGAATCCAAGATGGTCGCCATTACTAAAAATAGCAAAACCAATAAAATCAAGTTTTTCTCCAGAACCACTTTGTATATTAGGCTGAAATTTTGTATGAAGCATATGTGGGACCTTGGTTTTCAGAATTATCAAAATGAAAAAAATTTGTAGTGGAATTAGGTCACAGTGATCTTACGTCGACCCTAGAATAATTTACGTCGACCCTAGCATTTAAGTACATTCAAATGACTTATTCTCTGAAACCTCTCAAATTTCACATGCAGCATGATCAGACTGCAGAGCTTCAGAATGGTAAAAGTTGAGAATGGTCGAGAATCCAAGATGGCCGCCGTTACTAAAAATAGCAAAACCAATAAAATCAACTTTTTTCTCCAGAACCACTTGGTATTTTCTTTGAGTTCTTAATGTGAAGGCATACAGCAGGTGCGACATAGCCTTCCGCGGAATTCTTGTTGAATATCTTTTCTATTTTTAACCATTCGGTTGCCATGGCAACCAGCCTAATTGTGCAATTTACATAAATTTCATGTGGTTGATAGAGGACTACTCAAGGAACATTTCTGTAAAAGTTTTGTCAAAATATCTCCAGTCACATAGCTATAAATGCAAATTTTCAATTTTCCCATTATAAGTCAATGGCAACTTTAAGTTGCCATAGCAACCAAACTGCTGGAGCAATTGCCAAGAAAAACAGTACTTTTATAGACGGTAGTACCTAGATCCTTTCTGTGAAGTTTTAGCTTTATTGGTTGTATAGTTTCTGAGGAGATGATTTTTGAATATCTTTTCTATTTTTAACCTTTCAGTTGCCATGGCAACCAGCCTAATTGTGCAATTTATATAAATTTCATGTGGTTGATAGAGGACTACTCAAGGAACATTTCTGTGAAAGTTTTGTCATAATATCTGCAGTGACATAGCAATAAATGCAAATTTTCAATTTTTCCCATTCAAGTCAATGGAAACTTTAAGTTGCCATAGCAACCAAAGTTTTGAAGCGATTTGGATAAAAAACAGTATTATTGGATCCCCCTGCCTATAGATGCTATATATGAAATTTGATAACAATGGGCCGTGCAGTTTCAGAGGAGATGTCTTTTGAAAACATTGACGGACGACAGACGACGGACGACGGATGCCTGCCTATACTATAAGCTCACCTGTGAGCCTTCGGCTCAGGTGAGCTAACAATGATCTGGACAAATTATTCATATTGCAACATATAAATCATTTCAAGGATAGAAGAAGTGATGATTAGAAGAAGAAAAATTCTCTTTTTTTATGGACAAAACAAACTTAATTAGATGTACAGATAGTACAAGAACAAAGAAAAGCATAGATGATGTGCTTTCAGTTGGATTCTATGAAATTTTAGAAACAAAGACATCAAAATATTAATAATATGACCATTATTGGTATCATTCAAAACTAAATTGATCAGTTTATACCAGACATTTGATACATTGTATATTTTAAGGTGAATGGATACACTTTCAGGGAAAGTAACTCTTGTTTTACTTGTTCCTCTCTTCTAAATGGGGATCAACTCTTAAAGGAAAGAATTTTCTTCCATGCCTGGAAGTAAATTCTTTCCTTTAAGAGTAGATCCCTATTAGGAAGGGCTTATTTACATCATTTGAGATCAGAGGATAGATTCTGAGAAATCTAAAATTTGAGATTGATTTAGACTATCATTCAAGATCATCGTCTTTTATATTATTTGGATCCTTTTGAAACTAACCAGTCTTTGAATCGACTGCTCAAATAAAATTAAGAAATTACAATATGTTTTTTCTGGTTTCATCACCAGATATTGTCAGGGTCTCTGACAAGGCTTTATTAGCCAAAACTACGTAGTCTGGCCCATGTTCCTACTTCTGTATGTATTCTCTGCTCTTGAAGGAACTTTTTAAGATTTTAATTTCATTCTCCAGGGAAGTAAATAGGAAGTCACAAAAGTTGTCTGTCTTGTAAAAATGGCAGAAAAACATGGAGGTTACCCATATACTATCAGAACAATCTTATATATGACCCATGCCAGGCTAGTAAAAGGATTTTTCGGAATTGTATAAACAGTAAGTGATTGCCGTATTCAACCTAAGTAGTGCACATGCCCCAGTAAGCGCACACCATGGCAGTTTCTGAGACATATAACTTTAAGAGCACCTGTTTTAACAGGTAACCCCCTTGTTTGCTTGTTTATAAGAGCTGAAAATGGTATAGAAGCTTTCAGGTTTCACTAGTCTTGCAAAACTTCTCTATCCTTCTATGACTATAAACAGCTGTTCTCCAATGTTTAACAATTGAGCAGCAACACGAGAAAACCCACAATGTGGTTGTACGCCAAGCGCAGACTCAGATCAGCCTGGGCATCCACCCAGTGTGATCAGAGTCTTCCCTAAGTGCTTAAAAGGTAGCTAAGGGTCTAAGCTACCTTCATGCGGACAGTGAAGACTCTGATCAGACTGGGCGGATGCCTAGGCTGACCTGAGTCTGCACTGGATGCACAACCACATTGTTGGTTTTCTCGTGTCGCGGCTCAATTTTGTGCACAGGGTGCTAATTAGGTTGATTACAGTAGATTATTCTTAAAAACCGTGTCATGACATGTATTGAAAGGCTCTGTTTACACTTGAATGTAACAGATGAGTAAGACTGATACCATTCCTTGGGATGATGGATTACATGCGATTTAGTGTCCTTTTTAACAGTATTTCAGTTATATAAGGACAATTGGAGGGTGATAATGAAAGGCTGTGTGCGATGGAACCCCATTTACTAGTACATTTGAAAAGATTTCTCCCTATAGCCAGAATCAAATCTGGACTGCTAGATTAGTAGGCCAGCCTTAACCCACTGAGATACCGGGGCACTACCATTCCTGGGGGCAGATAGATTTCTGATCGAAAGGTGAGGACAACATCTTCAGAGCTTAGGACCCAGTTTAACCATAAAATATAAAGATGCACTGCTGCATATTCACAGGGAATAATCGATTCCGCTAATTTTCGCTTCCTGCAGGGACTGTACATCATATTTGCCTTCTGCCGAGACTGTCATCGAACTCTTGCTTCCTGCCGAGACTTCTGTGCATGATAAATGGCTTCCTGCAGAGACTGTCGGCATGATTCTGCTTCCTGCCGAGAGGAAGCAGAATCACGCGAACAGTCCCGGCAGAAAGCAGAATCACGCAGACAGCCTCGGCAGGAAGTCATTTTTCTAGGACAGTAGTCCCTGCAGGAAGCAAGAGGTCGAGGACAGTCTCGGGGGAAGCCAAATATAACGGACAGTCTCTGCAGGAAGGGAAAATTGGAGAAATTGATTATACCCTGTGATATTCAGAGGTCTGAAAAAGAGGAGTACATAATAATGAGCCGCGACTTGAGAAAACCAACTAATCTGATCAGACTCTCTGCTAAGGGCTTAAAGGGTAGCTAAGGGTCTAAGCTAGCTTCATGCGGACAGTGAAGACATTGATCAGACCAGGCTGATGCCCAGGCTGATCCGAATCTGCGCTGGGCGCACAACCACTTTGTTGGTTTTCTCGTGTCGCAGCTCATATATTTGGTGATAGATGAGCTGAAACACACATTAATGGTGTTTAAAGCATGCACGACTAGACATTGCTCAGGCGAGCCTGTGCATCTGTGTGGTCTGATCAGAGCCTTTTAATATTGCACACAATGTGTCTGGACCCTGAAGAATCTACAGGAATCAAATAGAGGTTGAAGCAGGACTGCACAGATTGAAGGATTGGTTTGGGTCTTAACTGTTTACAAATACATTATTATGTGATGCAGCTAAAGTCTGAGCTGCAACATAATGTTGTGAGCCATGACACAAGAAAACCAACAAAGTCACATGTGTGCCCAGCGAAGATAGATCAGCTTGGGCAAATGCCCAGTCTGATCAGTCTTGGCTGTGCGCTTAAAGGGTAGCAAAGGGTCTAAGCTACCTTGGAGCAGACAGGGAAGAGTGATCAGACTGGGCAGATGCCCAGGCTGATCTGAGTCTTCACTGGGGGCACATGCCACGTTGTTGGTTTTGTCGTATAGCGGCTCTTGTGGCTCTTGTGATTTTTGTCTCGCCTGCGAAGCAGAGGCGAGACATATGTATTGCTTTTCCGGTGTCGGCGGCGGCGGCGTCGGCAGCGTCGTCGGCGGCGTAAACTTTTGTCGAGTTTTTGCCTTTAGGTCATTTTCTCAGAAACTACAAGTGCTAGAGCCATGAAACTTGGGTCATGCATACATCTGGAAGAGTACAGCTGAAAGCCATCATCAATGTTGAGTCTTGACATACATTTTACGGTTGACTGACCTCGCAATTTTTTGTCGAGTTTTTGCGTTTAGGTCATTTTCTCAGAAACTATAAGGGTTAGAGCCGTGAAACTTGGGTCATGCATACATCTAGAAGAGTACAGCTGAAAGCTATCATCAATGTTGTGTCGTGACCTAGATTTTACGGTTGACTGACTTCGCACTTTTTATAAGGGCTAGAGCCATGAAACTTGGGCCATTTATACATCTGAAAGAGTAACTTTCAAAGCCATCATCTGTATTAAGTCTTGACATACATTTTACGGTTGACTGACTTCGCAATTTTTTGTCAAGTTTTTGCGTTAAGGTCTGTTACTCAGAAACTATAAGGGCTAGAGCCATGAAACTTGGGCCATGCATTCATCTGGAAGAGAAGAACTCAAAGTCATCATCAATATTCAGTCTTTATCAACATTTTACATTTGGCTGACTTTGCAATTTTTTGGCAAGTTTACGCGTTTAGTCTGTTTCTCAGAAACTGTAAGGGCTAAAAGCCATGAAACTTGGTTCATTCATACATCTTTGCTGATTTAGCTCTGTTTTGTGACAAAGCCCCTGCAGGTGAGACACCGCATTCCGCGGAATTCTTGTTTGTCCAGGTCACAGGACTTAGATATACAAAATTATCACTAAAATTAGTATATCTCTTGAACCTTTGGCTGTATTCCTACTGAATTTGCATAGATATACATTTGGGACAATTCCAAGAGTTGAATTTGTTTTGGTGACCTTGACCTTATTATCAAGGTCAAAAGCCACCTTACAAATCTTAATTTTTTTTCCTAAAAATGAGATACAAATGATTCATTGAACCAGTGAAGGGATATTTTATCAGACTTGCGTGGATATATTATTGTGACAGGTTTAAGACATTTGTAGATTTGGGTGACCTTGACCCCTTTTTCAAAGTTATAGTTTTGTATGTAGGATGCCTTTTGAACCAGGGGATGGATTTTCTTCAAACTTGCATAGATATTTTGAGACAAGATTAGATTTTGATGACCTTGATCCCATGTTCAAGGTCTTAGTAGCACTTACAAATTTTCACTAAGAATATATGTCTAGAACCAGTGGATGGTATCAGACTTGTATGGATATATAACTATACAAGCCAAAAAGATTTTGAGGTTATGCTGATCTTGACCCCATTTTCAAAGTCTCAGCAGGATTTGTCTTATCATCTTTAGACCAAACTTGATTGATTATATCAACACTACATAGCAAAGATTTAGGATAATGAAACAAGAGGGTTTGAATGCACTGGTGGGGGATTAGAAGAGGTGAGAATGGGCTGAAAGACATTTCTAGTTTCAAGTATTTCATTTAAACAGTAAAACCTGTATGAAGGGGTCACCCAAGGGTACACAAAGTTAAGAGCTCAAGGGAGCAATTTGGGCCTGCTTGTTCAAAGATTCAATTGTCTCAATACACGTACTTGCAGAGACCTATAAGTCTGTAGCCTTCCATTTCAGGTGTGAAATTATTTGGCTGTCCACTGTGCCGGTACGAGAGTAAATATTCTCAGAACATCCGCTCACACTACCTCATACACACGAAGGTGAAACCGTGGATATGTGACGTGTGTGGCAGTGCCTTTGTCAGCAAGTGTAACCTCCGACACCATATGATCTCTCACAGCGAGGACCGCCCGTTCAAGTGCCAGACGTGTGGCATGGGATTCAAACAGAAGGTTGTGCTACAGCAGCATGTTGCCAGACATAATGAAGACAGGCAATTTGTATGTGATCACTGTGGAAAAGGTAGGTTAACACGTACATTGTAGAGCAGCACATAAATATAGTTAAAATAAAATAAAAATAGTTAAAATTTACAAACAATGTAGATCCAGATGAGGTGGCTCATAATGAGCCACCTCATCTTGATCGACACTGTTTGCTCTCTATTCTTTAAATTCTTAATATGATGTAGCTTTGACGAACATTTTTGAAGTTTTGCCGGTGTAAATTTTGTTGTCTCCATTTTTGGTGCTTTAAGGGCTAATATTGTGGATTGGACAAAAATTCTAAGTATTAGGAAAGGATATGTCTGAGCAAACTGTGCACACCCAGATTAGATTCTCATTTTAAGATTAAAGTGAGGCAATTGAGCATTTACCATAAAAATTTTCTGTATTGGGATGATAGATCTGAGCAAACTAGCAGTCTGATCTTAGTCTACAGTGTTTGCTCAAACCTGTGTCTGTCTCAGTACTTGGAATTTTTAGGGTAATTGCACTAACTGTTGCTTATTGTTTGAAAAAAAATCCTAAAATTTGAACAAATTTATATTTTGCATATACAGCAAAACAAACAGGGCTCCTGATCTGGCTCTGTATACTGGCCTGATTTGGTTTAGACACTTTTATTGCAATATCATGGACAAAATTAATGTCTATCTGTGGCATGGGGTCCAAATGGAAGTTTGTGTTGCAGCAACATGTTTCCTAGGTCAACAAAATTAGGCCTAAATAAACTGCTTTAATGTTTCACTGTAGAACATCAGGAGTTTCATGAACACACATTTCTGGACATACTGAAGACAGACAGGATGCTGGTATGTTTGTAATCAGTGCCCAAACATTTAGATAAAAAGATACATCAACACTAGTCATGATACATAGAGGATCTTACATGAGCACGAATGCAAGATTCTATTTATCATATGACACTAAAATCATATTTTACTAGCAGATTTTGCACTAAGACGCCACGATTTCGCCATTAGAAAACGCAACGTTTTTATGGACGTCAAGGCATAACGTTACGACGTTATTTGCATATTTAATCCACTAGTGGATTATCGTTTTTAATGCATGGCTTTATTACACTCTCAGAAGCGACGTCATATGATAAAATACATTCCAACCAATTTTAAAGGTTGGTTCCTGGAGTATGAAATGCATCATAATTTTCATGATTTTTTTTTCTAAATTATCGGAAAGCACTTATAACAAGGAAACAAAAAAGTTTCACTAAAAAGTTTAAAGCCAAAAGTATTTGATTAGTCGTTTTGCGAGGGGTTCCCTAACTCTGCTTCGCACACCAGTTAGTGCTATTTTTAGTTCATGCCAAAAATAGATAACCCGGCTCACACCATGCTGCATTGCATTTTGGGCTAGTATTAAACCAATCGCCATGCCGGGACCTCTAGAAGAACTCACAACAAGAGAAAACATGACCTTTTGGAGAATGACGCTAGAAGTTACGCACTTGTAGGCATATGAAAAAATTATTTTTAGAACTGGAATTCCAAGGCATTGCTTAAACCAAAGAAAGTAAACCTGAGATAAACGACAATTTTCTACAAAATCCAACGGTTTTCTCAGTAGCAACATTTTCAGAAAAATAAGAGTATTCAATACCATACAGAAAAAGACAAAATTATTTTGAGAACAGAATTGGTATCCTTAGTTCAGGAACCTACCTTTAAAGGAGTTGTTTATACACAGCATGCCAGTCGGATTATCGGACTGGCATGTCTGATATAAATGACATTTCGAACTGTAGACTGGCATGAATTTTATGACAGCTGGTGAGTATTAGCTCTGTTTACATGAAATAAGTCTGAGCAAACAGTGCAGACCCAGATGAGACTGCTCCTAAGGAGCTGCTTGATCAGTGTTGATACTTTTTGCCAATCCATCTATATCTTTTAGCCATATTTCTACATTGTAAAAATCAAACAGTTCCATTTTAGGACAATTACGGTAATTATTGTACACGTAGAATTTTATTTTACATATGAATGAATAGGGTGATTATTTTTACTTTGTTTTTGTAGGTTTCTGTATCAGTGGTGATCTGAAGAAACATATAAGAACACATACAGGTAAGAAATGCTTTAGGTGTGAGGGTACAATATGTTTTTTTCTGCCATTTCTTTCAAAGGGAGACAACTTCCTTGACTTCCTGTTTGCTTGAAAGGGATCTTCTCTTACAGGAAGGAATTGGCTCCTAGAGAAGCATATTGTTTCCTATAAGAGTTGACCCCCTTTGAGAAGGGAGGTAAAAATGAAAATGACAGTATAGTTTCTCCTGAGAGTGTGCCCATGCACCTTAAAGGAGGGTAAATTAGGAGATTTTACAGAATTTTCATCATGCCCCCAGCATATGGAGTTTTAGGTGTATATGGTTTTTGTCATTCTGTCTGTTCATTCTTCTGTCTGTCTATCTGACTGTCCATTTGTTTTTCAGTTTTAACATCAAGTTTTTCGTTAAAAATTTTGATTGCTCATATTTATATGATGACTATTGCGAGACCTATACGTGGCCTTGTATTCATGATCACAGAGCTCCAGATAAGAGGGGGTATTGAGGATAATTCAAAGATGATTATTCTTATTTCTCAATGAAAACATATCTTGTGACCCCTCATTAGAACCTTCTCAGTGAGACAGTTCTAATGATAGGTCACAATATATGTTTTTATGGAGAAATATGGAAAATTATCTATAAATTAACCCTGCTATCCCTTCTTATCTAGAGCTCTGTATTCAGATGTACTTCTTCCATTGGAATTGATAGGCCAGAGAAAAGGAAGTAGAATCAGATCAGACTGAACATGGACTGCCAGTTTTATCTTCAGTGTCTGCACATTGACTAGTTGCCACTCATCTTACACTTACATCTTCCGACAGGAGAAGCACACTTTGTCCCAATATTGCTAATTTAACCCATTGCATTTTGGGTATTTTTTGTCGTCTGCTGAAATTGTCGTCTGCATCAAAAATGAAGAATATTTTGACAATATTGGTATAACTAACTCTTGTAGAAATGATGTCTAGGCAGCAAACAGTTTGGATCTCAGATCAGGCCCCACCTTTGTGGGGCCTGATCTGGATCTGAACTGTTTGCCCAGATACCCCATAAGGGGTATCCTGAACGGAATGGGTTAAATACAACCACTGTTGTTGTTTACAGCTGTTTCATTGGACAAAATTAAGCATTGTAAAATTTGTTATGCACAACTAGTCTTTTGCCCAGGAGTATAAGAAATAAAAACTCAGATTGTGCAAAAACTAAGAAAAGAGTCTCATCGGATTATCTTGAGCCATAACTTTTAAATAAGATGATGTTCAGGAATTGATTTAAATAAGCTTCAGCTTTCTATCAGATCCTGTACCATATAATATTATGTACAATTGTATAGCAACTTATCTGAATAAAATATTGTTTAAACCAAATAAGTTGATGTAACGGTAAGTCTTACCTGAAAGAATTATCTTGCCATATCTTTAAGGACACTTACAAGATTTTATGCTGCTTCATAAAAAAAAAAGTATATCATGAAAAAAAATTACATGAGTTTGCTGTTCGCACACATCAAGTTTGGACCCTTAGGATCTACAGACACAAAGTGAAGGCTGTAGCTAGACTGCAGGGGTTTACAATCTGTTTTCACTTGATTATGACTCAGAGCTCTAGATAAGATTGAGTATTTAGTGATAATAAGGGATAGTTTTTGTTAATTCTGCATGGAAACATATGTTGTGACCCCTCATCTGAACCATCATTAAGCCCTTACATGCAGCTCTTATAATGACACAGTCCAGTTATGGAATCACAACATTTGCATTAGTTGACAAATGAGTAAACCAGTCCCATAACTGCTACTATCGAACAGTTATATTGTTTGGCTTTGACTGACCCCAATTCCTTAAGATTATGATTTGACAAATCAAGAAGAAAAACTCTGTCAGGAATAAAGATCACATCATAAAACAGTAACTGTTACTGTAAAAACACAAAAAATAAAAAGAGCCACATAATATCTAGTGCCATTATGAACAGACATAGAGGATCTTACACAAGTGGTCATTTCATATGAAATTTATGAAACAAGCCTTCGGCGAGTTTCATAAGTTTCGTATGAAATGACCACTAATGTAAGATTCTGTTGATCATATAGCCCTTTAATATGGAATTTTAACGCCTTCAAACTCAACATTATTTCAATAAGAAAACACATTGTTGACATAGATGTTGTCAGTGATGTTATGTGTACGCGCCAAAGTGTTATTACACACGTGATAAAATTTTTTTTATGACATGACGTTATCCACTGAATAACAACGTTGTCATATGATAAACCTGTATATGTAGACCCTTACCATGAAATTTCTAAATGTTAGGTCAGACATGTCCGAGCAAACTGCAGACCCAGGTCGGACTGATCTGAAAAGCAATCTGATGAGGTCTGACTGTTTGCCAGTTCATCTGCATCTTTTAGGGACATTTCAGCCACGACACAAGAAAACCAACAATGTGGTTGTGCGCCCAGCGCAGACTCAGATCGGCCTGGGCATCCGCCCAGTCTGATCAGAGTCTTAGCAGTCCGCATGGAGGTTGATTAGACCCTTAACTACCCTTTGAGCTCTAACGAAGACTCTGATCAGACTTTGTTGGTTTTCTCGCGGCTCATTTCAGCATTGTAAAACCAAACTGGTACATTTGAGGACAATTATGGTAATTGAAATTTAGGTGTCCCAGTTTTTAGATTATTATGGAATGTACCGTAAAACCTATATATATTGGGACAGTTAGGTCTTAGCAAATAGTTCAAACCCAGATCGGACTGCTCCCTAAAGAGCAGTCTGATCAGGGTTTACACTATTTGCCATCCCATTTGCATTTTTTGACACATTACTGCTCTGTAAAACCAAACTGTTTCAATTTAGTACAATTATGGTAATTATCTTTGGTGTCCCAATATTTAGAATTTTTACGGTACTAAACAGTGCAGAATCACTTGATATTTTGTACCTATATTTGGACAGAATGGGTTAGAAAATTGATTACTTTTTCTGTAATACTCAATGAATTTTCATGCCATAAAGTGCAAACATCTGGTCACTATAGCAGCAAGCCATTATATAGGAGCAGTTTCATGCTGGCCAAATTTTTTCACACAATCTCAAAGCAAAGTGTGAAAGTCTTTGCTTGAGGTTGTGCAGAGAAATACAGTCTGTAGCATAAAAACTCTTCAATAGTCTTATGCTGTGAATAAAGACAAGGTATTTGCACTTTACAGCATGAAAATACATTGAGTATTAGGGACGAGTCATTTATTATCAGGTGGGGGGGCCGGGTACATTTTCATATGGTTCACCAAAATTTTTCCGACCCCCCCAGTCTCACCAAAATTATTTTTCCGACCCCCCCAGATAGGTGACAAAATTTTTTATGACCCCCCCCCCCCCCTATCCCCAGTGCCAGCTACCCTTCACACACACACATACCATATTACCTATTTTATGTCAGACTGACCTCAATCAGAACCTAGCTGTATGAAACACAAAGAACATTTTCTTATTCTAACAGGTTAATTACATATAATCATGGTCTGATTAAACTTTGTCTGCATTTCTTGCACTTTATCTTCTGCTATTGGCCATCAAATGTTTGTCAAATGCTTAATAATTATAACTGTAAATAATATTAATTGGACCTCTGGGTGGTGGTGGCGCAGCCCCCAGAAGCCACAGTGTTTTTGCTTATGAAAAGGCACGTGGAGAGTTGATATCACAAATGCAGGCATTAATTTAATTGAGCACAAAATCATCTACTTGACATAATTTTATATAGACACTTTCATACTGTTCTAGCAAATCAATGAAAAGCTTTGTTTTGGGATATGAAGCCGCCCAAGTTTGTTTTGTGTTATTTGCAGAAAGTCTTTTAAGTAACTGTATTGAGTCTGAAAGAAAAGAGTCTGAAATTTAGGATTATTGGGGGGGGTCTGGGGGGCAAAGCCCCCCAGAAGCTGAGACATTTTCAAAAATGAAGACTGATGGAAGAATTCTGACCCCACCAATATGCCTAATAAAATATATGACCCCCCCTGCTCCAAGGCTTTTTTATTTCCGACCCCCCCAGTACATCACCAAAAAAAATTCCGACCCCCCCTAAATGTACCCGGCCCCCCCGGCTGACAATAAATGACTTGTCCCTTAAGGGATTAATGAACAATTTTCTTACCCATTCTGTCCGAATACAGAAGCAAGTCACATGATTCTCCGCCTTGTACTAATTTTTTTTTTCCTCTCTTTTAGGGGAGAAGCCCTACACATGTGAAGTCTGTTTCAAGCAGTTCTCGGACAATAGCTCACTAGCCCGTCATCGCTACCTTCATAATGAAGAGAAGAAATTCTCCTGCCAAAAATGTGACAAACGATTTGCTCGTCGGGACATGTGCAATAGTCATATGAAAACACACTGTAATGGAAATCAGACTGCCTCAAAGTCTAAGAAAGGTAATGTAAAACGGACTAGGAAAGAGGAAGTAGCAAATGTGATTGAAGAAGCTGTTGAAGTTGAGGTAGAGAATAGGGACGTGGCACCTAGAGAACATTTGTATCATATAGAAAATTATGCTAAGGAAATTCAGGAAAGGACTTACACCGATATGGATGTATCGAGAGTGTTTTCTGTCACGAACTATCCACAGCAGCAGCAGCCCCAGCAGACAGTACAAGGCTACCAGCAAAGGACTGATCCTAATGTGCAACAAGACGGGTATCCACGGGACTATACTGCCATGTGGCCTAATTTACATTTCTATTAAGGTGACTTGATATGGCTTTATGGTCTGCTGCCGTTTTAACAAGGGAGGCAACTTTAACAGAATAGTAATGTGAACTCCCCCAAGGGGATGGGGGGGATGCTTCTCTTAAAAGAGTATTCCCCCTTTATGAAGGAGACAGTCAAGTAGTCAGCCTTGGAGATGTTACCACACACTTTAGAATGAATGGATCACTTGCAATTTTACGTCTGTTTCAACAGTATGTCAGTCATATCAGAATGATTAGAGGGTGGTAATGGTAGGCTGTGTGCAATAGAGCCCTTTTTACAGTCAAAAAGAATTCTGCCTCCAGCTGGATTTGAACCCAGGACTGCTAGATCAGGAGGCCAGCACTTAACCCACTGAGCTACCTGGATTCTCATGCCATTGGAGTCCGGTGAATGGCCATTTAGGGATTTTAAAGCCCTTTCGCTAGTAATTTTGGGTTGAAGGGGAAATTGGGGTGGTCATAATAAAGATGAAATAATCCAGTCTGCAAAGAACAGAATCTGGAATGGCCTAGAACCCATGGCCTCTTAATGTTAACCCCTGGCCCTGGGCCGAACAAGCAGACCATGATCAAAGCAGTCAGTGAGACCCAATACCCTGCTCTTTGTTCACATTTTCTGCTACTGGAGTACCATACTAATTTTAAGCATGCGTTTATGAAGCAAGAGAGTGCTTATCCTAATGACCCTAAATATTCGGAAAGACAGGCCTGAGCAAACATTGTAGACCCTGATCAAACTGCTCCTTGAGGAGCAGTTTGATTAGTATCAACAATGTTTGCCATTCACTAACTAGTGTCTTCAATGTTTGCTACTCACTAACTATCATTTGGATGCATTAAACATGTGTAAAATCACTTCCTAAGAATTTTCGAACAATAATTGTCTGACTTTCGGATGTTGGAAATTTTAAGGTCATTACGGTATTTGAAATGCTTTGTATGCATTGGTATAGGCATATGTGACTGCACCTCATATTTCTTATAATAAATGCTGCCTCTCTAATGAATACCCCTCTCTAATAAACATCTCATGCCTCTAATAAAGGCACCCAACTCTATTTCTCTGTGGAAAAGTGGCAAAATTCCACCAAGATTGGCTTTAGATCATTTAAATGTGCTATTTATTACCTAAATTTTGTCTCAAGAATGTCATTTATTGAACTGCTGATTTGCAATTGCAATACCTTGAAGAACACAGTAAGCATTAAAGTCAGTTTAAAGTCTAACCCCATTAAGGCAGATTTTATTGCCTTTGAATAGTGTCGTAAGGTGTGTGGGTACAGCTTGTTTTGCTGCATTTTTTTATAAAGGCAAACAACTTTTATGACTTATAGCATGTTCCCCTGAAGGGAAAAGTCCTTCCAAAATGGGACCTACTCTTTAAGGAGAGAATTTGCTCCTCCAGAAGCAAATTCTTCCCTTGAAGAGCTGGCTCCCATTCAAAAGGGGGGGAAAATGGCAGTCGCTTTCCCGGAAAGTGTATCTGTTCACCTTAAAGGCCTAGAAGTTTTCTTAGTCTTAATAGTTAGAAAGAACTACATGGTCATGACTTTTCATATTTACATGTTATATGATTGTTAGTGTAAAAGTATACAGCAGTTCATTTTGTGCTGTTGCTTTATTGCATGCCTTTAGATGAATATTGATGTTGTTATATACAGGTAATTTATTTCTTCATAAATTATCAAATCATACAAGTTTGTTCTTTGTACTTTCTTTTCCCATATTGGAGCTATAAAACTTGCCCTTTATAGTTGTCCACTTTGTACATATACTGGTCAAAAGTTCTAACCGGCCACTTAGTTTTTATCGTTTTCCTCAATAGGGTTAGCGATCTAACAGTTCAGATTACAGCAACAGATAGGCGAACATGTCCGTTTACCATACCACTAAAATGTTTAGCATTAGTCAGCATACTGTTTTCTGGAGGCACAGATGAATATGAGTACCCCCATTTTCAAAATTAACAAGAATTTGCATTGAGTGGTGGGGTAAGTTTCAACATTTTGACCCTTAGTGACCACTGTCATGCAGGACGAGTGTTCTTTTCTGCACAAATCTGTTTCTTCAGTCATTTGCTTTAGTAAAGAAGTGGTTTTGTTAACGTAAATTGGATATTTCAAAAAGTGATTTTTCAAAAATTGATACGAAATGCTGAATTTTGTGAATTTTAAAAATAGGGGTACTTGTGTTCATCGGCGCATCCTGGATGTAATGTTAAGAATTTTGTCATAACTATTGATGGTTAAGTTGACTAACACATTTGCCTATTTGGGGTTGTAAATAGAACTGTAAGATTGTTTGGGATTTAAAGAATATCGAAAAAAACGTAAGTGGCCGGTTAGAACTTTTGGCTAGTATATAACATTTATCCCTTATAGAGCCCAAAAAGCAGACAGCAAAAATTTACATCTGCAAAGTTTAAAAAAAAATGTTACGTCCAAGCTATAAAATATTGGGAGAGCAAACAGTGTGACTCTAAATGAGGTGGCAAAATTTGAAGAAAAATGTCTGTCCAAACTATTGAAATCCATAGTCGAGGGCAAACAGTGTAGGTCCGGATGAGGCAGCTCATTAAACTGTTTCCAAATTCAGCTATTTTCATATTTGGTGCTTTAAGTAGTAATTCAGAAACAGAAATCTTGATTTAGTGTCATGGTTTACAGTAAGTATTTCTTGACTGGCTTTATAGTGCAAATCTCGTTGCATACGTTTTAAGACAGATTGGTGCAGAGCTTCGGGATAATGTCCATAGGCTTAAAACGGGTAAAGATTATCAGCATGCTAAAGGCTACATTTTTGAATGGACTTCCTGGAAATTTATAATCTTGATTGGCGACCATTAGATTTGGAAGAACTCTGACGTTGAGCAAGATTTGACATTTCACTGCAGAGTTCTTGATGTAGGGCTAACTAACTACCATCCCAAATTTTGACTATCATGATACTATCACTATCGGAGAAACCCCTATCACGATACTATTACTATCGAGGGTCTTACATCACGATGCATCACGATATACTATCACCGTCTTTGAATATTGCAATTTCTTAAGAATTCAGATGATTTAATTAAGTTCCGCATCTCTAAATTACATACCAGTGCTGTCCACTATGAGTGTAAGCTTTACCAAGTCTTAACAAACGTTTTTGATGCAAAGCAGACACCTTTGAGGTTCCTAAATGACATTCTTTTGGAGAACAAGTGTCAAAATCCAGTCCACAAGGTGAAAATCTACATGAACAAAAACTATCAAAATAAATTATCGATAGTTGAAAGCACTATCGGCAATAGTTATCGATAGTTGAAAACACTATCGCGATAGCACTATCAAGACAACTACTATCACGATGCATCGGAATTTTGATATATCGTATTATCCCTAGTTATTGGGCCTTGAAATTCCACGCAAAATGGGAAAAAAGCTTTTCTACATGCTAGAAGGTACATTTTCCAACGAATCTTTCTGGATTTGTTGTTGAGTTAGCATCCCAGTAAACAATATTTCAGTGATGTCGAGACATTGCCTGCGAATTTGTAGTACTTTTACCCAGCCAAAGATAAATGACACTCAGGTCCTGCTACAGCTAGTAGCAACAAAGGCACCAGGCAGCCGATCTGTTTGGCAGGCCCAGATTGACAGGCCTAATCTTGTTGGAACTTTACATGTATTAGGTAAAGATTTCCCATAGCCTAGTGGCCTTAGAGGCAGTGGGGGCTAGAGGCCCACTGTATCTTGGACACAGCATATGAAAGGTGGAGCCCATCCCTCTCCCTTTGCTGCCTTACCCTTCCCTGATTCAAAAAAGATACCCATGTACTGCTGGGTTGACAGAGTTTCGACAGAGTTTTCAAATCCACAGACCCAAGCTGGGATTTGAACCCGCACCTTCTGCACCATAACTGAGTCACTGTAACTGCTCGACCAAGGTGCCTCACTTAATTATACTATTACATGTATTACGGTAATATCAATGAGATCATGGTCAAGTAAGAATTTTAGCATTATATGCGTGTTAACTACAGAGCTATGGCCCCTGGCTTGTGTTGCAAAAAGCTTGTTAAGATGATAGAAGCTAGATTTTCATCTTGAAACATAGTACTGATAAGCAGTATACCGTATTTTTAAAAAGTTGAATTTTAGCTAGACCAGACAATTCACAACAGAGTTATGGGCTTTTGAAATTTCCCATTGACTTACAATGGGGGAAAAGTTTGCCAGCATGCTAGAAGCTACATATAATGCATATATGTTCCACCGACGTATGTGGTTTACCAGTGATCTCTACACTTTAAAGTCATCTGCAATTTTTTAAAGCTAGTCTGAAAAACAGTATCATCGTACAGTCGTTTATAAATTACAAACAGAGAGCCCTGAGGCACACCGCTCTTAATGATGGCACCGGCCTAAACACTTTCTGTATATGGTCGGTACTTAATGATCTGTCTTTGCTCGGGCTGTTGGACTTCTTTTGCTCCAGCGGTTCGGTGTTTGTCTTTCTATTGAGTGCAACTGCCCATCTAGTTTTATCTCTGTATTCAATCTTGATTTATATGTTTGCTGTTTTGATCCATTGAGAGTTTAGAAGTCCTTCACATGGACCAAATACTTTGTATGTTTTTGACAGGGACGAGGGTGACACGCGTGTGAAACCGGTTTAAGTGCAGCAGTAATTTATGACTTACCATTTTAAGGCAGTGCTTCCGTTATGGGTTATTGATATTATTGTTTGTTGTGTCTGCTTATCTGTAGTCTTCTAGTAACGTTGTCACCCCTCTGCCCACTTTGCTTTCTGTTCTGTTTTGTAATAAAAAAAAAGTGAGGTAAAATAAATGTTTAGTATGTTTATGGATCATAAACGAACCCAGAACGAGATTTACGAAAGTATGAATCGGTTTAACACCCTCACCACCCCAAACACAGTCATTTGTTACTGATCGTTCCATGCTTCTGTTGTGTCATGGTAAGGCAGCTTTCTAATTGCCTTTGACATTTTGCTCACTACCCAGCAGAATGACGTCGTATTAACGTCGATGCGACGTGATAACGTCGCGCCGACGTCATGCGACGTCATTTCGATGTCATGTGCCTGCTGAGTATTTTAGATAGTCTATCTATCTTCACATGATCCGAAAAACCCTTTCGGTGTATTATTTGGATTGACCACGCATGGTGTGTTAGTAAGAGAAGTAAAAAGTGAGATAGTGCAGGATAAAAGATTTAAAAGCTAGGTGAAATATAGATGATAAGGTTAGTGTTAGTAAGAAGGGTTTAAAATCAGGATAAAAACAGTATTCATGTTTAGGAGAGGTTATGACTGATCTTGCTAGCTCCTAATTCAAAGGAGTCGAGATCTGAAACTTGGACGAGATCAGCTGGTAATCTGTTCCACAGTGCAATCCCACTTACTACTGACTCCTTATCAAGTTCCACAGCACAATAGTCATGGGAAATAATGAATACTGATAATAACAAACATGTATGGATCTGTCTGTAGGAACGAGAAACCATGTTACGAGTATATCTGGTGGGCTGTTCGAAATATGACGGAAGCGGAATAGCAACCAAGCCATACACTACCTTGTAAAACATAGCGAGACGCGTATCGTAACGTCGGCACTCATGCCGCCATCCAAGATTACTCATCATTTCTGTCACGCTGCTGTAGGGAGAGTAATCATTGGAAACCCATCTTGCTGCCCTTCGTTGAATCATTTCAACTGTCTCTATGTTTTCTTTTGTGTGTGGGCTCCAGAGAGAAGACGCATATTCAACCTGCGGTCTAACGAGTGAGTTTTAATTATGCCAATGTTCTGATTTCTTTATTTTTTGTTTTCACATTTTTTTACAAAACCTTAAGTTCTTTTAGCACTGGCAGTTGTATTGTTTATATGAGAATTCCGGTTAAGATCTGCGCTGATGCTTACCCCAAGATACTTGGCTGCATCATACTAGTCTCGTAGGAAAGAGTTAATCTCCTGGCAGTTTGCTTGTTTTCGGTTTCGCATTGACTTGTATTCCTTTTCCCGTTGATGTTGAATGCAGGCTGTGGAAAAGTAAATAGGAATATTCTCAGGAACTGACACAATTCAATACCAGATTCCACTCTAGGCACCATGTGGGAAAAAGACATCACAAAATTAGTCACTACCAAAGACATCACCAGCGGCAGCCGTGTGAACAGCCATTTCCTATGTAGGTCGTCGCCGGAGTAGCCTGAACATCACAAACAATATATCAATAACAGACACAGCAACAAACAACACATAAAACAACCAAAAAGAACCAAAACAGAAGTGTCGCCTTAGGTCGGCCCGGAATGAAGTTACTTGGGGTGGGAAGGGGGACGGGGTTGGATTGAGGTAGCGACTAGCTCTCGCCCTTGGTTCCGCTTTGGTTGGAAGATTCCTACCTCATAAGTGTAATATCTCAGAAACATAGAAATCAAATTTAAAATTAAAATAAAATAAAAACAAACAAATAAACGAGAATTCACGGAAATAGCAACACTGAAATTTCGGAGCAGAAAAAAAACCTACCAGTTAAACCACGATGGGCCCGACCGCACGGGTGTCAGGCCCCAACCGTATGTATTACTATTATGTTAGGTCGGCCCCTTCATAACCCACCGTTGTGCAATCGAAGAGGTAAACAAAGCTGGTGACCTTGATTGGATTAACCACCAAGCATGCAGTTTGTCGCAAAACATTTATATTAATGAGCCGCGACACGAGAAAACAAACAAAGTGGCTGTGCGCCCAGCGCAGACTCAGATCAGTCTGGGCATCCAATCAGAGTCTTCGCTGTCCGCATGTAGCTCTTTAGTTACTCTTTAAGCGTTTAGCGAAGAGTCTGATCAGACTGTGCGGATGCCCAGGCTGATCTGAGTCTGCGCCGGGCGCACAACCACATTGTTTGTTTTCTCGTGTCGCGGCTCAATTGTCATTATAACAAAGTCGATTGTCTCGGTTCCTGATCGGGCGATACACACTGGGGCTAATTGGCAAGACAATGGGGCTAAAAAATACGATGGGGCTAGGAAAAAAGTATGAATGGGGCTACTTTACCTGTATTTTAATTAGAAGTCAATGGGGCTACTCCAGTTGCATTTACATGTATTGTCTTACAGAAAAAGGCAAGATTGCTAAGATTTTCTACTCTGTAATATACAACTAAGATCAGACAAAGTAAAATCAGCACATTTTGAGTTATAATTACAGTCAGTCCTAGCTATGCATGTATATGTCCTGGAACTTTAAAATGCTTTACACAGTTTCTACGCAGTTTAATCAGCACTACATATATGCATGTACAGGTCCTGAAACTTTAAAATGCTTTATTATACAGTTTTATACAGCTTTATACAGTTTCTCAGTTCACATTGGTTGTACATTACACTAGGACAGTTCTTGCCCTGACAACTTATTAATGTACAGGTAAGCGTAGCCCCAATCATACTTTTTCATTTAGCCCCATTCTATACTTTCAGATTATTGTAATGCGCCCTCCTGATCAGCGCCTTCTCAGTTACTTTCCGACATTTCTGGCTCCTGAGGTTAGAAAAGGTTACCGTCCTATCCCAACACCTATTATCACCTTACTCCACAGATACGAGGGTCGCTCATTTAATTGTGTCTCTAATGGCCCACCATACCGCATGGCTGTAAGGAGCACTTGGAAACCGCGGTGATTTCACGGCGGAGTGATTTTCTATAATATGAAATTTCGGTCTAATCCGTTCAGTCTAAGGTTATTGAAAGTTCAAGTTGGTTCTGTCATATACACTCAACCCTTACTGTACGCAAAAAGCTTTGAAATTAGGGCCTACATTAAAGGTCGCGTTGGTCTGAATGTTTCAGTTTCACAGATATATGGTGAACTGTGTCAGATACATGAGACATCTGTTGTCTCTGAAAGGTCAGTTTTCTGGTGGCATAGAAAATGTAAAGGTGGTAAAACTGACCTGAAAGATGAGCCCCGTCCCGGCCAAGAAAAGCTGCTGGTCATTGCCAAAAGAATTAAAAGCGCGGCAAAAGTTTTGTATGCGGTATTTTTCAATTGCGATGGACCCAATTTTCAAATTTCCGTACCAAATGGCAAGACAATCACAAGTAAATTTTATAAGAATGGTGTGTTGTCAAAAGTAAAGCACACTATGAAATATCTAGACCTGCAACCGGTTTAAAAGGTCTGTGTCTTATCCATGACAACGCACCTGCTCACAAGTGTGTTCTTGTCCAAGACTTCTTGAAATCAGCTCTATCATCCACCTTATTTCGTCAGACCTTAGTCCCTGCGACTTTTTCCTGTTTCCTTTACTAAAGAAAACCCTTTCTGGTCGTCGTCATGAAACCCGAAGTGCATTTGGTAGTGCAATTTACCAGTGTTTTCAGGGTATACCTAAAAACACGCCTGGTAAACTATCACAGGTACCTCCGCGGAGGTACCGATAAAAAGTTGTGACAGGCATCCGGAGCTACCTGTGACGGTCCAAAAATAAACAAAAAAGGGTAGGTATTCGTCTTTTTTGATAAAACAAATTATAACCTGGGGGGTTATTGAAAATCAAAGAATGCTATTCGACCCTTATATACATTAAGTTTTGTCACACAATACATACCCTGGAACTTAGCATATATACGGGAGATATGGCTTTTGCAGTGGCTTTAAGGTCAGTCGAAAGTACTCAAAACAAGAACAAATAGGTTGTTCTAGGTCCTAAATGCACTTTTCTTGCATAAGAATCTGTTGATCTGGACACACTGACGTAAACTAAACCTCTTTGCCCAAATATAAATGCCGATAAACTCCAAATAAGGCTGGATTTGTAAAAAAAACAACTGGAGGTGCCTGTGACGGAATGGAGGTGCCTGTGATGTAAGAAAATATAGCGAAACTCTGAAGATTTATTGCGGTTGCAAATATTGATAGTCTTCATCTCTAGACCATTGCCTTGAAAGAATCGTTCATTCAACGTCGCAATAACATATCATAATGCGAATATCAAGCATATTTTTGTTAAAAACACAGACAATGATCATGAACTTACACAATCAGATTCTACAGCCTGCTCTCAAAACCAAGATGGAAGTGAATATACATTCACAATAGTTCATAAAAGACTCGCATGGTAAACCGAATAAAGAGCTCTTTCCCAGACAGGTGGTCATTCACCTACCCCAAATGAAAACAACGCTAACTTCTGTTTAACCTATCTTATAAATGTATTTCAAATTACAAAACAAACCAGAAAGCAAAGTGGACAGCTGTACAGGTGACCTTATTGCCAGAAGACTACAGATAAGCGGACATAAGAACACGTAACATTGATGCTTCATAACAGAAATGCAAAAATCCAAAGCATATCATATTAAAGAGTTATTGCCCGTTTTGTTTCCATATCTGTTAGTCAAACATTGACGAGTTGTACGTAGCTGTTGAAGATCAACTGCCTAATTCAGTGTTAGAAGTTATAAAATGCGCTTGAATAAAAGGCAACATTTTTGTGAATGGTGATGACTGCCTGTTAGTCATTTCAAATCGTTAGAAATTGTCGAGGCCACACGCCATGCTAGCTACTCGAAACGTTTGCAAAAACAACAATGTCTCGGAAGATGACTTTTATGTAGTAAAAGTGCTCTTTTGTTATCAAATTGATGCAGTGGCTATTCGGAGACTTTGAATTACACATTGTTATAATTGAATTGTTACAATTTACAGTAAGATTCCGATCACTTCAACATATTTAAAGGTGTAATGTTGAGAATATGTCACCTGCAGATGATGTAATTTGTAGGCCTTACGGATGTATTTGGATTCTAGCGCCAACAATTCAAAACGAGCCAGACTGAATCCCTTGTAGCACGTATCACTCCAGTCATCACAAGGTTAACACATACAGGGAGTGTCATATGACACATGCGAGCGACACGCATATGAGGTACCAAAAGGACCAATACTATGACGTCGCGCACGATGTTCGAACATTGGACACTTCCAGAGGGTCATTTGCCAAAGAAATCTTTTATTTTAAGCAGAAACTATTCATGTTATACATCAAATGGAAGCTAAACTCTGCAGAATATGACTGTGTAAATTTTAATTATTTCAAATATACCATTTTAAAGAGGGACGGCAAAACTATACGATTTTCAGTCCAAAATCGCATGTCCATCGTTACATTTTTCGGCCACCTCCAATTGTAAAATAATAAATGAACCGCATAAAACGCACGAGAACATATCAATTTTTTAACAGATGTTTACCATAATGTGTGTTTAAGACAATTTCCATTGTTTTTTCTATACGGGCGTCTTTTACGGTGAGAAAATCTGAAGTATAATTGTAAATAGAAAATGTCCATCTACAGAAGAAATGTCACCGTCGTAATAAACAAATACATATAAACAGGGGAGGAAAAGGAGGACGGGCAAGATTAAAATATATCTTAAATGCACAATGGTTACTCTTTATGGTGAGATATATTTCGTTAGGAGTGCTCGTCGAATGAAATTTTTAAGATGCCAGTTTCAATTTTTCAGTAATTGTCCCATGACGTAAAATCGGCGTCCCGATTTATGAACTGCTTTGAGAAAACTTATTTTGTCAGATTTTGAACTAATATAATTGAATTAGCATAGTTTATAGGAAATGCACATTGTTTGTAGATTACAGAAATATGCAACTTTCTGTGTTCACACTGGTCTGGCATTCAACACAGGTAACGAAGACAACGTACATGAATCTTGCTTGTTCCGCTCATCAGGATAAGTTTGTTCCAGAAGTATAGTCTCACGGACCATCCGATCCCCGGCTCTTGAAATAGGAATCAAAAGTTTTACTGAATTCATATGCATATTCAAGAAATGCTTGAAAACAATTTTTGGACTACAACGTCTATTCAACGAATCGGTAAAGAAACTTATTCAAACACTGCATATATACTAGACGGAATTTCTTCAAAAATCTGGTCTGACTAAGAGGTATAACAAACTGCCGGGTCCGTAACAATAATAGTTCGAATTTAATCTAAGAGAGATGCGAAAAAAATCAAATTTTTAGTACGTTGCCTTCGTTGCCTGTGATGAATGCCAGACCAGTGTGGTGTTGCGCTTTAAATTTTAGAAATAAAGAATATCATTTTGATTTCTCATAAAATGTCCCAGGAACGCGATTTTAGCTCTAATGACGCACAGTCATTCCGTGTTGTATGATAATTTCAGTATGGATGTCCAGCCGTTGATATATAATTTTATAAAAATCACCGAAAACTACTTCATCAGATACAAGTGACATTAAACATTTTAGTAAAAGGAGATATTTTTGTTAATTAGCAGCAGTAACTGATAATAAGTAGCGTAGTTAAGGGCTTGTATTATGGACAAAAGAGAGAGAAAATAAAAAAATTAAAAAAAAGAAAAAAGACGCTCACTAAACCTATTAAACGCCAAACTGAATATGTGTATATGCTTGCCGTTCGGTATACATGTGTAGAAACGCCAGACGATATCAAGACAATTATCTTCTCTGTGAAGTAAAATGGGCGTTAAATCTGACTTTATTTAATTTTTATAATCATTAATCCAACAATTCAAAAAAAATCAATAAATAAAGTCACCTCTCAATATCTCAAAGTCGAAGATCATCTCAAAATACTGATATCTAGAAGTTAATCGTCTGGTCCGAGGAAGTTTACTTTAGTACAAGTAGTTTGAGATGTCCGGAGTTAAAATGGAAAGACAAATAGAAATATATCCGATCTATATTCTTCGTTATAAGAGGGATCTTTGATATATCAGTGTTGGAGATTACGACAGTCAACTGTATACGAGTCTGTCAGTCATAGAGTCAATAAATGAATATGAATAAATGAGCAAATGAATGAGTGAATGAATTACTGAAAGGATTGATAAAATAAACGAACGAACGTATGAATATTCTTTGTGCGCTTAATTTCTAATAACCACGCCGTCATTTTAATGTAACGCTTTACGACGAACATCGTGCGCGACGTCTATAGATACCTGTACGTGTATGCCTGTTGACGGGTATCGGCAATTTTGACCCATTTGGCACATCATAAGTGTAGCTGGCATGATGTGTGACCTCGACAATTTCTAACGAGTTGGAATGACTCACAGACAGCACTTCCTGATCACAGTTATCACCATTCACAAAAATGTTGACTCTTATTTAAGCGCACATTTTATGACGATTCTAACACTGAAGTAGGCAGTTAATTTTCAGCAACTACGTGAAATTCGTCATTGTTTGATTAACAGAAGCGGAAACAAAATGGGCAATAACTCTTTGAGATGGTGCTTTAGGAATTGTAACATGGAATTTCATAATCTACGCATTATGATAGCTTAATGGAACGTTGAATGAATGTTTTTTTCCAGGCAGTGGTTTAGAGAAGAAGTCAATATTTCCAGTTGCAATAACTATTCAGATTTTCACCATATTTGCTTACATCACAGGCACCTCCACACCATTGCAGGCACCTCCAGCTGTTGTTTTGAAGAATCAAGCCATATTTGTAGTCAATCGACATTTATATTTGGGCAAGGAGGTTACCTAAACATCAATGTGCCTTGAAAAACAGATTCGTATGCAAGATCATTGCATTTAAGACCAAAAACGGCCGAATTTTTTATGCTTTGAGTACTGTGGGCTGACATCATAGCCACTTCAAAAATCGTGTCTTTGGTTAATATGGAAAGTTCTTGGGGATATGATGTGTGACAAAACTTTAGGTGTATAAGGGTCGAATAGCACTGTTTGATTTTTAATAAACTCCCTGGTTATTTAATATTTTGTCCAAAAAGAGGAATACCTACCGTTTGTTGACATTTTTTTGACAGTCACAGGCAGCTCCAGATGCCTGTCACAACTTTTTATCGGTACCTCCGGCGGAGGTACCTGTGATAGTTTACCAGGCGTGAAAAAGGCCTACTTCTCTGCCTTTACAGAATGGATTTCGAGACTTGAAAAGTGTGTTTCCATCAAGGGAGAACACTTCGAAGGGTTGAAGTAAACGAAATATGAATGGGATTTATAACGCGCCCTGTAGAACCCCAATGGCAACATTAAATGAACGCCCCTCGTATGGTATCCCCTACTAGGATGAACATAACTCATGCTGGGCCATTGCTTCGAGACGCTTCTCAGATTCTGTGAGAGTCATTATGAAGGGACGTAATTTATGGATAGACTCGTGCTTCAATTTTCAGCAAAAAATAATACACAAAGCATTTCAAACAGCCCCCGGTATATTTAAGTTATTTAAACTTGTAAGGTAAATAAGATAAGATAAAGTTACAAAAGTAATTAGTAATGGCCATTGGTATTGTATAAATTCAATCAAATTTTAATAATAAAAATTAAATCAATGAGCCGCGACACGACAAAACAAAACAAAGTGGCATGTATGCCCTGCGAAGACTCAGATCAGTCTGGACATTTGCCCAGTCTGATCAGGGTCTTCGTTGTCGGCATGGAGGTTGCTTAGATCCTTGGACCCTTTGCGCCCAGCGCGGATGCCCAGGCTGTTCTGAGTCTTTGCGTGGCGCACATGCCACTTTTTTCGTTTTGTCGTGAAACAGCTATATAGTTTGTCGTGACCTTGTAAGGCCAGCCGCATCAAAACAACGAAGAAAATATTTTGTAAATATCAAATTCGCATCTGATGGTTGAACATCAGGCAATCCCACTTACTGACTCCTTATCAAGTAATTAAGATGACTGAGCCGCGACACGAGAAAACCAACAATGTGGTTGTGCGCCCGGCGCAGGCTCAGATCAGGTTGGACATCCGCCCAGTTTGACCAGACTATTCGTTTAGTGCTCAAAGGGTAACTAAGGGTCTAAGCTACCACCATGCAGACAGCGAAGGCTCTGATCAGACTGGGCGGATGTCCAGGCTGATCTGAGTCTGCGCTGGGCGCACGACCACATTGTTGGTTTTGTCGTGTTGGGGCTCATGTATATTGATCAAAACAAAACAATGGACAGATGTGCTCGTGGAAGCCCTAAGTCATGGTTTACCTCCCTAATATATTTCGAAAAAGTCATAAATCTTTGTCTCGATATCCAGCTTGCATCATTATGAATGGCGTTTAAGAGTTTATGCCAAAATTTAGCTATTGAACGCTTAAGGTGAAAAGTTACTCTTCCAAGCCTCCCCTTTATTACGGCAAAGGGGAACAACTTTTGTGACTTCCTGTTTGCTTTCCTGGACGACGAAGTCCTTCCAAAATGGGGTATACTCTTACAGGACAGAATCTGCTCTAGGAGGAGCAAATTCTTCCATGTAAAATTTGTTTTCTATTGACAAGGGAGATTAAAATGAAAGTGGCAGAGTTGCTTCCCCTGAAAATATATCCATTCACCTTTAGACAATATGCCGTATGCAAGAAAATGTCTCACATCCTATATGATCAGCATGTACGTATGCTGTTCGGAGCATGTACCGTTGCCTTTTGATAAGCGAACTGCGCATGCCAAAATTAGAATACGTGTATGCACGGGCTTGTCTTGGGATGCTTATTATGCATACCCAAAGATAGCGTTTGTGATGGAACTGCTTTATTGATTCCGTATTTTTCGGTTATATGACGGGTTTTTTCCCTTTCAAAACAATCGCAAAAATCTAGATCCGTCTTATAAGACAGATCTAGATCTTTGGGATTGTTTTGGAAGAGAGAACCCCATATTATAGCCCAGTTTCATAAAACTGATTTAGATAATTGGAGGAATCTCCGTCTTTTAGCAGAATAAATACGGTATAAGTGCTGGATGAGGAGCTGAACGTTTTATTTGAATAATTTAAGTATATAAACGAAGATGTTGCTTTTTTACGTGCTACTTTTTATTATTCCAACATCTGACAGTATAGACGATATATCATTTACAAATCTTACAAGTGAATTTTTAATCGTTAAGGATAATTTCTTTGATGCCGAAACTCTTATTCCAGTGAGTTACACAAACACAACAATGGATGTGGCTGTTGACATAAGTTTGGTTTCTGTGAACAGTTTTGATGAAATTGGTGGCTATTTGGAAATCAGTGGTTACTTAGATCTGAAATGGACGGTTCAAACTGGAATTCCCGGCGCGTATGATGTCTTTGTTCTATTTATGTCAGGTTCGATATGGAAACCACCATTGCTTTTGGTTAATTCAATGAAAAGTACGTCAGAAATAGGAGACTCTACATCTAAAATTCGCTGTAATTTGAAAAGTTTGCATTGTGAATGGAAGCCATGGGTTGTATTACGCGGTGTTTGTACGCCTGACGTGAGATTTTATCCTTTCGACACGCAAACTTGCTCGTATAAGATAGCGGCTTGGGGACATACGGAGTCTGAGCTGACTTTAACACCTTCAAGATCAGACTGGAACCAGGAGCTGTTTGAAGACAATGCAGAGTGGACTGTTGAAAAGACGGATAGTGATGCCTACTCCCGAAACAACGTGTCTTTTGTCAAATTTACAATTCAGCTGAAAAGAATTCCAACTTATTACATCATAAACTTGATCGCGCCAGTTGTCTTACTGTCTCTTGTCAATGTTTGTGTGTTTATTCTACCTGCAGAATCTGGCGAAAGAGTTAGTTTTTCCATCACTTGCTTTTTATCATTTGTTGTTTTGTTGAATATAATCATGTCATTTATCCCGTCTTCCTCGGCGAACCTTGCACATTTATGTTACTTTACGTTCATTATGATGGTTTTCAGTTGCGGGATGTCCTTGGCAACAGCCTTCACTTTGTGGATTCACTTCAAGCCGGAGGACAGCAAAGTTCCTGTCGTCTTACGTGGATTTATGTACATTCTGAAATGCCGGTGTTTTCACTACACTCCTCCCAAAGGAAATCGTAGATCATCAAAAGTAGTGATCATGACTGTTGAAAGCGTGTGGGATGATGATAATGACGACAAGAATGAACATGGATATAACAGACACAGTGATAAGGACAATGGCAGCTTTACTGTTACATGGAAGGAGGTTGCCTCTCTGTTGGATATTTTCTTTTTGCTTGGCTTTCTTGCAGGACAAATATTTTATTCTGTCGGATATCTTCTACCGCTCATGTTAAATTAGTGCTGTGGATGGGAACAGTTCTGATCAGTTCTTCTGCATACCACATTTATAACAGCAAGTTGAAGTAGGTATACACCATTACACCTGCTGTGTACACGTTGGAATAGGATGACATGTATTCAATAACATGGTTTAATAACTGCACAAAATGAATATCTTTCGATCCAAACTTACCTTCGTTATTTGTTCTTCTATGATCTTTTGTACGCAACCGAGTTTAGTAGGCATTAACTTGACCCTAGTGTGGTATGTAGGCCCATGTTCTTTCTTTCGAATGTGTTCTCTGCTCTCGAAAGAACTCTTTAAGACTTTAAATTGATGGGGACATAGTGTTTCACAATCTCATTTACTCACAATTGTTGCATGCTGAGCGTAGACCAAGCATCGTATAAAAGCTAATCCTTAAAAGTTAGATGTGTTTGCTTTCGTCATAATTGATAAGCTAATACACTAAACGCATTATCAAGAATTAAAACTAAAACCAGGACACTTTATATTATGGCACCTTACATATTCTAAGGTCACGTGCGTAGTGTTGTGCATGACGGCTCATTTTCATGCTCAGCCCCTAGACGCCTTATCCAGTTAGAAACAGTTTTTTTTAAATTCTTCTGTAAAATGTCTTGAAATTTAAAAGAAGTTCCTTCAAAAGCAGATAAAACATTCAAAAGAAGTGACATGGGCCATACTTCAAAGTCATATTTTTCAATAGTGTTAAATGTATCATTTTTAACATACTTCAATGTCTCAGACATTCCTTTACTTATTAGTCCTTGTAATTTTGAAACTGTCGCTTATTCTCCAATCTTTCATCATGTATATAGTGCATGTAAACAGGATGCAGTCATCAAATATAGGATAGGCAGGTATACATATATAACACAGTGAAAATACTTCATTACTGTGACCAAGACAGGTGTGTAAGTGAAATTGTTTAACCTTGAAAAAGTAGACTCCACTGTCTTCTTGCCAAAAATTGAACACATGTCTTTTTTATCTGCTCATCCTGATAATGTGAGAAAGAGTTGGAAAAATAATTGCTAGGCCGCCCTACGTAAATGCATTAAAGTACCTTCAGACCTATATACATAGCAATAACGATGGTTATATTTTAGATTTTTGCGCAGAAAATTATCCTTTGATCTTTTGTTATATTAATACTTTTTAACATCAACATGTCCTGCATTTTGGGATTCTAAATTGTGAGAAACAAAGAAGTCACCTGCTAAGTTTTGAGAAGATCTGTTGTATTTTCAGTATTTTATGCAGATTTTTGTATATACCGCAAACGGTGATTATCACCTCCTTAACACTGTACTCTCTTACATGCGGAAAGGGGTGCATGTGTCTAGCAGTTGAGCTTCCATGTGCATCCCGATATGTTTTATTTTCGACTTGGAGGGTGAGGGTGAAGGTTTGGGCCCAGTAAAATCGGTTTAACCCCCCCAGTAGTTATTACTGACCGTCCCAAGGCGGTACTTTCGTTGCGATTGCATTTGTTTTATGTTCGGTGCTGTTTAGTTTATTGTGTTATCATTTTAACCCTTCTGTGAAAAAAATTAAAAATAGGTAAAAATAGTTGTTAAATGTTTTTTATAATTTGCTTAGTCTGTTGTAACCCTTCTGTTGGTCTAAATTATTTAGTTTGGTAAAGATAGCTGAGTTGCCACCTATTTGGGAAAGAGCTGCTGACTCGGCTCATCACTTGTAATTTATTGTTTGTTGGGATGTCTTTGTCAATCTTTCCCTTTGATGTTGGGAAAAGGGTTTGGGATCTGATTCAGTCAGTTCCTGAAGTTTAGTTACTCCTTAAATGTGTCCCGTCGGTCCAGTATTAATATGTTGTTTAAGTAACTGTTTAATGCGTCAGTAGGTTTAACCATACGTTTACTTTGCAATATTCTGTTCCGTATAATCAGTCTTAGAATTGTTTTATGCTGTATATATGTACATAGATATACGAGGGACGATAAAAAAATTCTCGCCTTCACCATGTTCTGAGTTATTGATTTTAAACAACCATTCTTCAGCGATCAACAAGTTTCGAGAATTTATCTTCACTATCAATCAAACGGCATTTCACATTTGACAGCTACCCCCCCCACCCCCTAACCCCCACGAGTGCACTGTATAACACTTTGACCGATCACAACTTTAGCAGTGTCAAACATTTTGCTGTTGTTTTTGCAAATATATGTCCTACGGCAAAATAAATTTATTCCATTTCGGAACATGATTTAAAAGCAAATACTTAATTGTTAGAAAGTGTCTATTTTGAGAGTTTCAGCAGATAGTGCACAATCGGAGTCGCATGCTGTGCGTGCACAGAAGTGACTATCTTTGATATTTATGTGTTGAAAATTCATAGTTCCGAAAACACGCCTACTTTAAACAGGTCACAATGTAATATCCCTCCACTGACCGTAAGGTAAAACCCCGGACTTATGTAAGACATTGAGCACGCGCGATTTTGTTTGTGAGACTATGCCAACTGCTAAGTTGTCGTTGCATTGGTCAGATATACACTATCATTCTGGGTGTGGCTTGGAACTGTGTATTATGTAAGATGTCAGTGTGTATTTGTTTGTAAACATTGTTTGATTTTGCTCGCAATGTTCCAAATAATCATGAAAATAAGATTTGGGTTTCTAAATTTCACGGTAGCAAAACCTAAGGGCCGCCAGATGTCAAAATATTTTGCAGATCTATCAAACCATTGGCAATATTTGCATGTATATACTACAACAAGAACCATTTAAATCTTGTAGATGTGAGGTCTGATATTTCAAAGTAATGCAAGACAAACAGATTTTAAATGTAACTTTAAAAATAGGCCTACCTTCACCAGAAATATTTGAAACTTCCACAAAAAGCTAGTGAATGACTATCAGTTATTTTCATGTTAAGCACGCATGCGCACATTCTCAAGAATTATCTTGGTCCGAGACCTTTCTGATAAACCCTCGTACATTATTTTTATGTAGACGGCCACAAGGTTGACTGTCTGAACCACTGACTAGCTGTCACTCTCTTAAAATATGGTATCAATAAACAAAATAAATAAATAAAATAACCTTTATTTTTTGTATAAGTCGTAGCCAAAACAGGTCTGAAAATAGTTTACAACATTCTGGTCATACTATGACTCTAGGAAGTTCCTGTTTTCGACATTTTTGTCTCACCTGAGCCGAAGGCTCAAATAAGAACTTCTAGTGTAGGCAGACCTCCGTCGTCCGTCGACGTCCACACTTTTTATACGTCATCTTCTCAGAAGCCACGTGGCCGATTAAAGCCAAATTTCATTTTGAGCCTTTATAGGATGAGGGAACGAAGCATGTATATTTGGTCCAGGTCACATGACCAAGATGGCTGCCATGTCCATATATGATTAACCGCTGAAAAATATTCTTTTCCAGAACCGCAGGGTCCATTACTTTGAAACTTGGTATGTAGCATCTGGGACACTAGTCCTATAAGTTTTTTAAATAATGACCCTGAGTTGACGTTGACCTATTTTATGGCAAGGTCACATTTGGTCCCTTCGGCTTTTGAATGGGAAACACTGAAAAGTCCTTTTCGCTGTTGCTTTTGGGCTCTGTGATATGGAACTGCAGTCGACTTCAATCCCTATGAATTCTTGAGGTAAAGGTCATTCAGCGACCTTGGCAAAACGGCACTCGCCCATCATCTTGTCAACGTTTTAAAAGGACTTCTCCTCTGAAACTTCCGGGCCAATTCAATTAAATTGCATATGAAGCCTGCAGGCAAAAGGGGAAAGAGATTATATATTTGATCCAAGTCGCATGACCAAGACGACCGTCAGGTAAAAACCTTAAAAATCTTCTTCTCCAGAACTACAAGGCCGATTGCCTTGAAACTTGGTATTTAGCATCTAGAACTCCAGTACTACAAAATGTATATAAATGATGACCCCGGGTTAACTTTGAGCTAGCTATTTTACGGCAAGGTCAAATAAGATGTCTTTCAAACCAGTGGATGGATTTTCTCCAAACTGGCGTGGATATATCATTGGGATAATCTTAAGCTGTATAGATTTGGATGGCCTTGATCTCATTTTCAAGGTCACATGCGGACTTAAATATGTGAAAATTTCACAAAAATTGATAACTCTTCCCACTCTTTTGCTTGATTTCCACTAAAATAGCCGGGCTGTGTAGCGCAGTCGATACTCAAGAGCCAGAGGTCCCGGGTTCGAAACCTGATCCGGCCACATACTTTCGTTTCTCTTTCCACTCATTCAAGAAGGGCAGTTGTCAGTTACTGGCTAAAGTATGTGCACTTAGTACTGGTTAACCGCTTAGGAGGTCTAAACCTGCCGAGGAATAGTGTGATTATGTTAACTGACCGTCCCGACAAAAAAAATCACCAAACTAGCACAGATATACCTTTCGGTAAGTCCCAAGAGTGGAATATGATTTGATGTCCTTAACCCCATAGTCAACAGCCAACTTACAAGTGATAAAATTTCCCTAAAAATGAGATGTTTCTTGAACCAATGACTGGATATTCACCTGACTCGTATGTATATACTATTCCGACAGATTTAATACATGTTTAGGTTTTGGTGACCTTGACCCCTTTTTCAAGGTCAAGGTCAAAGTCTTGTTTGTGGAATATCTTTTGAACCAGAGGATTGATTGTTTCGAAACTTGCTTGGACTTATCAGTGATAGATGCTTTAGAGCTGGTAGCATTTTGATGACATTGTCCCAATTTTCCAGGTCATAGTAGCATTTAGTATTTTAAAATTTCACTAAAATGTATTTCTTGAACAGTGGATGTAATCAGACTTTTATGGATATATAATTACAACAAGCATTAGAGATGGTAAAAGTTTGACCAGCCTGACTCCATTTTCTAGGTCACAGAAGGACTTTAAATGCTTTTGAATGTATTGGTATTTTTAGACAAAACTTGATCGATTATATCAACATAGCAAAGGCTTAGGATAATGGGTGGGGACGCATTTATTTATGGTGGATTAGAAGGGACGGGAATGTGCTGGTGGAGGACATCTATATTGCTCTGAACTAAACTCTTTACTTAAATTTCATATTAAGCCTTCAGGCAAAAGGGGAAATAAACTTCATATTTCAGCTCACTTGAGCCAAAAGCTCTGGTGGAGCCTATTGGGTGTGCAGACCCCATCGTAGGTCGTCCGTTGTCGACCGTCGTCCGTCTATCCACAATTTCAAAAGACTTTACCTCTGAAACCACTGAGCTGATTGTAACCGAATTCCATATGTAGCCTTCAGGTGTCTTAGGAACGGAAATTTTTTCAAATGGTCCTGGTTGCATGACCAACATTGCCGCCACACCATATATGGTAAAAACCTTCAGAAATCTTCTTCTCCATAACCAGTAAGCAGTGGCCTTGAAACTTGGTAATTAGCATCGAGTACACAAGTACTTCCATGATTGTTCAAACTATGATCTTGGGTTGACCTTGACTTTTTTACGACAAGGTCAAATTTGCTTTCTGGTGCTTTTATATGGAAAATGCTAAGACATAAGAGTAAATGAAGCTTATAGAAGATTTTGGTGAAGATGACAAATATAGTCAATTAAATGAGTACAGGAACGTTTTTGAGTAATAGAGATCAGATCATTGTTTTGGCCTTTGACAAAGGTCTCTCATATTTTGACAGTTTTAAACTATCAGGTTTATTATAACATGATGACCACAGTGTAACCTTTGACCTTTTACTCAGGTGAGCGCTTCAGAACCTCATGGCCCTCTTGCTGGTCTAGGTCACATGACCAAGATGGCCGCCATGCTGATATGTGGTAAAACATTAAAAATCTTCTTCTCCAGAATCTCTGGGTCGATTGAAACTTGGTATGGAGCATCTGAGACTCTAGAACTATAAGTTTTAAAAAAGATGGCCTTGGATTGACATTGAGCTATTTTATGGTAAGGTCAAATTTGGTTCCATAAGGTGTTGGATGGGAAAAGCTGAAAAATGCATTCTTCTGTTGCTACTGTGCTCTGTGATATGGAAATGCAATCGACTTCAACCCCTATGAATTCTATAGGTCAAGGTCGTTCAGTAACCTTGGCCAAAGGTCACTTGTCCATTGTCTGTCAACAGTTTCAAAAACTTCTTTTCTGAAACTTCTAGGCCAGTTTCAATTAAATTTCATATGCAGCCTTCAGGCAAAGGGTAAAGAAAGTTTATTTATTTCAATGTAGGTTACAAGACCAAAATGACCACCATGCCCATGTATGCTAAAACCTTAAAATCTTCTTCTCCTGAACCACTTGGTTGATTACCTTTTAACTTCGTATATAGCAACTGGAACTCTACCATTACAAAAGTAAGTACGAAAATTCTCAGAAACTGACTCATTTGAGTCCCAGACCCCACCCAAAGTCTTAATAAATGAAGAACCTGGGTTGACCATGACTGTTTTACGGCAAGATCGAATTTGGCTTTTTAGGCTTTTGAATGGCAAACGTTGGAAAAGTGCATTTTTCTGTTGCTTTAGACTCTATGAAATTGACTTCAACCTTTATGAATTCAAGAGGTCAATGACATTTAGTGACCGTGGCCAAAGGTTTCTTGGGATGAATATTTTAAAGTCCCATTTACTCAGAAACAAATAGACTGATGCCAGTTTACTTGATCAAACTTGCTGATAACCAGGACAGACATAAACTGTCGGACGAGTTCGAAATGTGGCTATAGTTTACATTTTGCCTTGGAGATGCTTGCTCTTGAGTGCCCATGTTTGCCCTGGTCCCGCGGGTAGCGACATTTTTTTTAAATTTAACCGGAACTTCATCAAACTTGGTGATAACTACGATAAGCATACACTCTCGGACACATTCGAAATTCGACCATATTAGAGTCACTTACCCTTGAGTTCTGAAGATGAACGGATTCAGGTGAGCTATATGACGAGTGGTTCTCTGGTTAATCATGCGTCGCCCCTTCACATAAAGCTCCCATGGTAGCTAAATATGTCAGATGTAGATCCGCATAGTGCTTCTTCCGCATCGCATGGGAGCTTAAGTATGATCTCTGCCCATAATCCATTTTCTTTTTATGTTTTATGAACACCAACAAAGTCATTTTCCTCCTTGCCTTCGTCATAATCATTATCTTGTTAGGGATGCTATGGCAGCCATTTTGGGGTACTATGTACGGCGTCGTGAACTACAGTTATCCTAGACTGACTGAGATGGGCATAAGTGGTATTGTGGATGCGACGTAAGCCAGATGGGTAGATGCACGTAGTTGTTTTAGAATGAGAAGATGCATAGCGAAGATTGTTTTCTTTTCACCCCACTGTATACTTTCAGAAATTGAAAGTTAGCCCCATTGTTCGGCGCATTTATTGGATTGTCCCCGGTGCCTGTATTTGAACGTAAGACAAATATTTTCCTGACATCTCATCAATTCAATTATAAAAGAGCTCAAAGGGATTTTTTCTTCCTTCCTGCAGTACGCGTCTTTCTTTTGTAAACCATATGTAATGAAGAAGAAGAAGAAGAAGAAGAGGAGGAAAATTGAAGTGGGAGAGCTTTATGTTTTCTATAACCATAAAATAGAAGTGAATATATGTCAATAAGCAAAAGTTTTCTTCGTTGTTTGTTTCATTTATGTCAATACAAATAATCACGACATGTTTAAAACAAGTCGTTGTCCTAATAAGTAATAACCGTCACGTCTGGGTTCCGAACATACACCATGGTCCGAAAGGCCCTGGGTCCGAAACGGCATACATTTTGGACAGGTAGGCATAGGGAAGAAAGGGTGTATTGTATGGTAGTTATTTTGTTAAGTAAGTATCCTTGATGGATCTAAAGAGAAGAAAAGTGAGAGTAGTTTGGGCTGGGTAGGTTGGAATATGGTAAGATAGTATAGGTGAGATATAGAGCAAAATAGGGTGTAAGGTAGTGCAGATATAATGTAGTCTAGGTTTGTCAGAGTCGCACAATAGTGTATATCGGGTATGTTATATAAAATTTCAGGCCTCTCTAACCTACAATCTTCACTATCCATCATCTCATTTTACAACAGTCACGCTATGTAATCACGTGACCTAACTGTACTACGACAGATGCTGCTTTGGTAACCGTACTGCTTAATTGGGACGACTTCCGCAGCACCATGTGAGTATTTTGAAGAATTCCTTCTCTAATATAGCCAGAAAGGTGAAAATTCTTGCACAAATAATTACACCATATATGTTGGTTCTTGCAGCAGAGGTGTCATTTTGAATGGATGGAAAAGAAATGAGAATATCGCACTTTAACGGGTTTGGGTTAGTCGTTTACCACGATTGTTGTACGAAAAATGTAATTTTTTACCTAGAAATACAACGAAAAAGACAGAGAAAAGTCTACGTATGGTGCGACAGAAAGTGCATTTTCCAAATTAAATAGAGTTTAGCTTGACTAGATTAATATTCTATGAGAAAAATAGGATTTTGCGTGGGAAAAAGTGAACTGCTTTCCTTGCATGAAACAAATCCAACTGAACTGCATTTTTTGTTTCCAGGAGTCTGTTACTGCGACTACAGAATGACCAAAAGTTATTCAAATAAAACGAATAAACTGCAAAATACCTAAAATTCACAGATTACAGTACTAAGTATTGCTGTAAGTCTACTAGTATAGGGTGACATGCGATGATGCCGGTGTTAGTGCATGTGTTCATGGATAGTCGTAGTTGAATGTCAACATCCTGTAAGTGTCAAAACTTGCTGGGAAAGGTGGTGTTTCCCTTTTTTTGTCTTGCTGATTAACATTTTAGCTTGAAATAAGGACAAATCTGGATAGTGAAGCAACATTGTATAAAGGGCAAATGTGCTATAGTGTAGGAAAATCTTGTATGTATTGAGTGGATTGCAATGCACAATCTCAAAGCAAAGATAAGATCTAGGTGGGGTAGGTTGGGATATATCTCAGGAAAGAAATTAGTAATTTTAAGTATTAACGATGTTTGACTCATATATTAGTCTGTTTTTATTAAGGTGATATTATGCGCTTATTGTACTACCTGTCACATTGTTTATTTTTTTATATATATATTGGATATATGAACATGTATATGCTCAAGGGCTACATAGCCTATAGCACTTGAATAAACATTCTTCTTCTTCACAATTCTATTCTATTCTATTCTATCTCAGAACCTTACTTGGTTGTCTCAGAACCTTACTTGCTTGTTGGGGCACCACAGATGACTTCAAAACAATCCCTTTCCACCTTGTCCTTTCCAACTAGCTGCCGTATTTGAGCTGGCAAAATCCATTCCTGTCCACTCCTTGATATTGTCTTCCCACCTCTTCTTCTGTCTACCTCTTCTTCTTTTTCTGTTCACTGGCCCTGAAGAATTGTCTTTGCTAAACCAGAAGACCTTGAGACGTGGTCAAACCACCTTAGTTTTCGTTTCTTGACCAGCGTCAGGAGTTCATCATATTCTCCAATGGCTGCTCTGAACTTCCTGCGAACCTCCTCATTGGTTATATGGTCCTTGTACGAAATGTTCAGTAACGGTAGCATCTCATCTCAAACGCCTTCAACCTTTTCTCTAACTCTGCTGTCAAGGTCCACGATTCACAGGCATACAGAAATATGGAAATGACAAGGGAGCGCATAAGTTTCACCTTTGATCCAAGAGATTTGTTGTTATCTCTCCAAATTGGTTTCAGCTTGGTAAGAGCTGAAGTGGCTTGTGCAATCCTTGAGAGAACCTCCTGTTTTGAGCCATCATCTGAGACAACTGCTCCAAGGTATTTGAAGCTGCTTACGGTACCAATCTTCTGCCCTTTTACCTTGATGCCCTCTGGATGCCATCTGCGCTGTTCGTAATCAGTTTGGTCTTCTCAGCACTGATCTCCATCTTAAACCTTGTGCAGGTTTGGTCGAGGCTTTCAATTAGAGCTTCTAGTTCCTGCTCTTCCTCAGCTAGAGCGTCTATGTCATCGGCAAACCGCAGATTGGTAATGTATCTGCCGCCTATGCTTACCTTTCCGTCATGTTCTTCCAGAGCATCAGACAGGATCCGTTCGAGAAAAATGTTGAAGAGAGTGGGTGACAGAAGACATCCTTGTCTTACTCCAACTGTTGTTCTGAACCATTCTCCTGTGCTGCCATTTATCAGGACTGCACTTATAGCCTTGTTGTATAGCTGCTCAATGGTGCGAACTAGATTTGCACTGATATTGTACTTCCGCATGGTGGTCCATAAGGCTGCATGCCATACCCTGTCAAAGGCGTTTTTGAAATCAGTGAAGACATGGTACAGATTCTGCTTATGTTGGAGATACTTTTCACACAGGATTCTAAGGTGAAGATCTGTTCTGTGGCGCTCCTTCCTGCTCGGAACCCAGCCTGTTCCTCAGCGATTATCTCTTCGGCTTGTGGTTAAAGCCTGTTCAAGATGACTTTCAGCATGACTTTGCTTGAATGACTGATGAGGCTGATGGTTCTGTAGTTCTGGCAGAGCTGTAGGTTGCTCTTTTAGGGAACGTAATAATCAGCGACTGAGTCCATGCGGTAGGTAATTCTCCTGTTCTCCAGATCCTGTTACAGATATCTGTTAAAACATCAATGATGGTCTCCCCGCCAGCTTGAACAATTTCTGCTGGCATATTGTCAACTCCGGCAGATTTCCCCTTCTTTATGGCTGCTACTGCAATCTCAACTTCCTCACGAAGGATCGGTAGTTGATCTTCTTCTAGGGGCTGATTGCAGTCCAGAACCGCGTTGTCACTGTAAGCCTCATGGTTGTATAATTCTGAGCAATATTCTGTCCATCTACTGAGAATCCCTTGTTCCTCTGTTAGGCATTTCCAACACTTGTCCTGGATAGTTGTGGATCTACCCTGTTTCTCTGAGGTTAGATCCTTCACCAGCTGGTATGTTTTCTTGCTGTTGATTTTGTTCAAGCAAGTTTCAATCTCCTCGCACTGACTAGCTATCCAGTCCTCCTTCGCTTTCTTCACTGCCTTCTGAATCCTCTTGTTTGCTTCCTGTATTCTTCTGCTCCTCCTGCTTCACACCTCTTCTTCTTCAAATTTCTCCTCTCATCACAGAGGTCGAGAACATCTCTGGTGACCCAGGCTTTTTCCTGCGACATTCCTTCCCAAGTATCTCACTGGCTGCCTCAGTCACAATAGGGTGATTTTAAAAAAAAATGAGTCAAAAGTGTGACATTAGGAGTCTGTTCACTCTCCTTGATATTTTATAAAGTAAAAAGATACAACAATGCTGAACTAGCATTCAGAGGATAGCCAGGTGATTTATGCACAAGTAGATCTCAATCTTTATCATTTCGGTCCAGTAGCTCAAAAGTTATGACCGAAAACGTGTGAAAAAAACGAACAAAAACGAGTGTAACAAAACTTCTGATGCATATTATTCCTAGATCTTTTAAAGGAAATAGCTGATTGTGGCATGTAAACAATTATATCAATATGAGGGGTAAAAAAATTATGGTAAACTTTTGCTGACTTCTGTTTGTTGCAGAAATTTGACAAATTTAGTCAGATTTGTTACACTCGGGACATTTTTACACCAAGCCTTATTCAACTGCACACCATGCATGCAATATCAAAATTAAAGACAAAACAATATGTTGATCTGAAGGCCCAATAATGTAGCTTTTAATTAAATGACAAAACATATATTTAAAAACAGTCATTTTAATCATGCAAAGAGGTAAAGAGACAATTTTAGTAAAAATGTCACACTTTTTGGGTTACACTCGGGACAACTTTGACCCTTTTTTGAGCCATCATTTTATAAGTACTGAAGCTACAAAAGTAAAACTTTGCACCACTTTTAAGCTCATTACAATGCATACTCTGACAATAAATACAGTGTTAAAAGGCGTTCTTTGATCAAATATCTCAAGGGAACGAAAAAGACTCATTTTTTTTTAAATCACCCAATATAGACAGGAATTTAACTCCTGTAGAAATTCTTGCCTCTAGCAAATATGGAGTGAGAAAGATATGACCTAGCATACAAAATACTAATAGGCTGCAATAATAATTATCCACACAGTTCTGTCATCCAGTATAAGAAGTACTTAAATAAAGCAACGGTGGCTAATTAGGGAGAGAAGTGTAGAGGCAGTACAGCATAGGCATCTTTAACCATACCTTAAGGCTCAAGTCGACACAGTCAGACTTGCTTATGTGGTCGCCTCCATTAAGGCGCCATCTGTATTTAGCAGCCACCTTATCTTGGTCTCTTGAACGAAACTACAGTGCAGATGAACCTGTGTTAAGGAGTCACTTGTTTTAAGCAGCCAATTTTCCTTTGTGTGACCCCTTAAGACAGGCTTGACTGTACTTTGACTGTGTTTTTTTTAATTTTCAGGCCGATACGGTAGTCTGAAGTCCTAAACTGTGATACATCGTTTTACGAAAAGCAGTACAGTAGATGGAATGTAATACCTAAAAAGCAGTTCATCACAACAAAAAGCAGTACATTAGACAAAACATGCAAAACGGTCCCCTGTTCTTTTCACGTAATAAATACCAGTATTTTTTTACAAAACATCAGTATAAATGATGTATAATACATATGTGATCATTCGAAAATAACATCATAAATCGAGAGAAAACACGAATATTTGAGATGACAACAAACTGAAGCACATGACCCATGCAGATTTCTTCAGATTGTCGCTTAAATACCGTATTCACAGATTAGTTGTCAAAGTACAAAGCAGATTATTCACTGATACAACTTGCTCGATGTAAATCATTTCAATTTTGAAATAATTAGACAAGAAATAAACCAGCTTACCGTCACAACGAAGCGCGTGACCACCATTTTTCTTTACAATTAAGCAGTACGGTTACCAAAGCAGCATCTGTCGTAGTACAGTTATGTCACGTGATTACATAGCGTGACAGTTGTACCTTCATGGACCCATTTCACGCTATGTAATCACGTGACCTAACTGTACTACGACAGATGCTGCTTTGGTAACTGTATTGCTTAATTGGGACGACTTCCGCAGAACGGCGTTTGCACCATGCGAGTATTTTGAAGAATTCCTTCTCTAATATAGCCAGAAAGGTGAAAGTTCTTGCACAAATAATTACACCATATATGTCGGTTCTTGCAGCAGAGGTGTCATTTTGAAAGGATGGAAAAGAAATGAGAAAATCGCAATTTAACGGGTTTGAGTTAGTCGTTTACCACGGGTGTTGTACGAAAAAAGTAATATTTTACCTAGAAATACAACGAAAAAGACAGAGAAAAGTCTGCCTATGGTGCGACAGAAAGTGCATTTTCCAAATTAAATAGAGTTTAGCTTGACTAGATAATATTCTATGAGAAAAATAGGAGTTTGCGTGGGAAAAAGTGAACTGCTTTCCTAGCATGAAACAAATCCAACTGAACTGCTTTTTTGGTTTCCAGGAGTCTGTTACTGCGACCACAGAATGACCAAAAGTTATTCAACTTAATGAAACAGAATAAACTGCACAATACCTAAATTTTACAGATTACAGTACTAAATATTGCTGTAAAACTACTAGTATACGGTGACATGCGATGATGCATGTGTTAGTGCTTGTGTTCATGGATAGTCGTAGTTGAAGTCAACATCCTGTAAGTGTCAAAACTTGCTGGGAAAGATGGTGTTTTCCCTTCTTTGTCTTGCTGATTAACATTTTAGCTTGAAATAAAGGCAAATCTGGATAGTGAAGCAATTTTGTATAAAGGGCGGGACACTGTCAAAAGGAGTAGGGGTCACTACTGTATAGAAGTTTATAGTAGAAACAATTATAGTTCACGCTGCCTTTAATAGGCACCCCTCGTGTAAGGAGTAAAACTTTTCTTCATCTACACAAGTAACACGCGAAAATATACGTTTTCTATGGTTAAGCCTAAATGAAGTGACCTGACAGGGTGGGGGCTATCGATTTGGTTCGGTGCATTATAAAACAGGTAAAACAACATGTTCGTAACCAATCAAGGAAAAATACTCGTTTATATCATTAACCATTGCATATCATGCATGTTAATTATGTGTCACAAATGTGTAAAGACTCATTGGTGTAGTGGACGTCTGCTAGTCATGTTGACCCTTTTCCATATCCTGTAAGGATGCAACGTTCGAATCTGCCAACATGTTTTCATTCTTTCTAATGTTTTTAGGTAATAAAAATGAATTGATTACTTAATATACGATTTTATGCTCGTAATCAAAAGGGAAAATCCTGCACAGTTGCTGGTTTGATTATGCCCAGAAATATACGCGTTGTTTGTAGGAGGGAGGGGGATTTAGTAGGTTATGGTATCTTGTTCCCGAGAAATAGCGATATGCAATATGTTTGGTATTCACTTGTCAGTCTCAAAGAGTCTTCATTCTAAACGCAGAATTATCGAACACTAAATCAAGCAAAGTTATGCTGAAAGTCATCTTGAACAGGCTTAAACCACAAGCCGAAGACATAATCGCTGAGGAACAGGCTGGGTTCCGAGCAGGAAGGAGCACCACAGAACAGATCTTCAACCTTAGAATCCTGTGTGAAAAGTATCTCCAACATCAGCAGAATCTGTATCATGTCTTCATTGATTTCAAAAAAGCCTTTGACAGGGTATGGCATGCAGCCTTATGGGCCACCATGCGGAAGTACAATATCAGTGCAAACCTAGTTCGCATCATTGAGCAGCTATACGACAAGGCTACAAGTGCAGTCCTGCTAAATGGCAGCACAGGAGAATGGTTCAGAACAACAGTTGGAGTAAGACAAGGATGTCTTCTGTAACCCACTCTCTTTAACATTTTTCTCGAACGGATCATGGCTGATGCTCTGGAAGAACATGACATAAAGAATAACATAGGTGGCAGAAACATTACCAATCTGCGGCTTGCCGATGACATATACGCTCTAGCTGAGGAAGTGCAGGAACAAGAAGCCCTAGTTGAAAGTCTCGATCAAACCTGATCAAGGTATAAGATGAAGGTCAGTGCTGAGAAGACCAAACTGATGACGAACAGCGCAGATGGCATCCAGAGGGAGATCAAGGTAAAAGGACAGAAGCTGGGTACCGTAACAAGCTTCAAATACCTTGGAGCAATTGTCTCAGATGATGGCTCAAAACAGGAGGTTCTCTCAAGGATTGCACAAGCTATTTCAGCTCTTACCAAGTTGAAACCAATTTGGAGATGACAACATATCTCTTGGATCAAAGGTGAAACTTATGCGCTCCCTTGTCATTTCCATATTTCTGTATGCCTGCGAATCGTGGACCTTGACAGCAGAGTTAGAGAAAAGAACGCAGGCCTTTGAGATGAGATGCTACCGAAGGTTACATTTCATACAAGGACCATATAACCTATGAGGAGGTTCGCAGGAAGATCCAAACAGCCATTGGAGAATATGATGAACTCTTGACGCTGGTCAGGAGACGGAAACTAAGGTGGTTTGGCCACGTCACAAGGTCTTCTGGTTTAGCAAAGACGATTCTACAGGGCACAGTGAAAGGAAAAAGAAGAAGAGACAGACAGAAGAAGAGGTGGGAAGACAATTTTAAAGAGTGGACAGGGATGGAGTTTGCCAGCTCAACTAGGGCAGCTGAAGACAGGACAAGGTGGAAAGGGGTTGTTTCGAAGTCATCTGTGGTGCCCCAACGACCTAGTAAGATTATGGGATAGAATAGAGAATAGAATAGAAAATCAGGTTGAATATTGGATATCCATAATTCGAATAATAGATATCTATAAATCTATTTATGGATGTCTATAATTCGAATTAATGGATATCCATAGTTGTATTCTATTTACTGGTAGCTATAATTCGAATTATGAATATCCAGAAATCATGTCGAATTATAGATGTCCATAACTCAAATCATGGATATCTATAATTCGAATTATGGATATCCAGAAATCATGTCGAATTATAGATACCCATGATCCAATTATGGATATCAATAAATAGGGACTAAATAGTAAAACGGCAACCCATATCACCATGTCTACTTCTCATTCACTGCATACTGACTGTTTGTTCACGGTTTGGCTAAAATATTGTAAAACGGCGAGGTTTAACGAAGCCATACGGACAATTTTCCGATTACTGAAGCATTGATCCACAATGACAGCTCCGCCCTGCCAGGACACTCTTGATGGTTATAAACATTCTGATTCGACGAGTAAGCAGTGGCCTTGAAATCGCAACAGAGGATAGATACATTGCACGTTCAGGGGATAGATACATTGTACATGTATATGCTCAAGGGCTATATAGCCTATAGCACTTCTTCTTCACAATAGACAGTAGAACGTCTTGCCTCTAGCAAATATGGAGTGAGAAAGATATGGGACCTAGCATACAAAATACTAATAGGCTGCAATATTCACACAGTTCTGCCATTATAAGAAGTACTTAAATAAAGCAACGGTGGCTCATTAGAGAGAGCAGTGTAGAGGCAATACAGCATAGGCATCTTTGACCATATTTAAGGCCCAAGTCGAGGCGAATTGCTGATACAGTCAAACTTGCTTATGTGGTCACCTCCATTAAGGAGCCACCTGTATTTAGCAGCCACCTTATCTAGAACTTTCGAACCAAACTACAGTAACATGAACCTGTGTTAAGGAGTCACTTGTTTTAAGCAGCCAATTTTCATTTGGGTGACCCCTTAAGACAGGTTTGGCTGTACTTTGAGTTTTTTTTTTTTTTTTTTTTTTAAATTTTCAGGCCGATACGGTACTCTGAAGTTCTAAACTGTGATAGATCGTTTTACGAAAAGCAGTACAGTTGATGGAATGTAATACCTAAAAAGCAGTTCATCACAACAAAAAGCAGTACATTAAACAAAACATGCAAAACGGCCCCCTGTTCTTTTCACGTAATAAATACCAGTGTTTTTGCAAAACACCAGTTTAAATGATGTATAATACATATGTGATCATTCAAAAATAACAAAATAAATCGAGAGGAAACACAAATATTTGAGATGACAACAAACTGAAGCACATGACCCATGCAGATTTCTTCAGATTGTCGCTTAAATACCGTATTCACAGATTAGTCGTCAAAGAACAAAGCAGATAATTCACTGATACCACTTGCTCGATGTAAATCATTTCAATTTTGAAATAATTAGACAAGAAATAAACCAGCTTACCGTCACAACAAAGCGCGTGACCACCATTTTCCTTTACAATTAAGCAGTACGGTTACCAAAGCAGCATCTGTCGTAGTACAGTTATGTCACGTGATTGCATAGCGTGCATTTGGCTGACCCAGTGTGTCACAGGAAGATTATACATATGAGCCGTTACACGAGAAAACCAATAAAGTGGCATGTGCGCCCAGCGAGGACTCAGATCAGCCTGGGCATCCGCCCAGTCTGATCAAAGTCTTCGCTTTGCGCTTAAAGGGTAGCTTAGGATCTAAGCTAGCTCAAGGTGGACATCAAAGACTCTGATCAGACTGGGCGGATGCCAGGGCTTACCCGAGTCTTTGCTGGCCGCACATGCCACTTTGTTGGTTTTCTCGTGTCGCGGCTCAATTATGTGAGGCTGTATAGATACTGTGGTCCGAGACGTGAGCGGAGGAAGCCTTGTGGCATAACTGGGCATTTCATGGCTAAATATCGAAACATGGGGTTTCTAGTTGTCACGACCAGAAATTTGTAATCTTTGACATCAGGCGTGTTTTGGTCACGCATTCTGTATTTAAGGCATGTAGGTTTTCAGTTTTAGTTGCTGCTGGCATCTATGAACGACGCTTAGGGTACATTAGTCATTAATATTATGCCAAACGTTATTTTTCTGACTGCCAATCAAGAGAAAAAAGGTACTGTAAAATTATAAAAATATGACACTTCTAGCCATTACCGTAATTGTCCTTTAAAAGGAACGGTTTTGGTTCAACAATGCAGTATACATCCAAGATATGCAGACAGAACATTAAGAACAGTGTGATCTGGGTCTGCACTGCATATATCTTAGCCCAGCAGAGCAGATTTGGTCCATTTTTGCAGTTTTCGCCATTTTCGTCCTTTTTTCTTTTTCCTTTTTTGTTTTGCGCAAGGAAAATAAACAGAATCCGTCGGCCTCCTCGGCATCAACAGATTCAGAAATATAAAAGTATCTAAATACTACATGTACGCATAAAAGAGATATATTTGTTTTAGTATCGGTAATCCCGTACTTCCTATGAGCAGTATATGTATACCATTTTGTTTTGATACTTTTACGTAAGATTAAGTAACAAACATTTATGGGACTGCCAATTGTTATTGTCCTATGGCAGTCAGTCGCATCAAAAGCAGCAATAGATAAAACACACCAAAGTTGCATTTGGTGATTGAACAATGTGCAAGGACACTTATTAAAACGATTTGAACACATGAGCCCCGACACGACAAAATCAACAAAGTGGCATGTGCGCCCAGCAAAGACTCAAATCAGCCTGGGCATCCGCCCAATCTGATGAGAGTCTTCGCAGTGCACTTAAAGTGTAGCTAAGGGTCTAAGCTACTTCCATGCGGGCAGCGAAGTCTCTAATCAGACTGGGCGGATGCCCAGGCTGATCTGGGTCAGCGCTGGGCGCACAACCACTTTGTTGGTTTTGTCGTGTCGCGGCTCATTTAATGGTTTAAACATATTTTATTTGTTTTGAAATCTTAACATACATGCAAGGCCACTAATTGACTTCTTAATAAGAAGAAGGCCATAAGGCCACTAATTGCCTTCTTATTAAGTAATTAATCTGTATATCGATTAAAAGAAAACAATGGACTGATATGTGACATATGTATGAAGAAGTCATTGTTCGGTCTGCTTTGTAGTCACTGAAACTGACAAACATTCCTGTTATAATTATTAAACATTTTGTAACGACGCAAGTCAAAATTGAAGTTGCGTTTTACTAATTTATAACGGCGAATGTTTTTACAAAAACGTCAATTTATAAAACTTCGTAGTTATAATTCAGGAAAAAACACAATCACGAACCAGACTGCGGATGTTTGCACTGACTGAGGAGCTGAACGTTTTGTTTGACTAGTTTAAGCACTAAAACGGAGATGTTGCTCTTGTGCATACTAGCGGTTACTTTTGCAACCGGAGACAGTGTCGACAATATACCGTATGCAAATCTCACAAGTGGACGTACTGACATGATAAAGCCAGTCATTAATAAAAATACGGATAAACCTTTTCTAACTCTTATTCCAGTGACTTACACAAATATAACGATGGAAGTTGTTCTTAACATAAACTTGGTCTCTGTAAATAGTTTCGATGAAATTGCTGGCTATTTGGAAATCAGTGGTTACTTAGATCTAAAATGGACATTTCAAGCAGCAACTCCCAGCCAGGATGATGTATTTGTTCTATATAATTCTGGTTCGATATGGAAGCCACCACTGCTGTTGCTTAATTCAATAAAAAGTACGTCAGAAATTGGAGACTCTACATCTAAAATTCGCTGTAATTTGAAAAGTTTGGATTGTGAATGGAAGCCATGGGTAGTGTTACAGGGGACTTGTACGCCGGATGTGAGATTTTACCCTTTCGACACACAAACTTGCTCGTATAAGATAGCGGCTTGGGGACATACAGAGTCTGAGCTGACATTAAAACCTTCAAGATCAGACTGGAACCAGGAGCTGTTTGAAGACAACGCGGAGTGGATTGTTGAAAGAACGAATAGTGATGCCTACTCCCGAAACAACGTGTCTTTTGTCGAATTTACAATTGAGCTGAAAAGAATACCAACTTATTACATCATAAACATAATCGCGCCAGTTATCTTACTGTGTCTTCTTAATGTTTGTGTTTTTATTCTACCCGTAGAATCCGGCGAAAGAATTGGATTTTCCATCACTTGCTTTTTATCGTTTGTTGTTCTGTTGAATATAATCATGTCATTTATCCCGTCTTCCTCAGCGAACCTTGCACATTTATGTTATTTCACGTTCATTATGATGGTTTTCAGCTGTGGAATGTCCTTGGCAACGGTCTTCACTTTGTGGATTCACTTCAAACCGGAAAACAGCAAAGTTCCCGCCGTCTTACGTGGTTTTGTTTATGTTTTGAAATGTCGGTGTTTTCATTACACTCCTCCCAAACGAAATCGTAGGTCAGCAAAAGTAATGATGATAACTGTCGATAGCATGTGGGATGATGATAATGACGACAAGAATGAACATGGACATACCAAGCACAGTGATAAGGACAGTGACAGCTTTACTGTAACATGGAAGGAGGTTGCATCTCTGTTAGATATTTTCTTTCTGCTTGGCTTTCTTGCAGGACAAATATTTTATTCTGTTGGATATCTTTTGCCGCTCATTTTAAATTAGTACTATGGTTGGGAACAGATTTTCTGCTTACTATATTTATAATACATGAAGCTCATTTAAGCGCTTACTTGAACTTGAAACTCCAAAAATACCCGCTTATTACAATACAGGAAGCAGGCAACTCCAGATTCTCCACACTCGACTAAGAACAGAATGTAGTTCTCTGAATGAGCATTTATTTTCGAGAAACCTGGTGCCCTCCCCACACTGTACGTGTGGTATGATTGAAACCAACAGTCACTATCTTCTTACTTGTCCAAATTACCACTTAGTGCGTACGGACATGATGACGATAGTCCGACAGATTGTACCCGCAAACACACCCATTAGGTCCGACATCCTTCTATTTGGCATAAATGGAGTATGTAATGATCGGAATGCTGAAATCTTTAAAGCAGTACATAAATATATAGAAAAAACAAGAAGATTTACAGCCTAGACGTTTCAACATATTATAAACCGTATAACGCTGAGTAATACAAATGCAGATTTATGAACACTGCCTACCTCAAGGAGTTTGTTTATTGATAATGACCTAACCTGAATTCGTATGAACGTTCGGACTTTGTCCACGATGAGATCCTTCTGCTCTCTCTCTCTCTCTCTCTCTCTCTCTCTCTCTCTCTCTCTCTTTCAGTTTAATTAGATCCATACTTTAATTACACGTGCTGTTAGTCAAGCTTATTTCTTGAATTGCCATTCACTATTGCTATTTATTGTACAGGAGATGATTGTATAAGTGGTTATCGCTTGTTATCAGATCCTGTTTTCCAGTTATTTATTGTATGTGCTATGTGTGTAAATGAGTTGAAATAAATATTGTTTAAACCAATACATGTAGCTATGTGAAATAAGTACACGGTAACCCTAGCTCTGTTTAAACAGACGCGGTATACACGTGGCAATAGGATGGCATAGCATGTATTTAATTACATGATTTAATACCCTCTTGTACAAAACCCCCCTTTGTAATGCATCCAATGCATAATGACAAGGAAGGGCCGAGCTCGTTTGAGGTAGCAAATGACAAAAGACACGTTTCTTGTGGAAATGTCATTTATATCATAAATGACGATATTGAAGTAAGAAAACAATGACAAAATCAATATACAAATATTTACATGATTAGAATAAAGTTAGACCAAACACATTTTGATTTCTCAACCTACATCGACCGAAAAGGTGGGCATACAAAGCGCCAAGGTGGGCATACAAAGCGCCACTACATCATTTACCCACATATCATAAGCAAATAAGACAATCTCGTAAATTTTACTAACACAATATGCAATGCTGCGCGGTGCAAGGGGTGGGTGGTGGGTAATCATGAAATACACGTCCTCTCTTTTCGGTTGCTAAATTTCAACTGACGACTAAAATCAATAAAAAGGTAGTACAGGTAAATTTACTACACATCCCTTAAAAATTAGACCTGAATAAAACTCAGCTTATGGAGCATTACAAAAATGCTTATCTACAATAAGCACCCTTTTTATGAATATCTTACGAATCAAAATTTCCTTCCTCATTTTTTCTTCTTTGCCCTTCTGTGCGAAATCGAGTGTAGTAGGCGTTACCGTGGCTCTCGTATACTAGGAATTGCTGAGGGGCATAGTGTTTCACAAACACATTTATGGCGCGCATATTCCCTGCCAGAGTGGCTCTGTTTTGTTAATAGTTTAAAGTTTCATAAATTTTCGTTAATTGGTTATTTGATTACGACCAAGTTTGTCTGGGCGGAAGTCTTCCCAGAAGAAGTCAACGGCCAGGGCGGAAGTACTCTTTGAGTCCACCGTCATGTGTTCGTGACCAAGTTGAGACATACGATGATTGTGGATTTCGGCTGTAGTCAACATATATAGCCTGGAGAGGGATGGGCTCCGTCAGACTGAACTTTAGAAACAGCAAGGTAGACAACCGTTAAAATACCTTAATACCGGATAAGTAGGAACCCGGGTGCCAAGACTGAAGTTTGATCTTGAGAAGTTTAGGGACCCAGATGTGGCATGCTGTTTTCAAGCAACAATAGGTGGGAAATTCGTACCACTCATTGGTCTGAGGGATTATCACATGGACATAGATACCATGATTATCACCTACAATACATGACTGATGCAGCCAGTGAGATTCTTGGGAAAAAACGTCGCACGAAAAAGCCCTGGGTCACCAGAGATGTTCTCGACCTCTGTGATGAGAGGCGAAATTTGAAGAAGAAGCGGTATGAAGCACAGGAGCAAATGAATACAGGGAGGCAAACAAGAGGATTCAGAAGGCAGTGAAGAAAGCTAAGGAGGACTGGATAGGTATTCAGTGCGAGGAGATCGAAACTTGCCTGAACAAAAACAACAGCAAGAAAGCATACCAGCTGGTGAAGGAAACAGGGTAGATCCACAACTATCTAGAACAGGTCCGGGAAATACCTTACACAGGAACAAGAGATTCTCAGACGGACAAATATTGCTCAGAACTATATGTACAACCATTAGACTTATGGGAACAATGCGGTTCTGGACTACAATCAGCCCCCTCCTCCCCGACTCCAGAAAAAGACCAACAACCGATCATTGAAACCGATCAAGTTGAGATTGCAGTAGCAGCACTAAAGAAGGGGAAGTCTGCCGGAGTTGATAATATACCAGCAGAACTTGTTCAAGCTGGCGGGGAGACCATGATTGATGTTTTAACAGATATCTGTAACAGGATCTGGAGACGGGAGAATGACCTAACCCCGTAGGCTCAGTCGCTGATTATTACACTCCCTAAAAATGGCAATCTACAGCTCTGGCAGAACTACAGAACCATCCGCCTTATCCGCCATCCAAGCAAAGTCATCTTGAACAGGCTTAGACCACAAGCCGAAGAGATAATTGGTGAAGAAAAGGCTGGGTTCCGAGCCGAAACGAGCACCACAGAACAAATCTTCAACCTTAGATCCTGTGTTAAAAGTACCGGCAACATTAGCAGAATCTGTACCAGGTCTTCATTGCTTTCAAAAAAGCCTTTGACAGGGTATGGCATGCGGTCTTATGAACCACTCATGCGGAAGTACAATATCAGTGCAAACCTAGTTTGCATCATTGAGCAGTTGCCCGGCAAGGATACAAGTGCAGTCCTCATGAATAGCAGCACAGTAGAATGGTTCAGAACAACAGTTGGAGTAAGTCAAGGTTGTCTTCTGTCACCCGTCCTCTTCAATATTTTTCTCTAACGGATCATGTCTGATGCTCTGGAAGACAGAAAGTTTAGCATAGGCGACAGAAACATTACCAATCTGCGGTTTGCCGATGACATAGACGCTCTAGCTGAGGAAGAGCAGGAACTGGAAGCTCTAGTTGAAAGTCTCGACAAAGCCTGTAGTTTGGTATATTCGAAAATAGGACACTGGCCACCGAAATATGTCAAAAGAAAGTTAGATTTTAAATAGACTGGATATACTTTCCGGGGAAAGCAACTCTTCCATTTTAATTTTACCTTCTCAATAGGGGTCAGATCTTAAAAAAACAACAACTCCCTCCTCTGAGATTTAGACCCTTTTTTGAAACGACTGAAAGGGAAAGAAAACAGGAAGCCATAAAAGGCGTTCCCTTTCAGAAAAATGGGGAGCGGGGGACATACAGGTAAACCCTATATAAGAGTGGCATTCTATATAGAACTTTCGGTTTGTGGGGTTATGGTAGAACTACTATAGGCAAAACATGCCCTCTTTGGTCTATTTTAGGCAAGTTTTGCTGTTTTCAGCACCTATTCCTCATACAAGCAGAGTGCATGCTTCCGGGTATTTTGTCAAAGTAAGTTTTACTACTTTCATCACCTATTTTGTGAGAGTGGGGAGTACAGGATATTTTGTCAGTGTTAGTCTAATTATTTTCATCATATATTCTGTTTAAAATTCATCCTCCCAGCAGAGTACATATTATAGTTTTGGAGCGAAGACCTGTTTTGAGAGTTGAAAAAAAATTAAAGATGTGGTTTGAGACTTAAAAAAGGAATATCTCGGATTGGAGTGAGGATGTGTTTTGAGAGTTAAAAATATCTCTGCTCTCATATACTAAACAGATATATGTTGTGGGTAGTCATCATTTTAATAAAGACTGAAATGCGACTAACATTTCGGCCCATCTAAATCTTTCGTTTCGCATCACAATGCCAACGGGTTATGTATATTGCTTTGTCGCGTAAAGATTGTTGTATATATATTGATGTGTACTGCAGTATACTGAATAAAATAATGTTTAAACTAATGCCAACAGGTTAGCCGTATCTTAACACTCTTTTATGGTATTATACCATGAATCATTGATACCCTATCAAAATTCAGTTTCGAAATATGCAGATCTGTCTAATTTGAAAAAGGGACCCATTTCCATTTATTGTATTAATCATAGCTATAGGACCACATATGCCCCCCCCCCCCCCAGCAGGGGCAGAAAACTTGGCAACACAACCTTTTTCATGTGCCATAATGTACATTCCTACAAGCAAGACTTATAAGCGTAGCTGGTGGCCATAAGTTCTCTTTGAATTTGAGCAAGACTGAATAATTTATTACAGTGTAATTCCCCTTGAATTTCCTTTAGCAGAAAATGGAAGGAAACGTGTATTCCTTTCTTTAAGCTAAAGTTCGCGAATGCGTCTTATTGAATGGATGTAGCTTAGAGCCTTAGCTACCCTTTGGGTGCTTAACGAAGAGTCTGATCAAACTGGGTGGATGCATACATTGAGTTGGCTGTTTGGTCAGCATGAAGGTTTCCTAACCAATCAATTAATCGTCACAGGATACAAACAAATTACGGATGAGAACAACACCACTAAAATACTGGAGCAAAAATACACTAGTTGAACCCGGAATGACCAAGTAACACACAAGCAAAGCTTCGGCCTAAACCAACTAAAATAGCTCTATTTCGGGTCCAACATTGAGTCTTATTCCCGGCCAACCGGCGTGCAATAAATAGAAGTTTAAGTGATGTGGTTAGCCTTGTGACCAACTACCTACACAAGGGCTGATCATTTCCTATCCGCTTGTGGTCTCTTACGACCAGTGTTATTTTCCCCCGTTAGGTGTCGTGGGTAGGATATGATAATTGGTTGTATCAGTTCCTACTCATTCCTTTTACACTGTTGTATGAGAGGTCAGGGAAAAATATGTTTTGGTCTATAAAAAATTCTGGTGAGGTACTTAGTAAACTGAAGTCAAGAGGGTTCCGTGCGACTAGTTTGTCCACTTATGATTTTTCTACTCTTTATACCACATTACCCCATAATTTAATAAAGGAAAAACTTGTTGATTTGATTGAAAGGGCCTTCAAAAAGTTCTCCAAAAATGAAGATACCCTTTATATTGCCTGTAACGATAAGAAAGCGTTTTTCATTTCTACTGACCGTAAAATATATAGAGGATATGAACGTTGGTCATGTCAGAATGTATGTGACGCCTTATCATATCTCTTAGATAATATTTACATCAGATTTGGTAATAAGTTATACAGACAAATTGTTGGTATTCCGATGGGTACAAATTGTGCTCCTCTTGTGGCCGATTTGTTTTTATTTTGTTATGAAAGAGATTTCATGACTTCTCTTTCTGTTGATAATCAAGCTGATATCATTGAGGCATTTAACTCAACTTCTAGATATTTAGACGATCTTCTGAATATTGATAATCCTTATTTTGAAAGCATGGTCAACCAAATTTACCCACCTGAACTTAAATTGAATAAAGCTAATACTTCAGATACCGAGGCCCCCTTTTTGGATTTACATCTATCTATTTCTAACGGTTTTGTATCTTCTAAAATTTATGATAAACGTGATGACTTTGACTTTGATATAGTTAATTTTCCATTTTTGGATGGTGACGTTCCACGTCGTCCCTCTTATGGAGTGTATATTTCTCAACTTATAAGATTTGCTTGAGTGTGTAGTCATGTAGATGACTTTAACGCTCGTAATAAATGTTTAACTGCTAAACTTCTTCAACAGGGCTATCGGTATCATAAGCTTAGAAAGGCTTTTTCTAAATTCTATCGCAGACACCATGAATTGGTTTCAAAATTTGATGTCGGATTAAAATTTCTTTTACACCAAGGCCTATCGGAACCAGAATTTTATGGTGACTTAGTATACAAATTCAAAAAGATTATGGGTAGGACTGATTTTTCCGATCAATTCCGAAAAATAATAATACGTCACAAACGTATTGGCTATAATTTAAATGTTATGCGACAGTCTGCATGCTTAGTGATTAACCCAATCATGGTTGGAAACTTTGCTGCACTCTTTAATTGCACACCGGGGGATCGGGCGTCAGACTCTATGATGGCCCCGACCTAAAGCTATATATTTTAGTTGGCTGGGACCGGAGCCTTTTTGTCTGTTGCTTGGTCCACCGGGGCTCAACTGGTGACCTTCTTTAGCTTCAGATTTCCAGTGGGGTTGTTTGGCAGGCCAGGGATCTCCACCTGTCTGACGGCCCGTTGTATCTATAGAGTCCTCGTCTTTGCTTCTTCATGGTGTTGAAATTTAATTTGATTTATGTGTTTACCGTGATGATTCATTGACGAGTTAGAGGGTTATCATGCGAACCGAACAACCAACTAAATGTTTTGTACCACTTCAGAAACTGAGGGTGAGGTTGGGCCTGTAAAATCGATTTAAGCCCCTCAGTAATTCATTACTGACCGTTCCAAGGCGGTAGTTCTGTTGTGGTTCTCTGTTGCCTGTTTTTGGTGTCAGAGTTTCTGTGATGTTTTACCTTATGTATGTTCTTAGGGACCGACCATTTGATATTCTGGGGGGGGGGGGGGGGGGGGGGGGGGCTGGTATTCTTGATGGAGACACAACATTTTATTTCACTGGCCTCTGGAAACAATTTCTTTTTTTTCACCTTGTGGAAGCTAATTTATTTTTTTTACAAACTTACTCAAACAGGTTATTATTTTTTTTTTATAGCTGAACTATCAGATCATTGTTTACTTGATCTTAATATCCTTTTATTTTACCCACATCAGTATTTTTTACACCTTTTTTCTCACGAAAAGAACATGGTGCTGTCTTTAACCAGGCAAAGGGCATGGCTTAGCTTGCTTTTGCAAACCAGTGCCTGGAGCATGTTACTCTTTTCATCTAAGGTACAGATACAAACATCCCTGTATGAGTTTGGCAAAAAATTAGGCCTTAAATTAGGGATATTTTGACCAAAATTTAGGGCTATTTTAGCAAAGTTTTAGGGCTAACATTAGGAATCTAAGTTTTTTTCTATCCCAATATATGCCCAAACATGCTTTATTCGTCCTTTAGAAAGTTTGATAAATACTTACTGATAGAGTCACATTATACATGAATGGCAATTAATAAAATGGCTGAAAGTTATGTGTTAAGAAGTTAACAAAGGGGGTCTGGGGGGCAACGCCCCCCAAGAAGCTAAAGCAATTTCCCAAATTCAATGGCAATTTTAAGACTGGAAACAAGAGAAAAACTAGGAATGATGGTAAAAATAAGGGTTTTTATATTCGGACTTTTGCCTTTTAGAGTGTTTATTTTGCCATAATGGTTTTGTCTCCCATAAGCTAGTGACTCTTTTGCAATTCAGTTTTAGTGGAAACATTTACTTAGTAATGTGGCAGATCAATGATACATGTATGTGAATGTTGTATAGGATATTTTTGTAAATGTATGCACATGCGGGCCCGCTGGTGTAAACCAATTGTAGATAATATTAAAATATAACTATAAATATGGGGGTCTGGGGACGCAGCCCCCAGAAGCCAGAGAGATTATAAAAACTCAATTCCAATGGCATTATCTGCAGACTATATTTTTTTTTTGAAATTTTGGGTGGAGACAGGTAATTTTTTTCTCTTACTTTTGAAGCCAGATTATTTTTTTGAACCCCCTTATGAGCCAGGTTATTTTTTTCTTGCATATCCAAAGACAGGGATTTTTTTTTATAAATATACCAGGCCCCCCCCCACCCCCAGAATATCAAATGGTCGGTCCCTTATTATTTTTGGTTCGGTTTGGGTTGCTGAGTGGCCATCTTTCGGGAACATGCTGCTCACTCGGTTGGCGATATGTTCTCTGTATCTTGATTATTTGTAATCTTAGTTGTTTCCAACTATGGTTTGAGGGCTGGATTTGGATTTTGATTGTTTCAGTTCCTGGTCTTTGCATACTTTTTACTTATATGATATAGTTTACTGCACATGGTGCTGTTTTCTTCCATCTAGATAATCTAGTCAGGGATAACATGTATATGACATTTCATTAAAAGTAACAGTTCCTGTTTTTTTCTGTCCCCGAATTCCGCTTTGACACCTAGAATACCCATGGGAGCTGGATAGATAACGCTTGTGCGTGTAAAACTGAAACATGATGCATCAGTTTGGTATCCTTGTACCAAGAGCCACTCAGATAGAGGATGTGCAGAGGACTGCAGACGTTGGAGGAATACAAGTCATGTTGGAAACATTATCTATGGGTTGTAGTACCCAGCACTGTTATGGATCCCCAAGAAAACGCTTTAACACCATTTGATGCTGAAAACATACAGATAAGTCAAAGCACTATCAATTTTTGGACTCAGGTTGTATCCGTTTCTTACAAATACCTTTTAACATTACTTGTGGCGAAACCTCCGAGGGGCTAAACCTCTCAAGGGGTGAAACCTCCAAATGGCAAACTTGTGTAGTGGCGAAATCATGAAAACCTGCAAAGAAGATGTCAGTTTGTATAGACAATAGAACCACAGTGCTGCAATGTTGAAACGGGACAAAACATCAGACGTAATCAATGTGGTTCTCCACTAAAGCTGTACCTAACTAATATAAACTGAACGAAAATAATTGTTTGTCATTGAAATTTCTTAAAAATTTCACATAACGTAGCGTGATGATTGATCTTTCCTGAAATATGAGAAAAATTACTGTAATGGCACTACTTGTACCGCTACAGCAAAAATCCACGTACTTCGTACATATGACCATCAAGTATCTCAGCTTTCCATAAAACGAGATATATTTGCAAAATATGTTTGCTGCTGTTGTTGTTGTTAACCAGTTTAACATTTATTAAGTTTTATTTCAAAAAGAAGGCCTAGTTGAAAGTCTCGACTAAACCTGCACAAGGTATAAGATGGAGATCAGTGCTGAGAAGACCAAACTAATGATAAACAGCGCAGCTGGCATCTAGAGGGAGATCAAGGGCAGAAGCTGGGTACCGTAACAAGCTTCAAATACCTTGGAGCAGTTGTCTCAGATGATGGCTTAAAACAGGAGGTTCTCTCAAGCCACCAGCTCTTACCAAGCTGAAACCAATCTGGAGATATAACAACATATCTCTCGGGTCAAAGGTGAAACTTATGCGCTCCCTTGTTATTTCCATATTTCTGTATGCCTATGAATCGTGGACTTTGACAGCAGAATTGGAGAAAAGAACGCAGGCCTTTTAGATGAGATGCTACCGAAGGTTACTGAACATTACGTACAAGGACCATATAACCAATGAGGAGGCTCGCAGAAAGATCCAAGCTGCCATTGGAGAATATGATAAACTCCTGACGTTGGTCAAGAAACGGAAACTAAGGTGGTTTGGTCACGCCTCAAGGTCTTCTGGCTTAGCAAAGACGATTCTACTAAGCATAATTAGGTCGTTGGTTAGGGCTTTGTTGAATCTTCTAGAAAACAAAAATTCAAGTGTGCTAATGTTTTTTTTTGCCAAAAAATGAGAGGAGCTTTTACAGTGCAATAGCTTGTGACATATTTTTTGACAGATATGGCTTGTTTTTGCGTACAGTAGATTAGAAGATTTAGCATCTCGTTGACTAATGGCATCATTGGCTTTTACAAATGAGCCCTGTTACTTTTGTATGTACATATATATTGCTAGTTTAGTTGTATTATTCTGTATCATACTGTATTATATTTTGAGGGCCTCATGAAAGATTAACTTTGTCATTTGCTAAATGTTGTCACCCTCGTTAAATAAAGACTTTACTTACTTACTTACTTACTTACTTACTTATAGTGAAAGGAAATAGAAGAAAAGGTAGACAGAAGAAGAGATGGGAAGACAATATTAAAGAGTGGACAGGGATGGATTTTGCCAGCCCAACTAGGGCAGCTGGAAACAGGACAAGGTGGAAAGAGATTGTTTCAAAGTCATCTGTGATGCCCCAACGACCTAGTAAGGTTATGGGATAGAATAGAATAGAACAAAAAGATACGTAGTTGGTATCTTCGGGTAAATTCGGGCATCTCACCAGGACCTTTAAATTAAGCTAAGAATCGTTTTGACATTTTAAAGATATTCCAGATTCAAGATATCGCTGAGGTACCAACTACGCATCTTTATGTAATAAAATTGTAATTGTAATCTGATTTGGAACTACAAGAGCTGCAAAATATATCTGGACTAACGGTAAGTAAATAAGACCTTTCAGTGATATTTGGACTGCTACAATAGAAGTCAAAGAGGGTACTTAAGGAAAAAACAACAACAATTGTTACAAAAGAGGTCATCGAAAGCGTGCGTTTTTGAAACAAGTTTGCTTATTGTATCAACTGCAGGATCTTTGTTCTGTAGAAAAGTAAGGAGGAAAGTTTTCAGGAACTGACACAATTGAATTCCAGATCCAACCCAAGACACCATGTGGAAAGAGACAACACAAAACTTGTCATCACCAAAGACAACAAAGTATTGCTATACCAATAGTAAATTTCGGCATCTCAACAGGACTTTAAATTCACTTAAGAACCGTTTTAACCTTTTAAAGATATTCTAGATTCAAGATGTCCACGTCGCATACCAACTACATTTCTTCTTTTAAGGTAGATGGATACTCAAAAACTGAGTTTTTTTTATTTATTAAAACAAAACAAAGTTATTGTTCATGATGAAATCGATCAACTCTGGAGTTGTACAGGTATATTACAATGTCTACCTAAAGACCCTAACTTTCCGGGTAGATAGATCTGTAAATACAGGGGAAACCGAGATCAGACTACTCCTTGTGAACCAGTCTGATCAAAGTCTACATAGTTGCCATTCCATCTACGCATTTTTGGAGTCTAAGGCAAGGACAACAAAACGATGATTTTTTTGTTATCCAAATGTTTTAATAGCCATTTTGGGTTATTTAGCCGGTATAATAAAATGAATGCCCCGCAAGTATTTTTATTCAGTATCCATCTACCTTAAGAAAACTTTAATGGTAATCTGGTTAACAACTACAATAGTTGGAAAAAAAAGGCGCATATATATCTGGTTTTTGGCAGCAAGTGAATAAGACCCTTAGATGATATTTGGACTACTGCGATAGAAGTCACTAGCAAAAGTTTGTTACAAATAAAGTGATCATCGAAAGCGTGCGTTTTTTGTAACAATATTATTTAATGTACTGATTCAAAAATTAAAAAGTGTCTCATTATAAAAAAAATCTAGAATAACTTAGCTAAAGAGAAAAAGCAATATGCATATGTTGCCAAGATATTTGTTTTCATCATGCATTGCTGCAAAATTCACCTGATAACAGGGGCATGATAACATAATGTGATATCATGTCACACTTTAGAAATGCGCTAGCGCGAATGTTATCAGCCGATGCCTACAGAAGCGATCTCTGAAGACGATTGGCTTCATACTGGCGTTGGCCGTGATAACAATGTTCGATTGGTTAAATGACGTCACCGGCTTACGTCATAACGCGTTGGCGAAGTCAACCAGTTCAAACAAAACTGCGTTTATTTTTCTTTTGTTTGACGCTCTTTACACCTGAAAATATTCAAATGATGCATGATGAATAAAAAACAATGATAGTGTCTTTTGATACCAAGTTTATCAGGCGAGACCAGAAACAGCGTAGGAATGGCGAGGCTTGCCGCCATTCCTACGCTGTTTCTGGTATCGCCTGATAAACTTGATATCAAAGACACTAACATGGTATTCTCTATTTATAGTCAGTGACTTCACTTTCAGGTGACATTCGGATTGCTATCAGATGTTGTTACAAAAGTGGTTATCGAAAACGTGCGTTTTTGTATCAAGGTGTTATTTGTATTATGACAAAAGCATCTTTAATACAAAAACGCACGTTATGGCTCCTATTTTTTGATACGCGACAGCATTGTTTTTATTAGTTGACACCATCTGGCTGCTGCTGCTGCTGATCTAAGGTCAAGGCTACAGTATTGGGTTATTTTTATATAACCAATAAGCTATACAATTTAACTCTATTTTCATTAGGCAGAGGCACAGGCCAAAGTCGATTTCTTTTAAGTGAACCCCTACTGAGCATGGCAAAGGACACAGTTTTGGATATATTTACAATACTTGTTTTAAAGTATGACGCATGCAGGGGATATGTGAGTCCCCTGCTGAGTACGCGATCACTTGCTGCATTTTTAATCGGTATTTTTTCTCATGACGAGACTGCAGAATGAGTATTATATGTTGATACGCCGAGCAGACAAGGAAGTTTTGCAGATAATTAAGTTAATTGTATTTTTTTAAATAATATTACTCAATTATTTTCAAATTAAGGAGACGATGTCTTTGTTATCGAAGCCTTTCATGATTGCTGTAAAGACCCTTATTGTATACGAAAAAAAAAATAAAATAAAAAATAAACAAACAACAACTGTTTAAACTATTTTCAAAATATCTGAGCATGTAACGAAAAAACAGGTATAAGTGTGACTGCAGACTGGTTGTGTATCTTCGCAGGCTCATCATAATCTTCTCTATGGCTCCTGAAGAATGCGAAGATCCTGATCAGTCCGTACCCTTACGCAGTCTGGGCTGAGTCATTGCTGCTGGCGCCTGGTGGAGTACAAACGTGTATTTTTCATGGCGCGACCAAAATTACCGTAGTATTTCTAAAAACTAGGACACCGCTAATAATTTAACATATCCGTCGTTAATTTAAATCAGTTTGTCTTATGCTTTTCAAAGATACAGACAAAATGGTAAACAGTGTAGACCCTGATCAGAAAATTTTTGCTCCATCAGGAGCAGTCTGGGCTAGGTCTACAGTTTTTCATCACTGTTTTCTCAGACCTATCTGTCCCAAATATTTAGAATTTCACGGTAATTTAACTCTGCTGATCTTCTTGTGGTATTCAGGAGAATATTGCCCGACTTCTGCACTTGCTGTCGTGCCACAGTTTCAAATATTTTCTCTGCACTCTGCCAAATTTTGACTCACTTATATTCAACTGTATGATGATCAAAAAGAACCTGACGACCTGAAGGGTGTTTGTAGATCATTCTGAACTTGGACCGTTTTTGGACTTTATAAAAATTGTAAAACCTGGACTCGGATATGTGATTGATTCCCCACTATTATGTTGATCACCGTGATCTGTAATTCACAGACAAATGATTTTGATTCGATGCATACTTGCTTTCTTCAACTGAACCTCAGAAAACTTACTGCTCAAAATCGGAAGTCAAAGTTTCTTAAATGTTTAAAGAATGCATATGAGACAAAAATAAATAAATATATAAAATAAAAGATAAAGAAAATAAATAAATAAATAAATAAATTAATAAAACAAAATAAATAAAACGCTTCAAATAGTCCTTATAACGGCAACAACAACAAAGAGGCTTGGACAAAAGTTTGCGGGTTTTTTTTGTGCGTGTGTGGGGTAGCGGAGGTGGGGCGCTGAGCATTTTCCCTTGAAACTAAACATTCTGGTTGAGTGAAAAAATATAAAATGAAGCAGAAAATAGGGGATAAATTGATCGGATAAAATGATTTCAGATTATGTAACTCGAGTTGTTTGAACGGAGACTGTTAGGCCTGTCTACTTAAAAGCCAGGTTTGTTTTAAGGATCTAATTAGATCTTCATCCATTTGTGAAGAAATCTGTAGAATACTGATTTTGAACCAATAAAAAAATAATCGGATGCGCTTGCGAAGAGTGACAAATAATTGTTAAGTTAGAGCTAATAAGTAAAAGATGAAGTTCAGGGGCTGTATTTATAAAATGACTTAAGTGGTTGCTATGTTGTTGCTATGAAGGAGATTTCCTACAACTATGAAATTTGCTCTGGAGTAGCAGTCTTTTCAGACTGTTCCTCCAGAGCAAATTTCATAGTTGCAGGGAATCTCCTTCATAGAAATTTTGCCTTAGCAACAGCATAGCAACGACTTAAGTCGTTTTATAAATACGACCCCAGTTAAAATTTTTCAACAAAAGGCAGGAATTACTGTGATAGTGCTGGGAGGTAGGCTTTTCCACCTGGAGTCGTTGAATGCCACTGCATCCTGTAACATAACTTAAAATACCGTAAAAAGTGTTGGGACATGAGCAAATATTACAGAACTAGATCGAACTGCTCCTTAAAGGCACAGTATGACCTCCTCAGACATCGTTATAAAAAGATATACGTTGCATTTCATAATTCAATGTTTTGCATAGTCCAAAATAAGGTTTGTTCAGGTTTAGTCTAGGTATTACATTTTGGGTATTTTGGGAGGACAATTACAAAATGCTCGACTTTTTTCTATTGTCTAACAAGGAAGTGAACGCAGGCCCACTATATCAACGCTAAAGTAAATATGTTTTGCAAATATCTAACAGACAGTGCAAGGTTGCAATAGTTATAACAAGAGGTGCCACCGGTCAGCTTTGCTCGCCTAGTGATAAAATGTCCCCGAGAGATGTGGGCGTGATACTGGATGGAACTTTGAACCTGGATCTATTGACCAATGGGAGCCTTCGTTGTATAACACTTTTTATCTTGTATGTATTACCCTACTTAAGGTATCTAGCTTGATTGAATATAGCAGAGGCATACGGATCATTTTTAAATACACTTTAACATGTTTCTGTATCAGATCCTCGAAATTTACCACCAACAAGCAGCAAACACGTATAACAGGGGTGGCCACTATGATTGCCATACACTTATTGGTGCATTTTCAAAAAGAAAAAAAAAAAAAAAGAAAATGAATTTAAAGTTTTAGTTTTGATTTGCTGTTATATGACAGCGGTCCTTGTCATATTTGTACAGCGTGAGCGCATTCGGTATACAAACCAATGTGGCCCTACAATGTGAATTCAGGGATCATGGAACCTTTGCAGTGAAATGATGAGGGTATAAGGGTAACATGGGGAAACTGATCCTCGTTTGCCTGCTTGGTTGCGATTTTAACCATTCCTTTCTGTAGGCGTTCCTTTTTGGTTTCTTTACGAGATGCCCGAAATCTGTGAAACAACAAAAGCGTACGTGCAAGTGCAAAATGAATATGGCCGCCACTTGTACGCGGCCGCCACTGATCTAAGCCAGTACATCAGCTGAATCCATCCATGTCTCGTGACTCTTATAAAATAGATAAATCAAAATGTCTACCTCTATGATCTTGAAACGGGGTCGGGGTGGTTCAGTGGAAAAATTTGCACCAGTATCTAGCATTAGGCTCCACATCAACTGAATCCATTTATGCAATGAGAAATTATGATATGTAAACTAGCATAACCTTCTGTTTGTCCATTTATTTACTTATTAATTAATTTAAAGACTTTAACCAACTAAGAGCCCTCCCCGGTGGATGGGGGTGGGGTAGGTTCAGTGTCTAATATTCCCTGAAAATAATACCCGAAACTCCCCCGGCTCCCAAAAATTATTGTACCATGCTCCTATAATTATTTAGCTACTGCTTCCAAAATCCCTAAAAATAAAACAGCTGCAGCAGCGCCGCTAATATATTAAGGCCGGCCCTCGTCACTGGTCAGAGCGGCATAGTATTAATTCATGTCACTGAAAAGAAGATTACATTTAGCGAGGATTTAAGAAAACGTTCTTTTCACAACCAGGATTCGAGGTTATAAAACTTGAGAATAATCTCAAACTCAAAATAAAACACACTGATTGGCTGCTTCCGAGCATGTGATCGGAAGCAGTTCAGTTCAGTTCAGTTCAATTCTCTTATCGACGTTACCCAAGTGGCTCAACGGTACGTAACCATAGTTGCACACACTTGGCGCCGTGTGTCCGTCCATCGGAAGCAGCCAATCAGTGTGCTTTATATTGTGTGTGTGCTCGAAAGCAGCCAATCAGTGTGCTTTATTTTGAGTTGAGACTGTACTCAATTTTTATAACCACTGGGTCTGGGCTTTCTGCAAGACTCTGCAGAAAGAAAAAGTAAAAATCCTAACTCTTTTCCAGCCCTGTATTGCCAATGGAATGGAGCTGACTGGTGTAGTCACAAGGTCATTAATATTTGCTTAGAAAGACAGTTTCTTTTTGTTGAACAGTATAAATCTTACATAAAATTAACTAAATACATCAGGAGGGTGGTGGTTGGGTGGGGATTTTGGGTGTGAAAGGGCTGTGTTTTACATTGAAGCAAGTGTATTTTTTTGTAACATGGAAAGCCAGATAGCTGTTAGAAATATAGGTACAAGAGATTTTTGTTTCAATCCTCTTCACGTCCTACTATCATTTTTGCCTTTTTCAGCAATTTACTTAGTTTCGTGTCGTAAAAATGTATTTGAAAAAGGTGTCCTCAACTTACAATGTGGTACTCGTATGCTTGTCTGTTTACGTAAGTACATGAGGGCTATTCTTTTGTTTAGTACAAACGTGGAGGTGTACAAGGGTTCGCATAGATTTAGATGCAATTTTTAAAGATAACAAAATAACAGAAAGTCTGTGTGGGCTAGAACAACTGGCACAAGAGTATTTAGCATTGGTAATTAAAGGGGATTGGAGAGGAGAGGTGTGTGGGGGCAAGCCCACCCACTCCTTCTCATAAGCAAAGCATTTAAGAAAATCATATTTTGCAAGTGTTACCCAGCTCCCCAAAATTAAGACCTTGCTCCCTAGTGCCTGAAAAATTATTGCTTGCTAGTCCTCACCGGCTCCTAAATGCCCTTTCTCCTCAGCTCCCCAAGCCCTTGGGAGGACCTCAACCTAAGCACTATGCAAAGTTGCTAAGTTAAATGCCAACAGGCTTTGTGTGCGTGTGTGTACGTTTGTGTGTGGTTACTTTTAATTATCTAACAGCAGTATAGGTATAAACTGAATGCATCCAGGGTTAACGAAGTATTGGAGTGGTGTGTGTGTGTGTGTGCCGGGTGTGTGTGTGTGTGTGTGTGTGTGTGTGTGTGTGTGTGTGTGTGTGTGTGCGGCGGGGGGGGGGACTTGACAAAACTGCAAACGCTGACGCCGTGGACGCGACTAATAGCTCTCCCTGCACTTTCGACCAGGCGAGCTTAAAATTAGAACATTTGCACCTATAAAAATTAGAGCCTTTGCACCTATGATTTTAAACTTCAGTTCAGATGTTCAGATGAACGATATTTAAAACTATAAGACACGACACGTTCAAAGAATCTTCAGCCCAGATGCAAAAACCGAAAACTCAGTTCGGCCCACGCGTTATATGGAAGTTAAAATGGGAGCAACATCGGTTACGGCGAATGCCCAGCAGGCACATGACGTTAAAATGACGTCGTTCTGATGTCGATGCGACGTAATGACGTCTCATCGACGTCAGAACAACGTCATTTTGACGTCATGTACCCACTGGGTGGGAACACCTTCAGGAAAACAACTCTGCCATTTCATTTTGCCTCAGTACCTCTCCAGTTGCCTTTCAAATAGTGTCTTTTAAGAGGAGGCCCTCTTTTGGAAGGGGTTCGAGAATATCGAGAAACATGGAGGTGAGTGAACTCGAGTCTAACCTCCCACCTACACATAGGTCATACGGAGACGGGATCTCGGTTTAAAGTCTTATCCGAAAAACTGGAGAAGCGGGGGATCGAATCTGCGACCCGTGGGTTGGTTGTCTTTTGCCTTATCCACTTCACTACGGCCGTTCCTGAGAAACATTGAGGCATTTCAGAAATGGGATGAGAAAGATTATCGTTCCTAGACTGTTGATTGATTTTAATGCCATTCGCGAAAGCACAAGATATGTTAACAAATAACTATTTCTGCATTTAGGCCTGTTTCTAAGTAACTTTTTGGGCAAGGTTGATGATACCTGACCCATACTTACTGACCCATACAAGAGCATCGGAGTGTAACCACCTTGCCCGGGAATGACCTAATGTTATGGCTAACTGGTTTAAGAATTAAAAGTTTTTGCATTTTTATCAGTTTCTAAGTAAGTATAGGGGCTAGGATCATGATAAAGTACTAACATGGGTATCTTGATGAGAGCAACTGAATGTAATAGCCAAGATATGATAGTGACATTTATTTACGCTTTGACTTTGATATTTCTCAAGTTTCATATGGATTAGGGTCATGGTCACATCTGGACAAGACTATACTATTTGGAAACATTGTATTTTCTTCAAAATATTCATTAATTAGGCCTCATCATTCGGGACTTGCATTTTAAAACAGAGCGAGTGTTCGAGCTCATAGTTAGGCACCAGATTGACATACAACAGCTGTCACTGGGCAGAGAAGAGTCACTATACAGCATAGCGTATTTGATAGAAACCCCGGAGAGCATAGCTCACCAACGAAACATTGTGAATATAGCTGCTGTAACATACGTGAATGAGACCCATTTCAAATAATTAAAGGCACTACTGTTAATATACTCGAAAAAATATTAAAGGGTCAAACTTTTATCCTGCAATTTCTGGAACAATTCAAACATTTGGTAAAATAAATCATTTCCACCTTCCATTTTATTCATTTTGCAACGTTTATACACATGAAATTTGAACCTATAGCCTTTGTCTTGACCAAGTCCAAGCTGTAAGTCAAACTACCCCTAAAATGAAAGTGGTTTGAATTCCCATAGAGAATTGATAGTGTGTCAGTTTGGTCGGGCAGAACTTCTAAAATTGCTTTGAGTTTTAAAATTGTTACAACTTGCTGACCTTAAAAATGATTAAATTTGATGACTATCAAGCAATTTTGCAAAACATTCATGACTTGGCGAAAATTTTGCTGAATTTGTTTCTTATGGACTTCTGACCACCATGATTTTGAGGGTAGTGTGAATTGAAGTCTGGACTTGGTCAAGATAAAGGCTATAGTTTCAAACTTCATGTGTACAAAACTTGCAAACTGAATGAAATGGAAGGTAGTGATGATTTATTTTACAAAATGTTTGAAATATTCCAGAAATCGCAGGGTAAAAGTTTGACCCCTTAATATTTTTTTGAGTATATTTTAGGAAAGAAAGTGAAAGCAAGTTAGAATATTTCTTTGTATGGTGTTTTGGGGCCGTTTAAACAGCAATGCAGTAATATCTAGACGGGACTTTCGTTTAAAGACGAATTCTAAAATTGGAGGGCCGTGGGGTCGAACTCGCGACCCATGATTTATACGGCGAGTGTCACGATTACAACTGTATATTTACATTCTTGGTGTATTTACTGAAAAGCCCTATAGTAAACCATTGGGACGTAATGTTGTTTACATTCTAATAATTACATCGAGACATGCGACGTCAATGACGTCAAAATAAACAATGACCCTGTACCATCAGATTGAACGTCAGCGACGTCATACATGCTGTTATGCTGTTAGCAGAAAAAACTGCGTGTACATGTTTTACTGGTTCAATTTTAGCGCTTAAATAAGCTTTTCATGAAAGATTTGATTGAAACGAATGTAAATATAAGCGATGAAATTAATTTTTCTGTTGCTTATCGAAGTGTAAACGACTTTGGGTCACTAGCAAAGTTTACATGAACCCTTTCGGGGTTAATTCACTTTGCACGTAACCCAATGTAATTTACACTTCGATAAACCTCAGAAACGTGAGATTCATTCCTTAATTTAAAGGGCGACGTCTATAAGTATTGATGATAAATTCTGACCAAGATACACTTCTCTGGCTTTCCCCATTTGATAAATCTGCCCTTAGTTTACGACTTATTGCTTATCTATACCGCTAACCTTAGCCCGCCCTTGCGTGGGTCCTTATCTAGTGAAAAAAGAAGATATTTCTACATTCCTTAATAATAGGAGGATTACTTTAAAATTCCCCAAAGCCAACAAAGCTCATATGACTGTTTCCTAAGGTCAAGGTAAAAAGACGAAGATAATTACGCGCAGGGTATAGATATTGAATTATGACAGCAGATCATTCAGAGGTACTTTCGGAAGCAATGGGGAAACACAGACACAAACAGCTTATCGAACTTATAATTGTATCTGGATTTTTTGCTGCCTCTTTCGATACAACATTTTGTAAGTAGTAAAGATTGCTAAATGAAGGGTTTTCAGAGTTAGTAAAATAAGAAAGGCATTTTGTTGCAACAAAATGGTGGTAATAACAATTCTAGACACCAGTTTATATAAATATTTACTTTTGCTGCATCAGGCGGGGATGCCTTGTGACTCGGGCGAACGGCGCTGGCTTGATTCGGCCGGCGCATCCGTGCCGGCTGATCGGAGTCTTCACTTTTCGCTTAACCTATATTTGAATTTAGCTGACTTTATTGAGAGAATGGTGAGGGCTCCTTCTGTTGGCGCGGATGCGTGGGCTGGTCATGGTAGTCGCTGTTCGCACGAGCACTTTGGTCCATCTCCGCTTGATGCAGCACACTTATTTATGTATTTATCTATTTTATACTTACCCTTTTTTTTCTTTTTTTTTCTCATTGATTATATTTCATTTTATTTGTATATTTACACGATTATTGACAATTTATTTATTTATTTATTCACTTATAAATGTTCAATGTTTGTATTTATGTAAAATATTGAAGCTTCATATGGTTGATCTAGTTTGTGCCATGTTGGCTTTTGTATACCATGTTTTAGGGGAAGGGCTGTAACTAATGTTGTGAGAACTTGTAGCCCGACCCCATTGTTTGTACTTTTTTGTGTACAAGACAATAAAATATGTTTAAACTAACAATTCTAGAACATTAGACGGCTTTCGTTTTCATGCATTAATTTTTGCTTATATTAGCAGTTTTGATTAGGTCTCCATAGGGACATACAGACTTCTTTTCACACAGTCTGTATTGAAAGTTCCTCAAAATCGCGTTGGTCAGCGCTTATCCCGTAGATAGTTTGCCGGTTGAGCAGAGGCAGCTAGCTGTTTAAACACCATTGCAAATGCTTGAACATTAAGTCATTGTCAGGTTTGGTCAAAATTCGTTGCGCAGTATCACCGATATTGTCAGTTTCATGTGTCTCTATTTTTATAATTCTGAAAGAGCTTGATGCAATGACTTTTCTGACCAAGTTTGACTAAAGTCGGGTCTGCAGTTCTTGAAATGAGCCGCGACACGACAAAACAAACAATGTGGTTGTGCGCCCAGCGCAGACTTAGATCAGCCTGGGCATCCGCCCAGTCTGATCAGAGTCTTCGCTGTCCGCATGGAGGTAGCTTAGACTCTAAGCTACGTTTTGAGCGCTTAGAAAAGAGTCTGATCGTACTGGTCTGATGCCCAGGCTGACCTGAGTCTGCAGTGGGCGCACAACCACATTGTTGGTTTTCTCGCGTCGCGGCTCAAATACGTCGGTCCTGCAGTTCGTGCAATGTTGTCATTTGAGCAAGCAAAATCAGATTTGTCTTGTATATTTCTGGCGGTCATGTTTCTGAAAAGTCTTGAAACTTAAACAATCCTGACTAGTCAAAAAACATCCTCCCTATTGGCATAAAAGGAAAATTACCCCCTCCTCCCAAGTGGCCGTATTTTGACGGAATCTCTGGTGTGATAGAATAATCCAAAGAATAATTCTGTCAATTATTTTAAAATGGGGCCAGCAATTTCTTAGAAGAGTTTTACTTACTTTTCAGAACACATTTATCTTCACTGCAGCTGGTGTTTGTGCCGTGTGGCGGCCGTAAAACGTCTCCCCGTACATCATCATAGTGCAGATTATGTTTTCTGGTCCTTTGGGATCATTGAGATCATTTGAGTAATTTGGAAAATAGAGTTCCGCGTAAGCCGGTGCTAGGGGGCGTGGCTGGTGTCGCACATTTAATTACTAGTCATGAACAGACTCAATTAAACCGTGTCTGCTATTTTCTGTTGTTTGGTGTGTTCTTTGCTTCCAAAGGATCTTATTTTTCAGAACATATTTAAACTTTCATTATAGACAAAGAAGGAAATCTAGCCCCGTATTCTGCGGCGATGGCGGCGACAGTTTTGACAAAATCATTTGGCATGAACAAGCTTCGTAAACAGTCACTCAGGGAACATTCTTATCAAACTATTTTGCAATAGGGCCAGCGGGTTTTGAGAAATTTTCAGAAAAATTGTCTGCCCACTACATCACCGAACTCTACGCATATCTATGGTCATGTAAATATTAGATGTTCGTCAATTGGGAATCAGAAGAGTTATAACCTATGTCATAGTGCAGATGTCGGAACTATTTATTTAAAAACTGGAAGTTTTTCCGTTGGTGAAAAATAAGATATCGGCTAGTAACACATGAAAAAGAGTCAATGGCTGCCTACAAGTACATTTGATCCGGGTTTGTAGGACATGGCTATTCAAAAGCTAACTCATTACAATTTTTGATATGGACATCTGTGGTTATCATGCATTGAGCAGTTTCGATACAGATAACTGTAATGACGTGTTCAGTATATTGTGATTAACCTTGGTAATCGCAAACATCCACAAGAACCACAACGACAAGCTATTTGTTTGTGTCAATGTTTGCGACACTTTAAATATGCAAAATATTTACCTCATTAACGTCTAGATTGCAGCCGACAAAACTGTTTACAGTGGCATTGCTATGACGTAGGTTGTCACCTTTGAATCACAGCCAGACGCAAAACATTTTGCAATTCCAACTCTTAGAACTTTTCAATGTCTCCAAAGAAAAAAATGTCTGAACAGTAATGGTCATTGTATTTGTTTTTCAGTTTTCTTAATTTTTTTATTGATAGATTTTACGGAATAAATCGCAGTATCTTTCCCTTTGATGATGGGGATAGGGTTTGGGATCTGATTCAGTCAGTTCCTGAAGTGTAGTTACTCTTTAAAATTTGTTGTTGTTGTTGAATTGATAGTTCCGCCGTTGACTTTCGGCGCACCTTGTGTATTCCCCGAGCAGCTATACTACATGACCGATTTGTAATGCCGCCACTATGCATAATCAAAATCACAGTGATGCATTTTATTGCGTTAGAAGCAGAGTTATGTTTAGAATTTGAAAGGATTGCACATTTTGTTTTTGGCCAAAGCACATTGATTTATTCGTGCGTTATGTGGATGCATCTCTGTAAAAGGATGTAACCACATTTTTTTACCTATAGGAATGAAATGAGTTCTTATTTTTGGTCAAGGCATATTATTGTTTTCCTTGAAAATGTGAATTCATCTCTTTGTAGGGAGGTTTCCACATTTTCATCTCTCTGTAGATCTAGGAGTGCATCCACTTTTTTTTAGCCATAACATTTCATTATTTTCCCTCAAAATGTGGATTCATCTCTATATAAGGATGTATCCACATTTTGAAGGAAAACAATAAAATGTCCTGTCTCCAAAATGTGAATACATTCCATGTAGAAATAGAATGCCCTGGATAGTTATTTATTATACGGAATAAACCGAATCTATCAGAATGTCAATGCTCCTTTCAAAAGGGAGACCGTTTGCCGCGAGGTTGTCAATTCAAATTCCAGAATGTTTACAGCGCAGTTTAACCATACACTAGTTGTTTTAATTCCTTGATCTTGGTTAAAGGACGCTTGCAGCTTTCCTACACACTCGAGACTATATTTTAAGTTATGATAGACAAATCCACATTTTAAAAGATTGTAGGTTAGGGAACAGATATTTTGCCATTACTGACAAGTGTTAAGTGTAAGATTACGAACATGTTATGGAGAAATAGTAATGCCAAGTTTTTCAAATAGTGGAAAATACATCCGTTCCCTCAGTGAAAGAAATTAAAAATGGCGATTGTCCAGTCAAAAAAGTCGAACACTACCTTGGTTTCATAAACCCTGACAAGATTTGTATCAGCCTGAGCTTTAAATCTTAGGTATGGGAAAAAGAAGAGATACTGAACTTTCCTTTGGTACCAGATTTGCTGTAATGTTTACTCTTATAAGGAAGGAATCTACATAAGTCAACCATATTAAAGTTTTTTCGTTGTATTGCTTTCTGACCGAGAAGAAATTGCTACATAAAAAACCCTGTTATAAAGATGAAAGTCCATGCTTCCCGATCGGGAAATCCATCTACTGCTTAACGAATTTATAAAGTACTGTGTTTATTATTTGCAGGTGCATATGTAAGAAATGTGAGTCCTTATTCTGGGGGTGTAGGAGGAGGAATAAGAATAACCATATATGGCGGAGGTAAGTAAATTAAAGAAAAAGAAAGAAAACGAAAAACACTCACCTTAGATCTTACTTGCAATTAGGAGCAAGTGCACTGGATATAACTGGCAAAGGTAAGGAGAAGAGGTTTTGAAAAAAATATAAATTACTTTTTTCTGGTATCCCGCTGAGCAATAAACAAGAAAAAAAACTTTGAAAAAAAAAGATAATCGGCGTAGATTAAATGGAAGTGTGTTTTGTAATATATCTTTTGGTGAAGAGTTGACAATAAATTTTACGAATATGACTCAAATGAGCTCAGGCTGTATGAATCCACATTTTTTGTATGTGTTTTGGTTTCGAAGATGTTTGAAAATACTGTTGACCTTTCACCTTGGTCTATGTTTTTTCAATAAACAGTGGTGTGTGTGATAAAGATTGTAATTGATAAATGAATCAAGGCGATATGGTAATTAAGTTGTAACACACCGTTAACATACAACAAATCCTTCTAAACCACTGGGTGAATTTTAACTAAGTTTCACAGGAGTGCGTATTGGATGGTACTGACTGAAAAATTAAATAGGAAAATTCTATTCTCAGGAGCTGACACAATTCAAACCCAGATCACGCCCAAGACACCATGTGGGAAAAAAGACCACAAAATTTGTCGGGGGCTGGTATTCTTGATGTAGACAGGACATTGTATTTCACTGGCCTCCGGAAACAATTTCTTTTTTTTTTCACCTTGAGGGAGCTAATGTCCTTTTTTTTACAAACTAACTCAAACAGGTTATTTTTCTTTCAGATCCTTGTTTACTTGACTTTAACATCCTTTTATCTTACCCAAATCAGTAATTTTTACACCTTTTTTGCTCACAAAAAGAACATGGTGCTGTCTTTAACCAGGTTAAGGGCATGGCTTAGCTTGCTTTTGCCAACCAGTGCCTGCATGAAATTGGTTTCAGAGTGCCCAGTGGCTTTAGAGAGCTCATTTCAATTTTGAAATCTCAGTGACCTAGAAAAAAGGTCAAAGAATGACCTTGACCTTTGCAACATTATGTCTACATATGTTCATTCAGGTAACCATATATACACCTAGTATTATATCTAAGGCTTAATTAGTTTCTGAGATTTTTTTCAACAAACAGTTGGCATTGTAATGGGCACTAACTGCACCCCTTACATGTCGACTTGTTTCTTTAAAGGTATGAGACGCAGTTTATACAAGGGCTTTTAAAAGCAAATAAGAAACGCCTTGCACGGAAATTCAACTTCACCCACAAGTACATAAATAATGTTTGATCTCTGAATAATTCAAAGAGTTCAGAGTTTATTGGCATCATCTATCCATGTAACCTTCAAATTAAAGATACGACAGAGTCAAGTTCGTCGCCCTCATACGTAGATTGGACGACTTCAATTTTCCCATTTTTTCAACTTTCCATTTTTGAGTAGCAATATTCTTTGGGCACCTCCATGCGGAGTTTTTGTCTATCTACTAGTCCGCTATGTAAAAGCCTGTTTATAATAACAAGACTACGTTGATAGAGAGAAGCTACTCACCGGTAAATTGTTGTCACAGGGTTATCGAAGACCGAATCATGTGTAAACGGTTAAAAAATCTATGGGAGAAACCATGACCCATTATTCCCTATACTCAGGCCATTTCTAAACTTATTTAAGCTTTGGTGGCCTCAGCCGAAGCAAAGCTTTCATATACAGGACTTTCATTTTCACTGACTTATTTCTCAGATACGTATAGTCAAATGCAAAAAAATACCGGATATTTTTCTTTTTGGTGTTATAATGTCAAAATAAAAACCAGCTGAAATTGACAAAACAGAGAAGGTATTATCTATGGATGGAATATACTTCGTCGCAAAATTATTTGAAATTGTATTTGATAGTCATGCGTAACGAAAGCGTAATCAGTCAAGGGATCAATCTAAAATTTAAAAATTCTGATCTGCTTACTCTTTGTCTGGAGCTGAGTTTAAAACACCAAAAACTGATGCCTTCTTTATCTAGGACGTTACAATGTCTCAGAAACATCTCAAGAATTTTCAGCATTGGTTACTCGTTACAAAGTTATACCCCTTGATGCAAATCCCGTAAAGTAAACATTTTTAGCGATAGCAAAAGATAATTTTATGGATTTTTCAGTTAACCGAATGGGAGCTGGATTCCAAATTCAGGTTATATTAAAGGGTAAGTGGTCACAATCAAATGGAGTATGCGAACGAAGGGTAGTAACTCTGTACGTCCTTCTGATAATGCAACCACAGATTGAAATTTTGGGCCCTGGATCCCTGAAACCACTGGGCAATTGAATGGAAATCAGGCTCCATCTTCATCATGAAGGGCAATCTACAGTTAGCGAATCGGGAGACAAGTTTTTTTTCCAAGAAATTCTTTTATCGGTCTGTAAGTTTCGTAAATCCAACCGGAAGTGAGCCAAATACGTGCTAATAACAAATCAAAATTTGTTTCAAACGGGTCCTTTGCCCATAGCCTAACTCATTTTGAATCCCAAATCACAAGATTTTTCTGATAATTTGATGATTCAGACGCTTTTCAAAAACTTTGCAAAATGCAGATTTTTGCAAGTACGTACAATTTAGCTGTATCAGAGTCATTTTTTAAAGTTTTGTACCGTTTTTCAGTTAGTTACATCATACTGAACTCGAGTGCAGGAAAATTATATTGATAATTGATTTTTGACACTGTGAGCCAGAATTTTGTGGTTTTGGTCTTTTTGAAAAAATCTTCAATTTGTTTTGAGAAATTGCACTGTGACAAGAAAATGCTTCAAAACTTATGACCACGTATAGGCAAATCCCAGTACTAAGTTAAAAATCAAAGTACTGAAAGTACTGAAAGGCGGGCATTTTATTCAAATGGTTCAGAGGAGTTAAAAAAGTTAACGCACAGACACATAATGGATGATGACAGAGGCACACCATTCCATCAGCTAGCTTTTTGGGATGAAACTTAGATAAAATCCTAGAAAACAGTAAGGCTTTGTCAAATATTTAGATTATTTTATTGAATACCAGAAATCACAATTGTTAAGCAAAGAAAAAAGGTTTTAAAAAGTGTTGTTTTTATACAGTAGGGGTGCTATTCGTAACACGGTCAAGGTTTGAATCATATTTGAGGCAAACTTCTTCTCGACTGTAGACGGTGCTCCATTGCAATTTTCACCAGCAACTGATTTTGACAACATTGTCAGAGTCCCTATTTAATATCTGTACTGTTGAAAATGTAGTTTGTTATTCTTAATAGTAGCAAGGGTGCAAGCATGTGCATTCACCCATTTGTTTTATTCATGGGACTCAACATACCGCAAGGCGAGCATTAGGAAGAAATACAGGATAATTGATTATCCACAAAATGTTGACATTTGGCAGACTGAGTTATATTGGGGTCTGACTCTTGTGTGTGTTTGCCAATGGATCATTTAGGCTGGGCCACTGTGCCTTGCTCTGGCAATATATGCTTTAAAGGTAAACAGCAGTACAGCAATACTTATGAAGTGCTTTGTTGGCATTTAGTGCATAAATTTAAGTTGCCTTGACTGCATGTTCGCGGTTTTCTACACTTGTTTCAAATTATCCAGGAAATGCCATTAGGCAAGCGGCTTTTTACTGCATATAGCGTAACGGAATACTCCTGGTGGACCACGAAAGACTCTTCACTGACTTCTAACGATAAAAGAGCGACCGTAGTCTGTCTAAACTGGTTAAATGCTGACTGCAGTCACTCTGCAAAAGACTAAATATCCATTGCATCCTTCTGCAAAAAGATCACTTTTAATTGCAGTCATCTGTAAGATTTAAAATGATGACTGCAGTCTTTTTCTTGTTCAGTTAGAAGAGTCAGACAAGATGAAAGTCATAACAACACTAGCGGCCACAACCTAGTAATCTCATCCTTAATGACTCTTTAGTACAATCAGTTGGCTACAACTATGCTTTGCATAGCACAGCAGATCATTGCTTTGGATTCTTTTTAAAGAAGCCAACTTGTATTCAGTGAATTCACCCATCGGCAATAATTTACGTAATATATTTATACGCGTTGATCGCTGGGATAAACCTTGATTTTTCAAAGTTGCAAACTGAAGCTTTTTTATTTTTAATTTGAATAAATCAACATTGATTATGACGAATCATTCTGCCTTGTTCAATGGGCTGGATTTTTGAAACTATACAGAAATGTCAGAACTATTTTCTCTGTTTCAAAATGTAGAGCGCGTAGCGTAGGTTTACAAAAACAGAGATATGTTAAGACCTCCGCCAAACCGTTTTGACAACCGTAGCTATCGACGGGCTTACAGCCCGCCTAATAAAATATCATTATATTTAATGAGGCAAAACTGGACAGTAAAAATATGCATTTCGTTTGCTGTTGAGTATAGATATGGCGAGTGTATTATTATAGGCAGGTGATGGCTGATACCTGCGTGCAGCTGATCACACCTCTGTTTTAAAGTCTATGTTTACATATCTTAAATATTTCGGATTTGTCATGTTTTATATGATTAACGAGTCTAGACTAAGGACTCGGGTACTCTAACCCCTTTAACTTAAACATTTTCCAGGTAAAACATGACGAACCAAAGTTGGCCATGCCATAAATTCGGTCAAGGTCAGTTGACGGTCATTATTTGAACAAAGTTTTGAGGCCTGAGTGCTACATTTAAAGTTTTAAGATCATTGGCCCTTCAGTTCTAGGGAAGAATTGGTTTAAAGTTTTCACCTTACATGGGCATTATAGCCATCTTGGTTATATGACCCAGATCATCTGGACACAATTTCCTTCCTCGCCTAAGGGAAGTTTCATATGCAGTAATATTTTAATCTGCATATAGGCTTCAGAGGAGAAGGTGTTTGGAAACGTTGACAGACGACAGATTCTCAGCGACCTTGAACACAGGTCAAAGAATGACTTTGACATTTGGCACAATAATATATTAAACTATTTGTTTAGTAAAGCATATATACAACAAGTATTATGTCTTAGACTTAATAGTTTCTGAGATATCCACCGTTTAAGCATTTATCCATATAAAAGCAAAACGAACCAAAGTTGACCTTGCCATACATTAGGTCAGGGTCAGTGCACGCAAATCATTTGAAAGGCTTTGTAGGACATGATGTGTCCTTGTTTTACATACAAAGTTTCAATGTCATTGGTCTTTTGGTTCTGGAGAAGGAGATTATAAAGGGTTTCGCCATACATAAGCACGCAGACCATTTTTGTCCATGTGACCAAGACCGTTTGAACGAACTTTCCTGAGGCTCTGCACTGCCTGAATCAACCTAGTAGCTTTAGAGGAGAATATGTTTGAAAATGCTGACAGACGACGGAATCTAAGTGACCGCTAACAAAGGTCAAATAATTAATTTGACATCTGAGCTGAAAATGCCTTCTTCTGTTCACTCAGTAAACCATATGCACCAAGTATTTTATACTTTCGCTCCCCCCAGGTGAAATATGGGTTCAATAGGCCCAGTGGCTGAAGTGGAAAGGACGTTTGTCAGTGACGGAAAACGGACGGACGACGGAGGCGAGGCTTTACCATAAAATTCCTTTATGAGCCTAAAGGCATAGATAAGCTAAGTGTCCTTCCATCGATAAACGTACAGACTGATGGACCAACGGATAAACGGTCATATATATTGACCGGCAATAGCCGGTCGGCATGCCATCAGGGGTCTTTTTAAAGGGTAAAGTTCAGAAGAGCTATAGGAAATTTAGGAAATATTGAGTAAATGAGAAACAGTTGAAAGGCAAAGATAGAATACGATAAAAAGAAAACACATAATCCGTTTACGAAAATGATGTAGGTCTTTATATTTAATGATATAATTTATTTCGTAATATGCAATAAATTGTATCATTGTTTTTACTTCAGTTATACAAACAAATTGGCATGATTACAATTTTCGAGACATTCGTACGAAGTAAAAGGATTAGCAATAATCAGGAATTAATACAAACAAATCCAACATCCGGCCCTCAAAACCAAAAGGAAAAGCACACACACAAAAACTGATAAAAAATTCACGAAAGACACGCATGGTAAATTTAATGAGCAGCTCTGTCTATCTATTTTCACCAATTTTCTTTTCTGAATTAAAAAAAGAGAGAGAACGCAGAATAAACAGCTATACAGGTGACTACACTGCCCGAGATGTAAGTGGTCAAAGTACCCAAATCATAAGTCCGAACTCATAGGTCATTTACACATAGACAATTCCGGAATATTTTAGATACACAGACATGGGCCCCAAAACAGAGGTGTGATCAGGCGCCCTTGGGTAGTAAGCATCACCTGCCTATTATAATTCACCCGCCATATCTATGTATCTTTGGAAAAAAGTCAGTTAAAATGAAAGTCCGGTATTTGAAAGCTTAAGTAAGCTTCGGCTGAGGCCATCAGATCGGAAATTAGTTTAAAAACGGCCATAGGCCAGCGGACATAACACAACATATCATTAAGGGTTTGCAAGAGAAGTACCGCCTTGAATGACGATAACGATACCGCCTTGGATATCGAAAACGATAACGTAAAAAGAGATTATTACACGGTTGTTTGGATCCCTGCCCTGATCTCAGCCCGAGTTGACGGCAACGGCTCGAGGCCGAAAGCTGATCCGTCCGAGGGTTGAGATCAGGGCTGGGGTCAAAACAAGCGTAGTTTGATCTTTTTATCATATACTTTCTTATAGGCATTGAACTTCTGTAAGAAAAAAGTGCAATTATTTTTGTTCCAAAAATATGTCTGTTTTTCTCTTTTATTGTTTAAAAGAACACGATGATGGTCGAGTTGGAAGATCATGGATGGTGAGCGCCAATTTTTCTTTCAGCTGGAAGTAAACTGAGTATAAAAAAAATGTTAGTTTTTTTAAATCGTAAATGGCTGAAATTACAAAATCTGGTATTAGAACAGACTACACAGCCTCTGCGTGTTAATTTTCAAACAGTCGACGTGCGGCAATAAAACATGGCGTCGAACGTCTTTTAGCCCGATAAATTGTTTTGATGACGTCGCCTACAATACTTGACGCTAGCATCAAGTTTGAGGGCCGATATAAGGGCTGGCGTAATTCTGTACCGCCCAACACGTGATGTGTTCTCTGCCCTACACGTGACTTTTGGATAACAGGGCTTGACAGCGCTTTCTGAAAAGGCTATAGTAGTTGAGCCAAATATCTAGTATCACGGACAATACTAGAAAAAGTAGATGATGAAAATTTTCGTAGTTTTATAGTTTACGTGGCGATATTGCCATTTGATCGGCGATTACACTCGCTTACCAATATCTACGAATATTCCTTTTTATATGTTTCTAGAATTTTCTAAAGACCAGTTCAGCCTGAATGACGACCCTGACATGGGTAACTTGGTGTACTTGGTATCGGAGTCTGGATCAAGAGTTTCCTGTGATGTCCTTCCTCTACTTACGACAGAGGACCAAATTGTGTGCTATACACCTGAGTAAGTGAATCTCTGTCAATAAACCTTAACCCATTTTGATATGTAATGGATTTGATAAATCCGTAATTCTGTAAACCCATATATTTCCGTAAATTTGTGATTTTTTTCAAACGTTTTATCAAAAACAATTCCAAGCTGGGGCCTACACACCTACTGTACTTATGGGCAATATGTTGTTTTATAGTGGAAAGACTCTAACGTTTGTAATTTTAAGTTGGATATCAAATTGATAAAATATAAAGTTTCGTTAAATGCAACAATTTCCATTTACATTTGTTTCGCTTAATTTCTCATACTTGACAGTAAATCTATTTTCATTTTTTAACATGTAGAATTAATTATTTGGTTGTAAATATCATTTTTTTGTAATTAAATATATGGAAAGTATAAAAAGCTTTAATAAAGGTATGCTCTCCGTGTCCTTGCCTGAAGTAGCCACTTTGCATATAGTTTGTACTGAAATTATATTCATATTAGATGTGAGGGGCAAGCTGAGATAAGTGTGTAGTGAACTATAGTCCATGGTAGAAAATTTCAAAAGTGGGTTGGGTAGTTTGAACTTTTATGTCAGAAAATTAGGTAAAGATCCATTTTATTCATTTTATTTGGAGCACATCACAAACTTAACAGATCAACTTTAGCATTTGTTCCGAAAATGTTCAGTATATGTGTATACACCATTGAAATTAGCAAAACTTGGATGATTTACCAAAACACTACGTACTCCCTTACGAAACTTGATCATAGTTATCTTGCAGGGAGAGACATTTTCAAAACTTTGAAATGTCTTTAGTACGTAAGTGTAGTTTCACATGTTCTTCTGCCATACCTGTCACAGATTGGGCAAAAATGTATCGAAATGGTCAAATGTCCTTCGCGATTCGACCCATTGTGCTCATTCTGTAACGTGCTTTCCTTACAATATTTTTTTTCTGCCTTTTCCTATCAAATATGCGTCATTCTTGCTGAGCAAACTGAAATCTTGAGTATGCGAGTGGGCGGTGAGTTGTTGTTTGGCGGGATTGATAATAGATCTAATTGCTTTCTTATGCATCGAGAATTCTTTCTTTTCCTATTTTAAACATTGAACATTTGTGGCATAGTTTTCTCAAGACAATTCAAACCTGAAACTTACGAGTTAGAGGGTTATCATGCGAACCGAACAACCAACTAAATATTTTGTACCACTTCAGAAACTGAGGGTGAGGTTGGGCCCGTAAAATCGATTTAAGCCCCCCAGTAATTCATTACTGACCGTTCCAAGGCGGTAGTTCTGTTGTGGTTCTCTGTTGCCTGTTTTTGGTGTCAGAGTTTCTGTGATGTTTTACCTTATGTATGTTCTTATTATTTTTGGTTCGGTTTGGGTTGCTGAGTGGCCACCTTTTGGGAACAAGCTGCTCACTCGGTTGGCCATATGTTCTCTGTATCTTGATTATTTGTAAACTTAGTTGTTTCCAACTATGGTTTGAGGGCTGGATTTTGATTTTGATCGTTTCAGTTCCTGGTCTTTGCATACTTTTTACTTTTATACATATAAACTATGATGTAATGTACTGTGAGTTTGAGAATATATGAACCATTTTTCAATTTTCTATCTTTTATTAGTAATTTCCCAGGAGCTAAGCAAGCTTGGAACTTTGCATGTGGTACACATGCGAACAATGAAATAATGCGGCGAAAAAATAGAATTAAGCTCATTGTTTCCCTCATTTATCCGTTGAATGTTGAAATTTCGTGTAACTTTTATTCTGAAAAGCGTTCAAGCTAGATGCTTGACACTTGTTATACAGGTGAACAACAATCCTTCGGCATGTGCACCAATTGGATAGGGCAAAGTAAAATTATGTTTTCTATCCAAATCTGTTATTAAATTTGGCTGCCATGGACATATATACTTAAATATTGTTTTTCTCCTTAACCGTTGCGATGATTTAAAAAAAAACATTTGGCAAAGATCATCGGGAACCCCTCCCAGTCATAGTTCGCATGTAACAAAATTAATTAACGAACGCATATGGTGCAGCTTGGGTCCTTTGCAAAGCTCGTAAAAGAGGAAGTAAAGTAATACAGTATCTCGAAAACTGTTCAAAGGATAATGACTAAATTATGAAAATGCAAATTAAAAAAAAAAAAAAAAAAAAAAAAAAAAAAAACAGTCCTGATGCAAAGTAAATTATCTAAAGACATATGCTCTACATCATAGCTAAAGTTGTGGCATTCTTAAAGCTGCTGGCTGTCACGTCCAAATATGTATTTCAATTAACTATTTCTTCTCCAGAACTTCTGGACTCATTTGGCTGACACTTTGCGAGAAGGATTTGGGACACAATAATACAGCAAAATTTGTTTAAGTCGGATAATAAATATTTGAAGGAGTGGATAGACAAAATGTGAAGAAAATTTTTAGCTTATGGACGCTTTAAACTAGGACGTTCGTTTTGGTATCAGTATCCAAGCCAACTTATCATGTACATTGTGAAGTCAAAATCATGATGCCATTGTCTTACCATAGACTGATTGAAAAATGACGTATACGGTTTTACGCATCAGCTTTGGTATCACTATTAAGGACAGTATATCAATAATTAAATTTTCCAAAGGAGTATTTTCTCCTCTATAACGATTTCAACTACGTTTCATATATGACATTAACAGCTAGAACTATGATAGACGATTCTTAAGCTCATGGTGGCCACTATGTCTAGATATGATAGAGGTTATTTAAATGACTTCTCCTCCAGAACCATTAGACTAATTCGACAGCTACCTTAAAAGAAGCATATGGTTCCCCCACTTATGTACATTTTCCAGTTGCCTCCTCACGCATAGATTTGCTTCATACGATGGGTATTAATTAAAAGAGGCACAAGAGGTATGAAAATGATAATTAAATTTAATTTGATAAACAGGTGCTCTTTGTGAATCTCTTTGAAGAACAAAAATAAGGAGGAAAATTCTCAGGAACTGACACAATTCAATCCCAGATTTTCGGATTTGGTTTGCTTGAAAATTGAGTCTACATTAGTCATCCAGATTTGGAATTTCATATCTTCTTCTACTGAGTTGATGGAAAGACGCAATAACTTAATACCAATTTTGTAAATGTTTATACCTCCGATGACTTTCTATGTATGATACACCTGCGAGGATAGCCTCAAAAATAAACTGAGTCCAACTTCAGTAGATGTTTGTTACGATATATTATGGAACGCCGCAACTATCTTACATTCGGACATGTCATTACATTCTTTTGACAAACACTACTTTATTGTTCATTTCTATAAAGTTTTGTCTGAAAACTGTGATCTCTTGTCAGTTTGATATGCTGTCGGGTTAACTCGCTATTGTATACTGCTGATTTTCATAATTGCTTGTCAGAAAACCATAATGTCTTGCCACCATGACATGTTGTCTGGTTGACTCGTTAGTATATGCTGTTCTCTTCTGGTATGTACTGTCAGAAAACCATTATGTCTTGTTGGGAAACCAATATGCCTTGTCAGAAACCATCGTGCTTTATCAGTTTGTCATTCGGTCTTTTTAACGTGCAGCTGTAGGCTGTTCGTTTTCATTATGTATTTTCAGAACCCAATTTCATCTAGTCGCTTTTTGTACTGTCTTTTTTGTTTGTTATTTGATGCTGTTACTCTCCATTATGTTTTGTCAGAAAATCATCATGTTTTGTCAATCTGTCATGTTGTCTTGTTAACTGGCTGATTTTTTGCGTTATGTAAAGTTAAAGAATCATTCTATGCGATTAAATCAACATAGTTCATTCATAGAGTATCATTTCAACTTATCTTAACCTGCTGTTAAGTTATCATTATATGTTGTTGTGTTAAAACGTTATGTTGTTGCCTTGATAAAACCCTGTACCAGAAATCGATAAAACCCTGTACCAGAAACCCGGTAACTGTTAGGGCGTCCGGTAGTACAGTACCTACACGGAATATTCAATAGACAATATAATAGTGTTTGAATGTCGTCCGTCCAGCATTCCATCCATCCGCCCGTCAATCATTCGGGTTTTGGCGCAGTGCAAGGGCATATATGCGTCTGTCCGTCTGTCCATATGTTTATATATGTGCGTGTATTTCTGTAGGTCTATCCATGCATCTTTCCGATCGCCGATTTGCCTGTCAGTATATGTGTGTGTATGTCTGCCAGTCCAGCTGTCCATCCGTGCATATGCGCATCCATCTGATCGGCCATTTGTCTATCAGCTCATCACTTTTTTTATTCTTCCCGAGATCCATCCATTCATCTTTCTGTGTGCCGTTGCTCGTGTATTAAACATTAGCTTAGGGCGGGAGCATTTGGAGTCAGGGTATGCTAAGTAATACACAGGGCAGGGGCTAGGACGCGGTTTTTTGTGGTGTGAATGGGTGGGTAAGTAGGGTAGGAGAATGGGCTGGGGTTGATTGGGATGGGTGGAGTATATGCTGGGAGTTTTGGGGATGACATAGGAATGGTAAGTATAGGTATGGGTAGACTTTTGTCAGCCCAAGATGTTAGAAATTCACATTAAATCTCACTTGCCTCTCTGATCCCTTTATACCTCCCTAAAACCCCCAAACGAAGATGTTAGAGTATGAAGTCTGACAAATAATAAAATAAAAAAAGAGAAGTAAAACATTTAGGGACCAAACATTTGATATTCCGAGGGGGGGGGGGGGTATAATAAAAAAAAAAAGAAAAAAAAAGAAGTAAAACATTTAGGGACCGACCATTTGATATTCCAATGTGTGTGTGTGTGTGTGTGGGGGGGGGGGGGGGGCGGGTGCTGGTATATTTTGCAAAAAAAAATCTCTGTCTATGGATGTGCAAGAAAAACTTAATTGGTTCATGAGGGGATTTAAATAAATATTCCTGCCTCAAAAATAAGTGAAAAATTAAATAATCTGGCTCCACCCAAACTTTCCAAAACAAAAACAAAATAGTCTGCAGTTAATTCCATTTGAATTGCGTTTTTAAAATGTGGCTGTCTTCTGGGGGGCTGCGACCCCCAGACCCCCATATTTGTAGTAATGTTTTGATATTAACTACAATTATTTTACAACAGCAGGCCCGCATGTGCATACATTTACAAAAAAATGCTATACAAGCATTCTCATACATGTATTATTGATCTGCCGCATTACTAAGTAAATGTTTCCACTAAAACTGAATTAGAAAGGTTTTAGGTTTTAGGTTTTATTCAATTTAATTCCAATAGTCCAATAGGACTTTGAGGATACAACATTTGCACATATATGACAGACAGTACAGAGTAATACATTTCAAAACAAAAACAAAATACATGTACAATGAAACACCGTATCTACTATATGTGACACATACTATAATATAACTCACACTGTGACAGAGTGATGTAAGTTGAGGAAAAGTAGCGAGAATAATAGACACCCAGAGGTGCATACAACGTCAAAAATGACGTCGTGTCAACCTCGGTCTGACGTCCTGGCGCATAACCGAACTCGACACGATACCACCCCCACACTGGATGACCGATCTGAAGTATGCATAGTGGGGTCGAGTGGGTGGGTAATGGGGGAGAAAGAGATAATGCCATATACAATTTCTATAAATATGCATTAACATACATTCGTATGATTTACGTAAAATTACACACTATTATCAACAGCAAAAAGTACATTCTCTCTTACCTTAAATGCTTTATATGTATAGATAGCTAAATTTGACAAAAGTTTAGAATTACTGGATTTGATAAGTTCAACAAATTTGTACATGCTAGGTCTGTTCCAATAAAACTGATCTATATACTTACGCCTTAAAGAATCATACAATCGGCACTCAAGAACAAAATGATATTCGTCTTCAAGACAATTACAAATATTGCATAATCTTTCACTTACAGGTTTATAAGGTCTAGCCCACCTTCCGGCCTCAATTTCTAGCCTATGAGAAGAAACGCGTAATCTGGCTAGAGCATTACGAAATTTCAAAACTTTTATAGAATCAAGACATACTTTTGGGCTGAAATCGGCTATATTAATATAAAAAGTTGCACGACTTGAACCATTAAGCCTTTGATACCAGTTTTGAAGAAAATTATCATTTAACCTTTGCTTAAAAAAACTTAAAAACAATTGTATATTCCCAACACCTTGATTCAACCATACCTCGTAAAATCCCATTTTTGATAATAAGTCCTTCACTAACCATGCCCAATTTACCTTATTTGGCCGCACCGCTAAATCTGACAGCATCATTTTATAAATATACTTACTGTACTTACAATCATCACACATTAATATTTTGAACCAGTATTTAATAACAATATAACATCTCCTAACAGAAAGTGAAGTTCGGCCCAATTCTCCATAAATAAAATCATTTTGCGTACTTTTTTTAACACCGAGTAACTTTTTGCAAAAATATAACTGTACACGTTCAACCGTATTAGCAGGAATAAATCCCCAAACTTCACTACCATAATTTAATGTAGGTAATATCAATTTATCAAACAGATTAGAAAAGAGTCACTAGCTTATGGCAGGCAACAAACCCATTGTGTCAAAATAAACACTCTAAAAGGCAAAATTCCTAAAAAAAACTTATTCTTTATCATCATCCCTAGTTTTTACATGCCCGTTTTGAAAAAAAAAACGGACGTATTATGTCATGGCACTGTCCGTCCGTCTGTCTGTCTGTCCGTACGTCCGTAAACATTCTTGTGCGCGCAATAACTCAGAAATCGTTTGGGATATCTTCGTGAAATATGATAGGAATATGTATTAGGTTGGGACAGTTTGTATAGTAGCGTATAAGAATGGTTGCTCCCCCTTCCTTAGTTTCCAAGTCATGCCCCTTTGATCATTTTTCCCTACAAGTCTTGTGCGCGCCATAACTAGATAATCGAGAACCCCTGATGCTAGGATCATTATTTTTTGCAGGAAGACATTGCCCAAGGTGTAGATGACCTGAAAAAAATGTGAATTTTTGACCGAGTTATGTCCCTTTTTCAAATTAGTGCATTTAAGTCTATGGAACCTTGTTGACAAAATATCTCGAGAGCCCCTGATGTTAGGATCATGATTTTGTGGAGGAAGACATTGTCCAAGGTGTAGATGATTTACTTTTGAAACAGAAAAATGTTAATTTTTGATCGAGTAAGGCCCCTTTTTCGACTTAGTGCATTGAAGCCTATGGTACAAAAGTACCCTTACATACAGTCAAGAACTATTAGAGAAAGGAACTTGAAATTCTATGTGTGGCATATTCATGAAAAATAAGCCGTGCTTGCGAACAAAATATCCGACTAAGATGTAAACGAACCGGTTAATACCCCTTTCTGCAAAGCGAACCCTTTTTTAGAGGCAAGCATAAGGGGCATAGTGTTTCATAAGCACATTTTCTAGTTCCTCCCGAAATCCGTCTATTTATCTTCCGGTCTGCCTGCATGCCTGTCGTTGCTTGTGTATTACACGGTAGATTAGCGTTTGGGAAAGGGGGAAGGGGATAGGAGTCATGGTATTCTAAATCATACATAAGGCAGGGGCGTGGATATGGAAATTTGTGGTATGAATGAGTGAGAAGGTAGGGTAGGAGAATGAGCTGGGGTTGTTTGGGATGGGTAGAGTGTATGCTTGGAGTTGTGGGGATAAAGTGGCTAGGGTAAACAGGATAGGGTAAGAAAAGATATGGGTAGTGAGAGGGGTAAGAATGGCTGTGAGGAAGGAGTGGTGGTGGGGTAGTGGTGAGTGTGTAAACTTCGGAAGGATAGGTGAATGAGTTTGGCTGGCGTTGTGTATAGAACCGTTAGTGGCGGGAATAGGGATCTGGATGGGAGTGGTTTCGGGCGGGTAACCATCAAGAGTAGGGGTTTGGTTGTGGTAGTTATGTCTCCCCCCTTCAGGGTCGGGAGACATATTGTTTTTCCCCGGGCGTCTGTCTGTCCGTCTGTCCGTCCGTCCGTCTGTCCGTCTGTCCGTCTGTCACAAATCGTGTCCGTTCTATAACTTGAAAACCGCTCAAGCTATATTCGCGAAACTTCATATAAATATCAATCAACATGAGACGACGTGCAGAGTGCAAGAATGGTAACTCTGGCATTTATACTTTTTGAGTTATTTCCCTTGGGACTTAGTCCATCACAAAATTGTGTTTCAATCGTGTCCGTTCTATAACTTGAAAACCGCTCAAGCTATATTCACGAAACTTCATATAAATATCAATCAACATGAGGCGACGTGCAGAGTGCAAGAATGGTAACTCTGGCATTTATACTTTTTGAGTTATTTTCCTTGGAACTTAGTCCATCACAAAATTGTGTTTCAATTGTGTCCGCTCTATAACTTGAAAACCGCTCAAGCTATATTCGCGAAACTTCATATAAATATCAATCAACATGAGACGACGTGCAGAGTGCAAGAATGGTAACTCTGGCATTTATACTTTTTGAGTTATTTCCCTTGGAACTTAGTCCATCACAAAATTGTGTTTCAATTGTGTCCGCTCTATAACTTGAAAACTGCTCAAGCTTTATTCACGAAACTTCATACAAATATCAATCAACATGAGGCGATGTGCAGAGTGCACAAATGGTAACTCTGGCATTTATACTTTTTGAGTTATTTCCCTTGGAACTTTGTCCATCACAAAATTGTGTCTCAGTCGAGTCCGTCTATAACTTTATAACCATTCAAGCTATATTCATGAAAGTTCATACAAATATCAATCAACATCAGACGACGTGCAGAATGCACTCTGGCGTTTATACTTTTTGAGCTATTTCCCTTGGAACTTTGTCCATCACAAAATTGCGTCTCAGTCGAGTCCGTCTATAACTTTAAAACCATTCAAGCTTTATTCATGAAAGTTCATACAAATATCAATCAACATCAGACGACATGCAGAATGCAAGAACCATAACTTTAGCATTTATACTACTTGAGTTATTTCCCTTAGAACTTTGTCAGTCACAAAATCGTGTCTCAGTCCTGTCTGCTCTATAACTTGAAAACCATTCAAGCTATATTCACGAAACTTCATACAAATATCAATCAACATTAGAAGAATTGCATAGTGCAAGAACCATAACTCTTGCATTTATACTTCTTGAGTTGTTTCCCTTGGACCTTTGTCAGTCACAAAATCGTGTCTCAATCGCTTTATTACTTGAAAACCGGACAAGCTATATTCACGAAACTTCATACAAATGTCAGTCAACACTAGACAACCTGCAGAGCACAGCATTTATACTATTTGAGTTATTTCCCTTGGAACTTTGTCAGTCACAAAATCGTGTCTCAATCGTCTAAGCTCTATCACTTGAAAACCGTTTAAGCTATATTCATGAAACTTCATACAAATATCAGTCAACATATAAATAGACGACGTGCAGAGCACTGTAACTCTTGCATTTATATTTTTTGACAAAAACTAAATATGAATATCAGTCAACATTACATGACATGCAGAGCATAACAACTATAACTCTTGCATTTATACTTTTTACTTATTATGAATTCCTGCTTCAGGGTAGGGAAACATATTGTTTTTCCCTTGGCGTCTTAATGACTGATCCTTTTGACATCAAAAAGGGGGGAGACATTCTGTTTTTTCGTAGAAAAACAATTCTAGTTATAGACTGGGGGTGTGGTAAGTAGGGTAGGGTGAGTGAAGAGGTTTGGATGGCACGGTGTGGGAAAGAACAAGTGTTGACATTGGGATTAGGGTGGAGCCGAGAGCATGTTCGTAAGATCGTGTAGTGTATGATAGGATATGGTATAAGAGGGTTTGGGTGGGACGGGCGTAAACGGGGTGAAGTGAGGAGGGGAAGAGTAGGTAAGGTCAGGTATGTGAAGTGGTTTGGATTGCATGGCATGGGGAAGAACAAATGGTGGGGTGGATATCTGGGTAAGGCTTGGAGCATTTGGGTATGGTAATGTAGGGTAGGACGGGATATGGGAAGAGGACTGGGTGGGATTGGGATGGAAGAGGACTGGGTGGGATTGGGATGGATGAGGATTTGTTGTGGGATTGTAAGGATAGGTGGAAGCATTGGGTTGAATATGTGTGGGCGTAGGCATAGGTGTTAGCATAATGAATAGTAGGATAGAGAAGGGTATGGGTAGGGAAAGAGGTTGAGATATTGGTGCGTATAGAGGAGGTAGGCGTAAGGATGGGGCTTGGTTTGGGTATTGTTGGGTGTATGTAGGGTAGAGTAAAATGGAGTAAAGCAGAGCAGATCATGGGAGGGGCGGGAATGGTATGTGGTGGTGGTTAGATGGGGCTGAGGCTAGTGGAGTGCCTCTTTATACTTTCAGTAACTGTCTTACTTAAGGGTTTCGAATTTAATAAGCATTTTTCATTTTTGACTTTGGGTATGAGGGTATGGTGAGAATGGTTTGGTGGAAAATGGTGAGTTAGGGTAGGGAAGGGTAGGCTAGGGAAGAGGTACGGTGGGGTCCTGGGAGAGGGTTCAGGGCAGATAAGATGTTAGAGGTAAAGTATTCTATTCCTGTTTGTCCTGCCAACCGGCATGTCCCACCCCACAGCAACCCACAAGACAAGACTTGACAAGAGAACATGTCAAACTAACAAGACACACTATTTTTTGACAAGGCATAATGAAAATGTACAACACACAATAATAAGTGGACAAGACAACATGTCCAACTGACAAGACGTTATGTGATTTTAACAAGAGATAGTGAAAATGAAAAGCATATAATAACGACTGAAAAAGACAGCGTGTCGAACTGACGAGACACAATGAAAATGAACAGCTCATAAAAACGAGTGAAGATGACAGCATGTAAAACTGACAGGATATAATGGTTTTCAGACATGACATAAAGGCTTTCTAACAAGATAAAATGCAAAATGAACTGCATATAATAACGAGTGGAGAAGACAGCCTGTTAAGCTGACTAATAAAGACTTTAAGACAATACATAATGAAAATGAACAACATATAATAACGAGTGAAGAAGACAACATGTCAAATTGACAAGGTATAATGATTTTCAGACAATACATAATGAAAATGAACAACATATAATGACGAGTAAAGAAGACATCATGTTAAACTGAGATGATATTATGGCTTTCAGACAAGACAAATTGAAAATGAACAGCATATAATAACGAATGAGAAAGACAGCATGTCAAACTGACGAAACATAATGTAACTGAACAGCATATAATGCTTGTCCATATAACATAATGGCATGTCCGAATATGAGAAAGTTCTGGCGTTCCATAATATATTGTATTTTTCAATAGGTGTTTAGATTGCTCTTTCTCGAGATATAGTTCTGCTTTATGTGTGCGAAGATTTATCGAATATTGCAAACGAAAATTTCTTTTTAGCTCGACGGTGAAAGATGGGCAGGATTTGGGGCATCTCGAATTTCCTTGTGAATTGTCTTATTTCTAGTTCACTTTTAAATCCGCCTATTTAAAACTTTCTTTTGATATCATACATATTATTTATGGTTTTAACATCGTCATGCAATTGTTTCTTCAAAATCAATCAGCGTTAATTAGATTGTCAGTAAACTGCCTTAAGGTGGGATGTACGTAATGGGCTGTCCCATAAAAATTTTATTTTTTCTGTACAGATGTACTTTTTTGCGTTACACCCGAATATGAAGAAAAAAAGATACCAAACCGAGCTCGTTTTCGAGTAATTTGCGTTCAAAGATGAGGGAAAATGGATGCAAAATGCATTTACGTCAACGTAAATTAGATTTTGATTTTGCTAATAATTCACAACTAAAAATCTTACGGTACATTTATGAGCCCATAGATTTTTAAAAAAAAAATTAATGTAACATAATTTATTATTTTTATTCAGAATCAGCTGAAGGCGCGTTTCAGAAAATTCATTGCCATCATAGCCTTCTTGTTTATTTATAGTTATACTGGGTGCGCAGTTATCTTGAGTACTAGTAATCACCAGTACTTTAATGGACCATGGGAACGGAAGGGTGAGTGGTGGGAACAAATCATTTACGTTTCAAAGTAAAAACAATCCCCGACAGCTCAGTGGGTTAAGCGCTGGTCTACTGATCTAGCGGACCGGGTTCGAGCCCCGCTTGAGGTGAGAATCTTTCCTACCGTAAACGGGGTTCAATTCACACAGCCTTTTATTATCACCCTTCCATTGTCTTGATATAACTGAAATACTGTTGAAAATCGCAAGTCATCCATCCATCCATTTCAAAGTAAAAAGATAGGCAAAAATCAGGAATTAATGCGATCAAAGTAAAAAGTATGCAAAGACCAGGAACTGAAACAATCAAAATCCAAATCCAGTCCTCAAACCATAGTTGGAAACAACTAAGATTACAAATAATCAAGATACAGAGAACATATGGCCAACCGAGTGAGCAGCTTGTTCCCAAAAGGTGGCCACTCAGCAACCAAACCGAACCATAAATAATAAGAACATACATAAGGTAAAACATCACAGAAACTCTGACACCAAAAACAGGCAACAGAGAACCACAACAGAACTACCGCCTTGGAACGGTCAGTAATGAATTACTGGGGGGCTTAAATCGATTTTACAGGCCCAACCTCACCCTCAGTTTCTGAAGTGGTACAAAACATTTAGTTGGTCGTTCGGTTCGCATGATAACCCTCTAACTCGTCAATGAATCATCACGGTAAACACATAAATCAAATTTCAACACCATGAAGAAGCAAAGACGAGGACTCAACAGATACAACGGGCCGCCTGACAGGTGGAGATCAAATCCTTCATCCCACCCTCAAATTCAAAAGGAAAGGAATCGCTCACACAAACAGTGACAAATATTACGAAATACACGCACGGTTAACCGAATGAGCTGCAGCTCTTTCCGAAACAGTTGGCCATTCAGCTACCTTAATTAAAGGCCACAACAACATCTATTTTTACCTTTTTTTCTATTTCAAACTAAGTATCAATGAAGATTACTGAGACTCTGACAATGACCTGAAACATCCCTTTGTTGTTTTTGGAAACTAAAATGTAAATGTCAATGACAAGCTTGGCAACTGCGTGAGGGTTTGGATCCATTAAAACTTGTTTGAGTCCTTAGTAATCTATTGCTAAACCTGCCAAGGCGGTACACTTATTGTGGTTCCCCATGGTTCATGTTCGTTTATCCACGGTTGGTAGCTAAAACGCCACCTTTCGGCTGCAATACGCGTTACTTGTCCCTTTCTGAGGAAACAACAGTACCTTTCTGAAAAAAAAACTGACTTATTTTCGCTTAGGTGGGTAAACTACTGTCCAGCACATGGGACGGTACTATGACCAAACTGCTATAAAATACTGTTGTATTTGGAGAAGACAGTTTAAATATCTCAAAGGAGGCTAAACTGTTTGTTGTAAACGTATTTGTAAGTGAATAGAGGAGCATGTACATGTAAATGTTGCATTTATGCTTCATTGGACGGATAACCCATTGTGTTTGATTGAAATGAAACATTTTTAACATCTTTATGCTCTGATATAAATTCTTACGGGCATTTAAACAGAAAAGATCACTTAACTTGTAATTTGACCCTATAATGATGGTAGCGGTTCTTTAAAGAGTGCGGCACCAGATGCTTTGGGAAGAAATGGTTATTAAATGCATGGAATCATTTTGGAATACAGAGACCAAGTAGGAAAACATCTTCAGGAAACGTTCGGCAAGATACTTAAGAATCTTTATTATCCCCTCGCGCAACGTAGCGTTTCATCTGTTTACATGCGTATACATGTACGCAGGTACATATATACCCGTTTTTCTCACATTATAGCAACTCCGTTTAAACACATATTTTACGAAATTTTACATATTGAATGGATATGATGATGCCTTGAAAGAGTTAGCATGTCACGATTATGTGGTCAACGTATTTTTAGAAAACCTTGCCATCATGCTGGCGACCTAGGCATGCCTAGTCTTCAACTTCGTCATGGTTAATGCATATGCTTTGCTCTTTACTTTCATCATGGTGGGTCGCGTCTCAGACTCCATGAAAGCCATATAGATTAAATTCAGTCATTGTCCTGTAATCGTAAATATCTAGATCTGTGGATAATCTGATATAGACACTTCAACATGACATTGTGAAACAAACCAGCAATTAAACTTTGTTCTTTATTTGAGAAGTCCGATACATGTTTTTTTTTCAAAGTCATGTCTTTATGCAATGACACCCTTTACGTAATCCTATTTGTCTTTTTATGGCTTCAGTATGCACCTTTAAGTGTATAAAGTCAAGCCGGTGTAAAAACTCCGAACACAACCGGTGCCATCAAAATGCCACTTCGGACAATCTCCGAAACGAACTGAGACCTGTTAAATATTTGGCTAGACGAGTTTAAAGCTATAAATATCGCAGTAAGTTATGGCATGAATGAAATTGGATATATCATACTTACTTTGTAGAAAAATGTCAGAGGAAGACTATTACGTCAAGGTCAAGGTAAATGGTATTGCCGTTGACGATGACAACCTGTGCAATGGCAACAGTTGTATATACAAGGTGAGTTTGTTTGACATTTGAAGTTTCAAAGATTCAGGTGTAAGCAACGTTATTTTCTATTCGGTACACTACTACCAAAAATATGGTTTTTGTGCCAACTGCTTATGTGGCTTGGTTGCTATCTCAATGGAAATAATGAGAGTGGCAAACTATTATCATATCAACTTATCAGTAGCCATAAAGCAGGAAAGATGAAACTTTGTAGGATTGTTCTTCATATGTTACTTCTAAGGAAAGCTATTATAGATTTAGCCTCTTAAAACATTCTTGTAGCATGACTAGTGCAATTTCCCTTTGAAGTAGTAATAAAATAAATTCCCATGCACTTAAATAACTACAGAAGGTGGAGACAATAGTACAGAATAACTGAAGAGGCGGACCCTAAAACTGTACAATAACTTCCAATTTTGGAACTTATTGTACCCATTCATCTTATCAGCAAACTTGACAAAATCAATATCAGGGCTTCAGAAAAGCCAAACTTTTGGAGAAAAAAATATTGCTCACAAAATAAAGAATGCTTCAAATAGGCTAAGCCCTTCTCTTCACTGACACTGGCTAATTTAGACCAGCATTTGTTTCTGCGCAGTTCGACCAGGACCTTCGCAATGCGCAGTTCAACCAGGGTCTTTACAATTCAGGAGCTCTCTTAAGCGCTGGCCTACTGATCAAGTGGTCCCGGGTTCGAGCCCCGCCGGAGACGGGAATCTTTTCAATTGTAAACGGAGTCCATTGCACACAGCCTTTCATTATCACTCACCCATCGTCCTGATATGACTGAAATACTGTTAAAAGGAACGTAAAATCGCAAGTCATCCATCCATCCATCTATACAATTCACTATACATGATTTAGATCTAAATCATCGCTTTAAACTGCATGCATAATAATTGTCAAAATCAAATGGGAATGGAACAGTTCCAGTTTTCTTTGGGCCGATGCTGACGAATGTGTAACAGATCCGTGTTGCAACAGTTCAGTCAAAATAATTTGGGGAGTGAACAGCTTTAGTTTTGTTTGAGCATGAAACACCAAATGCCTATGTATAACAGATCCGTTCTTCAGCAGTCATGATACGATCCATGACAGATTGTTTTGGAGCAGTCCTATGTGCTCAATGCCAGTCTAAGCATCAAAATGGTATGAGTCGTATAATTAAAGGAATCTCTTTAAAAAGACTGGCAGGTTTTTTTTCATTACTGGTGTTGATAGGATATGTTTATATTAGACTGAATTGCATAGGATGAAAATAAGATATAGAAATAAAAATGAATCAACAGAAAACAAATATATTGCTTTGCAAGCTTACGATGTATGGCTACACTGCCGTATTTTTCCACCATTTATTACAAAGGGGAACAATTTTTGTTACGTATTGGTTGCTTCCTTGGACAATGAAGCCCTTCCACAATGCGGCCTACTCTCAATGGAAAGAACTTGCTTCTCAATTTTTTTTCCTAGGGAGCAAATTCTTTCCTTTAAGTGAAAATGAAATGGAAGTGTACTCATTCACTTTAAATACGATTTTTGTTTCTCTTAATTATTAATGTGATATTTTTCTTACCTTGCATTTAATAATACTTTCTATATCATATCATAACTTTATAATGACCAAAGAGTCTAGTTTTATAATCACTGGAAGGTCCAGCAATTAACAATCCTTTCTATTCATTTCATAATTTTATAATGACCAAAGAGTCTAGCGTCTAGCTTTAAAATGTGTCAAGGTTATTTTGAAAGGCAAAAATACATTGATCAATTCGATTGGTGCTGATTTTGGGTGGGTGTGTTTTCTTCGCCTGTCATGACTGTCGAAAATGATTACCATGTAACGCTTTTGTTTTTATATACCTGAGACTAGGCGGGTCATGCTACAAGCTAGTTATAGAATGTCAATCACTCTGTAAGTTATTTCGAACTCGGGCCTCCGCCCCTTGTTCAGAAATAACTTACCTCGTGATTAACATACTATAACTATAACTTTTTCTAAATCAATTTGGTCCAGAACTTTGGTTCTCATGGCAACTTGCAGCTCCTACTGACATTAGATAGGCGAATTGAAAATCGGCTTTTGCGCTTTTGCGCTTACGGCAGTGCAGACATTTTGGCATAAGTTATTCACATACACAAGTTCTAAATTTAAATCTTATCAAGAATATATCTAGAGTATCTCTTGTTAAGCTTGGTCTGGGAGGGGATACAGACCTTTGTCCTCTTTGTTTTTTTCCATAATTATACGCCTTGTCGTAGCCTACTTTTAAAATTATATGATATTCCAGTATTTACGAGAGCTTACCTCCTCATTAGCAAACTGTGTGGGAAAGTGGCAACTTTCTTATGCTGACATATAGGATTGTATGCATTGATCCATTTACAAAGCAAGCCATTCTGCAAGTCGATTATAAGAGGCTCCCCAGATTACCAAATTGGTCTAATATGTGGAGCACACGCATGCTTGTCTGGTAATTACTTTTCATTACAGGAAATATCTTTAGAAAGGATATGGAGGTCCATTGGGGGGAGGGGGGGTGGAGGTGTTTGTATAATGTCAGGTATCGCTATATCTATCTCTATCAAAATCTGCGACCCTCTTTCGAGTCTTATCGAGATATTGTATGACTGCTATCAACAATTGAGTGGGCTAGAGCAACGTAGTGTAACACATTGTAATACTGATATATTTAAAAGGGGATGTAAAAGCTTTCTTTCGTCGACAAATTAGTTGATGCGTAATTCATTGTAGATTCTTACAAGTTAGGCACGCTATATGTAGCACGTTAATCAATGCTATGTTATAAATGAAAACGAAAGTCTTATTTGTGTCGACGGGGTCAGATCAGAAGAGGTCTAAGCTCACCAGAAATCCTTCGTCTTTTTTTTTGCGGCCGAATCTCGGAAGAGTGTATCGGAGCAGATGAATAGAGTAAAGGTCGTTTGCGAAAAAGTTAAGGGCAAAACTTTGTTTAAATTTCCTTACTTCTGTAGAGGGCAAAAAATGGTTTAATTTCATTACGCCGGAATAAATTTTCATGAAACTTTGCAGACCTTAGTCTATTACCCGTACGAATTCATGCCAGGAAATTCAGATTTTTTTGACTTTTAAATAATCAAAATGTCAGATCAACTACATGTTAAAAACTGCCTGTATTCTTTGTAATCTTTGACGTTTTACGCTTGACTTGTGCAAATTTTGGAACAGCCAGTGTTGTACAGACTTTATTAATGGGAATCCCTTATATTGACATTTACTCGTGTTAAGGAGACACAAATAAGAAAACCCTTTTCAAGTGATTGGTTCATTATCGCTAAAGCCACTTGTTTGCCAAGCAGTGAGTCAACACATTTCAGATCACATGGTTATTTGTTAACGAATAAAAGTATTATTAGAGCAACTATGGAAGCAACAACCATTATGGTAGCTTCCTATGTAAAAATCGCATAAAACTGAGAAGAAAAATGGTAATGATTAATAAAGAAAATTCCTATTCAAAAGTAAAAAAGATCTGAATTTCGTATCGAGAGTTTGTATAGGTAACAGTTTGCAGATTATGAAATTAAATCGTTTTTTACCCTTCTCCCCCCCCCCCCCCCCCCGCCACGTTTTCGCAAACGGTCTATAGATTGCTTCCACTCTTCATTCGACACACATTCCAAGAGTTCGAGTTCGTAACAAGTGATTCTACCAGATAGTACCAATATTGAGATTCGTTATCGTTTCAGTCAGTATTTATATCCTCTGGTTGACATCACATTATTACAAATGCCTTTATAGCCAAATATGGAATCAGACTTTTAGATAGTTAAAAATATGTTCTATGGATATGTTAAACATGTTGTGCAATTCGTTCATGAAAGCATGCATGTTCAATTTTTGTCATTATTTTTGTCCCATGTATATTGTACGCCTAGTAAATGGAAACATTTACACATAGCAAGTTGTTACCAGATTAGTCCTTAATTGTTGACAACACTGCCTGAGCAAACAGCGAAGTTTCATATCAGACAATTCCCAGCAGTATAAAGAGTGCCTGTTTGGTTCCCTGGACGTTAAAACCCTTGAAAAGAGGAGTTTTCTCTTAAAAGAAAGAACTTACACCTAGGGAAGCGATTTATTCGTTTATAAGTGGACCCCACTGACAACTGATGCTAAAATGAAAATGGCTTTTAAAGTAACTGTTACAGCTTGGTGACGGGGTCTTGTCGTCCAATGATGTTTTCATCTGTCCGTCTTTCTGTACTGCGTACGTCGGTTATCACTACGTTTCCGTTCAATAAGTTGAGGCGCTATGTGGAGGTTCTTAACTATGCATACGTATTTGAGATTTTTGATAATTTCTGGCGGAAGCTTGGCCATTGCCAATGTCCCGTAGGTGGTTATTAGCCTGTAGTTCCTTCACTAGGTAAATCATGAAACCTGACACAAAGCAATGAAGTAATAAAAGCCTGTTATTATAATAAGAATCTTTACCCCAGGAGTATATTTGCTTCTGCCCTGGGGATATATATACACGTACATATACATATACAAGTCTAAAATTCTGGAGATTTAAAAGCAATTTTTGAAAACGTATGAAAATGATTAGGGAAATAAAAGCTTACCGCTGTGTTGCCTTATAGGGATTATCTGACCCTGTGCCAGCTTTGAAAGGAATTTTCTGAAACTTACAACAAATGATCAAAGTAATGAAAGCTTCCTGTAATGACTGTTTTCTCAAAGGGGGGCTCTATGTCCTGTCCTGGGGTAACCAAAGGAGTTAATCAGAAATAATCAGTTGGCGAAATAAGTTTTGCAGTGGGGATGTTTCACGCACATGTTTGTGATGCTTTTATTTGAAGTTGTTTTCATACCTGTACCCTACGAATGCTGTTTTAATTTAAAAATATAGTTAAAAAAATAAAATAAAAAAATGTTCATTATGTGTGCAAGAGCAAACCGCTCTCGACTTTGACGAGGTTGAGATAATGATACTTTATTCACCTCTAGCTTCAGTCCCGGTTTGTATAATGTTTTGGCTCTCGGTGAATATAACCTTTTTGATTTGCTAAATCTGGAAGTTAAATAAATAAATAATTGTATAATATTGTATCATAATTTGACTTAATTATGAAACCTGGAAAAAGTTCCTTGGCTCAAGGATATGAGTACGTGCTTACGATAGAGTCAAATAGAATATATAAACAAAGTTTTACAAAATATGCAACATTTTCATCTACTTTATGACAGCTGGGTTTTGCTGAAATAAAAGTTTAGGTAAATAGATACACTTTCATTGGGTGAAATGCAGCCATTTTCAGTTTTCTTCCGTTCTCTACGGGGGTCAACTCGAGTAGAAAAGTAAATGGGAAATTCTCTCAGGAACAGACACGATTCAATCGCAGATCCCAACCAAGACACCATGTGGGAAAACATAACAAAATTAGTCACCACTAAAGACATCATCAGCAGAAGCCCTGTGAACGGCAATTTCCCATGTAGGTGGTTATCTGGCAAGCCTTAACTGCACGAACAATATATCAATAACAGACATAGCAACAAACAACACATAAAACAACCAAGAAAAGCCAAAAGAGAAGTTGGGGCGGCCAGCAAAACCATTATTGGGGATGGGGGGGGGGGTGCTTAGCTAGATTTGTGATCGACCAGCCCTCGCCCTCTTGGTTCTGCTTTGGATCATTAGACACTTAGTTGCTCGACCCAACTAAAACAATAACCATCCACACAACAGAACAACGGAAGCACCAATGCTGACAACAAAAACAAATTGTACGCAAAACATTAAACATCTATTTAAACATATTTTCTATTTTCTACGTCAGGCCTTGACACAACATCACAACCAATATATCAATAACAAACAAAACAACAAACACGCACAATAACCAAGAATCACCAAAACGGAAGTTGTGCCTTGGGACGGCCAGCAATGGAATTATTGGGGGAAGGGGGGAGGGAGGGGGGCTTTACTAGTTATATGGTCGACCAACCCTTGCCCTTTCGTTTTTTTTTTTGTTGATGATTCCTAGCTCATAAGTGTAATATCCCAAAATTTAAGAAATCAAAATTAGAACTTGGATAAAACAAACATGAGGATTCACAGTAATAGTAACACTGAAATTTCGGAGCAGAAATCTACCAGTAAAGCCACGGTGGGCAATCCACAAAAGTTGGTGAAACAAAAAACATGACAGCGTACACACACACCTTAAAATCTATCTCGGGGAGGTCGTGGTCGGGCGATGGTTATGGGCAGCTTTCAGTGCCAAGGCATCCTACTAATTTGAACAGTGGTAGCGCAAGGCCCTACTTTTCTTTGCAGTATGCGCGGATGTGAATTGTTTGGACATTTTCTCTCCCCGTCATATCTCTTTCCTTCTCTCGCTCTCTGAGTTACCGCTAGACATAGACCAAAATACTGTCTCAAAGAGACGCTAAAAAACAACCAAATTAAAATCTATATATTTTTATTGCTGAGCGACGTTATGTGAGCAAGTGTCTTGTAGCATAATTCAGTTACAATCGGCAAAGACTTGAATCAGATAAGATTCAAAACTTACTCTGAGTAAGAAATCTATATATCAACTTGTCAAGCTGCGAGAGCAACATCTGAGTATCGGATGAATGCACATCCTGGTCGATACTTTCTGTCGTGTCGGCAAATTGGCAAAATATCAATGTACAAAGTACACTTCCAGGTGAAGCAACCCTTCCGTTATTTTTGCCGCCCTTCCCAATCAAAAAGGTGTTCTCCTTTGTAAAGTGCCGGAAACAATAGAATTATACAAATACACCCTTAAAACATTTTCTTTTACTTTTTCAGCCATCCCATAGTTACACACCAAGCATTCAATCACTGACACCGCAGTCTGGTTTACCAGGTAATATATATATATATATTTATATATGAGCCAATATCTACGAAAACCGGGCTTAATGACATAAATATAAAAAAATACTAACTGCATCACTGAAAAGTATGAGCTTTTCTAAACATTTCCTGAAAGTTTGGGACATTTACCATTATTTATAACTGAGATATAGACTTAAGAATCACGCAGGTGGTGCAGTTTCTGCATATATTAACGGCATGGAAGTATGTTTTGACGTCAACGTCATTACGTTTGTTTCAACGCGCTTTTTGTGCTTGTTGCACAAAATAACTCGGAGGGAAAAAGTATAATTGCTCATTTTTAATGTGTATTTCATATATATATAAGAAGTTTATGTTTGCATCATGAGCCTCGTTTTTTGCAAACAGTCCAGTAATCATATGATTTCAAGCATCAGAAATTTGCATGGCAAAGATGGGAGGATGTGTGAGGAGTCGGGTTGATACTGATTAAAATAAAATTGATGTAGTAATTTGTTTCGTTTTAATATCTATTATACTGTGCTTCAAAGATTTCCTTCTGCTTATGCACAGGGTATAAACCAGTCTGCCAATTTTTGCTTCCTGCAGAGACTTGCCCGTCATATTTGGCTTCCGCCGAGACTGTCCGCGATCTTTTGCTTCCTGCTGAGACGTCTGTACATGATAAATGGCTTCCGAGTCTCTCGGCAGGAAGCAGAGTCACGCGAATACTCTCGGCAGGAAGCCAATTTTCGAGGACGGTAGTCCTTGCAGGAAGCAAGAGATCGCGGACAGTCTAGGCGGAAGACAAATTTGCAGGAAGCGAAAATTGGCGGACTGGTTCATACCCTGTGTTATATTTCTCTTTGCAACAATCCCATGGCAGCAATAGACATAAATAAAGTTATAATCTCCTTCACGAAACGTCCTATAGTGTTAGCATCTAATTAATAAAATACACCAAGTTTTAACTGACTATGTCTGACCCCTGATGTAGTTAAATGAGCTGCATCGCTAGAACAGTTGTCCGGAGAATGTGCTTTCAATGAAAATGAAGACAACCCTTTGCAGGTGCGAAGTCTGGTCAGAATCTTTGTTGCAATATACATTCTTCTGGATCAATATATACTGCTAAAAAGTAGTCAGCCTGGCTCTGTTGTAAAATACATTCATTACTGACCGTTCCAAGGCGGTAGTTCTGTTGTGGTTCTCTGTTGCCTGTTTTTGGTGTCAGAGTTTCTGTGATGTTTTACCTTATGTATGTTCTTATTATTTTTGTTTCGGTTTGGGTTGCTGAGTGGCCACCTTTTGGGAACAAGCTGCTCACTCGGTTGGCCATATGTTCTCTGTATCTTGATTATTTGTAATCTTAGTTGTTTCCAACTATGGTTTGAGGGCTGGATTTGGATTTTGATTGTTTCAGTTCCTGGTCTTTGCATACTTTTTACCTTTGTGTTAAAGACCATAATTGAGCCGCGGCATGAGAAAACCATAAAGTAGTTGTGCGTAAAGCGCAGACTCAGATCAGCCTGGGCATCCAGCGAGTTTGACCAGACTCTTTGCTAAGCGCTTAAGGGATAGCTATGTGTCTCAGCTATCTCCATGCAGACAGCGAAGACTCTGATCAGACTGGGCGGATAACCAGGCTGATCTGAGTATGCGCTGGGCGCACCACTTTGTTGGTTTTGTCGTGTCGCGACTCATACTTTGGTTTAAGAAAATATTTGTTTTAAAACCTCCAAAGTCTTACCAGCTGCAAAAATGCTTAACACTAATCCTTATGAAACTAGATTCAATCTTCATGTTTGGTAATAACATATGGTTTTATGTGCATACATTGAGTCAATTAATTGGCAAACAGAAGTGGGAGCATGGTTTTGAAAAATGAAAATCCGCGCGACATGATACAATTTCATTTCCTACTTCCCCGTCGAGCGATGCAAAATAAATAAAAGCGGGAGATGGAACGGGGCCCCACGCCAAAACATTGTATTTTTACCGTTTCATTTAAGTTATGATATCGAAAGTAGGTCATTCTATATGCCGACTAAAATGACCCTAATAAAGTTTCAAATTTCTTTGATATGAATCTCAATTTTTTTTTAATTGTTTAAAGTTGACTAATCACGGTCATTTGCAATGAAGAAAAACATTATGAGAAACTTGCAGCAGTCTCTCTCGATAAAATATTTCGTGAATATTAACAATCGATAGAGGAATCGGGCATTTAGTTTTTAAACTATTTGACCATCCCATGCAAATGATATAAAGTATCAACGTGGTACAGTACTTACGAAGATATTTCTTGCAATTTTACAGGAGACATCGAGACTCTGTCTGGATAAAATATTAACAATCGATAGAGCAATCGGGCATTTAGTTTTAAACTATCTGACCATCCCATGCAAATGATATAAAGTATAATTCTTTTATCAATCTGGTACAGTACTTACGAATATATTTCTTGCAATTTTACAGGAGACATCGTGACTCTGTCTGGAGAAATAATCACAGATAGATATGGTCCGGAAATCAGCACTAACGGCCGCTCTCAAAAGCTCTTGAGAGTCTTCGTTGGTCCGAAAGATTGTGATCTGAAAAATGGCGATGGCTTGTAAGTAAAACCAGTCTAAGATTGATTGTATCTGATTGAAACGTCTGTCGTATTACCTATAAAATGGTTAAGGTTTCCTATAGCTATGTTGCCATAGAGGCAGTGCGTGGTTTGAGACACTGGATGGTTAGAATTAAGGAATACATTCCCAGGCTTGCAAGATCTACAGTACACACTCTCAGGTTGTTTGAATACTTCTCGCTGCATCGGCTATCTTGCTTATATTTTACCTGTTGTGTAATGTTGCAGTAGGCTTGCCTTTTCACTCTTTAATATGTTAGAATCAAAATATATTTTCCTTACAGGTGAATTATCGCTAAAATACACATGCATCGTCGGGCAGATACGAATATGAATTCATTCCGGCTTCGCCAACGTGAATTAATATTGCGTGATCTGCAACAGCATAATTAATCAGGTATAATTCCTGCGTAAGGAAAATTATTTCTTCATTTTTTCTCATATGTATTTTTTAAATCTTTATTTTGTATTTGTTCCTGTTTAGGAAAGGATGTTTCACATTTTAACTATTGTGGACAGAGGTATTCTCCATTTGAAAATAAAAGCATTTACCTTAACTCAAGAACTGCAGGAAGATTTAGAATAAAAGTTAATAAGTTGACAGCATGGACAGCAGTATTTTCAGAATGCATATGATGGGGCTCTTAGTGTTTCACAAACTACCTAGTGGTTTTCCTATTGAACCATTTATACAGTCCTGGGGTAGGTGGTAATTTTTATGTGGGGTTTATGACCCTTTCAAGAATATTACACTTATGTCGAGGCTATGGTTAAGCAAAGTTGGTCTGAAAACCGAAGTTCTCGGGAAAAACCACCTGACCTTTCTCACTTGTGCGCCGGCCGAGGCTCGAACCCACAGCGATGAGAGACCTAATGACCACGACTCAGCGCTTTTATCCATTAAGCCCTTGAGGCCCGTCAGGCAGATGATGATATAAAATGTCTATATTTACATATAGTACTACAATGCATTGTGTCAGTAATCGATTTTTTTCATGTTCGACTTAATATCATTTTTATTGATCAACTGCGAGCCAGAGTTTTCTCAGCAAAACAGTGTAGACCCTAAAACACACTCCTATATGAACAATCTGATCACGGTCAACCATAATCTCCCAGATATATATATTGTACAACATGTTTAATTTATTACAGCTTTGGTCTATCATCGCGCAGTGACAGGTCGGATTATGGTTACATAAGGTGCAAAACTAAAGGAAAATCTGTAGGTCAGTACATTTATTTAAACATGACGTTTATAGGAGGAATAAGTTGAAGGATGTGTAAACACATGACAGAAAGCATACAAGCTGACCAGACTATGCGAAACCCGTAAGGTATATTAATAAACGGTCATGAATATAGATCATATATGAAAGTTCAGGTTTATGCCATACCAATAACAAACTGGGCCAACACAGAAAACCTCAGCCTAATATCAGTGCTCTGAATTCTGATTTGTCAGTGACAGCCCTCGTCAGTCTCCAGCTATTGTAACCATCGTATTCACTATCTTAGCTGAGATACTTTATTGGCTTTGGTATAAATAACAATATAATATAAAGAGAGATAAAGCCATGTACCTAGCAAAACTTTTTTTCTAACTATTTTCTGTATCACTGGCTTCAATAAAGGATACAAAAAAATGATTTCACATAAGTGTATATATATAAAGAGTTAATCATTTACACTGCAGCTCAGAATTCCAGCTGAACGTTTTTGTCTTTCGTCGCCCTCTGGGTTTGAGAAAAGCATACTATCAGAATACTACTTACTTCAACGTAAAACGGAAATAAAAAACTATACAAACAACATGAATTACGGAGAAAAAATTATAAATAAAAGTTGATACTTTTAGTTTGATCATTGTGAAACAAACACAGAGTGTTGACATGCCTGTGTAACCTAATTAACATACCGCACAAGATAATGTACAATTTGAAACAGACACTGATTTTTTTCCAGCATAATTTTAAAATAATCTACTGTCATAAAATTTTATAGCCCTTCGAGACAATAATTTAGTCCACGACAGTCCGTCTCCCAAGTAAATGAAGAAAGAAAAAGAAGATGATGAAATAAAATCTGAAGATCCTCATTTGGCTCTTACTAAACGTAAAGCAGGACTATCAATATTAGTATGATGTAATCAGTTCCGAGAGTTTTACGGCTTAAGGCCTACCATCCGATAAATAACAATAAAGTGTGCAAATAAATGCATAGTCTGAACAAAGGTTTCATATTTTCATATTCGTATTTCATAAAAGAAGAAAAACAAAAAAGTGGAACAGCTCCATTCGGTACCAAGAGCACATGCAGCATTCTTTTGTTGTTTTGATATTGATACTGGTTTAAGAGTATATTTCACTTGTGTTGGGCCGATCGTAAAGAAGAGGGGGGGGGGGGAGGGGAATCGGAGCATCAGGGAAACAACTACCTGACCTTCCTTGAGCCGGACTTGGCTTTCTTATTTCTAGGCAAACCGAGCCTCGAACATACAGCGGTGAGATCTAATGATTAAGAATCAGCGTTCTTCGGAACTTGGCTAGAGGCCCCTTTGCTCTTATGCTTGCAGTAAGTTTGAAATAGGGCAGTCTGATTTTTTTCTTTCATTCTATTTGGTCCCCTTTTTCTGTTTCGAACATAGCTGTGTTCTTAGGAACATGGCGTCCGCATGCCTGACTAGCATATATTCCAGTCAGACGTTTATATACGCATACTGGTAAGTTCAGGCTGTTGTAGTATCCTCAGAATCTTCCAATTTTTGACTTGAATTTTAAAAAAAAAGGGGGAAGGGATTTAGTTCTGAATTTTGGAAAGTGCAAGCTCGTCTGAGGCAAAGATGTTTGCATTTGTTTTGCAGTATGATGATTGTTGTTTGTTGTATTTTTTCAGGCTATTACAATGCAAGTTTTATTATAGAGGCTCCATATGGAAGGTATGTGCTTTATTTATCACGTACATAACACCCTCAAAAGCCATTTTTACCAGCTTGATCGACCAGGACACACACACATACATACATACATACATACATATATACATACGTACATCCATACATACATACATACATACATACAGTTTCCATACTTGGCAGACCATTTCTTTATCGCCTTCATAACAGGTGGACATGTTAAAAGCAAGTGGCAAACAGATGGGGCTTTTCAAACTGCATGTATGGCAGTTCACTCATTCACATTGCCGACTAATTCAATTGCACGATGGTTAGTTGTCCTCGGATAAGATGACATCACCCTCCTGAATCTGCTACAGGCGGTTGACGCCTGGCCACCGATGTGTTTGGTTGGGTGACTCCAGGGTATGATTACATTCTGGATAATATGGGCCTAATAACGTCTTGTGCTTATAGCTAAAATCGTCTTACCTGAGTTGAGTTCACCTTTCAGGCGGTTAAGGCATGTCCCATACGGGTTTCTCGCGGATGTAGCTATTGTCTTCAGTGGTGCGCAGGAAAAGCCATAAATAAGCCAAAATGGATTTTCTGACCCCGATGTTTGCAATTACTTAGTACTTGTTAACCGCTTAGGAGGTCTAAGCCTACCCAGGATTAATGTGGTTAGGTTAACTGACTGTCCCGACATAGCTGTTTACCGTGGACGTTAAACAATAAAACACACAAGTGTATGTGGTGTTCTGCAGCTGATTAAATTCTAATTGTCTTAAATGAAATATTCTTGTATACTTAATATGCACTTAATAAAATTTCTAATTGGTCACTTTTCTTTTTTGCAGAAATGTAATTTGAAACAATATTTTAGCTCACCTGAGCCATAGGCTCAGGGTGAGCTATTGTGTTCAGTCAGTTTCCGTCATGCGTCATCCGTCGTACGTCGTCCGTCGTCAACAATTTGCTTTAAATGACATCTTCTCTGGAACCGCCAGGCCTAGGGCTTTGGTATTATGTATGAAGTATTGTCTAGTAGTCCTTTACCAGGTTTGTTCAAATAGTGGCCATGGGGTCCAAAATGGCCCTGAGATGGGGAGTTTTGGATTCGAAATTAAAATGTACTTAAAAATCTTCTACCCCAGAACCGCTTGGTGTAGATGCTTGAAATGTGGTATTAGCATTGCCTAGTGGTCCTTAACCAAGAATGTTCATATGATGGCCCCAGTGTCCTAAATGGCCCAGCCCCAGGGGGTACTGGATTTGGATCATAGAAAACATAGAAAAATATTCAAAAATCTTCTTCTTCAGAACCACTTGGCTTAGATTCTTCAAATTCAGAATATAGCATTGCCTACTGGTCCTTTACCAAGTTTGTTCAAACGATGTCCCCAGAGTCCAATATGGCCCCACCCCAGGGGGTACTGGGTTTGAACCATAGATATTCAAGAATTTTCTTCTTCAGAACCACTTGGTTCAGATGCTTTTAATTTGGTATGTAGCATTGCCTAGTGGTCCTTTACTAAGTTTGTTGAAATGATGGCCCCAGGGTCCAAAATGGCTAGCCCCATGGGTCCTGGATTTGAACAATAGAAATACATAGGAAACTATTTAAAAACTTTCTTTCAGAACAGTTAGGCTCAGATAATTGAAATTTGGTTTGAAACATTGTCTGGTAGACTTCTCTGTAACCGCAGGGTCCAAAATACCGCTGCCGTAGAGGGCTCGGTGTTTGAACCATAGAAATATGTAGAAAATTATTCAAAAATTTTCTTTCTCAGAACCACATGGCTTAGAAGCTTAAATTCGGTATGTAGCATTGCCTAGTGGACGTTTGTCAAGTTTGTTAAATGATGGCCCCAGGATCCAAACTAGCCCTGCTTTGAGGGTCCAGGGTTTGAAATATAGAAATACATAGAAAAATATTCATTTTTTTTCTTCAAAACCGCTTGGCTCAGATGATTGAATTTTGGTTTGATGCATTGCTTGGAAGTTTATTTAAATTGTGACTCAAGGGTCAAAAATAAAAATACTTAATAATAATCCTCTCCAGTGCCACTTGCCTCCGATGCTTGAAATTTGGTATATAGCATTGCCTTGTGGTCTTTTACCAAGTTTATTTAAATTGTGGCCCAAGGAGGTCCTCGTTTTGAAGCATTGAAATACATAGAAAAATATTCAAAAATCTTTTTTTTACAGAACCACTTGGCTCAGATGCTTTTAATTTGGCATGTTAGGGGCTTAGCAAACGCAAATTTGTACAAGTGATCAAGGTCATATGGCCAATATGGCGTCTACACCCATTCATGGTAAAAGACTTTAAAAGTCCTCTCCTCCAAAACCAATCGACTGATGGCCTTGAAACTTAGAGTTTTGCATTGTGTAATGGAGTTCTACCGAGATTCTTTATTTGATGACCATTGGATGATCTTGACTTTTTTTTCCGGCAAAGTCAAATTCGCTCTCTGATGCTTTTATATGGGCAAATGCTTAAACATAAGAGTTCATGGAAATTATAGAAGAATATGTAGCAAAATTTGATAATACAGTCTAAAAACTAAATGAGTACATGAACATTTTTGAGTGATAAAGGTTGAGATCATTTTTTGACCTTTAACCAGTGTCTCTCATATTTTGACAGTTGCAAACTATCAGGTTTGGTCAAATGATGACTCTAGTTTGACTATTAACCTTTTTGCTCAGGTGAGTGATTCAAGGTCTCTTAACCCTCTTGTGTTTATTTTCAAATTGGAATAAAGTATCTAAGTGCCAGAGCTTTTAGCAATTATTTGACCGAAATGTGTCCCTGCAGTGCAGAGCTCTGTTCAGAGAACACTCAATATTGCAAAAGTTTTCTGGCCCTTAATAAGGTACCAGTGGTTGAAAAACACTGTTGCATTATTTACTAATATCCATACCCCTACTCTTGACCTAAAGATACATATTTAATAGGCTGTGGAAATCCTGACAAACTTTCTATTTATTGACAGCTTGTACAATTTAGTATGCTTTCTTGCTTTCTTTTTACAGTTGGTTTAGGATAGACAGGTGGGTTGGAACTGGGTATCATGCAGGTTTAGCTCACCTGAGTCATAAGATCAGGGTGAGCTATTGTGATCAGTCAATGTCCTTCGTGCGTCGTCGTTTATTGTCAACAGTTTGCTTTAAATCTTCTCTGGAACCGCTAGGCCTAGGGACTTGATATTTCGTATGAAGCGTCGTCTAATAGACCACGACAGTTTGTTCAAATAGTGGCCCTGGGGTGCAAATGTCCTTGTCCGAGGGGTTCTTGGGTTCAAAATTAAAATATACTTAAAAATCTTCTTCTCCAGAACCACTTGGTGCAGATGCTTGAAATATGGTATATAGCATTGCCTAGTGGTCATTTACCAAGTTTGTTCTAATGATGGCCCCAGGGTCCAAAATAGCTCCGCTCCAGGAGTCCTGAATTTGAACCATAGAAATACATACATAGAAAAATATTCAAAAAATCTTCTTCTTCAGGACCAATTGGCTCAGATGCTTGAAATTTAGTACAAAGCATTTCCTAGTAGTCCTTTACCAAGATTGTTCAAATGATGGCACAATGGTCCAAAATGGCCCCGCCTCAGGGGGTGCTGGTTTTTAACAACAGAAGTACATAAAAAATATTCATAAACTTCCGCTTCAGAAACTTGGCTCAGATACTCAGGCTCAGTATCTTGGGACAGATACTTGAAATTCGGTATGTATCATTGCCTAGTGGTCCTTTACCAAGTGTCTTCAAATGATGGTCGCAGGATCCAAAATTGCCCTGCCGTGTGTGTGTGTTTAATGTCTGTGTGTGTGTGTGTGGGGGGGGGGGGGGGTCCTGGTTTTGACCCATAGAAATACATAGAAAATATTCAGAAAGTTTCTTCTTTAAAACCCTTTGGCTCAGATGCTTGAAATTTGGTATGATGCATTGCCTGGTGAACTTTTACGAAGTTTGTTCAAATAGTGGCCCTGGGGTCAAAAATGACCCTGCCACGGAGTGTCTTGGGTTCGAAATTAAAATATATTTAAAAATCTTCTTCTCCAGAGCCTCCAAGTGTAGATGCTTCAAATCTGGTATGTAACATTGCCTATTGGTCCTTTACCAATCGTTCAAATGATGACCCCAGGGTTCAAAATGGCTCCGCCCCTGTGTGTTCTTGGTTTGAACCATAGAATTTCATGGAAAAATATTCAAAAATCTTCTTCTTCAGAATAACTTGCCCCAGGTGCTTGAAATGTAATATATTGCCTTGCCTAGTGGTCATTTACCAAGTTTGTTCAAATGGTGCCCCACAGGGTCCAAAATGGCTCAGCTTCAGGGGGTCCTGGGTTTGAACCATAGAAATTCATAGTAAAAACTATTCTAATTCAGAACCGCTTTGCGCAGATGCTTCAAATTTGGTACTTAGAATTGCCTAGTAGCCCTTTACCATTTTTGTTCAAATAATGGCCCAAGAGTTCAAAATGGCCCCGCCCGAGAGGATCCTGGGTTTGAACCACAGAAATACATAGAAAAATATTCAATTTTATTTTCTTCAGAACCAGTAGGCTCAAATACTTGAAATTTGGTTTGTAGCATTGCCTAGCAATTGTTAACCATGTCTGTTCAAATCGAGGTCCAAGGGTCCATATTGGACCTACCCTAGGGGGTCCTGAGTTTGAACCTTTGAACTACATAGGAAAATATAAAAAAATCTCCTTCTGAACCCTTAGGCTCAGATCCTTAAAGTTTGGTATGAAGCATTGCCTGGTAGATCTCTACGAAGTTTGTTCAGATGGTGGCCCCAGGGTCCAAAATTTCGGTGCCTCAGGGGCTCCTGGGTTTGAACCGTAAATATACATAGAAAATTTTTCAAAATTCGTCTTCTTGTGAACCACATGGCTCAGATGCTTGAAGTTGGTATGTAGCATTGCCTAGTCGTCCTTTACTCAGTTTGTTCAAACGGTGGTCCCGGGGTCCAAAATTAAACCATAGAAATACATAAAAAATATTCAAATTTTAATTTTCTTCTTCTTCAGAAACGCTAGTCTCATCTGATTGAAATTTAGTATGATGCATTGTCTGGTGGACTTCTGTGAAGAATTAATAATCATGGGCAAACAAATTAGTACAAAAGGCTTTCAAGATATTATAATGCTATGGGCGTATCAGATGTCCTTCTGACCGTTTTGATGAAATGAAAACTGACACGTATAACGCAAAATTAGGCTTAAAGCGTATGCGAACAGCAAAGGCTCTGACGAGCATGCACATTCGTGCAATCTGATCTGAGGCTTTGCTGTTCGAACTCACTTAGTATGTACTCTGAGGAATCTACTTGCATAAAACGAAAGCTTTAACTAGACCATGAATCTACAGACTGGTGTGAGCCTTTCTTGTTCGCAGATATATAAAGCCACTTTTTTTTGCGAGACTCAGTTCGCGTAATGAGAGAAGGCGTACCAATTCGGCAACAAATCAGTTTGTATGTGTTCAGTCTGCTCATTACATGCCCTTTTATGTACCTATTTTCCTTTTAAATTCCACAAGATATAATTATACCCCCGGTATACAAAGTATATAGGGGGTATATACACCTTTCCTATAAATCGATAAAGTCGCGCACGAGTTATCTACCCAAGTAGACTGTGACGTCATCTATAGGAACATCCCATATAATTCAGTACAACTGCAAGCACACATAACGTGCATAAAGCAGACGTTTTGTAAATGTGAGCTGCAAAAAATACATTGAAAGACCAAATTAAAGTATAATTGCCCTGTTGTCATGTGACATTTTTTATTTTATATATTCTTTTTATTGAGAATCCCGACAAGTCGCTCATGATTTTCATGACCCCTTTCATCGACGCCGTGTTTTAACACCCTTGCAATACATTCACGTTTGTTCAATATAAAAGAACTACATTTCAAATAAATATGTTTCGTAAATCTGAAAAGTTCTTTCCATTTTTCCCGACATGTAAAACCTCAGCATTCAGGTAGTAACTACGTATTATTACCGAACAGATTTATGGTTTCTTGTGCGATACACCGATCTAAAAGCATCAACATCCAGACAGTTTGACGTAAGTTTGAAACCGAGGTTGAATTTATATTATTTTTTCCATCTCTTACTTATCTTCGGTATTGTTTATTTGGTCGTTTCCATTTCACGGTAGGGTGTTCTTAAAGCTGACACGTGTCTGGAGGTAATACACAATCAAAGGTGTTTGTTATAGCGGCAATGCGCGCGATTTGGTGATTACACAAACTTTGTTGTCATTTTTAGCGTGTGTCTGCTTTATAATCAGCTAATCGTTCGTTTTGTAGCTTTTGTAATAACGGTCTGAACATCTTCGCGATTTTTTCTTTTCCTTATGTTTTGGAAGCTGTGCTGGTGATACATGCTCTTGATTACGGTAATTTTGGCCCGAAATTTTAGTCGGAAATCTTTTAATTTTATGTCAAATTCCCATATGCTATAAGTTATAAAGCTTATTTTCCGACAAAGAAAGAGTTAAATATAGTTGGAACAAAATAGTTGTCTTAATCTTAACCGTTGAATACAGATTTCTCAGGAACCACTATAGATAGTCATTTGAAATTTGGTACAAACGTTGGGTATGACTACTTGTACCGTGTAAAAGAGAATAAGCTTCTCCTGCTTATCATTCCCTTTGTTTGTCATTTTTTTCTTTATCTCCAATTAAATTTTTGTCGCAGATTTCTCAGGAGCCACTACAGCTAGGACTTTAAATTTGATACAAACTTTGGATATGACTAGTTGTACCGTGTAAGCAAGAATTAGCCTTCTCCTGCTTATCAATCCTTTTGTTTGTCCATTTTGAAATTTGGTACAAACGTTGGGTATGACTACTTGTACCGTGTAAGAGAGAATCGGGCTTCTCCTGCTTATCATTCCCTTTGTTTGTCATTTTTTTTCTTTATCTTCAATTAAATTTTTGTCACAGATTTCTCGGGAACCACTACACCTTGTACTTTAAAATTTGGTACAACTTTTGGGTATGACTAGTTGTACCGTGTAAGAGAGAATCAGCCTTCTCCTGCTTATCATTTTCTTTGTTTGACCATTTTTTCTTTCTCTCCAATCAAATTTTTGTCACAGATTTCTCAGAAACTGCTTCATCTAGAATTTTGATATTTAGTACAAACATTTGGTATGAATAGTTGTATCGTTTTAGAGAGCAGCAGCCTTCTCCTGCTTATCATTCCCTTTGTTTTTCCATTTTTTTCTCTCCAATAAATAACTCTATAAGCACTCAGCTTTCGTTCTAATCCCAAGATTGTATTGTATATATATATGTATGTATGTTACAATTTAAACAACGAATAAAATATGTTTAAACCAAAGAATTCTGTCATAGATTTCTCAGGAAACAATTCATCTAGGATTTTGAAATTTGGTCATAGTGTTGGGTATGCCAAGTTGTGCTTTGTAAGTGAGAATCAGCCTCTTTCTGCTTATCATTCCCTTTGTTTGTCCATTTTTCTTTCTGTCCATTTAAATTTTTGCCACAGATTTCTCTGTTCCTATGAGAGCCACTGTCTTCAAATTTTGTATACATCTTGAGAAAGGCCAAATATATTTTGGGAAAGAAAATCAATATGCTAAGGTTTCTCTTGGCCTTCTTTTTCTTTTTTTCCATCTCTCACTCCAGTGTAACAAATGGGAAAATTTATGTCAGAGATTTCAAAGATTTCTCAGATTGCTATGTTATTAGGTTTATGTCTAGGTTAAAACTGATTTGTTGACATCATTTGGATGTTGTTGCTGACTTTAGGTCAAGGTCACAGACCTAGAAGTTTATGTAAACTTATGTTGAAAATTTGTCTTAAATTTGTATATTCTTTTAAATACATAATTTGCATTTATTGTGAAGGAACCTTTTGATATTGTCTATAGGCCTTTCACTGGATTTGTAATAGATTGTCCGTTTGTCTGTCTGTTAGTTGACATTTGCTTGTATTAAGAATGTGTTTTTATTAGCCAGTGGCACTGGCCGGGGGGGTATACGTGAGCCCCTGCTCACATGCTCTAGTTTTAATTGCACTGACCAAGCTGATTATAGTGAAGTCAGATCAGAACATATTAAAGTTTTAAAAGGCGTTCTGAAGCAATAGTTCTGACGTTTATTCTGTGGACCGTGCCAAAAAACATTTTGTTTCAATTTGTTCTGTTTAAAACCATCCTATCTAGCTCTGTGATATCTTACTGGGAACAAGAGAGACAGAGAGTCATTTAATTTTCATTATATATGTATAGTATATATCTCTCCCTGTCTCTCCGCTCTCTTCTCTCCCTCTCTCTCTCTCTCTCTCTCTCTCTGTCTCTGTCTCTCTCTCTCTCTGTTTACTTTACTTTATGGTGCCGGTCAATGATAGTGGCAATTCGTATCTTCATAACAGGTCGTAATCTGAAATACTTGAATTATTCTTTTACAGATCATTACCTTATAGTGAAGTATACAGAGTGTCCTCTACAGACAAGATTTATATGTATCAATTGTACACTGGTAAGTAATTATAGATAATGATGTTTATCAAAATGCCATGCTCATAGCCTTTCCTTGTTTATCATATACCCAAATATGCTGTTTATTGATTTAAATTACAAAGAAATCTCCGCGTTTGGATGCAAAAATCGTGAAAAATTTGCTCAATGTCAGGTTAAAAAACCTTTTGACGTCATACGTAGCGTCACGTCAGCGTCGCACCCAACATCAAGCACATGTATGATAACCTGCTTCGATCAAATAGACGTTGTTTTTATCAATCAGCCCGTCATGCCTGATAACTTTTCCGCGGGAAACATATTACCCAACTGTTGGTTACCGTAGGTCATATAGAACTTGATATGTATGGCATGTTTTGATACAGACCCAGATATTTGTCTGCAGAGGCAGCAATCTGCATCTTTGACAAAGCTAAGCTTTTAGAGGTTTTATTTATCCGTCGGTCAGATAAAGACTTTTTGGTCTGATATAAGTTTACCAGGCGACAGTCTGTATCTAATGGCAACAATGGGGCATGAGTTACCGCAAAGTAAAAAGCGAAAAGTTCCTAGTGCCGAAACAAAAAAGGGACTACGAGCATTTTAATGTCTTATGGAGATAGTATCAATATGCATAAAATCAGAAATCATGTGCATACTTATGGACTTCAATTTCGCGATATTTTGAAATATCGGTGATGTTTTTGCACAGTTTTGAGAAGAAATATCCAAAACTGCAACTGTTTGACAGATCCCCTGTGTAAAAACGCAATTTTCATGCAGGTTTTAGTGCGAAATTGAACAGTGTGGTATACTAAACCAATAAACACGATCAAAAATCGAGATCCTTAAGGGACCTAGTTTTAACGCAATTTTAAACAGAGCATTTTCCGAGAAATGCCGACAGATTTCAAAAGTCGTTTAAAACATCAAGTTGAAATCAGTGTATGTACCTTTTTAGATTTTGGCCCACAATACCATACATTATAGAGCCTGATGAGTCCATATTGCAACCGGATATTGTTACCCTTTCGCACATTTCCGGTTTTTGAATAAAATGTAAAATCTAAAGGAGGGGTGTCTATAAGGCTGTTTTCATTACCACAACCGATTTTCTTTTCACTTTGTATACCAAATGTAATACGTGTTGGATGTAATGTTATGCAATATTAGATCAAATGGTGAAGCTTTCTTTGTTGTGTGCAAGCTAAAAGTTGGTGGGGTAATCCTGACCCGAAGAGGAATCTGTTAAGAAAATGCTAATATTTTTATTGCTACTTAGAACTAGAAGCCTATCATTTCTTGACTCCTTATGCAGTGCCAGATATAACAAACGATTAATATGAAATAGGTGTTACCTAAATGCGTGCAAAAGCATTTTAGCTCACCTGAGCCAGCGGCTCCGGGGGAGCTTATAGGGTGGTAAGGCTCCGTTGTCCATCCATCGTCCGTCCGTCGTCCGTCGTCCGTCCGTCCACAATTTCAAACGACTTCTCCTCTGAAACCGCTGGGCCAATTGTAACCAAATTTCATATGTAGCCTCTAGGGGACTTAGGAACGAAAAAATATTCAAACGGTCCTGGTCACATGACCAACATGGCCGCCACGCCCATATATGGTAAAAAGCTATAAAAATCTTTTTCTCCAGAACCAATAGGCCGATGGCCTTGAAACTTGGTATGTAGCATTGGGTACGCAAGTACTACCAAGATTGTTCAAATTATGACCTTGGGTTGACCTTGACCTTTTTTACGGCAAGGTCAAATTTGCTTTCTGGTGCTTTTATATGGGAGAAGCTAGAAGATACTGTTGAAGGTTATGACCTGAACAATTGATACGAGTCATCTTAATGAGTACATAAAAGTTTATGCGTACAAGAGGCCTGGGTCATTCTTTGACCTTTGACCCTGGTCTCTCATATTGCGACAATTTCACACATCTCCTCAAAAGCCACTGGGCTAATTATGACCAAATTTCATGTAAAGACTCTAGGGGGCAAGGGAACGAAAATTTGTTCAAAAGGTCCATGACCAACATGGCCGCCATGCCCATATATGGTAAAAACCTTTAAAAATCTTCTCTATCAGAACCAATAGGCCGATGGCCTTGTAACTTGGTATGTAGAATCAATTACACAAGTACTACCAAGATTGTTCAAATTATGACCTTGGGTTGACCTTCAAATTTGCTCTCTGGTTCTTTAATATGAGAAAATCTAGAACATAAGATTTCTTGGAAACTGTTGAAGATTTTGACCTAAAAATTGATATAATATGTCATCTTAATGAATACATGAAAATTTATGCGTACAAGAGGTCAAAGTCATTCTCTGACCTTCGACCCTGGTCTCTCATATTGCGACAATTTCACACATCTCCTCAAAAGCCACTGGGCCAATTGTAACAAAGTCTCATGTAGAGGCTCTAGGTGGCAAGGGAACAAAAATTTGTTCAAACGGTCCTAGTCACATGACCAAAATGGCCGCCATGCCCATATAAGGTAAAAACATTTAAAACTCTTCTTTTCCAGAACAAATAGGCCGATGGCCATGAAACTTGGTATGTAGCATCGGGTACACGAGTACTACCAAGATTGTTCAAATTATGACCTTGGGTTGACCATGACCTTTTGTACAGTAAGGCCAAATTAGCTTTCTGCTGCTTTTATATGAGAAAATGCTAGAGCATAAGATTTCTTGGAAACTGTTGAGGTTTTGACCTGAAAATTGATATAATAAGTCATCTAAATGAGTATATGAAAATTTATGCGTATAAGAGGTCAAGGTTATTCTGTGACCTTTGACCCAGAACTCTCATATTGCGACAATTTCAAACATCTCCTCAAAAGCCATAGGGCAAATTGTAAACAAATTTCATGTAGAGACTCTAGGGGGCAAGGAAACCAAGGAAACGAAAATTTGTTCAAACGGTCCTAGTCACATGACCAACATGGCCACCACGCCCATATATGGTAAAAACCTTTAAAAATCTTCTTCTCCAGGACCAATAGGCCAATGGCCTTGAAACTTGGTATGTAGCATCGGGTACGCAAGTATTCTAAGATTGTTTAAATTATGACCTTGGGTTGACTTTAACCTTTATTACGGCAAGGTCTGTTTGCTTTCTGGTGCTTTTTGTATGGGCAATGCTAGAAGATAATGATTTCATGGAGCCTGTTGAAGATTCTGACCTGAAAATTGGTATATACTGTGATCTTAATTATTACATGAAAATTTACACGTACAAGAGGTCAATTCATTCTTTGACCTTTGACCCTGGTCTCTCATATTACCTCTCTTCAAAAGCCACGTGGCAATTTGTAACTTAATTTTACGTAGAGGCTCTAGGGGGCAGGGGAACGAAAATTTGTTCAAACGGTCCTAGTCACAAGTCCAACATGGCCGCCACGCCCATATATGATAAAAACCTTTAAAAATCTTCTTCTCCAGAACAAATAGTCTGATGGCCTTGAAACTTGGTATGTAGCGTCGGGTACGCAAGTACTACCAAGATCGTTCAAATTATGACCTTGGGTTGACGTTGACCTTTTGTACAACAAGGTCAAATTTGCTTTCTGGTGCTTTTATATAGGAAAATGCTAGAACATAAGATTTCTTGGAAATTGTTGAAGATTTTAACCTGAAAATTGGTATCTGCAGTCATCTTAATGGGTATATGAAAATTAATATGTACAAGAGGTCAATGTCATTCTTTGGCCCTGGTCTCTCATATTGTGACCATTTCACACATCTCCTAAAAGGCCACTGGGCCGGTTGTAACCAAATTTCATATAGAGCCCTTAGGGGCTGAGGGAATTAAAATTTGTTCAAACCGTCTGGGTCACATGACCAACATGGCCGCCATGCCCATATATGGGAAAAACCTTTACAAATCTTCTTCTCAAGAACCAAATAATCGATGGCCTTGAAACTTGGTATATAGCATCGGGTACTTTAGTGCTATCAAGATTGTTCAAAGATGACCTTGGGCTGACCTTGACCTTTCTTAAGGCAAGGTCAAGTATGGAAAAAATGGTAGAACATAAGATTTCATGGCAATTTAGAAGATTTTGGCCTAAAATTGGTCGTCTTAGTTAGTACATGGAAGATTTGCAGGTACAAAAGGTCAAGGTCATTCTTAAACCCTTGACCCATGTCTCTTATATTTTGACAATTTAAGACCTCTCCTCAAATGCCACTGGGCTATTGGAACTAAATTTCATACAGAGCCTCCAGGGGCTGAGGGAACAAAAATTTATTCAAGCGGGCTAGGTCAGATGACCAACATGGCCACTATACTCAGGTGAGCGATTCAGGGCCTCAAGACCCTCTTGTTTTCTTTTACAAAGCTGAGGGCATATAATCTGCAGCAATTTAACTTCTAAGTAGTTCAGGACCCGGTTGTATCAAACCGTCATTAAACTAATGACAAATTAACCGCTAATCTATCATTAAAGCCCTTACGACAAATTAGTTAATGACGGCATTTAGTCCGGTTGTATAAAACATTTATTTAACCGTCATAAGTTAATGATGCGTTAATGACGAGTTTGTCATTAAATCTGACGTCAGAGGAAAAAATAACGTGACGTTATTAAGACTGCGTGCTATTTAATTGGATTTTCACGCACTGGTTACTTTAAGCAATTAAAATCTTTTCCCACCAGTTTTATCTAGATATTCATGAGTTCTTTATATATTTGAATTTGTTCGCACAGCAGATTTAACAGCATAAAACTTTTAAATGAAAATAGATGAGGGTCTGAATGGGGTCTAATAATAAGCGATTAATGACCAAAGTTTTCGTGGTTAGCGACTTATCTTTTAGTGATTGTGCGGGGTGGGGAGTAAAATAGACCTACGTGTTAAGTTTTTTTTTTTTTTTTTTTTTTTGTTTAAATGGCACTGGTATGCAAACGGCCGATGTGTCTCTTCTAGAGTATCTCTTTTTGATAGTTCTTTGCTAATAATCCCGCTATCTATGTTTTGCACATTGTCGTCGATTGTTGCAGTAAATTCGACATTTTGCTTCAAGCTGGGTTTTATCAAAATATCGGTGAAAATGTTAAATAGAAAAAATAGTAACTTAATAAATAGAAAAAAAAATAAAATAAAAATTATGTCCGAATTTCATCGCAATCTTCTCTCTTCCTCGAAAATCAAATTGAATTAGATCCAGTAACTGGGATTAAACACGTTTGTTGGTTGGTTGTTTCGGGTTAAAGACAGTATTTCAGTATGCTTTCTCTGGTTTCGTCACCAGATAGTGTCAGGGTCACTGACGAGGCTTTATTAGCCGAAACTACGTAGTCTGGCCAATGTTCTTCATCTGAATGTATTCTGTGCTCTTGAAGGAACTATTTCAGATTTTAATTTCAGTCTATATCGAGCAATTTCCCAGATGGAGATAAAAAAAGATGATATTAAGCAAGAGGGGAAAAATATCCAAACCCGCACCTACTGCAAACACAGTTGGCCCTTACCCTACCCTCATCCAAATGTGTAGGACGCGCCGGCACTGAAAGTTACCAAGCAGCATCGCCCGAGCCGACCATCCCTTAAATAAATAAATAAATTGATAAATATGTAAACGTAAAGTATATAACATTAAGATGAATAAGTACACCTTCAGGGGAAGCAACATAGCTATCCCCAGGCAGACTCCCCCCCCCCTCTAAAACGGGACCAACGGGACCAACTCCCAAAGGAAAGAGCGAAAAACAAAAACTGCTTCCCCCCACCCAACAAAAAGTAAGTCATAAAAGTTGGCTCCCCTGCTAAAAGGGAGCACTTTATAGCGTATATCCGTTCTATTTATGACGTACATAGATTTACATTATAGGAATTAGGTGATCTGCAATCAATACTCTAAACGACAGCATACCAGTAATTTCTTCCTAACTGCCAATTTATACGGTTAAGCAGAAGAGATCCTACCTAGATTTTTTTCATGCGGAGGGGCAAAATATACCAGAAATACACACTGTATATGGTAAATGATTCCTCAGCAAAACTCGTGTTTATACTTTTCATTGTCAAACCTGGCTTTGGATTGACGTGCACATCTTTAAAATGCTTGTAACATCTCTTCAAAGATTCGAATAGATTGCTTGAAAACTCTCGGATGACGGACAGGGGAAAACATAATGCCCCCCGCCCCCGCTCCCTCTCCTGACTATCGTCACGGGGCCATAGTAACGTTTATGGTATCGAAAATAAGATTTTTTTACCGCCAACCAAGTTAATTTTCAACACTTTTTGTCAGAAACTCGAGTCTATTTCTGGGAAAATGCGGTTATTTAAAATAATGAAACTTGTGAAAATCTTTCAGAGATAATTTATATAAAATATACTATTGTGATGGCAATGGGATTTTCATTTCCGAGCCACTTATAATAACCACATGTAGTTTATCGTTCGCAGGGATGTACGACTTTGCCTGTGTAGTGATTCCTCATGATTCTGTTCACTGTCTAGTGTCTACTGTGACAGAACTTTTACACACGTATAAAAGAATGCACACCTGTTCGGGCTCCTAGAACTGGAATGTCATCTTACAAAGGAGACATATCCTGCAGGCACATTACGATGATTCAACGTTATGTGTCCGATGTGTAGGCTCTCAGAATGGAAGGGACATGCATACAAAGAGGCACATATCCTGCAGGCACACAATGTTGATTCATCATTGAGTGCCCTACGTGTATAGGTACCGAAATGGAATATCGTGAATACAAAGGGGCCGGGACAAAGGGGGTACATACTCTGCAGGCACACGTCGTTTTCTCAACGTTGCGTGACTGATGTGTTGGCTTCCCGAATGGGAATGTCTTGCATGTGAAAGGGTGCATATCCTGCAGTCACATAACGTTGATTCAATGTACCCAATTGTGTAGACTCCCAGAATGGGGATCACTAACACACAGTGTACATTTCTGCAGGCATACACACGTTGTGTCAACGTTGTATTGCCGATGTGTAGGCTCCCGAAATAGGGGTGTCATGCATACAAATGGCTACATACCTAATAGGCACACAACGTTGATTCAACATTGTAGGTCCGATGTGTAGGCTCCTAGGATCGGGACGTCATGCATCCAAAGGGGTACATACCCTGAAGGCACACAAACGTTGAATCAGTGTTTAATCAACGTCCGTTCATCGTCGATAGCCCGATGTGTAGGCTCCCGGAAATCAAAGAATGTTTCGTCCAACAAATTATCAAATCGGGCCACAAGTTCTGTGAAAAGTCCATAGATATTGATGGTGCGCTGCCTGCGTTGTCTTATGACGTCAGGGAAGTCATTGCACATCGAGGTATTTGGTTTCTGTTCACGAATTTCTATCTCCTTCGCATTCTACAGCGACCATGTTGTCTTTCAAAATAGTCGCTTTTCCGAAATATCGAGGTCGAGTCTTACGATGGCGGCCCTGTTATCTAATCGAATCGACGCACGAGATTAATGACATTTGATTTATGACGTATTGTTTGTTTATTTATCTTTTAGCTGCTACACAGCTAAATCAGTTACCGTTTACTTACTTGGCCTTCTAAGTTGGATTGACCGCCTTTAAAAATAGAACAAAAAGAAATAAATGTTGAAAAAAACTTTTTTGGTCGCTCTCTCAGAAGCGGGACTTCATCAAGGAAGGGCATGTGATCGAGGATGGATCTCGGCTCAGTGTTACTATGCATTACAGAAACGGGACAAATACAATGTAAACAGCTTAATAGCGCAGCCATATTTGTCCGAAAGCTGGTAGGTGTTGGATTTGCTCTTTGTGGAAAGAGCTTTTTTTAAATGATGCATGTTATCTGTTATTGGCGTGCAACCGGAAGCGCTTCGCTCACGCGCGTTGCTTTTGCACGTATGATACTTTTGTGAAATTACTACATGCAATGTGTTTATATTCACTTGTATTACATACCTAAATTTTAGCCTTATTATTCTCCAACTTTACGCAAAACCACAACAGCGTTTTACACTCAAAGCTATTCCAATGATATTTTGCAGTTATACAGTATATTAGATGAGTGTTCCAAAATTATGCCGAAAATTTTCTAGAATGAATATTTGTTGAGTTATCCCCCCTTAATACCGTTTTTTTTTTTTTTTCAAAATTATTACTCAAATTTTATACCCCGCCACATGTTAGTGGCGGGATATTTATAACCCCGACATACGAAGTATATCAGGGGGTATATAGTTTTTGTAATTCCGTCTGTTCGTCTGTCCGTCCGTCTGTCCGTCCGTCCGTTCGTCAACTTTACGTGAAAGTTTTGCATTTAACCTTTTGTGATTGCTCATATTTCTGTAACCTTATATCAGATTCTTTTCATATTTAGGTTATTATATCTCTACAGCTTTACCTTTGATCTGAAATATCAAAGCACCTGGATCAGGCCCCTGGGGGAAGGTCAGGGGGTTAGTAATTATGACTTAGGCATTTTCATTATTTCAAAGTTTTGTGTTTAACCTTTTTTAATTGTTCATATTTCTGTAACCACATGTCAGATTCTTTTCATATATGGCTCGTGATATGTCTTGAGCATAACCGTTGATGTGAAATGTCTTTGCCCCTGGATCAGGCCCCTAGGTGGGGCCTAGGGTCAATAATTAGGACTTAGGCCTTTTCATTATGTCAAAGTTTTGGGTTAAACCTTTTCGATTGCATATATCTCTGTATAGTAGTGCATTGCAAATTTCTTCCATATTTTATCCATGATATGTCTATAGCACTGCTTTTGTTAGAGACTTCAGGGCCCGGCTAATGGGTGGGGCCAGGGGTCAATAACTAGGGCTCGGCCATTTGTTGTATCTTTTGCTTGTTCTGATATATTTAAATGGAGTCTAGTGATGCGTGACTAATTTTATTTTATACAAGTTTCCTTTACATGGATGCTGCTGCTGACCTAAGGTCAAGGTCATAAACTTTGAATTTGTTCCTTTAACATTTGCATTTAACTTTTTTGTTAGAAGTTTGCTTTCATTAGGCGGTGGCACTGGTCGGGGTATACGTGAGCCCCTGCTCACTTGCTCTAGTTTGTTTTATGCTGTTTGTTTTTCTGTTCATCTGTTGCACGTACATGTATATGCTCGTCTGTTTGACCGTATGTCAGTCTGTCTATCCGTGAGACTTCGTTTCCTTTCGATAACTTGAGTATTTTAATGGATTTTCTTCAAACTTGGAATGTGCTCTTGTCTCGGGTTTTTACAAGCTGCAAAATACGTTACTTAGAGTATGTGTAATAAGAAGAGACACTGGAAAGAACATGATACAAGTGTGAGACAATAAGCAAATACATTTGACAATGGGCATTAGTTTTGTCAGCTAAAACAAGCATACTCTAATAGATGAACATTTTGAAGAAAATTATCAGTATAAAATATAGAATCTAAAAATGATGACGTTTTTGAAGCAGGGAACTCATTCCATGCAAAATTTGCAAATGCTCTGAAATGAGTAATTTGATTCTCTGCAGTTTGAAACAAGTTCCCAAAGGGTACAAGTTTATGTCCTATCTGCATTTAAATTCCAGGCATAGAAGTGGAGAGAAGAGGAGAACAAACAATAAGAGCAATGATCCGAAAATGATAAGCGATAAAGTCGGTAGAGAGTAAAGTAACATAATCATAAAATAAAATTATATAATTAATTTTTAAAGAGTACTTGTTATTTTCAAATATGTTATCTATGGCTTCAAAGCAATAAATAATTTAAAAAGCTCCGAAATCAGTAAGAATCATTAAGATATCATAGCTTGATGACTTTGTTTAAAATTATCCAGATTTGGAGAAATAGGAAACAATTAATAGTATTGTGAATGACTGCGTAAACCCCGCCACTGCTAACCTTTAATAGGTATTTTTCATGATTTCATACCTGTATATAACTCCGCGACTTGGGCAGATAACCACCTTGTGATTTAAATATAACCATCTCTAGAAGCTATTAATGTTTTGACAGTTTTTCATATATTTGATAATTATCCTTTTCAATTCTGATTTTATTTAGATTTTTTTCATGATTTGATACAAGTTCATTGTATATAGCACAATGTCAGGGGTAGATAATTCATCGAGAAAACATTTTGATCCTTAAAGGAAGCTTATATTACTTCGATAATTAGCTGCAAGTTTCAGGAAAACCTCTTTCAACGCTGATTTTATATAGATTTCTTCATGATCTTATAAATGTGTACATCCAATGGGCAGGGGCAAATAACACTGTTTAACTAAATTCTGGGTGTTAAAGAAAGCTAATGTTAATTATATCATTTCTGTAAAAATTCAAAAAGATATACCAAAAATCTAAGTTTGTATAGTTTTTACATGAGTTTATGCATGTAAATGGCCCTATGAGAAGGGCAAATAACCGCTGGGGATAAAATGTTGATCTTGACTGGAAGCGAGTCTTGTTTAGATAAGTTGTTGCAAGTTTCAGGAAAATCACACTCAAACCTGATTTTGTAGACATTTTCATGATTTTAAGCATGTATATATCCCCAAGGCAGGGACAGATTACCCTGGTGGACAAAATTTTGCTTGTTACAGAAAGGATATATTACTTCAATCATTTTCGTGAAATTTCATCAAAAAATTTCAAAGTGTAAAGGAATTACAGACCATAATTCACGTGTTAGACATGGACAAGGGCAATTATTCTGTCAGGAGATATCATAATTTGCCCAATCCCAAGCGAGCTATTCCCATGACCAATGCACATGCCAAGTTTAAAAAAAAAAACAACATCAAAAACTCAAGTTATCGCAAAAGAAACGAAGTGCTCATTGATGAAAGGACAGACAGACAGATGGACAGACGGGCAGCTAGTCAGAGAGACAGACGGTCAGATGTACAGACACATGGACAACCAGCTTGGAAACATCACATCCCGCCACTTATGTGTGGCGGGGTATAAAAAACTGAGTAATAATTAAAATAAAATAAAAAGCAGTTTTAAGGGGAGATAACTCAGAATTTATTCATTGTAGAAAATTATCGGCATAATTTTGGAACACCTATCTAATATACTGTTTAACTGCAAAAAGGAATTGGAATAGCTATGAGTGTAAAAAGCTTTTGTGGTTTGGGTAAAGTTGGAGAATAGAAAAGGCTAAAATTTAGGTATGTCAGACAAGTGAGTATAAACGCACTGCATGAAAAAAAATTCACAAAAGTATTATAATCATTTGTTATATCTGGCATTGCATAAGGAGTTATGAAATGGTAGACTTCCAGTTCTAAGCAGCAATAAAAATATTATCATTTTCTTAACAGACCCCTCTTCGGGTAAGAATTACCCCACCCACTTTCATCTTGTACACACCAAAGAAACCTTCACCAATTGATTTAATATTGCATGATGTTACAGCACATAGTTGTCTGAGTTTACAAAGTTTAAAGAAAATCGGTTGTGGCCATGAAAACAGCCTTATAGACACCCCTCCTTAACGGTATTTCTGGGATGAATTACATTCTTCGAAATGTTACCGAAGATATTCAGTAACAATGCTATTTCGCCAAAATTTTCAATGCCGAATGGCCGATAATTAAGTCTACAGAGCAGCATGAACTTTGTTCTTAGAATATGTGCTTACAGCTGAACTTCTGAGATTTAACTAGCGACAGTGCATTTTTTCAAATTTTTTGCGTAGACCTAACGACAAGTCCGAACGCATTAAAACTTCCGTTACTTTTGAATTTTTAATGAGGGTATTTGGTTACCTCGTTCGTGTAAAACTTGTCCTCAAGAACTGCGATATTTGAAATCATTTATACTCACTGTAGCAAAGTTTGTGACTTTTTGAAACGAAGGTACCTTTGTTCGGACTGCGCCTATGCAAGAAGTAACGCCCTATTGAAATGAAATGACTTGAAGAGTTTAAGCAAGGGGCTTACATCTGTGGGCCACTTACTACTTTTGACTATCAAGTTTTATTTGCAGAACCAGTCGCCAAAATATAGGGTTGACGGGTATAAGTTTCGTTCAGTTTAGAGGCAAAATAAATAATAACAGTGTGCTAAAACAGTTTTTCATAAAAGGCTATATTTGCGACAAGGTTGTTCTGTGTGTTTAATGGCGGTATGTCTGGTAGCAAATAAGCATATAAAGCTCCATCTAGCTAACAAAGGATGATTAATACAAAAATCATATTCATGCAATGCCTTTTATCTAAAATTGATTACAAAAGGAATCCGCGCTATACCGAACAGTTAGCTGCGTAATATCAGAGATACGCATAGGATTAAATAGTCAAAAAATGGTTACGAAATCAGATACATATTCCTGTCCACTCTTTATTGAGGAACGACTGAGGCGGCAGTGGGTCCTGCTGAGAAGATCGATGCATAATAATTAGCGGTATAATCCGGGACAAAGTATCCGGTATTTAAAGAGTGATTGTGCATCGGGTTTAAATCTCTTGATTTAGAGATAAAAAAGATAAAAAAAAAAGATAACGGTATCATTTTATAGATAAGACTCCAATCTAACAGAATACGTATACACATTAATTGTATAATGATATTTTAATATACTTATTTGGATATAAACTGCCCGGGAAGATTCAAGATCGCAGTCGGCCCTCAGAGACTGTGCCACTGACACAGATAAAAAATGTTTTACTTTAAATTCAAGAAATTTCTATAAACCCATTTGTAGTCTATCCTGTTCTATCCTATAACCTTTGATGGTCGTTGGGGCACCAAAGTTGACTTCCAAACGATCTCTTTCCACCGTTTCCTGTTTTCAGCTATCCTAGTTGAGCTGTCGAAGTCCATTACTGTCCACTCTTTAAAATTGTCTTCCCAACTCTTCTTCTGTCTACCTCTTCCTTTTTCTTTCACTGTGCCCTGTAGAATCGTGTTTGCTTAACCAGTAGACTTTGAGACTTGACCAAACCACTTAGTTCCGGTCCTTGACCAGTGTCAGGAGTTGATCATATTCTCCAATGGCTTCTTGGATCTTTCTGTGAACCTCCTCATTGGTTATATGGGCCTTGTACGAATTGTGTATGTATTAGAAATGTATGTATAAGAAATAATATTAATAAAATTATTTAGTACATTTCAGATATTGAATTCCCAGAACATAAAGCCTGTGACATGTGTATTCATTGACTGTTTAATTATAACGGAAACGGTGCTTAACCTGAATTAACAAGACTCCAAAGTACATTATGGGCCAGTCCTCATATTACATTATCAATGCCTATCTGACTGATGTAGATTTAAAGTGTGGTTTACCTTCCGCTTACTTACTGTAATTAACTCATTATTTGCCACTGAGGTATCAGATAGTAACGATGTGAATTAACACTGTAAGTAGTCGAGAACAACTTACATAAACTGCCTGCAAAAGCTTTAAATGAAACTTTATTTCAGACATCACGTCCATCAGCCCTGCCTCAGGCAGTACCGAGGGAGGATTAACATTGACAATATATGGAAACTACTTTGATGACCAACCCCCATATGTTGCCCCAAGGGCTTATGTTGGAGGTGAGACTACCTTTGGTAAAATAAATAAATAGTTATTTAAGCAGCCTTATAGTCTGTGTTCATATTGTACCCTATAGTAATAACTCCATAAATCTAACATTCTATTCGTTGCCTTTATATTTACCGTGAACGGGGCGAGCCAAACCCATGTTCGGTAACCATTTTAAACCGCCATGTACATAAATATGTGGTATTCCGTAAAAAACAAAAGCTATCGCTAAATCTGGCTTATAGTTTGTATTGATATTGCCACAAACTGTGAGTTTGTTAGACCCGGATTACGACTCTGGCGTTAATTCTCCCAACAAAGAAGTTGAGGGTGTTTTGGCTTTGTCCTGTCCGTCTACCTATCCGTCTGTCCCTTAAAGTGTTATTAATTAGACAACGCAAAGCTTGTCTATTCTAGGACTTTGAAATCTTCTATCTGGCCTAAATGTAAAATATAGCGAATTTTAGTTCGGTTAAAAAGCTTGTTTTTACAGAGATATATATTTTTGTCTTGACATAAACCCGCCTAATAGAGACAGACATGCGTGTCAAAGAAATAGCTGGAAACTATGGGAGATTAATTCTTGGTATGTAGAATTTATTCGTGGGACGTATGGAAGATTGATTCCCGATTAGATACGCTGAATCATTAATACGGCTTACTTTGGAATTTTATAATTGTAAGAGACATGAAAATTTATTGTGTCCGTATTTTATTTTCGCTCCGTCGTTGGGCTTGACAATACAGCGTGTTAGGGTATCTTTAAAAAGACAGTAAGCTGCGTAAAGACACTCTCAAGACATGATGATCAGGTCTGTCAAAGAGTGACTAAAAGTGGAATTCGGTGCGTCTGTTTGATACTTTTTTTTAGACTTTTGCAGATTCTTGATTCATCAGACACTTCCTTCCCAATTCTGCCTCGAGCAGTTGGAGCTGAGGTGGTTATCCACTTGTGTTGTTTCTAGTACTGGATCTATTTTAGCGTTGATAGTCAGTTCAGAAACGTATTCGATCTAACGTTATGATAAAAAATAATAACCATTCCTAGAGAACCCCACTTTTGTCAAAAAATATCTGATAAATCTGATACAGACACAACTTAAATATGGTTACCTCCATCTCAGGAAATCTAATTAAGAAAATGTTGTAGACTGTCTAAATCATGAAAAATCCAGGATCATGGTACGATAAGAGCATGGCAATGCTAAAGATTCATTCAACAAGTGTTACAAATTCGAAAGGCATGGCCTTTTTAAGCCACAGAAATCGTTTTACAATAAAAATGTCTTTTCAAAACGGTGCTTAAGTGCAAATTTTTATGATGCCGTTTGTTCATTATAACTTTCGTTCGTTTCGCCTGAACGAAAGTTCAGGAAGAGCTATTGTTGTCACCACGGCGTCGGCGTCCGCGTCCGCGTCCGCGTCGGCGTTTGGATTGGATGTTTTGGTTAAAGTTTTTTAAAGACCTATATCTCCTTAACCCATGGATGGATTCTTTTGATACTTGCACTGTAGTTAGATATTGGTCTAAGGTTTAACAGGTTACCACCCCCACCCCACTCCGTGACCTTGATGTCAAGGTCATGGAATTAGAAAAGTGGTATTTTTTTTGACTGGATGTTTTGGTTAAAGTTTTATAAAGCCCAATATCTCCTTAACCCATGGATGGATTCCTTTGATACTTGCACTAAAGTTAGATATTGGTCTAAAGTTTTCGAAGGTACTACCCCCACCCCCCTCTGTGACCTTGACCTTGATGTCAAGGTCATGGACTTAGAATATTGTCTTTTTATTGATTGGATGTTGTGGTTAAAGTTTTTTAAAGACACATATCTCCTGAACCCATAGATGAATTATTTTTATATTTGCACTGTAGTTAGATCTACAGAGTACTACCCCAACCCCGCTCAGTGATCTTGATGTCAAGGTCAGGGACTTGGGAAAGTTTTGTCTTTTTTAAAGTTTTGTAATTGCGTACTTATTCATAATGCTTTGCAGAGATTTAGTTTATACTTGAACTGATGTTAGACTCTTTTTGGAGTTTTTACAAAACACCTTATACTTACCCCACTGGATGACCTTGAAGTCAAGGTCATCGACTTAGAATTTTGTCTTAAAGATTTTGGTTAAAGTTATATATTTATAAAGACATAGTTTCACAGTGCCACGATGATGGACTCAGTTGATACTAATACTTGGACTGATGTTAGATAATGGTTCAGGGTTTTGATACATCCTAGTAGCCCCCCCCCCACCCCCTCCCCCTACCCGTCAGTTTTTTTTACCTCAAGCTTGTGGACTTTGAAATTTCATTTCATTTTTTTTATTTTAATTTTATTTTAAGACTTTGTTCTGAGATAGCTTTTGTTTATAAATGTGTTTTCATTATGGACATGCTTGCCTGAAGTTTTATGCATAGCAGTCCACACCACCATAGCGGCTGTGTGATGGGGAAGCACCAATTCAGGCGAGCTATGCTGTCAGGCGACAGCTCTTGTTGGTTTTAATGTTAGTCTGCTAACTGGAAGTAAATTATTGTATACAATTTCCGGTTATATTCTGTTGAATTTAAAATTGATTTTTTGTATTTTTTGTCAAGTTATAAATTTGAAATTGAACCAACCGCGTCATTGATTACTCATGAATATTTATGAAATGCAAGTGAGCTCAACGTTAAACTTCTATAACTTCTGAGCTTTCTGGATTTTCTTTTTGCATTTTTATCAGAATAACAGCCCATTCTGTCAAGCAAACATTAAGATTTCAGTCTTGAATCATTTACAGAAGAAACTTTTTAATTTTACAGACAATACCTGTATCAACGAGTCTTCAGCAAGTAGTTTTTTTCCGTCGGCATGTTATTCAGTCCAGGCTAACTATATGACGTATCGTTATGTTTATTTTAAGGGTGCGAGTGGGAGGCATAACCATATGTTTTTCTGTGTGTAAATAGCGTTTGCGGAAAAGATAAAAAAAAACGAAGAAAGTATTTTAGTATTTTAAAACTGTTGAAACTATTTAAGATGCAAGCCACAAAATGATCAGTTCTACATTGTTAAAGTCAAAGAATAAAATGTGACTTTCAAACTTTTACAATACACATGTATTTGATTTCTGTTTTTCAGACACCGAGTGCACAATAACAAATGTGGTTGCTGATGAATATATAGAGTGTACCGTTCCGGCAGCTCCTGCAAATGTAGTCTCTAACTATAAGGGTAAGTCGGTATTTAGCAGTACCATTAAAATATCTTGACCATGTATGTATTCCGACAGCTTTAGCCTTACCTACCTAATTTTGTTTTAATCGTATTTTGTCTTCGAAATTTTATAGGTATATACTTTCCTGATATAAATTATTTTAACTACATTAAACGGCAAACAGATCAGGTTCGGATTAGACCGCTTCATCTTCCCCGGGCATTACAGTTTCCATGCAGATATCCGCCAGATTGATACAATTTAACAATAACAGGCATAGGCATATTAAGAATTATAAAAAAAATGTTAAAACCCCAACGACATTGTCGGATAATGGTAAAGATTCTATATATAAAGTTTCATATATCCACTTTATGTCATCTATTCTTGCTTTTAATATTTTCCTTACCAGGGTTTGAGAAAAATTAAAAAAAATAATAATAAAAATTATTAAATTTCTTCAATAATAAGTAAAGACGGTCAAAGTACGAAAATCGTAAGTCCGAACTCATAAACCATAGAAACATTGACCAATCCGAAATACTTAGTTACACAGACATGGGTCACAAAAGTGATTTGGTGCTGGACAGTAGTAAGCATCACCTGCCCTTTTATGATGCACGCGCCTTGCTATGTATCCGATTGACTAGTTTATGAAAATGAAAGTCCGGTAACTGAAAGTCATATGTTTCCGTCATCGCCATCAAGTCGAAATAAGTTTAGAAACGGCCACGTTGTAGGGACAACGAGGTCATGATGTCTCCCATAGTACTCTTGTAACTTTTGACACAAGTTTCTCCTGCGATTACCCTGTGAGAACAATTTACCAGTGAGTAGCTTCCCCCCCCCCCCCCCCCCCTATCAACAAGTCTTAATAGTTGATACAGGCTGTTGCATGTCGGACTAACTAAGAGACATAAACACCGTATGCAGGTGATGAAGAAATATTGCTACTCAAAAAAAAAGGAAAGTTAAGTATGGAAAAAAGGGTCGTCCCTCTTGTCATAAAGCCTTCGAACAAGTTTTCCATTGTCAATATAGAGCTATCAATCTAAGTATGAGGCAGATTAACTGGACTCTGTAGTATCTTTAATTTCAAGTTCTCATGGATAGATTAGGTCAAATAAATCCCGATAAAAGAAAATGGTGCCCATAAGACCCATTTTGGCCCACCAGTAGTTTTTATTTTCAGCTGATTATTTGCCTACAGGTTCCCTACACAGAACCTATTATGACTATAAACGCCGCTTTTGAAATAACTTCCCCAAAACCAAAGGTGACGGGGAAAAATTGGATTCAGTTTGGATTCTGCTGATGTCGGCGTTCGTGTCGGCGTGACATTTTATTGTACCCACGATATCTGTTGAACTGCTAGGGGAGTGTCACTAAACTTTCAGGGATATGTGATTTGAATATGCGTCAGAGTAAAGCGATCAATGTACCAAAGTCATAAGTCCGAAAGCATAAAATCCATTTTAACATCGACAAATCCGAAATATTTAGATACACAGAGATAGACCCCCAAAAAGGAAGTGTGGTCAGGTGCTCGCGAGTAGTAACCATCAATTGCCTATTATGATACATCCGCCATGCAGGAATATCTGATGGAAAGGCGGTATGATAGTCCGGAAACTGAAAGCTGTACTTTGTTTCGGTCATGGCCATCAGGATCAACGTGGTCATCGGTGGCTCTCATGGAACTTTTTAAAAGTTGACACAGGTTTTGCACTGCGATAACCCTGTGACAACAACTTGCTGGTGAGTAGCTTACGTCTATCAACAAAGTCTTGATACTTGGAACAGGCTCTAGCGTAGCGGACTAATTGAGACAAATATACTCCGTATCCAGGTGCCGAAGGAATATCGCTACCCAGAAATGGAAAATTAATTATTGGAAAATTGAAGTCGTTCCTCTTGTCATAAAGCCTAGAAACAAGATTTCCATTGTCAATTGAAAGAACACGATCTAGTTATAAGGCAGATGAACAGGACACTGTAGTATCCTTAATTTCAAGTTCACATGGTTAGATGATATCAATAATCTACGAAATCATTGAAATATTGAGAGATAGAACATCATCTGTGTATCTGTATGTGAATTTGAACTGCTGTGCAAGGCGTTTATTATCTGTTTTAAGATCTCCTGTGTAAACTCCGCCTAAAGGAATAAGTCGGTAAGTAAGGGGACGCAGTTAGTGCCCATTGCATTGCCAACTTACTGTTGAATAACTTGCCCGCTAAACTTACGTAAATATTGTCGATAAGGAATTCCACCATTTCAATGACATCAACTATAGAATATTTTGTATGACATCAGAGGGCTCCCTAACGAGTATGTATCCTGATACCAAAGAACAATGTTCAGGTATATACCGACAATCTCCGTTTTTTGTAAAAGAAACAATTGTTAATAGTATCTTCTAATTTTGATTTTAATTTTCAAGCGGTATATTAGTATTTTGTGATTTTCTTGCAATATTGGTAGATTGATTTTAATAACATTGAAAAGTTAAGATTTTTTTCTTTTAATTGTAAGTGGACACATAAGTAATGACAAGCTCTATTTTTTTCTCTGAAACTATGCTTAATGTGTTTTTTTTTTTTTCGAGCTTCATGGCTTTATCGAAAAGTAACATCGATAATCGTTTCGGGATAATTTTGTTTAAGTAAAACTGATATCTGTGTTTTCATTTTTGTTTTAAGTACATGGTTTTCAGAACTTATTGTTTTCAATCTACGTGCAAGAATGTAGGGTATGTCTAGTTTTGTAGGCCTGGGATGACAGTAGGAAAATAAAAGGTATTGTTTACTATCTGTCTTTTTGTAGTAGATGTCTGTTTCAAGTTTTCCGTTCTTGTTTTGAACCAGTACATCTAGAAATGGCTGTACCTTTGTTCTAAATTCTAATGGAAATTGTTCAAAGTGCGATGGAAAGTTCTAAATTTATCCAAGGAATAAAGCAGTCATCTAGAATTCTTTTCCAGTTGATTTGAAATAATAATAAAAATGTGCATCAAAATATGCATCGGTGATATTATATATTTTTTCATTCTTCCTAAACATATATAAATGATAACATCGCAATAACAAAAAAACGTATTTTTCCCTTTATTTACAACTAATTTAAAGAATTTATATTTTACTTTTAAGTATTAAACAGATTTTTGCTAAGCAATGATATTATGATATTGGTTTACAATTGTTGTTTTTTCTTCTTGTCAAAACGCGTTGTTCGATAACAATATTGTATATTTTCAAAATGACTAAAGTCACAAATATATTTAAAATTTAATTTCAAATGAAATTTTCTTCCTCTGAGTTGAGTATAATGTAATAACCAGGAAAACAGTATAGAACTTAAAAATGACTCTGCTGTAGTTTTTCCGAACTTGCAAAAATTGCATTGGTTATACAGATTTTCACAGTTTTGAACATTGTCAGAATCCTCAACTTAACAGACAATATAATATTTTAGAAATACTGACGAGTAAAGCTGTAGGCAAAATAATCGTTGAAAGAAATCTTTGCGTTTGAAATTTATGAAGTTTTGGCTCTTTTCAGTTGGTTTTCGAAAATATGAGACTGATCAAAAAGCCTTTTTATGCAAAAATGCTCTCTGCTAAAACACTATTGAACTGTTGCACTTCATGATTTAGCTGCAACATGAATTTTGCTTAATGTAAGTAATTTGAGAGATAAAGTTTCCAAAATTTTGGACTGCGTTTGCATTTTATAACATACAGCCATGAAGTAGCATGCTTAATTTGGTTACAACCACTAACCGTTTATTTTGACATGAATTTGAATTTGACTGTAATTACTGGGCCGCTGAATTCACAAATACATCTCATGCTGTTTGAGAAAATTGCTTACTTTGAATCTTTTGCAGCATGGGATATATCAAGATTTGTTACAAGTTATCGATGAAGAAAATTTCTGCTGATGCTCTAGATACATTAATCAAAGTGCTAAATAACGCACCACATCTGGATCCAGGATGAGCTCCTACGTAACCGGTTAATTTTTTCTTGATCAGACCTGCCGAACTTGTCATTTTACGCCCTAAATCATTTATGCTTTTGTTGCTCATAAATATAGGTATTACTAACATGACATTTCTGTGTATTAGGATCCCCAAATAGTTTTCTGACAAAACTTGGTGTGTAGCGCTGCACTTTGGTCATACGTGTTGGATTACAGTTTCATGAAATCCCGGTGCTTTTTTACCAAGTTATTGCTCCCTTTGTTGAGTTTTAAATATATGAAATCATATTTTAAATCAGGGGAAAAACTTATGCGTTTCTTATGTCATCTAAATGGAACCTCACAGGTACCTACGTGTTATGGTTATCTATCTTTCATCAAATTCCTTTCATCAGTTACTTAGTTACAGTTCAATTGGTTGGTTTTAATTTTATTCAGGGGCAATAATTCATGCACTACCGATGCCATCCTATCAAATTCACACCTAAATCACCGTGTTATGGTGTGTTTTTATTAGCATTAATGGAATCTGTTTATTGGTTTTAAAGTATTTCAAGTGCAATAATTTATGCACTACTAAAGCCATTCCGACAAAACTTTACGGGCACCACCGTATTACATGATACATTTATATTATTATCCATTTGAACTCTGTTTATTTGTTATTTAGTTTAACAAGAAGCAGAGTTACAAAAAATAAATGTTACCAGTTATCTACAGTTATCTAACCTGAAGTTGCATAAAGAAATTGGGGTGCCCAACATTTTCCTTATTTGATTCCCCTGTTTGAGTGTTGACAAATCCGTATATACTCTGCTCAACTCACTGTTATCCACTCGATTCTGAGAAGTACTATGATCTGGGTGTACACTGTTGGCTTCGGCATTGCCATCCGAAAACTAAGATGAATACATGAGCTAATAAGGAACTTACAAAATCACTTTCTAGCTGCCTGATGCTGTGAAAATAAAGATTAAGCAAATTAAGTTCCTATACTTGGCAATGACTTTGCATTGTCTTGAGAGAGAGAGAGAGAGAGAGAGAGAGAGAGATTCGAACCGCAGACGAGGTCATGATATTTATCGGGTATATACACGAATTTTGAACTGTAAGTCTCTTGTGTTGATGTTAGCTTTGTCTTTATTTTAAGGAAACAGAGGAATGATACTTGAATACTGGGACTCCACATCAAAGTCAATGTCCAACATAGATGATGTCTTGTCTATGACTGACTTAGACCCCGGTTACAAGATAGAGTTTTTAGACGACACGTACCATTATCCTACGCAATATATCACCCGTCCTTACGTTTCTAGGATGACAACATTTTTCACACCTCCACATGATGGAGAGTATGCATTTATTCTGAAAGGAAACGATGGAGTGAAATTATTTGTCGATGGGGTAAGCTTTACAAATGTATAATCATCATGAAAATTATATGCATGTTTAGACTACGTAAATTTCATTTTATTCCCGTCCTTCCTAGGTCTTCTGTAACTGAGAAACCGCCAGGAATAGCCATGTCGTGTATTTACTGAACCACAGTGGTTTTACTTTGCATTTAGGCAGTACTGAACCGTCTAATTCGACGATAGCTCGTGGGACTTGAAACCGGTCGAACAGACAGTCACATTCGAGCTGTTTGAAGGAGTAAATTATTGCTCTTTCTCTTTGTATTGACTTTACATGTCTCTTCAATTACATTTTAGTCATTCATACTCCTCGAAAGTCCTAATATATTCTTGTAGAGCAGAGTATATCCCCACCGACATCCTAAAGCCGGAAACGTTATGCAGAAAAGGCAAAATCATCAATGCACTGCTCAAGTACTGGAAAAAATGACACTTGGGGCCCACAAAAATTACCGTGAGGGATTCTAGTTGATTACTGAAAGGTGCAACTGAATACTTGCCAACCGTTTAGAATTTTAGGTGACCTGAGCCTTTAGGCTCATAGATTAGCTTACAGTGCAGCCAGGTCTCCGTCATCAAAATTTTCAAGCATCCTCCTCTTTGAGGCCACTGGGCCGACTGAAGCCATATTTCATGTGATCCTGCCAGAGTCGGGTGAACGAAAATTTGTTCAAGTGCTCTGAGTCACATGACCAAGATGACCAAGGAGGAGAATTCTCAGGAAAAAAATCTACCTTTAAAAAATCCTTTAAAAATCTAATTCTCCGAAAAGCGAATTACTTTGTACATAGCATTGTGGACTCGGGCCCTGCAGCATTTATTCAAATGGTGACCCTGCGCTGACCTTGACCTCATTGATGGCAAGGCAAACTTTGGTTCATGATGCTTCTAGGAAAATGCTTAACCGTGGATTGCTCAGAAAGGATTAAGTCTAAGATATAATACTTAGTACATATGATTAACTAAATAAGCAGATAAAAACATTATGCTGCCTAAGGTCATGCTGATTCTTTGATTTTTATACGCCCGTTTAAAAAACGGGACGTATATTGTTATGGCGCTGGCGTCCGTCCGTCCGTCTGGTGTAAACTTTTCGTTTCCGGACAACTTCTCATACAGTTTACATCCGATCGAGCTGAAACTTGGTATATAGTAAGACTATGAGGTGGACCAGCGCATATCGTTTCGAAGCTACGCTCCAATGACTTTTAGCAGAGTAACAGCCCTTTATTTAGAATTTTTGGGTGTTCGTTTCCGGATAACTCCTCCTACAGTTTTCATCCAATTAAGCTGAAACTTTGTAAATGGTAAGACTACGATATGGAATAGCGCATATTATTTGGAGGTTACGCTCCGGTGATTTTTAGCAGAGTTACAAACCTTTGAAAAAACTCGACTATGGGAATTTGTACGGCATTCTTTAGCATTCCATAACTTGATTACTCTTTAGAATATCATGATGAAACTTAATAGCAATAAAAATGAGGTTAAGACAACATGTCTCATACAAGAATAGTTACTCCCCTTTACTTAGTTTTTGAGTTACCTTCCTTTGATTATTGTGTCAGACTATATTTGTACACCTTATATCTAACTTACCCTTTGGACTATTGTGATGGAACTTAATAGATATGTATATTAGGTTGACACGATATGCCACATATAAGAACGATTGCCTCCCCTTACTTATGTTTGGAGTAACCTCCTTTTGAATATTTTCTAAGGCTATTCTTGTGCAAGCAATAAGTAGGCAACCATACGGAATATTTGGGGAAAATTTATAACAATTTTATGAGGTTGAGGCGATGTCTTATATATAAGTATAATTGCCCCCCTTCCTTATTTAAGGTGTTATGAATATGGTGTAAATATTTTCTTTTATCATGATTTTGCAGTTTTTAGATGTTCACTAGGTTTGAAATAAACAAGTTGTTTACATTGTACTTTAGAACATTCTGGAATAACTATTTTTAGTACTGAGAAAATATTAGAACTTTCTGTGGTAAACATTAAGAATCTTCTGGTATAAAATTATGTCAGAATTGAGTACTTTCTGATAAAATCTATTTCTGGTTAATTCCTGAATGTTTCTAGATAATATATAAAGAGCACAGGTTTTCAGTTAATTCATCTTTGCAAACTTTCACCAGTCTATAGTTAAATATGTTATACTGGATATTAAACATATTGGATTACTTTTGTGACTTTCATTCTGTGATTATTGGAAATATTCATGTGCTCATACAGATATTATTTTTTGGGATCAGAAATTATTAAAGAACTTGTGTTTTAAATTCTGAGGGACATTCAGACTAAAATAAGGCATTGTAAATTTCATTTTTTTCTTGATTGATTAATGACTGTTTTAATTTTGATGTACATGTAAATAAATTTTGTTAACTTTTAAAACAGGCTTGTTGCTGGTTTACTTCCATCTTTCTTGTTACCACTGCAAGGTCGTAACAAAGGAGTTACATCCCTTTGATTAATTTCTACCGCTATTCTTTGGCAAGTCATTACTAGGTAACCGTATGGAATATCTTGACGAAACTTTATAGCAATGTGTATTAAGTTGAGACAGTATGTCTTATAAAAGAAGCGAAACGATAAAAGAATAATTGCTTCCCCTTTCTTATTTTTTTGTGTTACATCCCTTTGTTTACATTTTAAGGCTTTTCTTTTGAGAACCTTACGTTTGGAATATCTTGATAAACTTAATAGCAATGTAGACAAGGATGAAACGGTATGTGTCATATTAGAATGGGTGCTCCCCATTACTTACTTTCAGAGTTATGTACCTTTTATTATTTCTTAGGCTATTTTTGTGGGCACCGTTACTAGGTAATTATTTTGGATATCTTGATGACATTCTAAAGCAATGTGCATTTGCTTGATACTGTGTGTTGAGTATGGGAAAGGTTGCTTCCCCTTACTTAATTTTGGAATTAGTATTTGCAGACTGTTCTTGTGCACAAATTAGTCCCCTGGTACCTGTTTGTGGCTGATTGTCAAGGATAAAAATCTGCACAAACTCACTCAAAAACGGGCGCATATTGTCCCGCTTGCGGAGCTCTTGTCAATCAAGGTCACTAAGCTTCTGTCCTCCATCAACATTTTAAGCACCTTCTGTTCTGAAACCGATGGGCCGATTGATGCCGTATATCATTTGGAGACTCCCTTTGTTCGGGGAATGAAAGTATTTAGATTTCTTAATCACCTGACGTAAATGGCCGTTATGCCCATAAGTGGTAATAATCCTTAAAAAAAAACTTGTTCTTCAGAACCGAGAGGTAAACAAATGACCTTGAGCATTGTATATAGCATTTGTGACTCGCGCTATACAAAATATGTTCAAATGATGACCAGGTGGTGACCTTGACCTTATTTATTGTGTTATAAATATGGTGTTTAAATTCTGCAAATATTTTCTTTAACCATGATTTGGTAGTTTCTGGATGTTTAAAAGGTTTGAACTAACAAGTTGTTTACATTGTACTTTAGAACTTTCTAGAAAATTTGCAAAACTTTAGAATATTACCCGAAATAAAGGAATTGTCTAGAAAGTTCTCGAATTTGCTCTTCATTGTCAAATAAGGGTTATGGAAAGTTCAGGAATTTAGGAAACTTTCAAGATATTTCGAGAACTTTTCAGAATAACTTTCTGGCAAAATCTATCTCTGGTAAATTACTGAATGTTCTAAGATAATATATAAAGATCACAAATTTTCAAAAGGTTATCTATGTAAACTTCCACCAGTTAACAATTAAGAAGTTTAAACTGGAATGTAAATATATTGGATTTCTTCGAGAATTTTATTCCTGAATTAATTATTCAATTAGGAAATTTTTGCTCATACACGTGACTTTATCTTCTGGGATCACAACTTTTGTTTAGAAAATTCTGAGGGACATTTACGATAAAACAAGGCACTGTAAAATTACATTTTCTTTGATAAAAAATCATTGATTGTTTAGCATTGTATATGTAAAAAATGTTAAGCTTTATAACAGGCTTATGGTGGTTTAATTGTATCTATCTTGTTACCACTACCAAGTCGTTACAATTGGGGGCTCGACCAGAATTAAAAATTCTTGTGCACAAAACAATTTTGAATTGAAAAAAAAAGCAGTCACGTCATTCGAATTACATAAATTTCGTGCTGCTGCGCCTTCTAAGTAGCTATTGAACTTGGCCAAAAGGCAGATCTATTGGATATTGCAGCACATTATGAACTAACCGCAGTCAGGAGGTCTTTGTTGAAACATGAAATTAAGAATATTTGGATTCAGTTCTTTATTGATGAGTAAATATTTAATGCCCTTGCAACATCTCACATTCTTGTTACTCAAACAGATTTGCAGATGCAAGCATGAGAAATTCAGAGACAGATTGAAATGGAAAAAATAAAAATTAGAGCACAAGAAGAGAATATAAGAGCATAAAAAGTTAAGGCTAGTAATGGAAGAACGAGAAAAAGAAAAAGAAAAAGAAATGCAAAAAGAAAACAAATAGAAAAAAGAAATGGAAATGCAAAAAGAAAAAAAAAAGTAAATAGAAGAATGAATTGAAACAGAAAAGGAGAAACTGAAATTTGAAAAAAATAGAAAAAAGAAGAAAGAATTGAAATAGAAAAGGGGAAACTAAATTTTGAAAAAAGAAGAAAAAGAAAGAGAAAGACACTTTCAAATTAGAATAAAAGAAATGGAAATCCAAGTAAAACACATCAAAATATTTGCCTTTGGACCCCAAAAACGTTTTAACGTTACCAAGTTCATCAACCTTGTACCTACTTTTCAAGTAAAAGCAGTTGACAAATATCTTATTCACTTCGAAACAGTTGAAAAAAAAAATGAATCGTTCAAATGAGCACTGGACCTTGCTTCTGCAGAGCGTTGTTTTTGGCAAAGCTCGCGAAATTTATACTCTGCTTTCTCTTGAGCATAGCTCAGATTATGTGAAGTAAAAGAACTTCATCTTAAAGCTTATGAGTTGGTCCCTGAAGCCTACAGGCAGAAATATAGGAACTGCAGGAATGAAAATGGCAGAATTATGTTGAATTTGCTAGAACAAAAGAACAATGTTTAATTGGTAGAGCTCATCAGGAAAGTAGGCTCTGATAATGGAAAACTAAGACATTTAAAGATGCATTACTTCTAACATTAAATCATTTTTGGGGATGGTCGGGTGGTGCGATGGTGCTGTGTGTAACTTCCTTCCAGTGCCGGGGCGTCCTACTGATTTGGATCGTTGTAGGGCAAGGGCTTACTGTGCTTGCAGTAGCTGCGGGTTGAGGTGGTTTGGACATTGTTTCTCTCGTCTATCATTTCTCCTCTTTCTCCCTCTCTGAGAGACGGCCTGATATAGACTGAAATACTGTCTCAAAGGACCGTTAAACCCATAACAATCAATCAATCAAATCGTTTTTAGATGAAAAGCTAGTCGAAACTTTAGAAGCAACGACTCGTTTGGCTGATGATTATGTCTTAACTCAATTTACTTCTTTTGTGCACAAGCTTTTCCTAAAAAAGGATTTTTCCCTCAGTCAGGTCCAAAATTCAGTTCCAGTGTTCACCTCTTTACGGTCAACACCACAGTCTTGGAATGAGGATGAAATTCTTATTCAGGCTAAAATTTCTGAGGCTGATTCTGTTATGGAGATTTATGAAGCATTCTTATCAGAAGGTTTTTTGTCTTTAAAGAGTGACTTTGCCCAGTTTTCCCCTATTACTATCTGACGAAATACCGGAACATGTCAATCCCTTATTTTGGTAGATATCCTGCCATTTTCCGAGAAGACTTCATCTGGGACAAGTGTCCTAATTCAGGGTGTAGAATGTGGATTTCTTAATATACCGCTTCATAACATTTATTTGTCCTCAGACTTAACTTCCGGCCCAGTGGCTGTTGGTATTAGACCTTCATTTCCTGTTAAAGGTGTTCAGTAAATGTTAGGCAAGGACCTAGCAGGAAATAAGGTTAAGCTAAAACCACTTTTGACCAATACACGTTGTCTTGAACAACCACCTGATCCCATTGAGCAGGATTCCCTGGCCTTTACCCTTCATGTGCCATTTATTTAACTGATGCATTTATAGGTCAGTCTTTTAATGACGAGATTTCAATATATCTTTCATCCAGCTTTTCTGACATGCAGATAGACTTTTCTCACAGCTCACCAGTATCCAACCTAGACCACTCCCCTTCATTTTCAAATATTGACACTTGCCATTGGCTTCCCATAGGTAAACCTTTTAGTGCAACTGGATTCATACACCGATGAACGACAGTTGATCAAGTGACGTTGTCGTCACGCGACGTCTAAGGTAAAAACAAACGTCTTGACTGGTCCAGGTAACGTTTGATTGATGCCACGTTATGGCGACGGCTGTTTAACATAATGACCGAATAAGTCGTTACTGTCTTTTCTTCGACGCATATTTTGCATATTCTACATTAAAATACCACGAAAACAGCGCAGGAAGGGTCTGAAAAGAAAGTGTAAATATAAGAATAGAATTTTGATTTTTCAGCGTTCATCGTGTGAAGAAGCCAGTGGTCGTCGCTAAAATTCTACAAGAAGCGCTGTTCGCTTCATGGAATTTTAGCTCCGCCCATGGCTTCATCACAAGATGAACGCTAAAAAATTAAATTTCTAATCTTAAATTACCAAGGTTATGATTCGATGTGAAGGTCATAGCTTTGCAAAGAACACCACAGTGATCCTGAGATCTCGCCTTTATTGACAGGTTTTTGATGAAAATGAAAAGTCCATGGTTCCTTTTTGCAATTATGTCAAAAAATGACAATTTGATGAAAAAATGGCGCCCTCCTGATGTCTCAGCAGAAGACGATTGGACTGTTAATCACCAAATTGTTGTTCCAAGGGTTTATTGTTCTAAATTTTATAACTTGGGCTATGAAATTTCCATGTCAGGCCTTGTAGGTGTAAACAAGACCTACTACAAGATTCTTAACCATTTCTACTGACAAGGGCTAAAGTCTGAGTTCCTAAAATTGCAAATCTTGCCATACGTGTCAAATGGTAGGAAAAGAAGATCAAATGATTCCCAAAGCTCACTTGCAGCCAATTCCTGCATTTGAGGAACCGTTTCGTAGAATAATAATCGACTGCATAGGAGTTCAAAGAATGTTGAAGAATGCCTTGTCTGCATCATATCTCCCGAATGGATGGATGAATAAGGACCAAATTTGCACAGGTATATCATTGGGAGATGCAAGGAACTGATTAGTTTTGATGACCTTGACCCTATTTTCAAGGTCACAGCAAGTCAGAGAATGTTGACAAAATGTCTTGTTAGAACAATATATCCTGAATGGATAGATGGATTTTAACTTATTTTGCACAGATATATCACTGTGAAATTGAAAAGACTTGATTAGATTTTGGTGACCTTGACCCCGTTTTCAAGGTCACAGAAGGTCAAAGACTGATGATAAATGCTTTGTCTGCACTACATCTGCTAAATAGATACGTAGATTTCGATCAAACATGCACAGGTATATTATTGATAGATGCAAAAGAACTGATAATTTTTTGGTGACCTTGAGCCTATTCTCAGGGTCACAGGAGGTCAAAAGATTTTTGAAAAATGGCTTGTCTGCACCATATCTCCTGAATGGATGGATGGATTGATTTGAACCAAACTTACATAGATATATAACTAGGAGCTTGAAAAGAGATGATTAGATTTTAATGGCCTTGACCTTATAATTAAGGTCACAAAATGTCAAAGAGTGATGGAAAATGCCGTGTCTGCACCATATCTCCCGAATGGATGAATGGATTTCAACCAAACCGGCACAGATACATTATAAGGAGATGCAAAAGAACTAATTTGGTTTTGGTGACCTTGATTTTATTATCAAGGTCACAGAATCAAGGTCACAGGAGGTCGAACAATGTTGAAAAAAGCTTGTTTACATCATACATTCTGAATGGATGGATGGATTTAAACCAAACTCGCACAGATGTATTATTGAGAAATGTGAAAAAAATATTAGGTTTTGGTGACCTTGACCCCGTTTTCAAGGTCAAAGAAGGTCAAAGAATGTTTAAATATGGCTTATCCGCACCATATCTCATGAAGGGATTGATGGACTATGACTAAACATTGATTAGTAGATAATCGGAAGGTGGAAAAGAACTGATTAAATTTTGGTGACCATGACCTATTTTCAAGGTCACAAGAGGTAGAAATATAACAACAGTTATAGAAAATGATATTCCTGGGAAAACCAAGGTAGGAGACATCTGTTTTAGGTCAAAAACATTTCTAGTTACATTAGCCTCTACGTAAATTATGTTCAAGTAGTTGTTGCCCATTTGCTTAAGTCGCTATGGCAATTTTGAGTTTCTATGCACTTATAATGAGAAAAATGGAAGTTGGTATTTATATCTGTGTTACATGAGATATTTTGACGAAAAGTTAACAGAAATGTTTCCTCTACCAGCCATATAAATTTTGTCTATACCGTATAATATAATTGCTTGCCATGGCAACCGAAAGGCTAAATTTTGAGAAGAAAAAATAATCAACACGCTTTGTCTCAAAAGCCATAAAGGGGACGAAGCTAAAAGTTTGGAAACGTGTTTATTACATTAGCCTCTATATAAATTGTGTGTAATAAATAACACTTTAATGAACCTTTCAGATTGTCATGATAGGCATAAAATCTCAGACGACCTCAAATTTGGCAAGATCAGAATATTCATTTCGGACAAATTGGCCTTATAGACGGAAAATTTTCCCATAGTCTTACAATTGGATAACTGTTGTCCCGGGCATAGGAACTTTATTTCTTATTGAAACTTGATCAAACTTGCTGATACTTGTACAGGCATAAAGTCCCGGACAAGTTAGCAATTTGGTCAAATTGTAAATAGCCGAAAATTACCTCATCCTGAGCACAGCGACTTTATTTTTATTGAAACTTCATCAAACTTGGTTTCTTCTGCTCCTGAATTTCAGTGTTGCTATTTCTGTGAGTCCTTATGTTTGTTTAATCTTAGTTTAATTTTGATTTCTGTGTTTCTTAGATATCGAGGGTTATTTGCTAAAAGGTCGTAAGTGCAGTTTTGGTGAAAACTGCCTTTTTGTCAGAAATGTGTAGGACAAATGACCCTTAAAATTCTCCCAAAGTTTGAAGCAGATATTTAAATTAACTAATTAGATATGCAATTTAGATCAAATATCGTAAGTGCAAATTAGTACATACTTCAGACATATAATGTCACAAGTGCGCCTAATTCATTTTTGTCATTGATAAAATACCCGATTTTTGTTGTGGCACTAAGTCATAAGAGCACTTACGCCTAAATGTCAGAACAATGGTTGCATGTTCCTGCACAAAAAAAAACTGAGCATTTAAGTAGTAAGAGCACTTAAGATCTTTTGTCTTTTCTATTTGCCCATTTAATATTGGTATGATGAGAGAAATTAAATCTTAAGTGCATTTACTTCGTTATGGCTTTACGAATCATTATAACATTTTAATGAAAAATTTGGTAGTAAGAACACTTAATATGTAAAACACATGTCAGTGTAACTTAATACTCTAAGACTTAACCTCGTTAGCACCAATTTGTGGGAAAATTGTACAGAATTAGCATTCAGTTCCCTTTATCAGCAGATTTGTATTAGTTTACTAGATGTAGTTCAGTTTCTAGGTGGGTTAGAGCTTTGATGAAACATTTAATTTCCATGGAATGAAATATTAAATCAGGTAAGCCTTACGTTATATCTTTTGCATAATGTATGAAAGCAAATGTGTGATAAATGTGTGTGTATGTGTGTGAGAGAGAGAGAGAGAGTTCATTCGTCACAATTACAATATGTCTATTGAATATAATGGAATATTTATGACTGTGAAAATGACATTTTAGATAAACATTTTCTTATGTGTGCTCTATGATTCGTGTTCAAATGAATACTCAAGTCTCTGTTTTAATGCAGAAATAAAAGGGGAGTTCGAGGGCGCTCAAAATTATATAGCCTTATCATGATGTATTTCCAGAGAAAATAATATCACAGGCGATATAACTATAGTACTAACACCCTTCATGCATATTAATGCGACATACGATATTTTAAGTCTGTAACTTGGATGTGAACTCCTTAACTATTAAGGTGCTTCAAGTTGTATGTTCAGTGTTCACGATTACTGTACACGTACATGCATATAATTAATCAAGAACATACTATATCATTTACAAAATGTGCTATGTAAATGCATACTTATTATGATCGCAGTCATTCTGTTCCAGATTACAAATGGCTGCATACGACGAACTTGTTGACTTGGAAGGTTTATTCGATAATGACTTTGATCTGAATGAAAATGCAGACATGAATAACAAGGCTGTGGAACAAAAAAATGACACTGAAAGCTCAGCTAAAGAACTGGATGGCTTGGAAGATTTATTTAATGATGATTTCGATCTGGATGACAGTACAAACACAAATTATAATATTGATCTACATAAACGTGAAATTGACAATAATAAGGCCAGAGAACAAACCACAAGTGAACTACCAGATAACACAAATGAAAACGGCGGAACATTGTTAAATGGGATCGTTGATAAAACTGTTGAGAGTGAATACTCACAAAATAAAACTACAAATGGCAAACAATCTACAAAGGGAGAAGATGATAAATCTGTGGAAGACACAATGTTCATAAATACAAATAAAAATGCAAATGACAAACAGCAAATTAGTGAAATTGATGACAAAATTATTGGAAGTGGACAGCCACATGATACAAATGAGTGTAAAAACAAACAATATTCAAGCAATGCTGGCAATATAGCAATTGAAACAAGGCAGCAGGAAAAAGTAAATAATAGTCAAGATTTAAGCACAGATGACGTGACTGACACAGCCATAGAAAGTGGCGAGTCAGAACATAAAAACAGAAATGAAACAAAATACACAGACTTGGGTGATAAGCAAACTGAGAATGCAAATCAATCGTTAAGAAATGAAAACCAATGCACAACTGAAAGCATTAACCAAACTGTGGAAAAAGGACCACCAGAACATTTAAATGAAATTTCACAAGGAAATGATGAAAAAACTGCTAGTGAGGTGTTGGACAAAAGGGTTGGTGGTGGCCTGTCAGAAAATGCAAAAATCATTGAGAATGATGGTTCAAATCAAATAGTGATACAAGGGGCTGAACTTTACTCTGACCAGCAAACTACAAGCACACACGTTAATGTAGGACCTGAAAAGAAACAGTGCAGTCAAAAGGTCCCTGCTAAAACAACTGTAAGGAGAAGGAAGGTAAAAAATAAAGCATCAACAAATATTTCGGAGCAACAATCCTCTTCAGAAGATGATCAAACACTAGCAGAAATAGCAAGACAAAGCAGGAAAAAGCAACATCAGTTTGACCTAGCAGAGCACGATGACCTTGATGACCCTGCAAAAGACCCAGACTTTAAAGTAAAGAAAAAGGACTTGCTAGTATCTGAATCTGATAGTGATTCAGATATAGAAAAACCCAGACGTAAGAAGAAAAATAAGAAGAAGAATCAACAAAATAGTCCAAAGAAACTTATTAAGATGACAAAGACCAGTAATCTTTCGCAGAGAATAAGAGATAAGGGCTGGAAAAAGAAGCCTTCTCAGCTTAGTAAGCACAAGCGTAAAACTCCTGGTAGACTCAATAATGCTAGAAAACAGACTGGAAGCAAAAACATCAAAAGGAAATTGTTTTCAAAGCCGACACAAAGAAAACCGAGCAAAACAGTAAGCTGTGGCGCGAAACAGAGTGGCATAAGAAAAACAGAAATGAACGATTGGACTAAATCATCCACAAACATTGATGAAATTAATGTAGATCTACAGAGGGCTAAATCTGAGAGTTTAAATACTTACCGGGTGAAACAAGTACTTTTGAAATTCCATGAGCGAAGTGTAGATACGCTCTTAAATAGCAACGGACTGAAACGTAAAACTGTTGAGGGAGATGGAAACTGTTTTTTTAGTGCAGTAAAAGAAGCTACATCGAATTTTGAAAGTCCACATGAAGTGCGAAAAGCTTTAGTAAATCACCTTCAAATCAATAAGGAAGAATACATAAGCTTTCTCACAAATGTAAGTAAAGAATCTCACCGCGATCTGCAAGACATATACGACAATCAAGTTGACTTTCTTAAAGAAGATGGACATTGGTCTACAGAGCTTTGTGACTTGCTCCCCCTTGCAATAGCAAACATGATAGGAAGGGAAGTAATTATTTACTCAAGTAACAGGAATAATCAACTAATTGAAATTCACCCAACATTGACTGAAGTGATATCTGAAGAAGTTTTAACATTGGCTTACATAGCCTTAAAAGGATCAGAGCATTATGATATTTGTATTTCCAATACCGAGAATTCAGAGGACATACAATGCACTGAGAAGTTTGATAAAGCACGTACACCTGAAAAAGAAATGACTAGAACAACTCCACAAGCCACTCCAGATAAAATAGAGAATGTGGGATCATGTGAGGTAAATGCAGATGCTACAGAAAGCAAGAAAAAAAGGACAGTGTCATCACCTTCAGGGATAACACCAAGGAAAAGAGCAAAATATGTCTCTCCTGAAAAGAAGAAAAGGAGCAGGAAACGAAAAGCACATCCTGAAAACTGGAAAAAGAATGTTAGGAAACAGTTACGGCTATCCGGAAAGGAATGTGTTAATGCGAAGGGTCATATGGTAGAAGCAAGGTCATTGAAACCCCACAATTGTCAAAAATGTCGGTATAAGTGTGGGGAGAAAGTCAGTGAAACAGAAAGAGAAAACATCTTCAAAACATTTTGGAGTCTAGGAAGTAATGACAGACAAAGGGATTTTATATGTAAAAGCATAATGGAAAATGAACCTCAACGGATTAAACTACAAGCAAAAACACGACGAACAAAAACTAGGATTTTCTCTCTTGTGGTTGGACAGCAACAGATGCGAGTTTGTAAAGCATTTTTTTATGAAAACATTAGATTTGGGAAAAAAAGCGATAGAATATGCCGTCAGACGCTCAAGCGCAGGGGTATTCACAACAAAGGATAAGAGAGGACAACATACGCCCCATAATAAAACCCCAGAGGTGAAAGTAGAGTAATTAAAAGACACATAGAATCATTTCCAGTTGTGGAAGGACACTATACAAGGAAAGATTCAAAAAGGCAGTATTTGGGAAGTGATCTCAATATACGGAAAATGTACAGTCTCTATCGGCAGGAATGTAAATCAAATAAAAAGAAAGCGTCGAGCGAACAGACATACCGAAATATTTTCTGTAACGATTACAATTACTCGTTTCATGTGCCCAAAAAGGACCAATGCAGTACTTGTAATATGTATAATCAGTCCAAGGATAAAAGTCCAGAACTGACAGAGAAATATCAAAAGCACATTGAAAGAAAAGTTCGAGCAAGGCAAGAAAAAGACAATGACAAAAAGTATTCAAAGGAAAACCGGTCATACCATACAGCTGCTTTCGATCTTGAAGCAGTTCTGCCAGTTCCATGTTCATTAGTTAATCAGGCTTACTATAAAAGGAAGCTAAGCTGTTATAATTTTTCAGTTTATTCTTTGGGTGATGCAAAAGGCAAATGCTATCTTTGGAATGAAACAGAAGGCAAACGTGGAAGCTGTGAAATAGCAACTTGTCTTCTCATGTATATCAAGTCTTTACCTCCGTCCATTACAGATGTTTGCTTGTATTCAGACACGTGTATGGGACAGAACCGAAATCGGTTTGTGTGTATGGCCATTCTTCATGCTGTATCTTGTATTCCAAATGTTCATACCATTAACCAAAAGTTCCTAGAATCTGGGCACTCCCAAAACGAGTGTGACTCCATCCATGCTGCCATAGAACATGCAAAAAAGCATACCTCGATATACTATCCTCACCAGTGGGAAACTATCATCCAAGTAGCAAGGCGAAATAAACCGTATACAGTAGTGCCATTAAAACACATGGATTTTCTCAATTTTAAACCACTAACAAGTCAGGTACTCCCACCCAATCAGACTGACACTCGAGGCAAAAGGGTCAAATGGATGAAAGTAAAATGGTTTCACTACCGTAAACTTGAACCCGACTGCATTTATTTTAAATACAACTTTGATGATGAAGAATTCAACTGTTTGAAATTAAGATCAACCACAAGACGGGGAAAGAATGCAGGAACCAATATACCCCAATGTTACAAAGACAAGATTCCTATCTCAGATGCAGAGAAATCTGATTTGTTGTCCTTGTGTGAGACTGCAGTTATTCCGACTGAGTTTCATTGGTATTATAAGGGCTTACCATGTAACAAGTCAGTGCGCGATGCCCTTGCAGAACCAGACAACATGGAGGACATGGTTGATTCTGAGGAAGAGTGAAACATTTCTTTAAGTTGTTAGAACCGAGCTTCTATGTTTAATTTTGCATTACACGATTAGTGTTTGGGATCGCTGTTTCCACATATTCGCCAAAGAAACTGAAGCAGTTATATATGACATGCGTTGGAATTGTTACATTTTGTCTGACTGTGCATCTCAGATCTGCGGCCCCAGACTGATTAAACAACGAAGCAGTTGTTTTCATAAAATAAACGATAAAACAAGGGAAATATCATCTCCAATACGTTAATACTATGACAAAGTGTTTTACTTTTGATGTGTCAAATAATCATTTCATATGCCAGTGACATATTACTGCAAAGGGTGTTTCTCATGCTAACTCGGTGTAAATTTATATAGTTTAACCAGACAATCTTTCATTTGGTACTTTGCTAAATTAAGGGCATGTTAAATACAATGAGCCAGGACACAGCAATTCCCACAAAATCACATATGCACAAATCAAACTAACAGGTTAATCTGCAGGTCCACTCTGCCTGAGCTGAGCCCTTATAACAGCATGAAAAACCCAATGATTTGGCGTCCTCAGCTATCCACAGAGTACACAGAAGACTTTGAGCAGACAGATGGACCGGCTGATAGGAGTCTTTTGATGATAGCAAATGTGATTTTGTAGGATTGCTCAAATGATATGTCAAACTGTTGACTGGATTGAACACTAAATTCCATAAAATTGTCAGATTTGTGTTTTTCTGGATGTGTAATGGCCGTAAGTGCATTTCAAACATTATAGAACAATACTAGTCTTTTGAGCCTTGTAGAAGTAAGTGACCTTAAGATGCTTCTACACCTTATTTCATGTCATAAAACACTATGAAATTGAAAGACATTTAATCGTAAGTTCACTTGAGTCCTTTTCACATCAACCATTGAGTCATAAAACAGAATGAAACTGAAAGACATTTCATCGTAAGTTCACTTGAGTCTTTTTCGCACTAACCATTGTGTAATAAAACTGAACGAAATGAAAAGACATTTTATCGTAAGTTCACCTGAGTCTTTATTGCATCGACCGTTGTCCTATAAATCTCACAGTCCATAAGGTCGTAAGTGATACAAGGGCAGATAAACCTCTAACAGAGGATTAATTCTAAATACAGACATGTACGTTGGATTCGCCTGACAAAATGCCTAAACATATGTTATGGCCATTTTGGTATAAATAAAGATGTCAAAACTAGAAAGTAACAAAACATTAAAATCAAGTTTTCTCAGGTTTGTGAAAAATGCACTTACGACCTTTTGGCAAATAACCCTCGATATAACACTTATGAGCTAGGCATCTTCCACGAAACCGAACAACTATGTGTCTGATGAACCAAAGCAGAACCAGGGGTGATGTTAAGTCGACTTAAAACTTGTTAAAGCCCCCCCCCCCCCGTAATTTCATAACTGGCTGTCCCAAGGCCGCCATTCTGTTATGGTTTTTCTCGGTTGTTTTATGTGTTGGTTGTTGATATGTCTGTTGTTGATATATTGTTTGTGATGTCAAGGCTAGCCCGATTAGCACATACATGGGAAATCGCTGCTCACATTGCTGCCGCTGGTGATGCCTTTGGTGGTGACTAATTTTGTTTGTCTTTTCTCCACATGGTGTCTTAGGTGGGACCTGGGATTGAATTATGTCAGTTTCTGAGAATTTCCCTACTCATTTTTCTGATTAATATAACAGTAATAACATTGCTTATTTATGCATGCATGTCATTAAAACGTCGATTTTTACAACAGGAACAAAGGAACAAACAAAAAGTATGTATTCACAGAGCATTTCGTTTCAGAACTTTACAAATGTGATGCATTATATTCTTTTTCATGTCTTAAACGCGCGTCGTTAAATAAAAACAAAAATGTCAAATAGTTACCAGGTCTAAGTTTACAGTATCTTAAAACTAAAGGTATGTCAGGTAAATGAGAAATTATTGAGAGAAACGGTGAACTACATTTGTAAATGGTATTGTAATGGAATATATAATGGATTGATGCTATTTACGTTACTGACGGTAAAAGCGTGTCGTTGTCGAAAGGAACAACCATATCATAATTATTCTTATATCTAAAATGATTTAATGTCAAGATGGAAAATGGAATGAAAGCAAAAGAAAATAAAAACCTTCCCTCTAAGCTATTCGATTCAGGAAAAATGTGCTTAGGTAACGTATATAATCGAATCTTAGGAGCTTACAATTTTAAAATGACTATGTAGCACAAAAGTTTTAACAGGTTACGTCGTTTTGAAAGGTTATTTTTGATAACTATGCTCAGTAGAATCACTCCGTGTGAGAAGGGGACATATCTGTTTTCCTCCCTGAGTGAAAATTAAGAAAAAGCACATGAATATTATGGAAATTGAGTTTGTATTTCGATCAAGTAAAAGGATTAAACACCGATAATGTCTTTTTGAAATCAGATAAATACCTTCCAAGTGTTTGTTTTACATGTCTGAATTGCTTTTATTCTTTATTTGACACTTATATACGGCTGCTTATTTTAACTATTCGCAGAATATATAGTCAAACCTAGGTACTCTTAAGAGGGTAAGTTTTTCGTTGCATATGCTACCGCCATACTTTACCATAATTTTCAGATGTTATTTTAACCAAAATGTTTTGTTGGAATTACTTCCTGTAGGTGTTACCAATCAGTTAAAAATCTTGGTATTTAAAAGTCAAAGTTTGCATGCTAAATCAAATTCATGACCCCAAAAACTATACCAAAAATCCGTTTCTAAACTCCGTTCATTAATTCTGAAACTGGGTTTTTCGCTGCTCATACTTTTATAATCTAATCAATCCACGTAAGACTATGCATAGTGATAAAGCTCGACTTCCGCCGATTTCTCATTAAGGTCTCATGTATCTTAGCCTGGCGCCTGATGCTGCAGTTATGTGCACCAAACAGCAAATTTCAAAAACCTGTCCGCAAACTAAGACCATTTGATGAAAATTGACAGCCTAAAGTCATACATATTCAGATACATTCCACGTGGGTATCACGCTGGTCATTTGGGTAATAACTGTAGTACCCAGTCTGCCAACCTAGTCTCTACACACACCCTACAGCTTCCCCCGCCGACCCGCCCCCTCTTCTTTTCAACAAACTAGTCCCTCGATTATTCTACCACTCCGACCTCTACCCTGCGGCACGAACATATATATATATATATGCAAGAAGACCTTTATGGAAGGAAGAAAAAAATAAATAAATGAATATTTGCAGGGATGTTTATAGGCCTGAAGTTCGCTTCTGAGTCGGATGATACAACTGTCCCGTTGTTTATATGTAGATCTATCCTACTTTTGATAGTTTCCTGAGAAAATATGACACAAACAAATACAAGTATTCAAAATAAGGTAAAGCAGCTGGATCTGATTTTTAATCCTAAAACTGAAACATGTAGCTCACGTAGTTACTTGGTATTTTTCCTCTAAAGACGATTTCCTTTACTGGCTCCCGTCGAGCTATTCAAGATAAACAGAAGCGGGATAGTGAACGGGACACCACTCTTGTACATTGTATTTTTACCAATTCAAGTTTATGAAATCGAAAGTAGCTATGACTATAATGACCCAAATAATTTTTAAAACATTTTAAATGAAACACAAAACATTTTAAAGCATTTTTATGTAAAACTCAATGAAGTTTTACCTAATTAAACCTGGAAAATAGCGGTCATTTACAATGACGAACCTGTAGTGATAAGCTTGCAGCGATACCTCTCTACAAACTTTTTTCATACATATTTTACCATTGAAAGAGCAATGAGGCCTTTAAAAATTAGCCGAACTTTTTTTCTTATTCCTGTGATTTATGGATGGTAGCCTAATTGAGGGGAGGGGTTAAAAGTTGTGTGGGGGAGATTATTTCATTATTCTTTAGAGGGGGTGGGCGGGGGGGGGATAAGAAGAAGGAATAGACTGATTAATGGGAGCTGTAATAAGTTTGAGAAGTGCACGGTTTGATCCTTTTGTCCTTGTATTTCACTTTGCAGTTTTAACGCAACATTGGTAATAAATGTTTTGGAACTTAAGAACTTTATTACATACTGCGGAAAGCTGTAATATTTGCATTAAATTAACGCCAGTGAACATCATAACGTCGCACTGACGCTGATATGACGTCGTTAAGACGTTGTTTGCTGGTGACGATACGATGACGAAACGCTGAAAACCTTGTCCAGTGTGAATTTATGCGGTGTAATCAATTTCAAATTGAGAACAAATTATCAGGATGACAAGCTTGTTGTCACGCTGACTGATTTCGCACGCGCAGAGCATGTGTTAGAATACTAACCCCACCCGTACACGAAACTATTTATAGCCACCACTTTATATGGTATTAAAAGGCGTTTCCAACCTGTCCGATGGACTTAGTCTCGGGTTGAAAATCTGTCTTTTGCAGTTTTGTGCAGGTTAGCCCAGCATCCTACGAAGGACAGAGTCATAGGACACATTGATGAGAAATCGGCGGAAGTCGAGTTTTATCACTATGCACTGTCTTACCTGGATTGATTAGATTATAAAAGTATGAGCAGCGAAAAACCCAGTTTCAGAATTAATGAACGGAGTTTAGACGATATAGTTAAGAAGATATGGAAAATTTATGTCTTAACGGCCAACTTGTCCGCCATCTTTATTTGATTTCATAAAATATGCCGAGGTGGTATCAGTTCTGCGGACTAAGTTTAAGGGTTTTCTTTTGGGCAATCGGACCAATTTACTATTTCTATGTTAAAATGAAATGTGAAGATGTAACAAATACATTATGACATTGTATTTTTCATATCAAGCTACATATTATCCCTCAGAAAGACACACCAGAGTCATCCAATGACCTTCGGCCTCAGATTGATATGTATTACCTCAGAATGCTGTGAGGATTGATATGCAATATCTACAGTATATATGGGCTGATAGAAAAGGTTTTAGAAGCATTCTGTAATTGGTTGTGAGACTGCCATCACTACAGAAATATGAACGCCGTAATTTCGTCGTAAAACATATGATACCGATGCTTTTATTAGAAAATGACCACAATAGAATGTGTTTATTTGAGTATGAAACAAATATATTGATATTATTTGTGTACTTACAGGTTCACGTTCTTCATACGTATGTGAGCCAGTCATATTCAGAGCGAATGGACCTCTCGGCATCTAAGAAGTAAGCTAGCCATTATCATAGTTTGCTATTCTTCTCCGCGGCACAGCCGCGTATAAAGATTATTTCAGTTTTGTTCCACATTTCACAAGATTTCAATGGTCAAATAACGCGAAAAATATCAAAGTTCAATGACTGTTTAATCTTCATTGTTTCCTGTCATACTGCACTGCGTGAATACCAGCACTTTGTCAGATGTTCATTCAAAATGTTTCTCTTGTTAGTAAATTTACAATAGAAATTTTATCGAAAACAGACGCAGATATTCAAACTTTCTTTTTTTCGTTGTAGATCTACTTTCGATTTCTACATTCGGTTTAACCCAGTGGGTACATAACGTCGAAATTACGTCGATGCGACGTGATGAAGTCGCACCGACGTCAGTGCGACCTCATTTTGACGTCATGGGCCTGCTGGGAATACACACAAACAAACATTTTATCATGTTGGTAATTGTTTTGGAATCAGGTCAACCTCAAGCTTAACTCCGGACCGGTCAATTTTGGAATTCCCATTGAACAGCTCAATCTTGAGATAGGTCATTTGACGCTACCCAGTGTCAAAATTACGGTTGCGGTTGCCTACCGACATAGCTCACTTGAGTCATATTCATGAAAGTTATTGTCAACTCTTCACCTAGAGACTTACAAAACACACTTCCATTTAATCTGCGCATACTATTTTTTAAAGAGTTTTCTTGTTTATTAATGTTCTTTGTACTTAGGAAGTTTTTATATTTATTTCATTTACTTTTATGAAATAATCATACGAATATACATGTAGACAAGCATATTTGGTGATGTGGTGCTCCTGTTGTGGTTTATCTAAGTTGCTTTTTTGTTGTGTCCGATTAGATATTCTAATCTTCTAGCACCTGCTTCTTCAGCACCTGAAGGGCCGCGTAGCGCAGTCGGAAGCGCGTCTGACACAAGATCCAGAGCTCTCGGGCTCGATACCAGATCCGGCCACATACTTTCGTTCCTCCTTCCGCTGATTCAAGAACGGCAGTTGCCTGTTACTGATGGAAGTTTAGGAGGTCTAAGCCTGCCTAGGAAAAGTGTGGTTAGGTGAACTGACCGTCCCGACATGACCATAGCTGTTTACCGTGGACGTAAAACAATAAAACAACAACATAGCTGCCCGATTGATTCCTGGGTTTAGTTCATCTGAGCCGTTGGCTCCTGGAGACCTTATTGGATGGGCTGTCTCCGGTATCCATCGTCCACCGTCGTCGTCCGCCCGTCCACAATTTCAAGCCACTTGGCCGATTGTAACCGAATTACATATGTATCCTCCAGGGGTTATGAGAACTAAATATTTACCAAACGGTCCTGGTCACTTGACTAATATGGCCGCCACGTCAATATATACTAAAAACCTATACAAAATCTTCTCCGAAACCAATGGATCGATTTTGGACGGACACACGGCGCTAAATGCGTGCAACTATGGTTACCAACCGCTGAGCCATTTTGGGAACGTCGTTAGGAGAATTAAACTGAACTGAACTAAACAATGGATCGATTGCCTTGAAACTTTGTATGTAGCATCAGATACACAAGTACTACCAAGATTGTTCAAATAATGGCCTTTGGTTGACCCTGACCTTTTTAACAGCAGGGTCAAATTTACTTTCGGAAGCTTTCATATGGGAAAATGTTAGGACATAAGATTTCATTGACATTGTTGGAGATGAGATTTTGGCTTAAACATTGGTATATACAGTCGTCTTACTAAGTTCATTAAAAAATTGTGAGAACAAGAAGTCAAAGTCATCCTTTGACCGTGACCCTGGTCTCTAACATTTCGACAATTTCAAACGTCTCCTCTAAAGCCACTGGGTCAATTGTAACTAATTTTCATAGAGAGCCTCTAGGGGCTAAGGGAAGGAAATTTGTTCAAACGATCCAGGTTACATGACCAACAAAGCACCACGCCCAAATGTTGGAAAATACTCTTCTGCTCCAGAGGCCATGAACCAATGCCTTGAAACTTAGACTGTAGCATTTGGTACACAAGTACTACCAAGAATCTCCAAATATGGACGTCGGATTGACTATGACCATTTTTACGGCAAGGTCAAATATGGGAGTATGCAAGAGAATAATATTTCGTGGACGGTTTAGAAGATTTTGGCCTAAAATAGTTGCTGACGCCCCAGGGATCTCCAGGTGTCTCAACATGTTTTGGCTGTCGAGTCCTCATCCTTGCTTCATCACGGTCTTTTCTTGATTTTAATTGTCGACCGTGATGACTCTCTGATGAGTTAGGGGACCTCCATACGAACCGAACTACCAACTAACTGTGTGCACCGCGGCGGAGGGTGAGGGTGAAGGTTTTGGCCCAGTAAAACCGGTTTAACCCCCAGCAGTTATTACTGACCGTCCCAAGGCGGTACTTTCGTTGCGGCTGCATTTGTATTATGTTCGGTGCTGTTTAATTTATTGTGTTCTCATTTTAACCCTTCTATAATAAAAATAGAAAATAGGTAAAAATAATTGTTAAATGCTTTTCGTATAATTTGCTTAGTCTGTTGTAACCCTTCTGTTGGTCGAAATTATTTAGTTCAATAAAGATAGCTGATATGCCACCTATTTGGGAAAGAGCTGCTGACTCGGCTTATCACTTGTAATTTATTGTTTGTAGGGATGTCTTTGTCAATCTTTCCCTTTGATGTTGGGGATAGGGTTTGAGATCTGATTCAGTCAGTTCCTGAAGTGTAGTTACTCTTTAAATTTTTATGAAGCCAATAAAATGTAGATAGCTCTGATTTTTCTGATCAGTTCAGAAAAATTGTCATTCGTTACAAACGTATTGGATATAACATAAATGTAATGCTACAGTATGCAAGTTCAGCAGTTAACCCAGTCATGGTGAATAACTTTTCTCCCCTCTTTAATTGCACGCTGGTTGGTCAGGTATCAGATGGGCCCGACATAAAGCTACTTAGTTTATGTGGTTGGGGCCGGAGTTTGCCTTGTCTGTTGCTTGGTTATTCGGGGTCTAACTGATGGTTTTCTTTTGCTCCGGTATTTCGGTGGTGTTGTTTGACTTCCCAGGGGTCTCCTGATGTCGCAATACCTTATTTCCGTCGAGTCCAATTTGATTCATCATGTTTGTTTCCGATGATGTTTCATTGATGGGCTAGGAAACCTTGATGCGGACCAAACAGTAACTAAATGTTTTGAACAACTGCAGAAGCAGTGGGCGAGGTTTGGATCCAGTAAAACATGTTTAAACCCCACAGTAATTTATTACTGATCGTTCAAAGGCGGTACTTTCGCTGTGGTTCTTCACTGTTGTTCTTGTGAATATTTGTCTGGTCGGCTAGCAATCTGGCAAGCTGTATAGCTGCCCACTTGCTTCCTGTAGTGCTTTGTAGTGAAAAAATAGAAAATAAGTAAACATATATGTAATTTTTTTGTATTATTTGTATTATGGTTGCATTCATTGGTCTATTCAGTGAACTGCATTTGTTGTGGTTTGGTTGAACCATTACGAGGGCTAAGAGCGAGGTTTGGATCCAGTTAACCCTTGATGCGCCAAAAAGCAGACAGCAAATTACGTCTGCAGAGTTTCAAAAATTTTTTCGTCCAAGCGATATCATATTGAGAATTTGAACACTAGAGGGCTAAAAGTGTAGATTCAGATGAGGTGGCTCATTATGAGCGACCTCATCTGGATCTACACTGTTTGCCAATTTAACAAGTTTAATTTTTGGCGATTTAAGTGTTAAACATGTAAAGCCCCCAGTAATCTTTTGCTGACCGTTCGAAGGCGGTACTTCTGTTGTGGTTCCTTGATGTTACATTGTTCTATGTCCGCTTGTCTAGGTCCTTTGGCGATTTGGTCACCTTTTTGCTAAGGGCGAGGTTTGGATCCAGTTAAACATGTTTAAGTCCCCAGTAATCTTTTGCTGACCGTTCCAAGACGGTAATTCTGTTGTGGTTCCTTGATGTTACATTGTGCTGTGTCCGCTTGTCTAAGTCCTTTGGCGGTTTGGTCACCTGTTTTGCTAACCAATCTACCTTCTGTAGATGTTGATGCTGTTTTTGATTAGGTTAGCTGAATTACCACCTGTTTGGGAAAGACCTGCTCATTCGGTTTACCATGCGTGTCTTTCGTGAACTTGTGTCATTTTTTTCCGTGTGTGTGTGCTTCTGTCCCTATTGATTTTGAGAGCGGGATGTGGGATTTAATTGTATAAATTCCTGGTAATTGCCTATCATTTTACTTCATAAAGTCTTCTTTATGAGTCTATCCAGATTTATGAGCGTTCCAAGGTGATACTTCTGTTGTGGTTCCTTGATGCTGCATTGTCCACTTGTCTATGTTCTTTGGCGGTTTGGTCACCCGTTTTGCTACCCAATCTGCCTTTTGTTTTGTTTTGCAAGTTAAAAATAAAATAGATAGATGTTGATGCTCTTTTTGATTAGGGTAGCTAAATGACCACCTGTTTGAGAAAGAGCTGCTGATTCGGTTTACCGTGCGTGTCTTTCGTGAACTTGTGTCACTTTTTTTCCATGTGTGTGTGCTTCTTTCCCTATTGGTTTTAAGTGCGGGATGTGGGATTTGATTGCATTAATTCCTGACCATTGCCTATTATTTTACTTGGTATGCCTATGCCTTATGAAATCGTTTCGCATGAGGTAACTCATATGGAGAAAAGGGCAAAATCATCCACGACACCAAATGGGAAGGGAACAGAAGCAGCACGTGGCAGCCAAAAATGTAAACAGCAGGAAACACCACAAAATGTAAAACAGCGCGGTCATAAAGCTTACTGTCCACCCAGTAAGCGTCAGCAGTAAATTGTCTTCACATGGTTATTACAGAGCTTGTGTTAACACTTGAAACGTTCTGTTGGAGACACCGTGGCTTCGCTGATTCCTACAGTGATACCATTTCTTAACTTATTTCCGATTAGATGGCCTCAGCCGAAGCATAATAAGGCTTTCAAATACCGGACTTTCATTTCCTCTGACTTATTGCATAGATTCATTGATATAGCGGATGTATTACAATAAGCAGGTGATGCCTACTACTCGTTAGCAACTGATCACACTTATCCATGCCTTTGTTTATATGATTTACGAGTGCGGACTTATATTATTCGGGTATTTTTGCCACTTATGCTTATGAACCAGAGGTTATAAAGCGGTCTTGATTATTTTATGCTACATGTAAGTTTTTTCTTCAGTTTGTTTAATTGTTAATTTCCTGTATTTTCACTTTTCCTTTTATCTAGGTATCTTTTGAAGGTTGTTCACTACGCGGACTCTTACAGGCATTCTTATTTTGAACTAGGTGCAAAATTTTATGACACCAAGTTCACTAACGTGTCGACAAGCAAAGCTGAGCAGGAAGTTCAGACGATCTCAATTACCTCCGATATTGTCTATGATGTTCAGGTATGTTAAATTTGTATGTGATAATGAAAATTCTACGATGTAAATACAAGGTGAGCATGCATAATTGTCTTATCAGTGACTGGACCTTAGAGGTTTGAAACGTGAGTTATGTCTTCTGAATCCCTGGCCAGCACGTGCAGCTCTGGATTTTAATGAGTTTAAAACCTGATGAGATTGCGTAGTTTCATATAGATCGAATGGAATTCGCATAAGAAATACACTAGTCTTTTCTAAGTGGATGATTTCATAATATTGTTGCAAGAAAAAATTTTTTTTTGCTGTGATCAACATAAACAGCCTTGTGAAGGATGGGCTCATGCAGACTGACATTTGCCCAGGAAGAACCATGATGGACTGAAAGTCATTTTTAACAGGCTTAAATGACAACTTGTTTGGGAAAGAGCTGCTCATTCGGTTTACCGTGCGTGTCTTTTGTTTACTTGTGTCAATTTTTTCCGTGTGTATGTGCTTCTTTCCCTATTGGTTTTGAGAGCGGGATGTGGGATTTGATTGTATTAATTCCTAATCATTGCCTATCGGTTTACTTTACTTTAAACCCAAAGCTGGAAGAATAATCGCCGAAAAACAGGCTGGCTTCAGGGCCGGAAAGAGCATCGCAAAACAGATCTTGAACCTAAGAATCCTACTTGAAAAGTACCTTCAACATCAGCAGAAATTGTACTATGTCTGCATGGATTTTAAAAAACAGCATTTGACTGGATATGACAAGCAGCTTTATGTACCACTATGCGGACGTACAATATCAATGCAAAGTGGAAGAATCACATTTAAATAAGCCTTTGTTCATCCTGACCACTTTAATACTGCAATATGTTAGTAGATAATACAATTTAGTAGTCAGTTCTTTGCTTTACTACCGTTTATTGATTGTGGGCCCAGATGGGAAGGTGTTAAGGGTCATTTTAGAGGCCCGAACAGGTGAAAATTTTGTGCCAAAAATAGGCAACAAGCCAGATATGGTTTACCCCCTACCCCCTTCCCCTATCGGTAGTTCTGTAGAGTACAATTTTCTTAAAGCCTAGTATCTTACAAGTATTTTGCAACATGTAAGGTCTCCGGCGATTATCGGGTTACGCAATAACAGCATGTTACAAACGTTAACAATCAAAAACATAAACAAGATAAAAAAAACTATTGAAACTTACAAAAGTATGGAAGTCACATTCACATTTTTAAAATCATAATATGGTCTATAAGAAAAATCCAGTAGCTACAAATTATGATCTTTGAAAGATCATTTTAGCTTACATGGCGTTACATACGTTACATTTTTCTTTACACTTCATTAAAATTGCTGTTTTCTTCCAAAATAATTTCTTCTAGTAAGAGTTTCTTTCCATATTAGACCATAGGTTTGTTTCTGTCTAAAAGGCAATTTATTTATTATTTTGACTCAGTCAATATTATTATCTTATCTTTTATACTTTGGGAGAAATAGGATGGTGAAAACACTACACTCTTAGAAAATATTTCATATCTCAATTATCACTTGCTGGGCCACAAGCCATCTATGGTTACCTCCTCCCCACCTCCTCTCCGTAGGAAGTTTAAAGGTCATGATTTACATAATGCCCAATGTCTTACAAGTATTTTGCATGTTAGCCCTCTGGCAATGGAAGCACTATGCTGTAACAGCTTGTTAAAAACGTTACCCATCAAAACGGGAAATATAATATAAAAATATTGAAAGTTATGTAAGCACGGAAGTCACATTCACACGTTTAAAATTATAATATGTTCTAACACACGTGTAAGTATTCACCCTAAATAATGTTGGGTTAAGTATGCTGGTACATAAATCGCTGTTTCAAAGTAATTGACAAAAATACGAAAAAAAATGAAATGTATCTTTTTTTTCTTTTTTTTTAAGAATATAACCTACTAAATGACGAGAAACTCAAGAAACCTTACATCAGCTGCTGAAGTCTTTAAATGTTATTTGCATTCCAATATATCTTAAGTAGACACTGCTGTACATGTAAATTTGAAGAAACACCAATGTTATGTGTTTTCAAACTTAAAAAAACATCGGATAGTGTATATTTGAAAGGCAGTCTAACAGTAACACGTTTGTAATATGTCTGAGGATAAGATTTGTGAGTAACCTGTTACCACAATATTAATTCCCGGGCGGCATAAAGCATTCATTGTTGTAGAATTACCTTACCACTGGTATTCAAATGGTAAATTTATCTCTTTGAAATACACAAGGGTTCAGCAAGACGTACATAGATCGTTACAGCTGAAGCTTTTCGATCTCAGTCTCACTTAAGAGTGACTTCATAAAAATGATTTTATTTTTAATTTTAATTAAATGAAGTAAGTATAAGTTAATATATGATGCAACTTTCATAATTTAGGTTTAGAGTCATAAAAGGGATAAAATCAATTTTGCTACCTGTGCTGAATGATTGAGCCATTCAACTGCCCTACATAGAAATATGTGACTGTGACTGCCAGGTGAGGCAATCAAAAGCAGTATCAACTCGGCTGACCGGCATTAACAACATTATTGCTATGCTGTCAGTCGCTTCTTCAGCCAACAGCCTCTTTGCACAGTAAGCGCTTTGCATAGGTTAGAAAACGTGTGGCTCCTGTGATCATAACTTGCATGTTAAATTGTTATCTACGTGATCTGTTTACACAGCCCCCATCGAATGTATTGCTACATATTAACAATATGAAAATTTAAGGATTATAGAAATGGACATTGTTTATAACGCAAACAGCATTCTGTCATCATCCTGTTGAAGTTCTATTTATGATTCTGTTGATACAAATATGTAGTTGTAACTACCAATGACTAAAGATGTTACGAAAGACAAATTTCAGTCTGACGATTTTCAGTATGTAAGCTTCTTAATACCAATTTTCTGTAAGCACCAGGTTTTTCAAGAAACGCAAGGTCGGAAGTTCTTCTTCAAACTTTGTCACTTTGTGTAAAGTCAGACAAAAACAAATAATTGGCATCTCATTTTTCGTTTGCCTTCTCGTTGCCATGGTAACCACGTTTTTCTGTTTTTGCAGAAAAAAATGCCAAAAAATTCAATAGAAATTTGCGTTTTTTGCTCTTGTATATCACCGAGTATAGACAAGGCTGGATCAAAATCTCGTGAAATCTACAAAGTAGAGACCTATGTGATTAATATGAAACATCACAACAACTTTGTTTGAACGTTATTATTATATTTGTATATTTACTGGTCCTCAAATGTGGGTGGGGTAACCAGATATCGCAAAACACAGTTTTAGGCATTTTTAAGCATCACTTTATAAAAACGCACACTTCTATGACACGTTTGCATACTTTAAAATAAAAGAGGAGACTTTCAATTTTTGGAAAATGAAAAAACAGAGTAGGGCAAAGCTGACATCAGACCGTAACCATGGGAACAAGTCATACCACATGCAAAAAAAAATAAAACTAAAAACAGAAGTTTACACTGAAACCACACTATTATAATCAAATTAAATGCATTGCAGCTATAATTACTGGTCCAAATGCTGTAGAACTATTAATTTTATATGGTTTGGTGAGAGTTTGGCACCTCAAGGGTTGAAAGTCCCTTTTGTATGCATTTAAAGAGACCAAAAAGGGGCAAAATATGGCCAAAATTACCATACATCACTGATAAAAAATAAACCAGAATGTATTTGTTTCTAATATTAAAAGATTCTTTTATGAAGAAACTGCTATCAAAGCTTTTAAAAGCAGCGGCTTTACCTTATCTGAAGTTCTATTTTTTATTTTTTTTTTATTTTCATCTTACTGCCTTTCTGTTTTTTTCTTCTCTTTTTTGCATTTTGTAGTTTTATATAACACAAGTTCGTGTATGTTACTATCTTTCAAACTCAACTGTAAAAATTCTATAAGAAAGATGCTGAGAAATGCCATCATGAAAAACTTTGATTTTTGGTATAATAACCAAGTAAATAGCAAACCCAGGTTTGCATGTTCAGAATATGTCACGTTCTAAACATTACAATTTGAAGTATATAAAGTATTGTGTGTTTAATCACGTATAAAACACTCCTGATGAATCCCTAAAACTAATCGCGGATGAAAATGTAGATAGGCCCAAGTACACAAAATATCATAAGAACTGCTAGACTTATATTTGTTATTGTTTTCTACGTGAAAATGAAAAAAAAATGATTAGAGATATCATAATGAACGATCTTATACATTAATGCTATTTACATCACTAATAGTATTAGCTTTTATGATAAAGAATAAACAAGAATGTATTTGTTTCTTAATATTAAAAGATTCTTTTATGAAGAAACTGCTACCAAAGAAAATAAAATGATTTTATCTAAAAAAAATAGATTTTAACGAATATAGTCATAGGTAACGTATATTACCGATCTTTATGGCCGAGTGAGATGCTTTCAAAATACTCTGCCATCGTTCCTTGCTGTTTTAATAGGCTAACAAATTCAATATTAAACTTTGCTGTTATTTTCAACTGCAACAGTGAAATTAAAGCACTTGAATTATACTGCAAGTGATAACTGCAAATATGGAACATTTGTAAGATGTTACTGTGTCCAACATCATAGTTCTCACAAAATATATAAGATAGGATAATAATTTTTGCATATCAGAAAAGATGAATAAACTGCCTTTAATACAGTAATAAATATATGGTCCAATATGGAAGGAATAATTTACATAAAGAAATATTTTGAATGGAAATAGCAATTTTGATGGAGTGTAAAGACAAATATCTCGTATATTACACCATGTTAGCTAAAGTGATAATTTAAACATCATAACGTTTAACTACTGGATTGTTCTAATAGAATCTACTATAATTTTAAACATATGAAAGTGACTTGTCTTTTTTTATATAATTTTCAATATTTTAAGCTATGTTTATTGTGGTAATTGGTAACGTTTATAACAGGCTGTTACAGCGTAACACCCGATTCGCCAGAGAGCTAACATGCTGCAAAATACTTCTAAGATACTGGGCTTATAGAAAATTATGGTCTACAAAACTCCCCCTTGGGGGTAGGTAAACCATATCTGGCTCACGGCCTATATATTCCAGAAGTAAAATAAAAATTGTGTGTGTTTTGAGTGGAAATTTCCCTCCTTTCTCCTTTGGAGGCCCCTCTTAAAGGCTAACATTAGTTTGTTCACAGCATCTGTTGTTTCCTCCTGTATTCTCATATGCAAAGTTTAAGATTTTGTCAATAAGTGCAACCCCGATTTTTGAGCCCTTTCTGTGCCCCTTTTTCTGTAAAGCAAATGGCCTCAGAGCATACACAGTGTCATAACACAATGCATAATATATTCAGAATAGCTTTCGAGCATATTTTGTGTTGTCAGTGCTGTTTTTCTAGAAATGAAACAAGATATTTATGAGTTTTTTTTATTGAAAATGTCACTTTTCGCCCCTTTTGGCGCCCCTTAATGGCATAAAATTAATTTTTTCACAGTATCTGTTAATTGTTAACACAAGAGTGATATTGAAATAACAATTCTGACTGTATGAAATTGTTCTTATCTCACCACATAGAAATAAATGAATCTTTTTTTAACAATATTTATTTTTGTAGTTTTTCAATAGGGGAGGTTTTGTTGCCATGGTTACGACTATATGATGGTAACTTCCCATACATGTCTTTTCGTTTTATGAATTTACAAATCCCACTGTAAAGTTTATTAGTATGCATATATGTCAGAGTGCCCGCGCAACTTTGGTGTACCAATTCAAAAATGCCTTAAAATGACATTTTCTAGGATCTGCTTACCCCACCCACATTTCATGGTATGTGAGACTACAACAGCAATTCAGTAAGGGAGATATTTAGACTTATTATTATTTATAAAAGTCTGTATTTTTACAAACAAGACATATATATAGTCCAAATAATAGCAATTTTGGCAATACTAAAATGACTAAAATGTCCAATTTTAAGAAATTTTGGGTTGATTTTTGGCCAAAATCTTTGGAAGCCGTTACCATGGCAACGGAAGTGTGAATGAATGAAACAGCGGTCATTCATTTGTTCTTGTGAAAGATCTCACACTGTCAGCAAGTTTGAACAAAATCTGAGTCCATGCGTGAGCCACCCCTATTATAAAATTCTTGGTGATTACAGAGAATTGATATTAAGCCGTTTAAAGTATCTCAATCCGCTTCGACGCTATGTGTATGTATGTGTGTGTGTGATTTATTTTGATATCGCCAAGATTGTTCGATGAATAACATTCAATCCTGGGTTGCACGCAGCATGTATTTATTTCATTTCCTTTCTTAAGCTATATAATGTGTAATTGGGATCAAATGCATTCCAAGTGTCAGCAGACTGAAACACAAACTTAATATAAGAATCATTGTATTGCAGAAGGCACTTTTACAGGTGCTATTGTCGCACTATCTCCCAAATTTAAACTTTCACGCGGACCGAACAACTATCTTTAAGTTTTGAGCCATCGCAGAAGCTGGCGTTGGATGGACGTTGGGATTCGTAAAACCGGTTTAAGTCCCCCAGAATTTCATATTGACCGTTCCAAGGTTGTGCTTCTGTTGCGGTTCCTAACTGTTTCATGTGTTTGCTGTCCGTTTTTATTACTTGGTTCGCATAATATCATGTTGGTTATATTTAGGTATTTGAATGACCACTTGGTGACCTGTTTGGGAAAGAGCTGCCCATACAGTTTACCGTGTGTGCCTTTCGTCAACTGTTGTCTATGATGTGTTCAGTTCTTTCTCTTTTAGTTTTGAAAACAGAGTGTGCCATCTAATTGTGTCATTTTCTGAGCATTGCCTATCTTTTTACTTCAAACAAATTGATTATTATTGTTACGCAGAAGGTTTTACACACGCTCGACACGGGTGTAGAGCTTTATGCGTCGCCAGGACGGCGGAGGGTGACTTCCGGTTAAAGGGTTATCTACCAGTGTATTTCACTAACAAGGAAACTCTAACAACGTTAGAATTTTTTGAAGTATATATATATATAATGTAAATTTTATATACAACAATACAATTTACAACTGTCACAATTACAATAATATACAACACATATCAGTTCATGTCGCTGGCCCAAGTAAGGTGTTTGTTTCAAATATGTAATCGATTTGCGTACAATACGCAAATAGATTACCGTCTGACGTCAACACCGTACTCGGCTCAGCGCCATGAACTAAAGGAAAACACAAAGAACAAAAAAACGTTAGTTTGAGCTCATAGAAAAAAACAAGGCCTTATGTTGGTAGACTTCAATTCGTCGTTCCCTGGATCATGTCATGGGCCAGTCCATATATCATGAGGAACACCAACTCTTATTAACACGTGCACGATTATATACTGGTCGCTCCCTGGATCGTACCAGGGACCAGTCTATATATATTAAAACACCTTAGTGGACGAACACTGTCCCACACTTGATGTGACCTTCAGATCTAACACAGAATCTGGCAAAACTGTGCTAACTACTTCCGCCTACATTTTGTGCTTCCCGCCTCTGCTAAGGAACCATGCACAAACGGCTATGTAACTGCCTCTACCCGGGTTGGTATTAACCTGGAGACGTATATCAAATCTCCAGGTGAGACGTGGCTCTAAGCCCTAACAGCTGACTGCCGGACTTGATGTGCCCTTCTAGGTCTTAACACAGAATCTGGGCACACAACAATATAACATCCATCAAGAATTAAACAGCCACGTCTAACTTTTCATTAAAAGATAGGCGTATAAATACTATGCGTCTCACATTAAAATCATGCAACACGCTTTCCACAATCAAAAGACTCGTGAAGGTATTCACCTTAAAATCATGCAATACGCTGTCCACGAGAGGTATTCACAAACAACCCATGCATAACGTAGCCACAATTTCCGTAAATGTTTTATTACCACAGTTACCCTAAAAACTGTAGCCTCACTGATTGAAAGGATTAAAATAATCTCGACGACATAGTGGACGATTAGATCCATTTCGTAACATAGGTTTCCCCTTAGGGAGAAAAAAACATAACAATGTTTCTTTTCTGAAATAGTACGAAATGCGATCGAATCGTAGGCTATGTCAAAACTGGAAAACTAGCTATATACACAACAACGGTGCGATGCATAACGTGGCCAAACTATCTACTAAGGTAGTCCGCCCCCAAATTATCTTGGCAACAGATCTATCTAATCCCAAAGTCAATCAATTCTCTGTGTCGTACCTGTCTTGCCTCAAATGGAATGGGGAAGTATGGGTAAGTCTGATCGAACACTAGGTGGAAATCGCCACCTTTAAGTGTATCAGACGTAAAATTAACGTTGTCTTTGACATTACACTTACTTCGCACGACAGATCCCACAGGATCCGTTGCCTCTGCCTCTAATCTACTATCGCCACCGTGTTCTTCTATGTTTGCTTTCTGAATCGACGTTACGTCGTCGGGGTTTACGTTTTCACGTATGAAGTCATATTGGGATACGTCCTCTGACGTACAAATGTTAACTCTTTGGACATTCGGATCACTGTGATCCTCTGATCCAACATTGTCACGTGCATTAACAACTGCAGACGACACGTTCTTTTGACGTTGAACGTACTGCTTAATCATGTTAGCAGGATAAGTATTCACGACGCCCTTGACGTTAATCTTGTAGTTCATTGCATTGACTACTTCGACAACTTCATATGGCCCGTTCCATTGAAGTAACAATTTATTGCACTCATTCGGGAGTAGCAAAAGTACTTTGTCTCCGACGTCAAACTTACGCGACCTCGCGCGTTTATCATAATAAGCATTCTGCTTACGTCCATTTTCCGGACAATATCCTGTGCTAACTTACACGTTCTTTCTAAACGTTCTTTTAGATCAATAACGTACTGATACGTCAATAACGCACGTTGGTCAGTTTCCTCTACAGACCATAATTCCTTTAATATTTTGCATAGGACCCCTAACATTACGCCCATACAACAGTTCAAACGGGGAAAAACCTAACGACTCTTGCGGAACTTCCCTTACTGCGAATAATAATGCTGGGAGATACCTGTCCCAGTCATTCGGACGTTCTACGCACATTTCACGTAATATCTGTTTCAATGTATCATGGAATTTCTCCACGGGTCCTTTACCAGTAGATTGATAAGGAATAGTTGTCAGATCTTGAAGCGACAACAACCTACTAACCTCTCTCATGACGTCAATCGTGATCTTACTATCATGCTCGATTAGCATTTCACTCGGTATTCCTAATCTACTGAACATCTCAACTAACGCTTCGGCTACGCGTCCCGTTTCAATGCCGGGTAACGCTACCGCCTCGGGATATCTCGTCGCATAGTCTATCATTGTTAAAATATAGCGGGATTTCCTGTCAGAACGAGGTTCTATCGGTCCAACTATATCAACCGCGACTCGTTTAAATGGTGTGTCAATCTGTGGCAACTTTCCTAAAGGTACCTTAGTGACACGACCTTTTTGAATAGTCCTTTGACATATGTCACAAGATTTACAAAACCTTGCCACATCACCACAAACTCCAGGCCAAAAGAACTCAGTTAAAACTCTATCCATAGTTTTCTTTATGCCCAAATGACCTGACATCAAGGTTTCGTGCGCCAATCTTAACACCTTTTCACGAAAACCTTCAGGGATAATAAGTTGCAAAGTGACCTTGTTTCCCTTAGTAAACTGCCTATACAATAAATCTTTCTTTCGAATAAACTTAGTTTCACCCCGGTTCAATCCACGACTAATCGTCACATTCCCAGATTCCACTCTTTGCCTTATGCCATTCAATTTAGGGTCAACAACTTGGGCCTGCTTCAATGCCTCCTTATCACTAGCAATAATTTGATCAGGAACTTTAAGTTTCCTATAGGCCTCTTCACCTTGCTTAGCTTGTGACCTAGTCAATGCCGCCATTGCAAAATGGGACATATCGGGAAGTTTTGACCCGTCAATATTTCCAATAACCAGGTCATACAATGTATCTTCCATGCACAATGCCTCAGTTTTTCCTGTGAAAAATGGACAATCTATGTCAACCATTGCTAAGGGATACCTTTGGGTAGATTCATCAATCAAAGTTACATCAGATTCTCTACCAAGTAACTGATCATTAGAAACCAAGTTTTTACGAACGACACACCCAGTACAACCTGTGTCCCTTAAAACTACAACAGTCTTACCATTAACCGTACCCTGCGCTGTTGGTAATCGCGACCTTAAAAAGTAACAGACACCTTCCCTATCCAAGTTATCATTGATTAATGGACTTTCTTCCTTACTCATATACAGACCTTCAATTTCATGAGACCTATTCATTGTAGTTTTACAAAAGCTCATTTGATGTCCGCCACCCCGACCACGTCCGCGGGAATAACCCCGACCACGGCCACGATCTGAATTACTACCTTTCGTCTGTACAGTATCGCTCTTACTCTGTGATCTTTGTGTCTCATCTTTCGGTGCATAACTACTCCCCTTACTTCCGCTATACCCGCTTGCACTTGCACCTACCTCCGCACTGTATGCTTGCTTCCTATCGGGATTCTTAAAACATTTATATGTTAAATGTCCCTTACCACAAATACTACATTTTATCTCTGGCTTCGCACTCGGCTTATTATCAGATCTACTCTGAGTTACGCCCTTACTATCACGCTGCCCCTTATTAACACAAGCGTAGACACCGCCACGTGCTTCTGCAAATAAATCTGCTTCCCTAGCCATCTCACCTAGATTCGTGAATGTTTTCGGTTTCAAATGAACATATAGTTCTTTACTACAGGATTCTAAAAACTGATCCCTAGCGAAAAAATCGCAAACAGCTTCATAAGACTGGTCTACCTTCGCCATTTTCAACCATTTATTAAGATACGACCTAAGTCTACTACTAAATTGAATAAACGTTTCCGACTTTTCAGGCCTATCATAGCGAAATTTCTTTCTAAATCCGCGTTCAGTCATATCAAAATTCTTTAACAACGCATCTTTCAACTTGTCATAATCTGCTGCATCATCTACTGACAATCTATCGTAAACATCAAGCGCGCGACCTTTAAGTAATGCGCTTAAATATGCAGCCCAAACGTTTTAATCCCATTTATTCGCCGTCGCGTATTTCTCAAACCTTGATAAGTAACTATCCATTTTGTCCTTAGTTTCATCAAAATACGGTAATTTGGGATCTCGCGCATGCGCTAACTTTTCAGCCTTCTGTTTTTCTAATTCAACTCTAAACGTTACCTTCTGCAACTCTATCTGATTTTTTAACTCGCGTTGCTGCAATTCAAAACTATACTTCAACTTTTCTAACTCGACTTCGCTCGAAAACTTTGCTTCCTTATCGCTTTCGACTTGAGACAACCTAGCTTCCCTATCTTTCTCGGCTTGCCGCTCTATACTTTCAATCCGCGCCATCTCGATTTCCCTATCCGCCGCAATCTTAGCTTCTTCCGTCGCGATCCTAGCCAATTCAATTTCCCTGTCTTTATCGGCCTGCGCAATCTTTTCTTTATCAAGTGCCCTTACCGCGTGCCTTTCTGCTCTCTCAGTCTCTTGCTGTTGCTTTACAAATTCCTGCAAAGCCTGCCCCTCATAACCTAACTCCTTTCCCGTCTTAACTAACTGATCCATGACGCTTAACGTAATGCTCACGTTAACTTAACTGAAACCGACGTTCACTTATAGTCACACACGTTAACTAAAACGTTAACAATAATAATAACAAACTAATCCAACTAAAACGTTGATTAATTAGTATACTCGCGATCTAGACGTAGCCATTAAAGTTACGTTCATAACAGACCGGAAATGACGTCATAAACTGACGTTGACTTTGCCGAGAATTACTTTTCACTATTAGATGACGTAATTAGATGACGTAAATAACCCACATTACAATTACGCCGAACTTGATCTAGCGTATCGGATATACAAACGTAACGTATGTAACGCAACGTATTAACACTGACACGACAACTGTACGTCCTACATTACAAAACCTTATAAGATACCAACGGTAAATCAAACTTAAGATTCCGCTATTAGGTTTAATTCATTGTAACGATATTATATAACGTTACGAGTGACCTACGTTACTAAATCAGGACATAAAATGGACCTCAGTAACGGTTATGACACAACGTACAAACGTTTGAATTAATGAACTAACAGATTGTCATGCAACAGCAGTGCCAAGGTACTCAAACGGACCTTAGACTAAATATGTATCATCCGTGCCAAGACAATTCAGGTCTATATACCTCAGTTTCCCCACTCAGATATGCAACCTGTTACATTCTATCACAAATTAATGCATGGGCTATCGCACTTCATCACGCAGGGAATAAGGATAGTTGACCTCAATTGAGTGTAGGTTACATTTACAAAGAATTTAGTGGCAAAATTGTTCCCCTAAAATTCACAGCCATACGTCACCTTAGAAAAGAACAATCAGAAAGTCAATAATAAAAAAAATGTCTGACAAAATTGTGCCTAGATTCTGTATATATTGTCAATGTGTTACACTGGCAGATATTAACCGGAAATCAAATCCCGTTACTTCATGACACCATGTTACGCAGAAGGTTTTACACACGCTCGACACGGGTGTAGAGCTTTATGCGTCGCCAGGACGGCGGAGGGTGACTTCCGGTTAAAGGGTTATCTACCAGTGTATTTCACTAACAAGGAAACTCTAACAACGTTAGAATTTTTTGAAGTTTATATATATATAATGTAAATTTTATATACAACAATACAATTTACAACTGTCACAATTACAATAATATACAACACATATCAGTTCATGTCGCTGGCCCAAGTAAGGTGTTTGTTTCAAATATGTAATCGATTTGCGTACAATACGCAAATAGATTACCGTCTGACGTCAACACCGTACTCGGCTCAGCGCCATGAACTAAAGGAAAACACAAAGAACAAAAAAACGTTAGTTTGAGCTCATAGAAAAAAACAAGGCCTTATGTTGGTAGACTTCAATTCGTCGTTCCCTGGATCATGTCATGGGCCAGTCCATATATCATGAGGAACACCAACTCTTATTAACATGTGCACGATTATATACTGGTCGCTCCCTGGATCGTACCAGGGACCAGTCTATATATATTAAAACACCTTAGTGGACGAACACTGTCCCACACTTGATGTGACCTTCAGATCTAACACAGAATCTGGCAAAACTGTGCTAACTACTTCCGCTTCCCGCCTCTGCTAAGGAACCATGCACAAACGGCTATGTAACTGCCTCTACCCGGGTTGGTATTAACCTGGAGACGTATATCAAATCTCCAGGTGAGACGTGGCTCTAAGCCCTAACAGCTGACTGCCGGACTTGATGTGCCCTTCTAGGTCTTAACACAGAATCTGGGCACACAACAATATAACATCCATCAAGAATTAAACAGCCACGTCTAACTTTTCATTAAAAGATAGGCGTATAAATACTATGCGTCTCACATTAAAATCATGCAACACGCTTTCCACAATCAAAAGACTCGTGAAGGTATTCACCTTAAAATCATGCAATACGCTGTCCACGAGAGGTATTCACAAACAACCCATGCATAACGTAGCCACAATTTCCGTAAATGTTTTATTACCACAGTTACCCTAAAAACTGTAGCCTCACTGATTGAAAGGATTAAAATAATCTCGACGACATAGTGGACGATTAGATCCATTTCGTAACAATTATCAACTCACATAAACAAATCACTTCCGACAATATGCACATGTCTTTGCCGTCATAAATGTATACGAGATCGAAATCGGCATTTGAATGCTCTATCAATTTTTCTTCTGAAAATCATGGTTATAAATTCAAACTAAGGACAATTGGTAACTACAATAATACAAATTTCAGTAAGATTGATGCTATTGGGTGTAAAAATATTTCGAGACTCGATCGTCATATATTCTGTCCAGGTGTGTTGTCAAGCACCGCCGAAACCGTTTTGGCAGCTTTCATTTGTATTATTAAATGAGGGAAAACTTACCTTGTAAAATATTGCGGCCGTTTATATGGTTCCGATATCCGTGCTATGACGTAGGTTGGTACCCCAGATTAAATGACTTGAAAAAATATTTGTTTGGGAAAATCTGAAGTTTCTGTTAAATTTTGGTTGGTTGATTTGATGCTTAACGTCCACGGTAAATTCTGTTAAAAGAATTTGCTATATGTTATCATAGCAACTATGAAATTACGAACTGTTATGCTCAGTAACTCGGTAGAATGATGTCTCGATGACGTCACTTTGACATCAATATGAACTCGAAGTTGCTATGGTAGAATGGCTATGACGCTATTGGTATAGGAGCATGGCAAACAGTATATGCCATGCTCTGCGACCTCTACAATGGCATAACAAACTAAAATTCTTTCAACAGAATCTTCAGATTTATTTCGCACAAATAACTATTCTCAAGTCAGATAATTCTGTATAGTATATATATGGGCAGAGTCGTTGCCAGGAGGTTCAGCCATGGATTCGTACCGCTGAGTCTCTTGGACACCATCGTTATGCGAAATGAAACAACATCTAGGTTATACGGCGCGCCGGGCCAAGTGGTTAGCGTGTTTCATTTCACCCAAATGTCGCGGGCTCGACTTCCTTCGGTGACACATGTCCGATAGATTTTCCAAATTCTATAGACCAGGAAATCCGCGCTCAGTGCGCTCCGAGCTTGAAAAAGTGGTATCAGGGTGTCGGATCGTGACTGCAGTGTCACTGATCATCGGCGGTGGCGTCCGCATTATCAAACCGGCAAAACTGTACAGGTTCACGCAAAACACAGCATACACTAAGGTTATATGTCTAATATAGTTTGGTACCCAGGGACTCAAGCACAATTGGACAAACAACAACATGATAAGTTTGACAATCTCGGGCCAGGAGGTGCAAGTGATGGATCTGTCCCCTTAAGCCGCTTTGAGAACATCATATGAGAATAATAATACTAAAAAACATATCATAAGTTAATCTGTGTGTTGACAGGCCAAGTACAGTGTGTTCTTGAACACATGCACTATGTCTGACTCCTGATTCTTAGGCAGGGTTTTACAAATAAGAAGGCGTAAGAAACTCTACTAGATATTGCAAGGCCATGAAGAATGCATATTCTGAAATCAATTCAATATATTTTCACTGATGTAAATGAAAAATATACTAAGGAACTTATTTGTAGAGAAGCTAAAAAGAAGAGGAATCTGGGATGGTGGGGTGGGGTTAGGGGAGAGGGAAATAGGGAGATTAGCACTTGTCGGTCTGTCATTTTAGTGTTGAAGTACATTTGTCTAGAGGCTATTAGTCTGTTGGATTGTATTCGATCGCGCAGTCGTACAACATTAGTGTCTGTGTGTGATGTGTCCGAGGGTACTAATTTGAGTTGAAACGAGCATATATTGCCCCGCTGGCGGTGCTCTCGTTTGTATGTGGTCCTTCTTTCTGAATGCCATTTTTTTACAGTTTAATACTGGCTTTGAAATGGCTTATATAATTTTGAAAGCTTCGGTTAGATCTTAAGCTCACCTGAGCCGAAGGCTGACAGGTGAGCTTTTAGTATAGCCATGGTCCGTCGTCCGTCCGTCCGTCTACCATTTTCAAAGATCTTCTTCTCTATACTGCTTGGCAGATCAAAGCCAAATTTCATATGGAGCCTTAGTAGGATGGGGGAACCAAAGCTTGTTCCCGGGGTCTGGATCACATTAACCAAAGTGGCCGCCACGCCCATATATGGTAGAAACCCTTCAAAAATCTTCTTCTCCAGAACCGAAAGGCCAATAGACTTGAAACTTGGTATGTAGCATTGGGTACTCGGGCCCATCATAGTTTCTTCGAATGATGACCGTAGGTTGACCTTGACCTAATTTACAACAAGGTCAACTTTGGTACATTATGCTTTTATATGGGAAAATGCTAGAGCAGTGAATTTATCAGAAACTATTTAAATTTAAAGAGTAACTACGAGGGGCATTTCAGAAATAGTGTAAATGAGTCTGCCATTCCTAGGAATGTTGACCGATTTTAGAAATTTATGTCTTAACTTTTAGGTACATATATAACCAAAAGGCTTTTATGCAAAAAAATTGAGACATTGACATTTTCTTCAAAATATACCTTGATAATTGTTGTTAGGGTAGAGACACTGGGTATAAACGGACGAAATATTTATGTGAAGACAAATTCATATTTTCTTAACTCTGGATACAAATAGGTCTGGCTTGATACCTATACTACCTGTGTAACTGAAAATATTTCAGTCTAATAGTCATTGTATCAGCTTTGCTAAAACATAAGATTGACCTTTCAAGAAAGACTAATCGTGAAACAATCTGCATTTCTTATGACGTCACTTCCTGTGCTAAACTGAAATGTATTGTAAACTCTTTAAGCTTCGGTTTTGAGGTCATTTTATGTGAAATTGAATGTTTGCTGACAGATATGAAACAAAAAAATGAATAAAATTTAATTCGTCATGCCTTTTTTCTGTAAAAATATCATTTAACGGCACCGTAATCTCTTTTGTCAGTGGCCTACCTGATTTTTGTGATAATTTTCCCCACCCACACAATATTTCAATGCCAATATGTCATATAAAATGACAAGTCTTTCAAGTCTTGATGTATGAATTTTACTTTCAATATGTCCCTTTAACTTAATACAGCAAAGAAAGTTAAATATATTCAGTATGGGTCTTTTTATTAGAAGATAATTTCGTTTTATCATTTTGTATTTTACACCAATTGCTGCTACTTTGCAACTTCCGGCGTGGAGTTTCCATATGTCTCACGCAGTTTCATCAGTCATATGATGCAAATTGTAACAAAACATAGTGAGCTAATCATTTCAATGATAAAATGTCCGTTATTTATTGAAAATAAATGTGTATAAGTAAATAATCACAATTTTTTTATATAACACATTAATAATTTTTTGCTTTTATAGCCGCGTAGCAGAGGAATAAGCTCGTTTATTATGTTGCTTGTGTAGAATCTGAAGACGATTCCTGTTTAACTTTCTTATTTTACATTTAAAAGACAACATTACGTGTTTCTTCACTTAATATATCATTGCTTCATTGAGTAAACAGCAAAATAACACAAGAGACTTTCAAAGAAAATCTACAGTTTCCAGTATCCAGACCCTTATGACGTAAAAGCATGTGCTGTCACGCATGAGTGACTTAGAAATTCTTTTTGCACACACCATTCTTAAGCACTTGAATTGACCTTTTCAATGATATATAGAACTTCTACTAAATATCAACCAATAGGATACCCTGAGATCATTTACATTATTTCAGAAATGCCCCTTGTACACTTCAGGAACTGACTGAATCAGATCCCAAACCCTATCCCCAACATCAAAGGGAAAGATTGACAAATACATCCCAACAAACAATAAATTACAAGTGATAAGCCGAGTCAGCAGCTCTTTCCCAAATAGGTGGTCCTTTGGCTATATTTTGTACAAAACCGTACTATTTCTGCAACTGTTTTACAAAAATTAGCTCGTAGACACTGTTCTTATATTAAAAATCATAAAACTAAACACTTGGTCTCTATTTCTTGTAGATCCCACAGTATATAAATGATGTAAATAAAACAATGGAAAAGGTCAATGATTAAACTTTATCTTGTAAACCCCTCCCCCTCTCTCCCAAGCCCCCTCTCCAAGCACTTATACACTAAATGATAATATTTATTTTCAACTGAAAACAATGTTTGCGCAAATATTAATGTTAGATCAGTCGTTTTGCTTTGCACACCGATTAGCGCAATTTTTGTTTGCGCGTCAAACGTCATGCTGTATTGCATTTTGGGTAAGTGTTTCTCCATCTGCTATGACGGGCCTCCACGAGAGCTCAGGACGAGAGAGAACTTGACATGTTGAGAACGAAGTCAGAGGTCGCGCACTTACGGACATGTGACAAAATTAGTTTAGTCCAGAAATTCCAACGCAAAGAAAAATTTGCGCAAAATTTGCGAAAAGAAAATGAAAAGAGCAAAACAAAAATGGTATCGGTAGAAAGAAAAGAAAGATGTAGAGGGTTTTGTACAATGAAATCAAAACATAAATAAACAAACTACTGATTTATTGACGTTTTTTTTTCTATTTTACTTGGATCCAACTATTTATGTAAGCCAGTATTTTCACTATTTGTTTATTATTTTTGAAAATAGTAGTTTTTTTTATTTAAAGACAAGAGTTTATTATATAAGGAAGATTAACTGCCACAGTGCCATTCTGTGTCTTGATTACATAGTGTCAAAACCTCCATTCAGCGGAAGAAATTATAAATGGTAAATCTGTTCCACTGATAGGTTGATTAAATTTTCACACCTTTACTTATACAGGTAACATAAGCTTTTGCTGAGAATAGACCTGGCAGAGAAGTCCTGTCTTTAGGCCAAGCTTGGAAAAATCTTTCAATGTAAATGTTTCAGTTGCCGCACATACCACATACAGAATGTCTATGCTTCTTTGTCAGTCCACATTATATGCTTTATTTCTTACAAAGAAATGAGCTCTGAATTATTCCGAAAACTTGCTTGGACAGACTTAGTTTGCGGGAAACTCAAAGTGTAATACAAGGATACCTTATAAGATTCCTGTTATTTCTTATGGCATCTAAATATCATCTGCATAACTTGATTGACACTTGCAAAAAAATTGAAAGGTTTGGAAATCCGATTGTGGACAGATTTAAACCCTAAAACAACTTTAACGCTTTTAGTTAGATCCTGACACTATGGCAATTTTGGTGATTCCCATCTTCGAAATAGGCCGCTCCATTTATTCTATCCAGGTATGTATAAGGTATATGGATACACCCTTATGTTTTCCGCCACTTTTTTCAAAGAAAGACAACTTTTCTTGTTTTCAGTTTGCTTCCCTGGGCATCGAAACCCTTCTGAAACTAAACCTACTCTTACAGATACGAAATATATATTTCTTCCTTTAAGACTTGGCACGGGGGGGGGGGGGGGGGGTGGACTAAAAAGAGATTGTGGAGTTGCTTCCCTTCAAAGTATATTCAAGCATGTTAGCAAACCTATATACAAAATTATAGACTGATTGGACTTTCCATAAGATATGATTGACCACGTTAACAAAGATTTGTGTTTTTGTCGCCCGGCATAGGCGGACGGGGAAAACAGAAATGAAATTCGTCCGTCCGTGTGTCCGTTTGTGCGTCCATCCGTCCATCTTCCTGTCCATCCGGAACCTTGTGCCTGCAACTCCTACAAATTTCATCGGAATGGTTTGAAATTATGCAGATTGCCTTTCTATGATATGAATATGTGCATACTGTTCAGCAGTTTTGACAAAATGTTATGAACCTTGCTGACATTGACCTTGTGTCCGCTACTCCTGCCATATCTTATCGTAATGATTTTAATTTTACAGTTTTTTTTCGTGATATAAGAGATGTGAAGGTGAGGTTCCATAGTCTTATTTTTGAGACAGGTGTGCCCCCTTTTCAACTTTGGCATTTTTCCAACTTATGAACCTTTTGCCCTAGAGAAAAGATTTTCGGAATTCATCTAGTCTTGAGCGTTCTTATAATAATGAGGAAATGTTGTGTCCGCTTTGAAAGAGTCTTCCCCCGTTTTAAGTGGAAGAAATTCTATCCTTATGTCTGCAAATTCTCGTATATCTTTCACTGGATTGTTTTGAAACTATGCATTTTGTCTTTATATGCATGAGCATGTGCTTTTGAATATTTGAATGGCCTATTTTGATAAAGTTATGACCCATGCTGACATTGTGTATGCAACTCCGGTTGCATTTTTAATCGGGTTGAATTTGAATTACGCAGTGCTTTTTACCATGGTCAGAGTATGAGCATGAGATTTCAGATCTCTCATTGTGCTATTTATGAGAGAGTTATGCCCCTGTTGATATCAGTCTAACTTCGGTGACAGTTCTTCTATGGACTTTTATTAGGATCTGGATGGGGAGTACCAAAGATCGCGAACCATTAAAATTTAAGCCCTTTAATCAGAAATCAATTAAGTCGTTTGCACAAAAATTGTATAGTTCATAATTAAGTGGCTTTATCGTTACATTTAACCCCTCCCCCAACCCCCTCCCAACCCCGCCCCCCCCCGCCCCCAAATAATTTATCACTAAAAAAGTCCTTACTCGCTAACCGTTAAGCCCCATCCAGACCTTCTTTTATTTTATACAAGTATTAATTAGGATTAAATAGCTGTTTTCCTTGAAATAAACAGAGCAAGGGAGTTTTTTGTGCTAAAATACACGAACTTTCTTATGCTCAGCTTGTCAACTATTCCTCTTTTTTGTTTTACAGGAGCTAACATTCAGTAATGTCTCAAACAGCTCATATGTGAAAGAAGTACAGACATTAGCAATAACTACAGCTGGATTATTCAGACTTGGACTTTTTGGCTCATACACAGGTAAGGCTCAAATATAAGAACACATACACAACTTGAGACAGCTTTAATTCTGGAGTAAAATATTTGATGGCTTTCCGATTTCGATACAAAATAAAAGCAATGTGCTGTTGCATTAGACTAATCTTTAGAATCAGCTGTACAGGTTGTAATGACGAAATTCAACAACATAGATCTTTTTTGTACAAATTAGATATCAAAAACGCATGGAACACAGTTTTGTTTTTATCCAAATATTGATCACGCATAAAATTTATAGTGCTCTCCGGATATAAAAACATATTGTTGATAACTCGTTAAAACCCTGAACACGATTAATACTATTTTTTTGCATCTCGCCTATACAATAAATGACAATTTTCCACTATTTAACTCTGCCATATGAGGCAGTCAGTCTGTGCGGGGATGGAATTCTCTTTCAAAGATAACATTATTACGTGCCATAATCTGTCATTTCTAATAATGGCATCTATATTTCTATTGTGTTCGGTGATGTTAAGTGAATTCCTTTTGAGCCACAACCTTAAGAATTTCACTTCAAACCTGAGTTATATAGTCCTCCATTTGATGTATCAATGGGTGACTGGAAAAAAGATGGAATTAGAATACTTTTAAACAATTAAAATGTTTGAATTCAAAACTTAATACTTTTGCTGTGAAGTGCGTAATTGTCCGCAGGTTTTGTGTAGTTACTAACAATGTAAATCCCTTTTCTTTACCTGACAACCTGAGTCACAGGGTTTATAAGTTGTACGTACTAAACTGAGATCAAAGAATAATCACATAACATTTCACTAATAGATATCAGTTTTTTCATGAACACGTAGGAAAAATTGTCGTTTTGTAGCCCATTAAAACTGAATGTTAAACATTTTCAAACTGAGAATGAACAGACTCAGTACGTCCAAATTTGCAATATTTTTCTCCTTGATGTGTTCCTTGTTTTCAAACGATCCATCCTTTTACAATTCTTGAAAAAATATTCCATAAATATTCTTGTACAACTTGCAGGACCTTTATCAACTGCTGATGATGAGAGTATTGTGGAACCCCAGATTAATTCAATACCAGTTTTCTCTAGTGACGAATCTGTTTCTGTCGCCAGGAACGCTTTTTACCCAGGAAACGTTTCATTTACCTTCACTTTTAAATCTCGAAGAGGTACGTAGAAATGTACACAGAGATAAATTTCTGCTATACAGATTAATATTTTAACTGCTAGGTAAATGCACATCACAGGAAAGGCCACAGTTACAGACGAGGAGAGAAGTGCAAACAACACAACATAAAAGTGCACATCTTCTATACAGACACTGCAATCCAACACAGAGGAAATGTACATCATTATAGCAAATATCAAAAGCCCTATGAAAATAAACAAACCATTTAATATACCTCTATTTTGACTGTTTTCCGTTTTAAACCACAATACAAAACAGAATAAAAGGGACTGGTGCGTCCAGTCTTGGAGAATGGCAGTTCAGTTTGGAACCCTAAAAGTATACTTCTTCAAGATGAACTTGAGAAGGCGCTGAAAAGGGCAGCTAGATTTGTAAACGGGAAATTACACATAATAAACTGGGAGTATGAATGGCATTCTAGAGAAACTTAAGTGGGAATCCCTAAAAAAGGGAAGGAAAGACAGTAGACTTATAATGCTTTACAAAGGTCTGAGGAGTGCAACCAGTATACCCATAAATGACCTTGTTCCCCCAAGTAGGCTTACCAGGAATCATCATTCCATGACATTTCAAACCCCATTGGCTGGGACTGACATTTACAAGTCCAGTTTCTTCCCACCAGACTATTAGAGATTGGAATTCCCAAACAGATTCACTTATTTCTGCTGCTGAGGGTGCAGAGGATTCAGTTACTAAGTTTACTTCTCTTATAAGGGCTAGGGACTAGCTTCCCTGATTCACAGGTCCTGGTGAATGATTGTCCATGGACGTATCACCAGTAAACAATTCTGATTCTGATTCTGATGGCGCGAAATGTACAGCTACAAAGGTTACCACAATGCTAGAATTACATTAAACAGGATGCCCATCAGAAGTATTTACCTCGGAACGTTTAGTACCTTAAGTTACAGGAGACTTAAACTAGTTCTTTGCTTGCACCTGACAATTCCTTTTGCAGCTCCTAACTCTTTGTTTAGTTTGGTTTATATATCCAAACATTATTTTGTACCATCTTTACAGATGTATGTGTCCTAGAGGCCATGGTCACACACTTAGACAGTTTCATATATGTTTTGTGTTTTTAAGATCTCTGTATGATTTAAACCCTTTGTTTTTGGCATGGTGATAGATAATGGTCTCAAAGTTTTATTCTATACCCCCCCTCCACCCATGACTATGACCCAGAGGTCAAGGTGTCGGACTTGGGCTTTTCGTGTTGTAGTTTTGCATTAAGGTTCTTAGGATCTTATATCATCTAAACTCTTTGTTGAGTTTGGTTTCTATTTCAAAACTTTATTTTTGTACCATCTTTACACATGCCTGTAACCTAGACGTCATGGTCACAGACAGACATTTTCATATATGTTTTGTGTGAAAGGTTTTGAGATCTCATATCATCATCCAAACCTTCGTTGGGTTTGTTTTATATTTGGTATGATTAAAGGTAAAGGTGTTGGTCTTAAAATTTATTCTTTATCATCCCCATACATGCCTTCACTCAGAGTCAAGGTCACAGACATTTGATTTTCCATGTTTAATTTTTGAGTTAAGTTTATATCATTTGCTTGTTTTTGCCATTTTCTTCTATTATAGGACTTTTTGATGTATGACTTTGTTAACCTTCAGGTTGCAACAATTAACATTATCTGGATGCTGCTTTTATGGTCAAGGTCATATACTTAAACAGTTGCATCAGTGTACTGCTTTATAATGATTCATATATTTCAGATATCCTTTAATAGAACCTTTTGATTTATCACTTGGTTAGTGTTAGCTTGCAGAAGATTAGTTGACATACTATGTATGCTGCTGCTGACTAAAGGACAAGGTCACAGACTTTAAAATCAGTATTTTATATGCATCAAATTTTTGTGTTTAAAGTTAAATGCATTAGGCTGTGGCACTGGCCGGGGGTATACGTGAGCCCTTGCTCACTTGCTCTAGTCTACTTCAAATAACAAAACAAAACAGAAAACATGGTGGGCTGTTGTACACGTGACCATATCGTAGAAGACCGACAATAGACAGGCAGACATAAGAACTTGTAACATTAGAACGATCAGTGATAGATTACTTGGTTGGGTGTTACGCAGAAGGTCTTACACACGGTTGACACGGGTGTAGAGCCTTATGCGTCGCCAGGACGGCGGAGGGTGACCTCCGGTTAGAGGGTTATCGACCAGTGTATTACATTAACAAGGAAACTCTAACAACGTTAGAATTTTTAAGTTTATATATATGGTAATATAAATTCTATATAATGCAATTTACAACTGTCACAACGACAATAATATACAACACATATCAGTTCATGTCGCTGGCCCAAGTAAGGTGTTTGTTTCAAATCTGTAATCGATTTGCGTACGATACGCAAAGAGATTACCGTCTGACGTCAACACCGTACTCTGCTCAGCGCCATGAACTAAAAGGAAAATACAAAGAACAAAAACGTTAACTAAGCTCACAAAAAAATAAGGCCTTATGCTAGCTGAATTCAACTGGTCGCTCCCTGGATCCTACCATGGGCCAGTCCATATATTATGGGAAAAAACCACTTATATCATATCGCGCACGCACTTATATACTGGTCGGTCCCTGGATCGTACCAGGGACCAGTATATATATTATGGGAAACACCTTAGTGGTCAAACACTACTGGTTTACCCTGTCCCACACTTTCAACAGCCAATCACCTCGACAACATCGGCCGACTTCGCCTAGTATACGTGCATCCCGCCTTGGCTAGGACTCTTGAGCAGTAGCAGTAGTATTTACCTGGAGATGTATATAGAATCTCCAGGTGAGAAGTGGCTCCAAGCCCAAACAGCTGACTGCCGGACTTGAAGTGCCCCTCAGGTCTGAATCTACGCACGACAATATAATATCCTTCGTCTTTGAATTAAAAAGCCACGTCTAGATTTTCAATAATAATTTACGAATATAAATACTATGCATCTCACCTTTAAATCATGCGACTCGATTTAAGCATGTAGGTATTCACCTTAAAATCATGCAACACGCTTTACAGTGAAAACTGCCACGTAAGGTATTCACCAATAATCCATGCACGATATAGCCACAATTTCCGTAAATGTTTTATTACCACAGTTACCCTAAAAACTGTAGCCCTACTGATTGAAAGGATTAAAATAATTTCAACGACACAGTCGACGATCTGATTCATTTCGTAACGGGGGACGGGGGCGGGGGCTAAATCTTCTTATATTGGATCCAAACCCTCGCCCTTTGCTTCAGCAATGGTTCGAAACACTTAGTTAGCTGTTTGGTCTTAAGGAAGTTTCGTAACCCATCCTTGAATTACCACAGTAAACATATAAACCACGAATAAGACCGATGACGACTCGACGGAAACAACGTATTGCGACACCAGGAGATCCCGGTGGTGTTAAACAACACGACTGAAATACAGGAACCAAAGAAACACATAAATTGAACCCCAGTTGGCTAAGCAACAGACAAGACAAGCTACAGCCCAAACCAACTAAAATAAATAATTCTATGTCGAGTCCATCTCTGAGTCTGATGCCCGACCCACCAGCGTTAAATTAAGGAGGGTAGCAAAGTTATTAACCATGATTGAGTTAAGTACTCATAATGCAAACTGTAGAATTACATTTAAGTTATATCCAATAAGCTTGTAACTTATGATATTTTTTTCTGAACTGATCGGAAAATCAGCCCTAATTACATTTTTTAAAGTTTATCAATTAAGTCACCATACAATTCTTGTTCCAACAGGCCCTGCTACTAAGAGTTTTTAATCCGACATTGAACTTAGGCACCACTTCATGGTGTCGGCGATAAAGATTTGAAAAGGTGTTTCGACGTTTATGATACCGATAGCCCTTTTGGAAAAGTTTAGCTGTTAAATTTTATTACGGGTATTAAAATCAGTCACATGAATAGTCGCTCTAGCAAACCGAATGAGTTGAGAAATGTAAACCCCATAGGAAGCAGAACGGGGTACGTCACCATCTAAAAAAGGAAAAATGTACTATGTCAAAATCAAAGTCATCGTGTTTATCATTAATTTTGGATGTATCAAATCCATTCGAAATAGATAAATGAAAATGCAAAAATGGATCTTTGGTATCGGATACATTAGTGTTGTTTAACTTTTGTTTAACTGCAGCTAGAGTGGATAAATTCAATTCACCATGCCTTCAAGGTAAGGATTGTCAATATTTAAAGAATCATCTAGTAGATATCAATATCTAGAGTTAAGTGCTTCAATAATTTCGGCCTGTTTATTTTTAGAATGAGAAGTCGTGAGATCTCTTTCATAGCAAAATAAAAACATCAAACCAAATCAGCTAAAACAGGAGATGCAAATTGCAAATATAAAAAAAAAGACATAAAACAGTGTAGTATGTTGTACATGATGTAATTTATACATGTTTTCATCTTATTCAGGTGATTTTCCACCAATAGAAGTTATAGCAGTGGCTGATAATCCTATCCCAAATGTGACTATCACCGATGACACCAAAGGGGTACCTGATAGTAATACAGTGGCTCTGATGTTGGAAGGATCAGTTTCCATGCCATTTTCTCTTGTTGCCTTAGATGCAAGAAAAGTATGTATGATTCTTTATTTAGAAATAAATTATTTGAAGATGAAATGAATCAGAGATCGGGCTGTTCATGGTGCTAATATTTTCTATTTTCTCGCAGAGATGACATACTGGCCGTGTTGTGAAAAACTTTTATCAGGCGGGCTGTGCACCGCTAGATTTTGTCAAAACATGCACAGATTACTTTTGACCCCAGCATTTAGATGAGAAACGAGTCGGAAAGACAACATTTTCCTAACGTGTTTTCGAGTCTCCGTTGCACACCCCTGGATACACTCTCTGTGCAAACCCTCCTGCAATATTTAGAAAAATAAGTTTAAACTCTACATCTTGATTTGCGTTTTTCTTATAAGGACCTTACTTCAGAACGCGATAGGATGACAAACTTATGTTAGGTCAGGAGCTCTGAAATATGTCAAATCTTTGTTTGCTTTAGCGATTGTCAACTTTTAGCGTTTTAGAATATAACCATGCTTTTTTAACCCTTTTTTTGCGTCAGAGTATAGAGAATGTAGGCACCACGTTTGCGCAACGCCGTCGACAGTTTTAACGAAGGCTTTTGAGCAAATTTTTAAGAACATAGAGAGAGGGACCTTGTGTGCACTGTTTGTAGATTTACTTACTGATAGATACATGTATGAGCAAATCGGACAAAGACTTTGCCGGATTTCGGCGCTTAGTCGTTGCTTAAATTTGAAAATTTAAGGGTTTCGCCATCTTTAGATACAACGTTGATAGAATGATTCATTCGTTGATTTACAGATAAAGAAATTAGTTTCATAAAGACAAATCATTAAATTTAACAATGCCGAGTGAGACAAAAAAATAAGCATCAACTCGATTATATTCGGTGTCTCAGTAAGTTTAATAGTCTGTCACACAAAATATATATATATTTTTTGAGGTACATAACTAAGATACATCTAATATTTTAATTAGAATGACACTCATGGACTTATAAATCTTACAGCTGACCAAGCCGTGTATTCCAAGGCTTTACTTATATTGTAATTGATCTTTATGGTGTGCCTTTTAAGCTATTAGGCGCAAAGTCCACTTGCATGTAATTACTAAAATACTACAGCAAGTGATAGGTTTTGGCTAAAGTTGAATTGACTCAGAGTGGATGATCACGTAGTTTTTCACGTTACACAAAATACTTGAAATCTTATGGAAACTAACGCAGAGAATGCTTACGAGTACTTTAAGATGGTACAATCGTTTTTACCAAAAATCAAAGATATTTTCCTATTAAAGCCTTCCCTAGATCCGAAGCCACAACAATGTTCATAGATATCTAGAACACCAATGCCTTCTTTCGGTTAGGGATATCGGGAAAAGATTAAATGCAAAAACTCTTAATACCTACGCGCAATCAAAAATATCTTCTTAACGTATTTATGAATAATGTTAAACTTCTAATGTTAAAGTTGCGGACATTAAGTTTTATAGGTCGATATGATTGATCTTTATTTAATTAATTGCAGCTGGAGTCTACAGTAGATAGCCTGTTCAGTGCTCAATGCCCCGATTTCTTAACCGGCGGTGGTTCAACAAATATATATGAGAGTTTTGAGCATTACAGAGAAAATTACTATTACAACATAGGTACCATTACCAAAGACACTGATCCCTTCTGTGGTCGTTACACTTCGAAAAATCCGGACTATTTGTATTATGTGGAAAGCAAAAGGGCTGGAATCGCTATGACTCAGTTTAGACAGGTACATATTACTTCATAATCCCTAAATATCAAATCAGAAATGTACAGCCAGCCATTGAAGACCGAGACTTGACTGCCCCTTAACAAGGATGCGTGTCTGCACGGCAACAGTTATAAAAAATCTCTCTTGACCAGACAAATGAATGTGGAAACGTCTACTAAATAAAAAAGTAAAGAAACGGTTTACATTTATGATCACTGGGCTCCTGAGAAAGTTTGAAAAGGGAGTTCAATTGTTGTCAGGTAATTATAATACATTCTGATTCTGATTCGTCTATTTCATGTTTATTTTAGTAGCACAGAAGAATTAGTAGGAATATTTTTACCAAAAATATCAGTTCACCAAATAACAACTTTTTAAACTGAGAATCTTATCAAACAATTAGTGAACTTCTCATTGTTACGAAACGGATCGGATCGCAGGCATTTTCAAGTCTAAATTCTTTTTAATTCTTTTCAGTTAGTAGGGCTACAGTATTAAGGTAACTGTGGTAATATAACATTTGCGGAAATTGTGGCTTATTAGTTTCGCTCGGGTAATTTATGAGATCGAAGTATTTTTCTTTCATACAGTATGTGCACATAAGCTGAGTTCCCGCTTTTGATACTTGTGGGTGAAATATTTCGTGTCAGGAATGTTTTTTACGCATTCTGACATTCATTTAGACTCAGTTTTTGTTCCTAATTTTTTCAACATAGTATTCGTGGATGTAGGACATTATTTGACAAAGTTATCAATTTTACCCGTTTCAAGAATTGTGAATATATCAGTATTTTCCAGTTTTCCAGTAGAACTATTTTAGGCAGTTACTATACTCAAGCTGGTTTTCACAGCAATAATGTTTTTCATGATTTCGAGGTGAGATATCCAAGCCAATGTTTAGTATTTGATTCGGATCGTTTTTAGAAGTGGCTACAAAATTTCATGACAACGGAATATCATAGTGCCTAGTTTCAGAAGATCAGCTCTGGAAGGTAAAGATTTTATGTATTTGTTCAGAATAGGTTTTGCTAAGAATGAAAAATTGTGACTTCTGATTGATACAGTATGATGAAGGTGTATCAATACGGTGTGATTAAGGTGTGATCGATAATGACCATGCTGCGCATGACATTTGCATTTTGTAGGTTGCACTAGTGTATATTTGACGTCGAGTGACGTCAGTTGCCTTTATGTTATTGCGGCGTCATCACCTTTTACATTAGTTTCCTGTATACGTGGCCTATAAGATTGATTTATAATCGAACTAATTTACAAACTCGACGTCAATTGACGTCATAAGCATGCACCGCATTAGGAGTTTTCATATGTTATAAACAGTAACATTTGGTCGTCATGCGTTTGATTTGCCTTCACTAGATGACGTCTATGGTATGACATAATTGGCGTCGTGATGTCAGATCAAACAAAATGACCCCAAATGTATTAGAAATACCTATTTAACTATTTAAAGGATCTATTGTATGGCAGATGATCATACGTTTAGTTTAAAGAAGTGAATGAATAGACGCGCAAGTTAGATTTTTGGTAATTGTATTTAATGTAAAAAGTCATTGTTTTGATCATTCATGTTTTAGGTGGGATATGTCATGGTAGTACCTGTTGACGTCAGTATACTTCTTGACAATATATGACGTCAGATCCTTCGACGCACACGCGTGGTCGGATCTACGTTTCTTCATTGTTTGTTAAGCACGATTTTAGCTTTTCATCATGTGCGCGAGTTGTGTCTAGTAAAACGGCTGGCGTGTGCGCGTTATGCCCGGTATTTGCCGAGGGCGTTGTATGGTATTTCCAAGACAGGCCCAGGTCTTACGTATTGTTATTATGTTGTTACAATGTATTAAGTGTAAGTTTGTTATTTTTAGGCACTTCAAGTCCGGCAGTCAACTGTTTGGACTGAAAGCCATTTCTCACCTGGAGATACTACCTTACAAGTCATACTCCACTTGAAATATCTCCAGGTTAATACCAGCCCGGGTAGAAGTATAAATACGACGCAGCCAATGCAAGAGTTCTAGCCCAGGCGGGACGCATCGGAAACCTGTGTAGTCAATCACTACAGTCAATCACTGTAGTGATTAGAATCGATGGTCGATATTTGGACATTGTGAACCAATTGTGTTCATTTGTGTTGGTCCATTAGTGCGATATTGGGATATTGCGAGTCGATAGCACTCACTACAATTATCATTTAGTGCGCGTTGTGGAATAGTTAGGTGTTTTACCTACAATACAAAGACTGGTCCCTGATGAAATCCAGGGAGTGACCACTCTCAAACGCCGGCAACATTAGAAAGGCCTTATTTTTTTCGTCGTAGATTTAGTTGACGTCTTTTGTTCTTTTGTGAATTTTCAGTTCATGGCACTGAGCCGAGTACGGTGTTAGCGTCAGTCAGTAATTGATTTGCGTAACAGATCAATTACAGATTTGAAACAAACATCTTACTTGGGCCAGCAACACGAACTAACATGTGTTGTATATTATTGTTGATGTGTCAGTTGTAAATTGTATTTGTTTGTATATAGAATTTACATAATCTCACATAAATTTCCAAATTTCTAACGTCGTTAGAGTTTCATGGTTAATGTTGTACATTGGTTGGTAACACCATTGGCCGGAAGCCACCCTCCGTCGTAGTGGCAAAGCACAAAGCTCTACACCCGAGTATAAACTTTCTGCGTAATATGGTTTCAGAAGTGGGATTGATTTCCGGTTAATATCTGCCAGTGTTGGACATTAACAATATATAACGAAACTAGGCACAGTTATATCAGTTATTTTTCATTGTCTTTGAAATTATTTTTTTTAGGTGACGTAAATTAAAAGAGTAACTACACTTCAGGAACTGACTGAATCAGATCCTAAACCCTATCCCCAACATCAAAGGGAAAGATTGACAAAGACATCCCAACAAACAATAAATTACAAGTGATAAGCCGAGTCAGCAGCTCTTTCCCAAATAGGTGGCAACTCAGCTATCTTTACTGAACTAAATAATTTAGACCAACAGAAGAGTTACAACAGACTAAGCAAATTATACAAAAAACATTTAACAACTATTTTTATCTATTTTATATTTTTATTATACAAGGGTTGAAATGAAAACACAATAAATTAAACAACTCCGAACATAAAACAAATACAACCGCAACGAAAGTACCGCCTTGGGACGGTCAGAAATAACTACTGGGGGGTTTAAACCGGTTTTACTGGGCCCAAACCTTCTCCCTCACCCTCCGCCGCGGTTCACACAATTAGTTAATAGTTCAGTTCGTATGGAGGTCCCCTAACTCATCAGAGAGTCATCACAGGCAACAATTAAAATCAAGAAAGGACTGTGATGAAGCAAGGATGAGGACTCGACAGCCAAAACATGTTGAGACACCTGGAGATCCCTTGGGCGTCAGCAATACCACTGGAACACTGGAGCAAAGGAAGACCACCAGTTGAATCCCGGTGAGCCAAGAAACAGACAAATATCCGGCCCCAACTAACTAATATATAGCTTTATGTAGGGGCTATCATAGAGTTTGAACCCCGACCCACCGGCGTGCAACTAAAGAGGACAGCAAGGTTGCCAACCGTGATTGGGTTAACCACTAAGCAAGTTTGTTTGCATTGATGTGAATTTTAGGAGAGCAATTTTGCCACTAAATTCTTCGTAAATGTAACCTACATTCAATTAAGGTCAACAGTCCTTGTTCCCTGCATGATGAAGTGCGATAGCCCATGCATTATTTTGTGATAGAATGTAACAGGTTGCATATCTGAGTGGGGAAACTAAGGTATATAGACCCGAATTTTCTTGGCACGGATGATATATATTTAGTTCTTAAGGTCCGTTTGAGTACCTTGGCACTGCTATTGCATGACAGTCTGTTAATAAATTTAAACGTTGTGTCGTTAATGAGGTCCATTTTATGTCCTGATTTAGTAACGTCGGTCAACCTTTACGTTGTATAATATCGTTACGATGAGCTAAACCTAAAAGTAGAATCTTAAAGTTGATTTTCCGTCGGAATCTTATAAGGTTTTGTAATTTAGGCCGTACAGTTGTAATGTCAGTGTTAATACGTTGCGTTACATACGTTACGTTTGTATATCCAATACGCTAGATCAAGTTGGGCGTAATTGTAATGTGGGTTATTTACGTCATCTAATTACGTCATTCGATAGTGAAACGTAGTTCTTGGCAAATCAACGTCAGTTTATGACGTCATTTACGGTCTGTTATGACCGTAACTTTAATAGCTACGTCTAGATCACGAGTATACTAATTAATCAACGTTTTAGTTGGATAAGTTCGTTATTATTACTGTTAACGTTTTAGTTAACGTTTGTGACTATAAGTCAACGTCGGTTTCAGTTAAGTTAATGTGAGCATTATGTTAGGCATCATGGATCAGTTAGTTAAAACAGGAAAGGATTAAGGTTATGAGGGGCAGGCTTTGCAGGAATTTGTGAAGCAACAGCAAGAGATCGAGATGGCAGAAAGGCAAGCAGTAAGGGAACTCGATAAAGATAGGATCGCGGCCGAGAAAGAAAAAATTGCGCAGGCCGAAAAAGATAGGGAAGTTGAGTTAGCTAGGATCGCGACGGAAGAAGCTAAGATTGCGGCGGATAGGGAAATTGATATGGCGCAAATTGAAAGTATAGAGCGGCAAGCCGAGAAAGATAGGGAAGCTAAGTTGTCTTCATGAGTTGTGTCATTTTGTCGAGTGAAATTGAGTTAGAAAAATTGAAGTATATTTTTGAATTGCAGCAACGTGAGTTAAAAAATCAGATAGATTTGCAGAAGGTAACATATAGAGTAGAATTAGAAAAAACAGAAGGCTGAAAAGTTAGTGCATGCGCGAGATCCGAAGTGACCGTATTTAGATGAAAGTAAGGACAAAATGGATAGTTTTAAATACTCGACGGCGAATAAATGGAATAAAAATGTTTGGGTCGCGTATTTGAGCGCATTACTTAAAGGTCGCGCTATTGATGTATATGATAGATTGTCCGTGGATGATACAGCAGATTGTGACATGTTGAAAGATGCGTTGTTAAAGAATTTCGATATGACTGAACGCGGATTTTGGAAGAAGTTTCGCTATGTTTAATAAATGGTTGAAAATGGCAAAATTACAGCAATCTTATGAGGCTGTTTACGATTTTTTCGCTAGAGATCAGTTTTTGGAATCCTGTAGTAGGGAATTATATGTTCATTTGAAACCGAAAACATTCACGAATCTAGGTGAGATGGCTAGGGAAGCAGATTTATTTGCAGAAGCACGTGGCGGTGTCTTCACTTGTGTTAATAAAGGGCAGCGTGATATTAAGGGCGCACTCAGAGTAGATCTGATAATAAGACGAGTGGGAAACCTGAGATAAAATGTAGTATTTGTGGTGAGGGACATTTAACATGTAAATGTTATAAGAATCCCGATAGGAAGCAAGCATATAGTGCGGAGGTAGGTGCAAGTGCAAGCGGATATAGCGGAAATAAGGGGAGTAACTATGTATCGAAAGTTGTGGCACAAAAAACACAGAATAAGAGCGATACTGTGCAGGCGAAGGGTAATAATTCAGATCGTGGCCGTGGTTGGGATTATTCCCGCGGACGTGGTCTGGGTGGCGGACTTCAGATGAGCTTTTGTAAAACTACAATGAATAGGTCTCATGAAATTGAAGGTGTGTATAAGAGTAAGGAAGAAAGTCCATTAATCGAAGATAACGTGGATAAGGACGGTATCTGTTACTTTTTAAGATCGCGATTACCAACAGCACAGGGCACGGTTAAGTGTAAGACAGTAGTAGCCTAAAGGGACACAGGTTGTACGGGGTGTGTTGTTCGTAGAAACTTGGTTTCTAATGATCAGTTTCTTGGTAGGGAATCTGATGTAAGAATCTGTAGGGTATCCCTTAGTAATGGTTGACATAGATTGTCCATTTCTCACAAAAACTGAGGCATTATGTATGGAAGATACGTTGTATGACATTGTTATTGGAAATATTGATGGGTCAAAACTCCCTGATATGTCCCATTTTGCAACGGCGACAGTGACTAGGTCACAAATTAAGCAAGGCGAAGAGGTTTATAGGAAACTTAAGGTTCCTGATCAAATTATTGGAAGTAGTAAGGAGGCATTGAGGCAAGCCCAAGTTGTTGACCCCAAGTTGAATGGCATAAGGCAAAGAGTGGAATCTGCTAATGTGACTATAAGTCGTGGATTGAACCGAGGTGAAACTAAGTTTGTCCGAAAGAAAGATTTATTGTATAGGCAGTTTACTAAGGGAAATAAGGTCACTTTGCAACTTGTTATCCCTGAAGGTTTTCGTGAAAAGGTGTTAAGATTGGAGCACGAAACCTTGATGTCTGGACATTTGGCCATAAAGAAAACGGTGGATAGAGTTTTAACTGAGTTCCTTTGGCCTGGAGTTTTATGGTGATATGGCAAGGTTTTGTAAATCTTGTGACATTTGTCAAAGAACTATTCAGAAAGGTCGTGTCACTAAGATGTCTTTAGGAAAATTGCCACAGATTGATACACCATTTAAACGAGTCGCTGTTGATATAGTCGGACCTATAGAATCTCGTTCTGACAGGAAATCCCGCTATATTTTAACAATGATAGACTATGCGACGAGATATCCCGAGGCGGTAGCGTTACCCGGCATTGAAATGGAACGCGTAGCCGAAGCGTTAGCTGAGATATTCAGTAGATTAGGAATACCGAGTGAAATGCTAATCGAGCATGTTAGTTAGGTCATAATTGACGTCATGAGAGAGGTAAGTAGGTTGTTGTCGCTTCAAGATCTGACAACTTTTCCTTATCAATCTACTGGTAAAGGACCCGCGGCGAAATTCCATGATACATTGAAGCAGATATTACGTGAAATGTGCGTAGAACGTCCGAATGACTGGAACAGGTATCTCCCAGCATTATTATTCGCAGTAAGGGAAGTTCCGCAAAGACGTTAGGTTTTCCCCGTTTGAACTGTTGTATGGACGTAATGTTAGGGGTCTTATGCAAATATTAAAGGAACTGTGGCCTGTAGAAGAAACTGACCAACGTGCGTTATTGACGTATCAGTACGTTATTGACTTAAAGGAACATTTAGAGAAAACGTGTAAGTTAGCACAGGATATTGTCCGGAAGATGGACGTAAAGCAGAATGTTTATTATGATAAACGCGCGAGGTCGCGTAAGTTTGACGTCGGAGGCAAAGTACTTTTGCTACTCCCGAATCAATGCAATAAATTATTACTTCAATGAAACGGGCCATATGAAGTTGTCGAAGTAGTCAATGTAATGAACTATAAGATCAATGTCAAGGGCGTCTTGAATACTTATCCTGCTAACATGATAAAGCAGTACGTTGAACGTCAAAAGAACGTGACGTCTGCGGTTGTTAACGCACATGACAATGTTGGATCGGAGGATCAAAGAGATCCGAATATTCAAACAGTTAACATTTGTACGTCAGAGGACGTATCCCAATATGACTGCATACGTTAAAACGTAAACCCCGACGACGTAACGTCGACAGAAAGTTCCAGCGAACATGGAAGAACACGATGGCGATAGCAGGTTAAAGGCAGAGGCAACGGATCCTGCGGGATCTGTGGTGCCAAGTGTAATGCCGAAGACAAGGTTAATTTTACGTCTGACACACTTAAAGGTGGCGATTTCCACCTAGTGTTCGGTCAGACTTCCCCATACTTCCCCATTCCATTTGAGGCACGACAGGTACGACACAGAAAATTGATTGACTTTGGGATTAGGTAAATCGGTTGCCAAGATAATTTGGGGGCGGACTATCTTAGTAGATAGTTTGGCCACAATACGCATCGCACCGTTGTTGTGTATATAGCTGCTTTTCCAGTTTTGACATAGCCTACGATTCGATCTCATTTTGTATTATTTAAGAAAAGAAACATTTTTGTCATGTTTTTTTCTCCCTAAGGGGAAACCTATGCTACGAAATGGATCGAATCGCAGGCATTTTCAAGTTTAATTTCTTTTTAATTCTTTTCAGTCTGTTGGTCTACAGTATTTAGGGTAACTGTGGTAATAAAACATTTACGGAAATTGTGGCTTATTAGTTTCGCTCGGGTAATTTATGAGATCGAAGTATTTTTCTTTCAATACAGTATGTGCACATAAGCTGAGTTCCCGATTTTGATACTTGTGGGTGAAATATTTCGTGTCAGGAATGTTTTTTACGCATTCTAACATTCATTTAGACTCAGTTTTTGTTCCTAAATTGTTCAATATTGTTTTTTTGTGGGTGTAGGTCATTATTTGACAAAGTTATCAATTTTACCCGTTTCAAGAATTGTGAATTTACCAGTATTTTTCAGTTTTCCTGTATTTTCCAGTTTTCCAGTATATCTATTTTAGGCAGTTACTATACTCAAGCTTTTTTTCACAGCAATAATGTTTTTCATGATTTTGAGGTGAGATATCCAAGCCAATGTTTAGTATTTATAATGTTTGATTCGGATCGTTTTTAGAAGTGGCTTCAAAATTTCATGACAACGGAATATCATAGTGCCTAGTTTCAGAAGATCAGCTCTGGAAGGTAAAGATTTTATGTATTTATTCAGAATAGGATTGGCTAAGAATGAAAAATTGTGACTTCGGATTGATACTGTATGATTAAGGTGTATCAATACGTTCTGATTTAGGTGTGATCGATAATGACCATGCTGCGCATGGAATTTGCATTTTATGGAGTTTTGTAAGTTATGGAAATTGTTTTTATTATATGCCTATCAACGATACACCCTTTGAACTGCATGTTTTCTGGCCATCTGATACAGACAGCTGTATCAAACTAACGTTTTCTGAATCCGTATCACTATCCCTTAAAACGAGGCTATGTCTTAGCTCCAGCTTTAGGCGCGAAATTTTTAACGTTCATCGTAGAAACGAGAACCAGATAAACGAAACAAGTGACGTAACGTCAACAAACACGTCAAAAGTGCGCCTTAATAGCTCAGTCGGTAGCATTTGTCTCACAGCTAGCTACATACCTTTGCCGCTCAGGTTCGAATCCAGGTCGATGCATTAGCGCTGGCAAATGTGAATGGTCGGCTGTTCCCTAAGGTATGTAATAAACAAATTATCATTATAGTAAATTCATCTGGCGTACTGTATCATGTCTTGTGGATGAGCTCATACCATCGGATCATCCTCGACGCAAGCGTCTCGGATGATCCGATGGTATGAGCTCAACCCATTGACGTGATACAGTACGCCAAATCAACTTCCATTGACGTGATACAGTACGCCAAATCAACTTTGTATTATAATAATGTGTATGTATCACTGATGGAGGTTGCACTAGTGTACGTTTATTTGACGTCGAGTGACGTCAGTTACATTCGTGTTATTGCGGCGTCAGTACCTTTTACATAAGTTTCCTGTATACGTGGCCAATAGAATTAGATTGATTTGTAATGGAACTAATTTACATACTCGACGTCAATTGACGTCATAAGCATGTACCGCATTAGGGGTTTTCATATGTTATAAACAGTGACAGTTGGTCATCATGCGTTTGATTTGCCTTCACTAGATGACGTCTATGGTATGACATAATTGGTGTCGTGATGTCAGATCAAACGAAATGATCCCACATGTATTATAAATACCTATTTAACTATTTAAAGGATCTATTGTATGGCAGATGATCATACGTTTAGTTTAAAGAAGTGAATGAATAGACGTGCAAGTTAGATTTTTGGTAATTGTATTTAATGTAAAAAGTCATTGTTTTGATCATTCATGTTTTATGTAGGATATGTCATGGTAGTACCTGCTGACGTCAGTACACTTCTTGACAATGTTTGACGTCAGATCCTTCGACGCATATGCGTGGTCGGATCTACGTTTCTTCATTGATGGAATTGGTAAGCACGATTTTAGCTTTTCATCGTGTGCGCGAGTTGTGTCTAGTGACACGGCTGGCGTGTGCGCGTTATCCCTCTTATTTGCCGAGAGCGTTGTATGGTATTATCAATACAGGCCCAGGTCTTACGTATTGTTATTATGTTGTTACAATGTATAAAGTGTAAGTTCGTTATTTTTAGGCTCTTAAAGTCGGGCAGTCAACTGTTTTGACTGAAAGCCACTTCTCACATGGAGATACCACCTTACAAGTCATACTCCACTTGAAATATCTCAAGGTTAAAACCAACCCGGGTAGAAGTATAAATACGACGCAGCCAATGTAAGAGTTCTAGCCCAGGCGGGACGCATTGGAAACCTGTGTAGTCAATCACTGTCGTGATTAGAATTTATGATCGATATTTGGACATTGTGAACCAATTGTGTTCATTTGTGTTGGTCCATTAGTGCGATACTGGGATATTGCGAGTCGTTAGCACTCACTACAATTATCCATTAGTGCGCGTTGTGGAAAAGCTAGGTGTTTTACCTACAATACAGAGACTGGTCCCTGATGAATCCAGGGAGTGCCCACTCTCAATCCGCCGGCAACATTAGAAAGGCCTCATTTGTTTCGGCGTAGATTTAGTTGGCGTCTTTTGTTCTTTTGTGTATTTTCAGTTCATGGCGCTGAGCCGAGTACGGTGTTAGCGTCAGTCAGTAATTGATTTGCGTAACATACGCTGATCAATTATAGATTTGAAACAAACATCTAACTTGGGCTAACGACATGAACTGGCATGTGCTGTATACTATTGTAGATGTGTCAGCTGTAAATTGTATTGTTTGTATATAGAACTTACATCATCTCATATAAATTTCCAATATTCTAACATCGTTAGAGTTCATTGTTAATATTGTACATTGGTTGGTAACACCAGTGGCCGGAAGTCACCCTCCGCCGTCTTGGCGACGCACAAAGCTCTACACCCGAGTGTAAAGCTTTTACGTAACACTCATTTTGTCATTTGACCGAAACCTTTAAAATGTTTTGCGCAAAGTTATACAGACATGTTTTGGGTATCTGATTAACACCAGTTGTGCTCCGCTTGAAGATGATTTGTTTTTGTTTTGCATTGAGCGTTAACACAGCTGTCTCTTTCTCTAAGAATTAACAAACAAACATTATACAACTCAGTTAGACTTTTAGATACAGATATGACTCGTTAGAGATTGACAATTGCAATTTAAAGCATGATTGTCAAATTTACCCACCGAAATTGCCGATATATAAAGTCAGTCAATCCAAATACTGGAGGCTTACGTTTAGATTTACATTTATCTGCAGCTAAGGGATTTGTTTTAAATATAGTATATGACAATCGCGTTAACTTTGATATCGTAAAGTAAAGTAAAGTAAAGTATAAAAAACAACAAGCAAATGGTCGGCAACAGATGAAATAAGATCCAATATCTCGCCCTCAAAACCAATAGCGAAAGAAGTATATACAAAATTGACAGCAGCTCAGTAGACCGAACGAAACGTCTCTTTCCCGGACAAGCGATCATTCAGTTACCGTGACTTAGCATTAAATTGCAACTCACACGATAGCTGACCCAAAGTATTGATATGGACAACAAAAACTATAATGAGGACGTTCGGTATGCCTTGGAACATATTTTTCCAGTTTTTGGACGGAGACGTTCTGCGTTCCACATCTTATGTTTTTATGCCCGTTACTTCGAAGAAACCTAGGGGTATATTGGTTTGAGCTTGACTGACCATCTGTTCGTCTGAACATAACATTACTACTTATTACGTTAAAGCCGTGACTGCAGGGTTTTCATATCATGCGTGGGTAGACGATAAGAAATTAGCGGGTCTGGTTTTTTCTTGTTTGGTGGCATTGTACTTACTGACTAATGCTCTTTTTTCTTTCCAAAAAATAATAAAAAAGAATGTATGTCTTGGAAAACCAATAAAGCACGGATGCTCATATTTGACATACTGCTAGAGACTTAATTGTAGATTAGGCCACAGTCTCACTGTCACGTATTGAGGGCTAGGTTTTACTATGTTTTTTAACGTGGCAGAAGGGCGGTATACGTTGTAAAACTTAGTGAATACGTGAATAGATATAGCTTAACACCTGGCCCAATTACGTTTGCTTTAGAACCTTTAACTTAAACATGGCAGCTTGATACGCGTAGCGTATACGTAGTTAAACGCACCAACACATAGTAAAACGAGGTCGAAACGTACTAAAACGTAGCCGTAACGCATTAAATACGTACAAAAACGTAACAAGAATAACATAGAGGTCCTCTAAGTCTCAGTCTCACTGTCACGTATAGAGGACTAGGTTTTCTACGTATTTAAAACGTACCAAAACAGGAATATGCGTATTAAAGCGTAGTGAATACGTATTATATACAGATATAAACAGCTACATACGTGGCCTAGCTACGTTTGATTCGAAAACTCAGCTTAAACATAGCATTTCGAAATGCTTACTGTATAGTATGCATTGTAAAAGCGTATTGAAGCGTAGTCTAAACGTACTAGAATATAGATGGAACGTTTAAATGCATAGCCATACGTGAAGGTCTTCAACGTACTAGTACGCATTATATACGCTTTTCCACGTCTTAGTACGTTTTGAGACGTTTAATTCTGCGTTTAATTCTGCTTTAGTATGTTTTTCGATACCCACTGAAACGTCACTTTGATTAGGTAGTTATCCCGGTCAGTACTTAGTAGTCTCTAGTAAAACGTACTGAATCGTAGTGGGTAAGAAAACTGTTCTCATCCCTTCTAAAAGCATGTACTAAGTCGTTTGATAACCGGGTAATACGAAGCAAATCGTAATCAAACGTATTTGAAACGTACTAAAAACGTCGTAACACCTAGACACCTACAAAACGGGGTACATTCCCTTGCCAAACGTAGGGCGGGAAACGTAGTGCAACCTAGCCCTCAAAATGTGACAGTGAGACTGGGCGCTTACCTAGCAACTGAGATACAGAATTGTGCTGCTTCGTTGTATTTGGCATTCTCCATTTTTTGAATCGGTTGATTTATAGAGCTGATATTTGAAAGACTATTAGTATTTGATGTGTCAACCATTCTGATATGTTGAACTTATTATTTACCGAGTAATGCCCATTTTCTTCTTCGTACATAACATTTAAGCGGTGCCCTAGTATTCACGTACCATAATCGCTCGGGCCTTGATATTTCATAGGCGGATAGACTATATAAAAGCAACTTCTGTTTTATTGTATTTTCTGTTAGCCTTGTATTATAGAATTATGCCCCATTTTCGACAGTTATCCTGGAATGATTGTAAAGGATAGGATGTTCTTATCTGACATACTGCTAGGGGCTAAGATGTTTAATATCTGATTTATTCCTGGGCAAATTTCATAAAAATATATGACTAAATTATGCCTACTTGTTGTCTTCGGCATATATCCGACTTTTAACCAGCATGACCCACCCAGAGGGTATTTTAATTCAACTTTTCGTATTTGATGTTTTTATTACGTTGATAATTAAACATTATTTTGCATTCATCATTGACAGAGTTATGCCCCGTTTCTTGTCCATATATACCATGTTAAGGGTGATCTATTTATATATACTGAAGTTTCTGGAAGCTTGATAATTTTCCCCTGACGTATTCAAAGGGGACTTCAGCAGTGAGTTCTGTCTGTCCGTCCAAGTTTTAAATCTGATCTTCATGCAAATATTTTTTTTGTTTTGTGTTTTTTTCATTCTAATTTAATATGTAGTTTAATCGATATAATAAGTCGTTTAAACGAGATATTTGTTGTTTTGAGTTCCGTTCTAATTTTCTTGTTTCAATTTCTTTTCTTATAAATATCGGAAATTTGATGATAAGTCGTTTAAACGACAAATTTTTTGTTTCAATTTCTTTTCTGTTTTTTTTTTCTTGACTTAATTTCCACTGTTGTTTTTTGTTTTAATTTCTGTTCTATTTTACATCGTTCAAACGACATAATATGCCGTTTAAACGATATAATTAGTCGTATAAGATCACTACTAACACCAATAACCGCAGCTCTTCACCAAGGGAGATAATCGACGACTTTCGATTAGTATTCGGAAACCGGGAACGAAATATTGGTAGCAGAAGTTAAAAGTTGATTTCAAGGCACTTTCTGGCAAAAGTAGACCGTAAAAGCCCAAATTACGCCATTTAAGATAATATCTTTATTTCTTTATATTTAGAAATGAAAGACATGTCTTACATAGTTGTTCGTTACGGTCTAGCGACCGACGTTAAAAATTGTGTTGTAAATCGAAGACGCTCTATATTGTGCTTATTTACGTTTCGCAGAAAATGCGATTCGTTCTCTTGAAGACCATCATTACGAGAACTGAATCAACAACAACAAGAATAGTGATTCGTGCATTGAGTAAAATAACAAGGTTCCTGGAGTTGAACTGTATGTCCTTGTAGAAGAAAACTGTTTTACATATACATATTATGCCATTATGACATAATCAGCTGATCGGTGAGACAAAACATGGATAAGGCCAAGGAACTGCATAATGCTTTTATTTTACCATATTATAAATGCCTTACGGACTGCCGAAATTGTCATGCGTTTCGTATGTATTGGTAATTTCTGCTTTTGCATCCACGTTAAATCGTAGTGCTGAATCTCCGTTGACAGGTTTTTGCTTTACAGTGTCTTATCTACATGAAAATTAGGAAAATGAAGTCTAACTGATAAAATGAGATGTTTTGTGAAATAGTTTGCTGTGCAAACAAACCGAGGACCTGTTCCCGTACGACCCTTGAGTTGGTGGAACGTTAAATCCGAGTTCACTCACTCATTCTCTCTCATGTTAAGGCTTTTGTATGAATACATTAAGCGTTGATGAGAATACTTCATAAATACTGACACAAAAACGACATTGCAATATCACAAGTGATGCTATATTCTTCGCTTTTCTCATAAAAATTTACCAGCTTCCCCCGCGAGACATCGGTGTCAAAGGTGCCGACTGTTTGCAACAATTGAGCAGATTCTGCGTTGTTACTGATCTCGTGAAATCATGTGTTTAATTTGGATAGAAAAAAATAGCTGCGCGAATAGAAATCGCCAAGTCCTCAGAGAAAATAATAACTTATTTGCCTCGATGGAAAGGTTCTTATATATTTTAGCTCACCTGCGCCAGCGGCTCCGGGGGAGCTTATAGGATGGTAAGGCTCTGGCGTCCGTCGTCCGTCCACAATTTCAAACGACTTCTCTAAAACTGCTGGGCGATTGCAACCAAATTTCATATGTAGTCTCCTGGGGTCTTAGGACCAACCAAAAAGTTGTGCAAACGGTCCTGGTCACATGACCAAGATGGCCGCCACGCACATATATGGTAAAAACTTTAAAAAATCTTCTTCTCCAGAACCAATAGGCAAATGACCTTGAAATTTGGTATATAGCATTGGGTACGCAAGTACTACCAAGATTGTTCAAATTATCTTAATAAGTACACGAAGATTCATGAGTACAAGAGGTCAAGGCCGTTCTTTGGCCTTTAACCCTGAATTCTTATAGTTTGATAATTACAAACTTCTTCTTAAAAGCCAGTGAGCCAACTGTTACCAAATATCATATAGTGCCTTCAGGGGTTGAGGAAACGAAAATTTCATCAAATGGTCTGGGTCAAATGATCAACATGGCCGCCATGCCCTTATATGGTAAAAACATTTAAAAATCTTCTTCTACAGAACCAATAGACCGATGGCCTTGAAACTTGGTATGTAGCATTGAGTGCTTCAGTACTATCAAGATAGATTAAATTATGACCTTGGGTTGACATTGACCTTTTTACGGCAAGGTCAAATATGGGAAAGTGCTAGAACATAAGATTTCATGGAAATTTTCGGAGATTTTGCCCCAAAACTTGATATATTCAGTCGTCTTAATAAAGTCAAGAACAATTTTGAGTACAAGAGGTCAAGGTCATTCTTTGACTTTTGACCCAGATTTCTCATATTTTGACATTTTCAAACATTTCCTCAAAAGACAAAGGGCCAATTGTGAACGCATATCATATAGAGCCTCCAGGGGTTGATTGAACAAAAATTTATTCAAACCGTCCAGGTCACATTACCAACATGGCTGCCATACCCATTTATGATAAAAGCATTTAATATTTTTCTTCTTCAGAAACAATACACTTATGGCCTTGAAACTTGGTAAGTAGCATGGAGTAAAAGTAAAGTAGTACCAAGAATGGACCTATGATGACCTAGGGTTTACCTTGATCTTTTTTGCGGCATGGTAAATTATGAGAAAATGCTAGAACATAAGATACGAGGGTCATCCAATAAGTCATGCAAACGATCCGAGTTTCAGGCAAATGATAATTAAAAACGAATCAAGCAATCCACATTCCTACATTGCATCTTTCCTTCGTTCCAGTCAACATTTTCCAGAAACGTCATGATCTTGCAAATGGCGTTGCTAGGCAACTGAAGAATACTACCATTATGGGTGCGGCGGTGGCTTCTAGCTGTTTGTTTAAGATTCCCTAGCTTAGTTTAGAATCCTTGTAAATATCTGAAAATTGCTGGGAGATACGGAAAATAATACTGAAGTATGTAGACGGTACCAAGGTTAAGATATTGCTATCAGTCAATGTAAAATTATTGTTCAAAGGAAGATCACCATCTTTTTCGGGCAGCTAAAATATCATATAAAATGAGTATATGAAGAAGAGGCTTTCACAGCAGATGAAGTGTTTCCTAAACTGCCATTGAATAGTCCCGAGATGCTGAAATGTAGATATAAGAGAACATATAAGCTTCGAGCCTTGTTTAATATCGTTTGCAGCCTTAAGAAACCAGAGGTAAACGTCAAAACTAAAATTTTGCTAATATTCTGTAATATTCTCTTGTTGCCTAGCAACCACATTTATCTGGTAATATGAAGTGACAATTGTCTCTTATTTAAATTCTTAAATATAAGGCGATTACTTCAGAACATGGATTCTTGTAATTTGAAAGAATAATAAACATGTATGCAGGAATTTTCTTCCCCTAACCTCTTGTAAAAAACGTCATGTTTGTGCAATTTACCGCCGGTCTCGCTTACACCTTTGTGTTCAAAACCCCACCATATCTGAGAAAGGAATAGCACATGTATGATTTTTAGCACATATGTGTATTGTATACGTAAGCTGTTAATGGTGTAATTTGATAACCCTACTTCAATTAATAAAGCAGGAATGACGGCGTTTGCAAGACTTATTGGATGACCCTCGTATGATGGAAAGTTTTGAAGATTTTGGCCTAAAAAGGTACATATAATTATCTTAATGAGTACATGAAGATTTATGAGTACAACAGGTCATGGTCATTCTTTGCCTTTTTTTACCCAAGACTCATATTTTGACAATTTCACACATAAGAAAAAGCCACTTTGCCAATTGCTCAGGTCAGCGATTCAGCGCCTCATGGCCGTCTTGTTACCTTTTACCTAGTTGAACGACATGATTGTTCTTCATGACGGCATCAAAATGCCGTCAAAGGGCATGGAAATGCCGTCAGTGGGATAAGCAAAGGTTTGATAAATTTGGTCAGCATAAATAATTTCCCAGATAAGGAAAAGAAAGATGGCGTAATTCACATGACGTCAAAATGGTGTCGTACTGATATCGATGTCATCCATGTCAATGTGACGTCATTGTCATGCGCCTGCTGGGTGCTTCATGACTGGTGAGGATTGGAAATTCGAGTATACGATATGGAAACGCTTTATAAATAGTTACTACATGTATAAGCAGAGTAAAAGTTCACTGCTAGAAGATAGGAGCGGTGGCACTATAGTGGATTTAGACTCTAAGCCAAAGTCCCATTGTCAGATGATCAATCTGTAGGTGGGACGTAAAACCCGCGTCACTTACTACGAAACCTACGTAGATCCTGGTGAAACTACCCTTAACACTTACGTAGGAGATAATAAGTCATACATAGGACTTACTAATTCCTAGGTAGGACTTACTAACTCCTACGTAGGAGATAATAAGTCCTCCGTAGGACTTAATAACACTTACGTACGAGATAATAAGTCCTACGTAGGACTTACTTACTCCTACGTAGGACTTACTAACTCCTATGTAGGACTTAGTAAGTCCTACGTAGGACTACGTAGGAAGTACTATCTCCTACGTAGGACTTAGCAGTTTCATATGTTAGAGATACTTAACATGTATTTTAATGTGTATCTGTGCTCAAATTACTGCCTGCTTCAAATAATGTTAAATTATATAGTAAAATTCATAATTCGAAACGTATCATTTATTAATCTGCATCTCAATTACGGGAAAACTGTTTTATCTCAATTACTGAAAAACTGTATTGTGGTTATCTTCATTCTTACGCACCTTTAATTATCATCAGGATAACGCTTTCAAGTATAGGACAAAAAATTAAGTCACAATGACATTGTTACATATAGCAACAGTCTTATTTTCTATCAATGGAGAATAGAAAGCTACTTTTTCTAATCATCATAAAGCATCTTCTTAGTAGAGAGGTCACCGATGGATGGATAGATTAAGAAATACTTGATCAAATCGCTTTCATGTAACTGCGTAAATTTATCCAGATTTGTGTCAATATAAACAGCTTTATTGTTATATATTGTTAAAAGTAAATATTTGTTCCGCGGATTATGCAGCCCTCTGAACGAAATTTTTTTGTCTTGTCTGAGACCAATAATAGACTGGCCACACATCCTTGAGTAACAGGTTTTGAAGCAGATAAATTATAGTAAAGTGAAAAGATAGGCAATGATCAGGAATTAATACAATCAAATCTCACATTCTGCCCTCAAAACCAAAAGGGAAAGAAGCACACACACACACACACACACGGAAAAAATGACACAAGTTCACGAGCTACAACATTTTGTCAAAGGGCTACAACATTTACACTAACTCTCCGAAAGTAGATGACTCAAGACAAGCTACAAATCTATCTAAGATCTCTGCCAGATCTAGATGTCTTGAACAACGTTCAAACAACGTCATATCGACGTCAATGCAAAGTGATTATGTTGCAAAGATGTTTATACGACGTATTTGCAACGGTATACGCCATCTGAGTACCTATTTTAGCAGTTTCTGACTTCCTGATGACTGTTTCTTTCTGTCATATTATCTACTACGTAGGACTTACTTAGTCCTACGTAGGATTTACTAAGTGCTACGAAGGACTTAGTAAGTCCTACGTAGGAGATAGTAAGTTCGACGTAGGAGATACTAAATCCTACGTAGAACTTATTATCTCCTACGTACGAGTTACAGTTGGAACGCAGCTCCAAGGAGTAGGGATATAATCAAGCGCATAGCAAAGAATTTTTGTTCGAAATTGTCGCCATCAAAATGGCTATCGACGAACCCCATAGTACTTTAACGCCACCATACAGATTAATCAAATCGCCCCACCTGTTGAAATTTTAAGAGCACTTTCCTGACTCCCATTTTTGAATTTTTCTGTTAAATAATTCCAGGACATCCTTTTCCGCCTGTGTAATTATTGAGGAAACAGTGCCCTTTACGTCAGCGTCAAACATGTGAACAAAAAAAATACGATTTACGGCTTATTCGACTTTCTCCAAAACGCAGACCTATGCCATGATAAATATTGATATATATTCTACTATCATGTGAAATTTCAGAAAATTTGGTTTTGGAACATTTTAAAATTGCAAAAATAACATATGACCACTCGGTTTGAAAACAAATCGAAAATGGCGTCGAAATCATGCCAGCCTTACGCGCTTAGTTTAGTGTTCACTGCCAAATTAACAAACTCACAATTCGGCCTGTCCGTAGAAACGTAACACCTCTCACTGATTAATCTTCAACCAAGACCGAATAAAACAGTCAAGCAAATACATTTTATTCATATTTTATTGTCAGATACAATAATGTCAACTCTCACCTCTATGCTCTAGCAAAACGTAAACACAAAGTTATGACGTGATTTTGAATCGATTAGAAATTTGTATAATCATGGCTTAAAAGACGGACTTAATCAGCGATTGATATTCATTTAGGTACAGTTCAAGCTATTGTTCAGGATTAGCCTTTCCCCTCATAATTGAACGACAATTTAACGGTAATTTAATGGTTATTTCTTTTTTTTTAATTAGCAGATCACACGCTTGATTTCAAAAGTCAAATCAACGGTTGTATGTGAGTAACCTTGGAGGGATGAGGAATGCCCCCCCCCCCCGCCCCCTTCGTGGCACGGTTAGAGGCAGGAGTGTAGTGGTTATTACACTTTACGCACAATTATGTTTATCCTTTGAGAGCAAGAATAAGAGGTGGGCCCCAAAGATACTTTATATAGTCGTGTCTGCTTGCCGCTACTATTGAATTCTTGTTCAATTTACAAATACCAGCATCATCAAATATGGCGATACCTGTTGAAATTTTGTCTATTTGACAAAATTACAATACGCACCTGGCTATTAGCGTACAGGCAGTTACGCCTTTGAGAAGGGTTAGCAGTGCACTGTATGCATGCGATGTTTTTGCATTGCCTGTATAAGCTTGAGAAACTCGATCTACATAAAATAACAGAATAAAATAGAACATTTCGAACCCTTTCGGTTATGCAGTCACATATAACAAACAACAAAAAACATTTACTAATAATTCAGATCGTGTTTTCCTATTTCTCTATTAAAATGACTGCTGTTGCCTCACATTAGAGTAGTCTTGGCGAGGCGGTTCTATATACAGCCGCAACACGTTTTTTATGGATAACTGGCACAAATTATCGTAGACTTATTATCAATACACAACTTTATCAATTTCCTGTTAGTTTTCCTGAACTGGGAGACGCTTCAAAAATTCTTTGCTCCCAAAGGAGCAAATGCTTTCCTTAAAGAGTTTACTCCCATTGGAAAGGTAGGATAAATCAAAAATATTATTGCCGAGATGCTTCCCCAGAAAGTGTACCTGGTTGCCCTAGGCCCACACATTTACATGTACACTCTCAATTTCTTTTCAGTTCCTTCCAATGCTTAACATGTTCATTCTTCATTTGTATGTCGACTAGAATTGTAACATTGTAATTGTCCGGTCGACTAGCAGGCCCGGGTATCTTGCAGGTCACCAGAAGATTTGATATTTTTGCATTTACGAATCGTCCCGAAAGCACATGTAAAGGGCAATCCAGTACACTTTATACTCAACTCTGGGCTTATTCTTCATACTCTGCGTCCTGAAATTAAATAATTGGGCAGTCGATTTCCGAATCGAATAGGACAACTGTCGAAATACATTAATTAGGCAATGATGGGAATTGAGCTAGCGGCCTTCAGATTCTCATCTGAACACTCTAAGCTACCAAATGTGGTGACGTGCGGGAAGGTTTTCACTTTTTCCCTTACTGTAGTATTTTCTGAGGGTCAGTAAGGACACGGGTGACCTGCAACAAGCGTAGACTAAGAGAGCTTGCACTACAAATGTTATAAAAGTTAAAATGAACAGCTTGCATGTGTGCATTCTATTTTGGATCTTGGCTGGTAGCTTTTTATTCATGCACATTTTGCTAAATGAAGGCAATGATGGGTTGCTTGAATAAGTGTACAAAGTTCATGCGTATTTCAACAGTTCCCCACACGCCCGCTATTTTCAACTTTCAAGCAGATTGTTTTAGTATACTCACTATACTGTCAATGATCTTTACGCTTATTCGGGATGTGGAATTTGCCAAAGTGGAGCTATTCGTATACAGTTTAAGTTCATGTACAACAGTACATGTACTTTGCTTCCACGGAATAAATGTCTGCTTTTGTGCCACGTGCCAAACGTCGGATGGCACGTAGCAGGCCTCCAAATTTTCCCCACACCTCCCACATCCGCACACCCCGACACATTTTCAGGCTCATCATCGAACACACGAAATGCTCTTCGTAACTTAATTCAGAACGGAAAGAGTTTGCTTGCAAGCCAATCAGGGTTTTGCTATTCGCTTATATACTTAGCAAAAATAAAAACTTGACAATCGCTATTTTTCATCTCACGGTAGTCGGGAAGAAGTGAGACATGAAAATTCTTTTAATTTAAGAAAATGTAATTATTCTGTAATATCATAGTCGCGCAAATGTCAAGATTCTTTACATACAGCAAAATTGGGGCTATTGTAAACGTCACAAGGGTACTTTTCTGTTTTCTATGCTCAAAACCAAATAATTACCAACTTTATAATTGTCGAAGTCTGCTTAAATGATAAAAATCTGTTGGCAATTTTTTTTCATTATTAAATCCAATCTGTATGGACTCATAAGCTAAAATTATACCGATGCACGGTCGACTAGAGGGCCGTAAGGACCAGACGAAAGCCCTCAGTCCACGCCATTATGAAGTCAGAAATTCAGTTTCAATGGAATTCCCATTGCACTTTAAGTCTTTATGGCAGTTTAAAAAATGGCTTTCAGATAAATTTAGTAATAAAGACATTGAGTTTGCAAGACAAGCAAATTAATCTCGAAGAAAATAACGAAAAATACGCATTGGTATAGAAGATACGACATCTCATAAATCTCTATATGTTTAATTCAAAGGGAGATAATCTGAAAGTTTTGAAACTTTAAACGTTATTTTCATGTCGTGATTACAATTAACATAAGCGTTTAAAGCGTTTTCTATGCGTTCTGGAACTACTGTTTATTGCGTACAAGAAAACTTTTTTCTGCGCATGCGCAAATTAAAGATCTGTTCTGAATTATCAAAATAGGAATAAGTTAGATAACTCCGGACAGGACAAACATTTACCAATAATTTTTCATGATTTAAGTAATCAGACGTCTGTCCAAATCGAAAACATCCATATATACATTACAAAGCTGCTAGGTTGACCGGAATTGAGAAATAAAAACCGTCAAGTTTTTATTTTTGTTCAGTATATATACAGTTTTGTATCTTGAAGCAGTCTTGTTAGACTAAGCAGATTTTGCTGTTATCCGACAAGATTCGACAGAGAGAGAGAGAGAGAGAGAGAGAGAGAGAGAGAGAGAGAGAGAGGGGGGGGTGGAGAGAATACGCTGTCACAGCAACGACTGCTCAAGTCATGTTTTGGACCTATACATCACTCCAGGCATCAGTGAAGATGAATTCCCCACTTTCCTGGCCCCCACCCGTCCCCACCCTCGTCACCAACCGCATCCTTCCATCCCCACCTGGCTTGTTTCTTTCTAAGTAACTTGAGCCGAAACGCGAGAAAACCAACAATGTTGTTGTGCGCCCAGCGCAGACTAAGATAATCCTGGGCATCCGCCCAGTCTGATCAGAGTCCTCGCTGTCTGCAGGTAGCTTTAGACCCTTAGCTACCCTTAAGGCGCTTAGGGAAGACTCTGTGCAGAATAGGCGGATGCCGAGGCTGATCTGAGTCTGCACTGGGCGCACAGCCACTTTGTTGATTTTCTCGTGTCGCGGCTCATATGCTCTGTGTAATTGTCGAGCAAATTATAAAATCAGATCGTAAATTTCAAACAAAACGACAAGAAAGAAACCCTTTGCTTCTCATGTTCGACTTATAATCTGTTTACATGGCATGCGGACTGGCAATCTAGCTCGAGGCAATATACGTCATTTTTTCTTATTACGTCACAACACTGACCTAATAACTTATTTGACAGAACACAGATGACTGTTTGAAAGATAAATAATATTAGAAAAGGATATTATATTCACAAATTTGAGTGGCAGAAGGTCAGATTTGTACAATGCCAATCAGGTCAGCAGTCAGGTAAGGTACGTTCTACCAGTTTGTAGTCTATTTTAGCTTACTAAACTCCGTAATTTTTCTCCTCTTCAAGTATTTAGCAATCTGAGCTAATGTTTGACAAGCTGTCGAACTCAATTTTCTGTCTAAATTGTGGCTGTCCGGCAAGTATTGCTGGTGCTCATATCACGTGCAAGACCGTTTCCTGAGCGTTAAAACTACAGATGCCATCTATTATTTTGCAATTTAAAAATGTTCCAAAACGATATTGCTTGGAATTTCACATGCAAAAAGAAGAAATTATAAAGTTTTCGATGGCATGGGTGTGCGCATTGGAGAAAGTCTCAGCTTTCTGTAAATTATGTTTTATGTTGATGCAAGTTTTCGGTAGAATCAAGATAAAGTATTGTACTTTGACGATGAATATTTTAGCATTTCGAGCAATTTTGGCCCTGAATTTTGTTGAGAAAGCCTGCTTAATACTAGTTAGCAAAGCAGTTTTATGTGTTGAATCATTTTAATATAACCAATGGCTCTAAATACATTCGAGAATAATAGGAAATTTAGTCAAGAACCATGTTCGCCATTTTTAGGGCCTATTTTTTATGTGGAAGGATCCACCGTTGTAAATACAATCACCGCTTTTCGAGGGTTTGCGTTCCAACTGTTAGTAAGTCCTACGTAGTACTTAGTAAGTCCTGCGTAGTTTTTAGTAAGTTCTTCGTACGACTTATTATCTCCTACGTAGGTGTTAAAAAGTCCTACATAGGAGTTAGTAAGTCCTACGTAGGCGTAAGAAAGTACTCTGTAGGACTTATTATCTCCTGCGTAGTAGTTAGAAAGTCCTACGTAGGACTTATTATCTCCTACGTAGGAGTTAGTAAGTCCTACGTAGGAGTTAGTAAGTCCTACGTAGGAATAGTAAGTCCAACGTAGGAGGTACTAAGTCCTACGTAGGACTTCCTATCTCCTATGTATGAGATAAATATTTTTTTAACCTGTCACTAGGACGCTTCCATATGATATACCCTCAACGGTTAGAACTGAGTCTACCACCACAATCAAACAGATACGTATCAATGGCTGTTGTTTGTTTAAACTCTCAGTTATGGCGCTGAAGGGAGCAGGTTTGAATCCCAAACGGGCCAGCAAGCAACTAAAATGTTCGGTCAACCAAGCAGTAAAGAGATAACTATTCGAATGAGAGACGATTAAATACAGCGAGGGATGAGGGATGGGCTTTGTTGGTTGAATTCTATCCCCAGTATACGGTGGACCCTAACACAAATGAGGAACCACACTAGCCAAATTAGTAAATCGCAGGTCTGATGACCTAGCGGTCCCAAGGCAAATCTAAAATAATTTGCCTGGTTACCTTTAGGTTTATTGATAATGATAAAAACAAGAAGTAATTACGTTTAAAAACTCTGGAAACGTAGAAAGATATTGACAGATAAGTCAGACTGATGTTATTCCAACAGGCATATGCTTGGTTTTAACTGAAGGTCCAATGCCTCGTTGGGGTTTGAGCGTCAGCCTGCTGATCTAGCAGTCCTGGGTTCTATTTCACTGGAATATTTTCAAACGTAAACGAAGCTCTGGTGCAACTGGAGCAGACAGACCTTACTTGGCAAATGTATTAATCTATTTGATAAGGACAGAACACTTCACTGCAAGGAAAACAAGTTGGCTTCTTTAAAAAGAACCCATAGAAAGGTCTGCTGCAGTGTCTTTTACAGTCTAGTGGCCGGTTTTCAGGACCTTGTCAATGGCTGGTGGCGTCTGCTGCATATAATTTTAGTGCATGTCAGATTTAACTAAATGGTCATAAACGAATGCTTAAAACCGTAATGGCAGTCATTTACATTACCCTCATAACTGTATATACAACAGCCAATCACTTGCGAAAGCAGGAACGGTATGAACGGTTGGGTGACTTGTGATTTTACGTCCTTTTTAATAGTATTTCAGTCATATCAGGACGATGGGAGTGTGGTAATGAAATGTTGTGCGCAATGGAACCCCGTTCACGGTTAGAAAGATAAATGTTGTGCGCAATGAAACCCCGTGAACGGTTAGAAAGATTCTCGCCTCTAGTGGCCTAGTAGCGGGGCTGGAACCCGAAATGACTATATCATAGCTCTAAACCTACATAGCTACCAGGGCTCCTAGAAACGGTATGGATCTGAAATGTCTCGTTACCAGGTGCGCGATTGTTATTAGTCAATGGAGATAATAGCCACAATGGTCATAGATCTATTCGCAATATAGTGATGCTTGTACTATTTTACCCATTTCCTTTAACCAACAGCGTTTAGATTTCAAAAACGTGCATACGTACGGCTAATACAAACGTAGACAACATTTGTTCTATTCTATTTTGTCCATTAACCTTTCAAGGTCGTTGGGGCACCACAGATGACTTCGCAACAATCTCTTTTTGCCTTGTACTGCTTTCAGCTGCTCTAGTTAGACTGGCAAAATCCAATGCTGTATATTGGTTGATATTGTCTTCCCGCCTCTTCTTCTGTCTACCTCATCTTTGTTTTCCTTTCACTGTGTCCTGTAGAATCGCCTTTTGCTAAACATAAGACCTTGAGATGTGGCCAAACCACCTTAGTTTCCGTTTCGTGACCATGGCCAGGAGTATATCTTATTCTCCAATGGCTGCTTGGATCTTTCTGCGAACCGCCTTATTGGCTATGTGGACCTTGTACAAAACGTTCAGTAACCTTCGATACATTTCATCTCAAAGGCCTGCATTCTTTTCTCTAACTCTGCTGTCAAGGTCCATGATTCACAGGCTTAAAAGAACGGAAATGACAATGGAACGCATCATTTCCACTTTTGATCTAAGAACTATGTTGGTATCTCTCCCACTTGGCTTCAGCTTTGTTAAAGCTGCGGTGGCTTGTTCAGTCCCAGCGAGAACCTTCGGTTTTGAGCTGTCATCTGAGACAACTGCTTCAAGGTATTTGAAGTTTGTTACGGTACACAGCTTCTGTCTTTTTACCGGATCTCCCTCTGGATGCCCTCGGCGCCGTTTGTCATTAGTTTTGTCTCCTCAGTACTATCTCCATCTTATACCTTATTCTGAACTTCTGAGGAAGGTGGGTGACAGGAGATATAATTGCTTAAATCAAACTGCTCTTATGAACTATTCTTCCGTGCTGCCATTCATCTGGACTGCACTTGTAGCCTTGTCGTAGAGCTGCTCAATGGTGCGATCTAGATTTGCACTAAAATTTTACTTCCGCATGGTGGCTCATACCGCATGTCGAAAGATTTCTTTCAAATCAATGAAGACATGGTATAGGTTTTGCTGATGGTGGAGGTACCTTTCACACAGGATTCTGAGGTTGAAGATCTGTTCTGTGGTGCTCCTTCCGGCTCTGAATCCAGCCTGTTCTTCAGCGATTATCTGTTCGTCTTGGGTTTTAAGCCTGTTCATGATGACTTTCAGCATGACTTTGCTCGAATGACAGAGAGGCTGATGGTTCTGTAGTTCTGGCAGAGCTGTAAGTTGCCCTATTTAGGGGGTTTAATAATCAGTGACTGAGTTCATGGGGTAGGCCATTGTCTTATTCTCCAGAACTATTACAAATCTCTGTTAAAACTTCAGACATGGTCTCCCCGCGCGCTGGTATATAATCAAAACCGGCAGACTGCTCCTTTTTCAGTGCTGCTACTGTAGGCTCAACCTCCTCACGAAGGATCGGTTAAAGATTCAAGAAAACCAGTTAACACAGCATCATTGGGCGAAAGTCTTCATAGAAGAAGTCTACGGCCAGGATAGAACTCGAATCTGAGTAAAGTGTTAACAGTAATACCCGAGCGGGCCCTGCTCAGCTTGGTAAAACAGCTACATTAAGGGGTCTTTGTAGGTTAGGGATATGCCCAAGTATTTTGGATCTTTGAGTCTTGTCGTTTATATCATAGGCAGTGGGCAAGACCTTGACTTGCTGGACGGAAATAAGACGCTCCTATCTCCATGCCCGGGCCTCCATGAGTCTCCCAGCCCGAAGAGATGGTAAGAACACAACATGTGTTGTGTTACATGTCCCTCCAAAAGGAGGAAGCTATAAAAGCAAGCACATGTGTGCGCTGAAGTACAAAATTTTAACTATTCTTATATGGCTGTTGCATTTCATTGGCTAAAGAGAAATGATTTCCGTTTAGCTTACTTATAAGGTCAGGTGAAACAATTCTTATTTGCAAACATGAATTAATGCAGAAAACTTCATAAAAAGAGAGAAAGTTAAACCCAGCTTCAAATCTAAGTGTTAACTAAGGTATGGCGCATCAACTTTATCGTTTTTTATTGTTTTTAAAATACCTATTGGGGAATGAAACGCTGTTGTCTAATTTTAGTTTGCTAATAAAATGTAGTAGGGCAATTCATATTTACAAAAAAGTGCATCCGTTGCTTGATAAAATGTGCAATGCTCAACAAAAAATAATACGCCGTACGTTGTTTAAGACAGTGAAAATTTGCAATAAATATTGTTACCTACTGTACCTTAATAAGCTCTGTGATTTTGGACTGGACAGCGCTTTATCGATTTTTTCTTTTCCGGCGATGACAGATTTAGGAGTAATAAATGCAGAACCAGATTAAAATACCCTGCTTGTAAAGTGAACACAGTGGAAAGATCTGAAGACCTTTCCAATTATATTTAAATCAATACTTATAAATGCCCCCTGCGTCTTTTCCAAAAATAATGTTATACTATATTGAATTGCCAATATCCGTGCTTTCCATAAACTAAGAGTTACACGAATTCCTGATTGCTTCTCTGGAGGGCGCAGCTCTGCCAAACGGGATCCACTCTTCAAGACAAGAACTTGCTCAGAGAAAAGCAAATTCTTTCCTTTAACAGCTTTAACAGCTGACCCGTGGTGAGAAAGTTCAAAAAAGAAAAATTATAGTAGGTTTTGGCCTAAACTGTGACGGTCTCCAGTATTCTGTTTAAAGGACTTGTAAATTGCAAGCCCAGATGCGTTTATTAGAAGGAAAACTGTAGATCAGTATTTCAAATTGCAGTACAGACGATTTCATTCAAATTTCAGACAGAGGACTCTGTAATTTTAATGCGGATTTACATTCAGAGCATCTTCACAGGCTTAATTTCTACAATTTAAAGGAATGCCTGTAATTTCTTTTATGCATCATAAGGTAGTTCGCCCTTGAGTCGAACACTTTTTTGTATTGCCTTGCACCTATATCCCCTGACTATTTACCTACACCGTTTTTGAGTGATGCAGTGGCTAGCACAGCTTTTCGAGCACCAAATAATTGCAACCGTTTAACCATACGTTGTGAAATCAGAACAAATCGAGGGGTTTTATCCACCTACCCAAATTAGCCCCCCTTAAGTCGAACAGACTGGCCCATGTCTCAAACAGATATGTTGATTCAGCCGTTATCGGACAACCGCATATGGAGTCAGTAATATTCTTTAACTTATATTTTTCGAAATCATTTTTGTTTGGCGTCATATTAAAACAGTTTTTTTTTTCGAGATAATGAGACAGAATGTAGGGTACGTAAATGCAGATACACCCACCTTGTGACTCCTTGGTACATGAAACATTTAATTTTAGGGGCTCATTTACCATGTATACTATTCACATATGATAATTGAAGACCACTGCTGCTTGCAAAGAATAAAAGACAAAGCTTTGTGTGTGCACTTAATCTGTGACTGAACGCAATTGCTAGTAATACAGTGAGTAAGCCGTCCCCGGTACTATATGCCCGTGTTCGACTTCAGGGCGAATCTGTGTTTGTCTCAATGGCGAAGTGTAGGCTCGTGTTAAACGTGTAAAGAATTGTTGATTTTTCTTATTTTGACAAAGAAAATTTTAATTTTTCGAGCTTTAAGAAGTCACAGATTAGTTTAACAAAATATGAAATTTCGTTCACTGAGAGTCTTCTTTCCAAATGAAATTAAGTGCTTTACAAAATCTATGAAAATCCAAATTCTGAAAATTCATAAACAGCTCGAGAGGGATAAGTTTCGACGACAGATTGTCGTATAATAATATTTGTTGTATACTTTTGGCCTTTAATGCATATTGTTTATAGATTAAGATAACTTCTGGGATCCCAACAGATGATGATCCACCACTATGAAACATTCATACAAACAATTTGATTTGGTCGACGTATGGACAAATTCGACTTAAGGGCGAGTAAATATACAACCTATAGAAGTGAAATGCAGATAGCCTCTTTTTTACAACAGATATCTCCTTTTACCACTGATATGTCTGTTTAAAAGTGATGTCTGTATTTTTAGATAGGTATCAACAATTCAAAATATATCTGCATGGGAAAATATATCCCAAATTATACAAAAAAAAAGTCTTTCTAAATTTTAATGTAGGCAAAAAGAAGAATAAAAAGCATTTTTCCTAGCCAAGTGGCCATAGGGGCAGTGCGGGGTAAAAGGAGCTGGGGAGCAGATGTATTACTTTAAGGGATTTGGGGAGCAGTAGCAAATAATTTTAGCGAACACGAGGAAATAATTTAAGGCAGCTGGGAAGATTTGGGCATCATTCTCAGATAGCACTGCCTCCGCCTCCCTCTCCTCCCCCCCCCCACCCGCTGTCTTAGAGGGCCTCAACGGTAGAGCCCATCCCTCTCCTTTCGCTGCCTTATCCTTCCCTAATTCGAAGAAGGTACCCATTTACTGCTGGATTGTAAGAGTTTTCCGTTCGCAAGTTAACCCAAGCCGAGATTCGAACCCGCTTTCTTCTGCACCTTAACCGCGCATCTCTAACCACGCTCTGTAGTATAAGAAGCCGTAGGCCACATGTCACCTGGCGTTTGACTGAAGTCGAAACAGGGGATAATACTCTCAAAAGAAAATTTTTATTATTTACTGCCTCCCAAACCGGGAGAACTTCTGGCAATAGGTGATGTACTGTTCTATTCCTACAAGGAATATCTTTCAGAAATGATAAAAATAACAAAAGCTTTCTGTTACAATCTGAATATAACTATCCATCATGATTTTCCATATAGGCTAGGGAAATCTCCCCTGACGGGGTCGAAAATTCTACCAGGGACGAGGCTCACCGAGTCCTTGGTTGAAATTTCGACCCCTAGGGTAAAGATTTCCCATCGTAAATGAACTGACTCATGATGGATCATTTTTCTACCATCTTTAGCAAACTTTAAACCTCAAATCGGATTCAGCTTTAAAGTTGAAATTTTAACTTAACAACCAGTAATCTGACGTAAATTATGAATAGTCTAGTGAGTTTATTGGGTCTTAAATTGGGTGTACAAACAGTTTGCCCCTTGAAACTAGAAGGGAACAGTAATTGTTTGCTATTTCATTTTCCAGTGGAAAAGAAAATAATAAAAGTGCTGCTAAGACTGTCAAGTTGCAAGCAACATTTCATTACCGATTTAGTGACGTCATTTAGATTTGATGATGTCACAAACCTTTGATCTGCTATCAAACCTCATCCTAGTTGCTTGCGTGACCAGTTTGTTCATTTAAAATTGAAATAATCAATATGAATTAAGGCACAGCCTAGAAAAGGTCATGGCATTTTAGGTCTAGCTCTCAGCAATCAACCAACCAGCAACTGTAGGTAATTGACATCTGTATATGTGCGTGTTGTTCATTTAATAAATTTAACACGTAATTTCATATTAAGCATAATGTACCACTTAGTATGAAATTAAGGCATTGCCTTTAAGCGAACACACTCTTACGGTGAAAATTTATTCAGTTTATAGAAAAAAAGCTGAATTTTACATGATTATTAGTTTACTAAAATCAGGCCTTAAAACAATTTTCCATCAAAAAAGTATAACATAGGTTTCATATATACATTTCCAGCTGCAGTCTTACTTTGGTGCGGTGTTACGTGTTTCCAGTTGACGGCTCTAATCGGACGTTTCGGTTCCTCTAGCAGACAACATAATCTCAATACGAAACTCATGAAAATTGATTCTTGGAAAAACACCTCATATAGATTTTAATGTAGAAAAACAAAATGCGATAAATAATATTTGTATAATAGATATATAATTGTTTTGGTAAGAACCGTCCAGGACTGTTTTTTGAAATATACTTTGAGCTACCTTCTTTTCGACTAGAAATGGAGCGTTACATTCAGATATTTGGAAAATTTGTTTTTCGCCTTTTTGATTTTGATTGGATTTTATCAATATATTTTACCTTATGTAAATATCTGTTCATCAGAACAGCACATAATAGGACAACATTGATAGTATGTCATGTTTATGTCATTTCTGCAATTCATAGAAATGCAATTGAGAATACTTCTGACAAATGCTCTGATATTTTGTAAATCACTACAAAAAATAAAAAAAGATAGGCAACGATCAGGATTCATATAAGCAAATCCCACATCCCGCCCTCAAAACCAAAAGGGAAAGAAGCCCGCACAACAATTGACAAAAGTTAACGAAAAACACGTTCGGGAAACCGAATGCGCAGCTCTATCCCAAATAGATTGTAATTCATCTACGCCAATGAGGCAACATTTATTTTTACCTATTTTCTATTTTTAAATTACAAAGCAGAGCAAAACAGAAAACAGAATTGGCAGCTATACAGGTGGCCACATTGCTAAATGTAATAGACAAGCGGACATAACAACATTTAATACTGACGAACCACAACAGAAGTATCGCATTGGAACGGTCATGAATATATTACTGAGTGGTAAAACCAGTTAACTGGATTCAAACCCTCGCCCTCTGCTTCTGCAAGGGGTCGAAACATTTAGTTTGCTGTCAGGCCCGAATGAAGCTTTTTTTTAGCCCATCATCAAACCAGCCATATAAACCGATAACTTTGCAGTTTGATATGATTTGTTCATATCATCATTATTATAATCACAGGATCTCAGGTGACCGATAAGGACGATCTTGGCCATTCTATTTGTTTTGAGTTCTATTCCCTGATCTATATTTATATCTATTATTTGTGTCTGGGCAATTACTCAGTAATCAGTCCAAATTTCATGACACGTGACAGAATTATAGGATACATCAAGATAAAGCGTTATTCGCGCGCATTTTCAAGTCATTATCTTTTATTGATCTCCCCTGGTCAGTATTTTTGTTCGCTTCTGGCTTGTAGCTCAGTCATCATTCAAATTATTAAATGGTACTATTGGAATAGTAGGGTATTTGAAGAAAGACTGTTGCATGAATGAGTAATAACCTTTGTCATTTAGGTTGTCAATTATAACCCCTGATCATTAAATACATTGTTTCTAGGCTGTAAATTATAAACCATTTAAAATATTTTTATGTGTAAGGTTAGTACATACGAGGGATGATCAAAAAGTTCCCGGAAAAGTTCTGTATTCTCTTTACTGTTTAACTTTCTTCAATGAAATTTCACATTATCCGACTTTAATGTATTTGTGATTCATATCATATAAAACAACTGACTTATGTCTAACCAATTTCATGCACGCGCCACCAACGAAACGACCGGTAACGTGACCCGGCCCAGCTAACGTTACGTTGCATTTTTATCGTTTCTAATAACAATTTCTGAACGTTGTGTATCTATGAAATGTATGAAGTAATGTTGATTCATTCACCTAAACTTAGAAATATGTATCTTATCTTTATTTTCGTATTTTTTTGTAAGTTGTTTTGATCTTTATAACGAAATAATGTCTAATTCCAACGTGCCCTTTAAAAATCAATTTTATGGGGGTGGGGTAATTCAAAGGCAGATAATTAGCATTACGTTACAAAATGGACATGTTATGATCAAGTTTCATAAACCTTAGATAATGGCATTTCGTTAGATATGAAATGTACCCTTTCAGTCGAACTATTGTAGCAATGCGACAACGCAATCTGATATCTGCAGCAGCATAAGCTGTCTATCAAAAGTCTTATATCAAGCAGCAGCAAGGCTACACCAGCAAGATTTGTCAAGATTCAGCCATAGTCTTAAGATTAGTCCTCTTGTATAAGTAGCTTCATGTACCACACTCTTCTAAATGCTGCACATAGTAATAAATTAATATGATCTTAATTATGACAATGATGGCCGATACATTGTTGCTGCTGGGTGAGATGGACATTTGCTGGAAGTTTATTATGCTGCCGATTCCAGGTTGTGTTGCCGTGCTGCTGGAATGGTTCAGCTGAAAGGCATAAATCGTATATCTAGCGAATTGCCATTATCTCTAATTTATGAAACCTTATCATAACACTGCCGTATTATAAGGTAAAGTAAGTTATCTGCCCTTGCATTAGCCCACCCCCACATATTTACTGATTAAAGGTCACGTTGGACTTAGCAATCATTTCGTAGAAAGAATCAAAACAACTTACAAAATTTGTAATGAACATTAAGATAATATATATATTTTTTTAATTTATGTAAAGTAATTCATGTTTACATAGATAATTTGTGAGTAAGCAACGTTCGAATTTTGCTACTAGAAAAGATAAAATGAAACGTAACGTTAGCTGGGCCGGGTCACGTTACCGGTCGTTACGTTGGTGGCGCGTGCAATAAACTGGTCAGACATAAGTCAATTGTTTTGTATGATATGAATCACAATTACATTAAGGTTGTCTGGTATAAAATTTTATTGAAGAAAGTAAACTAATAAAGGGCGTACAGCACTTTTCCGGGAACTTTTTGATCATACCTCGTACCTGTCAACTCTCACCCATTAATAATGAGTCTCCGTTTTGGGGGGAGGCACTCCCGCCCTGCCTCCCTAGTTTACCTAACATGGCCTAATCTACCTATCTTTATGGTATACTATTATCCAAAACATTCCCATATGGAAATTGTCATGACGTTTTTAGCATGCATAGCTTTGCTTAAAAAAGTCTTTTGAAAATGGTTAGTTTCACGTTTTTGAGACGTTCTCAGTTAAGCTGGGCCATTCGCCGACAAACATGGCCATATAAACAACCATGCCAGAATCCAAGAAAAATTCACGACCACAATGCTCATTATATCTGCTTCTACTCTTTGAAATAACTTCAGATAATAGTTTTAGATTAATGAATGCCAACCATCTTAAGAGACATACCCTAACAATTAGAAATGGCGTATTTTATGACGTTATTTAGATACGTTAAAGGACGATGTCGCATACGATTTCTTTCACATGCGTAGCATTGCACATTAACTAATCTACTGACGTTTGCTTATTTTGGCTGGTCTCAATTTAAAATGTTTTTCTTTGCTTTTTTGGAAGAAAGGGGTTTTCTATGGAGCGCTGCTGTGTCAAATGACGTCATCGCTTTCAAAACGTGGACATAGTGACGTTGTGACGTAGGTTACGTGTGACGTAGGTTACAGTACACGCTTTTTAACGTTTTTATACCATTTAATGTTTCAGTTCATGAAATCTAAGCACACCATCTTGTAGCTGTTACTAGGCAGGATTTTGCACATGAGTTTCAGAGCGATTGCTTTACTCAGTTTCAAAAAAAGTCCGTGACGTAAGGTTACATTCTTACAGAAAAATGCTGGGGTAATGTATTTTGAAGTCGAGTAAAATATACAAAATGGAGCAAATTTGCACAAATGATATAAACCAGTGAGAAACACATATTTCTTCGTGTGATCTTGTACGTTTTATGATGCCGGGCCATTTTAGTTAATACATTTATCATGAATTTACCTCTGTGACGTAGGTTACATAAAATTTGCGACATTAGTTTTCAGTCTCATTTCGTAGCAAAAACTACCCTTTAGATATTGTTTAAGCGGGGAAATATGTAAGAAATCATCTGGCTTTTATAATGGAACTCGATTTTAAGCAGTGGTTTATCTTTTTTTTAGCCGTGTGGCGTTCATATCTATGCAACGGCAATATTGCGACATTTAAAAACGTCGCCTTTTAAACCAGGGTATCATTATTCGAACCAGAGTTTAAATGTCTAACAAAACGCATGCATGTCTTGGTACTTTTATCTACTTCTTTAGACAGTAGGCAGCTTGTCAGAGGGTACACAGGACCGTTATTTTGTAATTTAAAGAAAGGTGATACGAAGGACAAAATTAATAGCGGATGGCCCAGCTGAATTGAGAACGTCTCATTTATCCCATGAGAGTTTCAAAAAGTTGACATATATGATTATAAGATCTGATACCTGAAGACAGAGTTCCTGTGAAAGAATTGCAGCTTTCATTTACTTCCTTTTTTTCCATGATATTCCCTGTTTCGTTATATTGTGTACATCATAACGCCAATATCGTATGAAAATTTTTATGCATACCTGGTAAGGATATGGAGCTGTACAATTAGTTATATTATGTGTACATGTATATTATGGGTAATAGTGACAAATCCGGCTTTCTTGATCAGTTTAGTTTAAACATATTTCATTGCTCAAACAGTAGCAATGGGGTCGGGCTACAAGTTCTCACAACATTAGTTACAGCCCTCCCCCTACAATATTCAATTCAACAGCAACATGGCTAACAACTAACAATGCAGTTACCGGTGTAATTCCAAACATTGAGACAATTTATACTTTCAGTATATTCGGTTTGATGTACATTATTCGGAGAACAGTGAGGACTCAGATCAGACCGCTCCATTGGCAGCTGTCTGATCCAAGCCAACACCATCCCGCACAGAAAGCACCTCGTCTCAATATTTAGGACAATGACGGGAACTGCACATAAACAAAATAAAAAATAAATAAATAACAGAGAAAGAAAGAGAAATCTGTCACTGTCTTTTATAAACTGCTGAACAGGCTGAAAAAGAAGAAAATTTTCATCATTAGATAAACCAGGTTTACCGTAAAGTATCATATTTAAACTAAGAGGATGCAACGGTCGAGTTTTACGAAACATTAAAATTCTTAAAAAGTTAAAATTTTCACATTCGAAAAAATAATGCAGAGCATCTTCATTATCGTTCCCACAAGAACAACTACTATCTGGAGATAAAGGAGTACGAAACAAATCACTTTTTAGGTCACTACAGCTGTTACGAATTCTTGCATGCAGAATGGACAATTTTCTATTGCCCTTAACAAAGTAGATAGGAACTTTAATATTATCATAAATTACAGTTTAAGGATGCATATGTATTCGCCGCCCTAATATCAGATTGTAGATTATTCCAGTAAGAAATAGAGGAAGGTATACATGATTTATGTGAAATTTCCGTTCTTGTGTACATATTTGAAATATTTTCGCGATTACGCAAGAGATAATTTGAGATCTCTCGAACACGAGGCGGGATAATATCCGTTATATAATCTGGAACAAAGTTGTTTATACATTTGAACATCAAACATAATTTTTGAAAGTACCTTCTTTTTGCAAGTGAATCCCAACCACATTTCGTTATATAAATTTTTAATGATTTTCGTGGAATTTCCATGTTTCTGGTTATTTTATCGATTGCCAATTACATTTTTTATGGTCCATAACATGTTCTTGGGATGACATTCAAACGTTTTACTCAAGTGAACGACATATCCTTTCGACGGCCGTAGCGTATTCATGCGTAATTGCTGACAATGACTTTGTGAACGACCCTCGAAAGCTCATTTATTCAAGCGTCTTATTAATTTTGATTTCTCTGTATATACCAGAACTATGGCCTTGCACGTTCTTAGTATCAGTTCTGAAATGCATACTGGGAGGACACTAGACGCTTTCAAATGCGGAAAGAAAGTTCACTTCTGAAATTCGGCTTTTACCTTGACTTTTAGTAACCGCCCTACTAATCTTACCAAACAAGCAGGGCCAACACTAAAATACGGGATAACGCGCAATAAAAAGGAAACTAAGAAGAGAGAGAAAAAGAGAAGAAAAGAGGGAAAGATCTGTTGCGTAATCGAAAAAAAACACAAAAAAAAAAAAAAAAAAAAAAAAAAAAAACCACAAAAAACAAGTCCGTGCGCATCTTTCTTGGTAGGATGACCCCTGCGCCGTGACCACTGACGTCATGAGACAAATAGGTGTCATTTATTGTGAAGCTAAATATGTCTCCTATCGATTGTACTTTCGATTATACTCATCATGTAAGCTAGTCAAAATTTAGGGTCAAACATTCTTCCCCACACCCTTTCCCAGCGATTTTCTTGAAACATCTGGTCGTCGAAAGGATATGGCTTTTTGTGTTTCCTTATGCCTGCTAAAGATTGTGGTTTTTGCATTAAATTGACACATTTTTCATATTTCGTATGTTTTCTTGTGCCAAATGAAGTTACTCAAAAGCAAAATTACCGGTAAACAAATACTCATTTTTTAAAGTTAAAATGCACTACGGGAAGATCCTGTAAGTAATGTGTGGACGTGTTTCTTGGTTTACTGTCACAAAACTTATGCAGCCGTCTTCCAAGATGTTGCGTTTTAAGGAAAACACAAAACTCCTGAATGATTTTCTGAACGATGGTAAAATGTTAAACAATGCGTTCTCGTATCAAGCCAGTAAATGGAATCAGGATGTTTGTAATCGTAAACCGTATAATAAAACAAATCTTGCCTGATTCGAATGTCACCTTTTTGATGTTATACATAGTGCCTGCTAGCTAAGTATGTAAATATTTGAGATATAAAGTAACTGATATGTAAGATAGTGGAATCTGCATTTACACTGACTTGTTAAAATTATACAGTGCTTATTCGCAAGCATGCTAATATTAGTGGCCCATTTTCACTCTTACCATGGCTATATTCGCTTTATTTCTAATTAATTAAAGTAAAAGAAAAATATATCAGTCGCATCTCAGTCTCAACCAGTCAGTTTTGATAACAGAAAAGAGTAAGAGATTCAGAGAAGAGATGTATTTAGAGGAATTTTAGTGTCTCTTGTTTTTGATTTTCTATTCTATTATATTCTATTCTATCCCATAACCTTACTAGGTCGTTGGGGCACCACAGATGACTTCCAAACAATCCCTTTCCACCTTGTCCTGTCTTCAGCTGCCCTAGTTGAGCTGGCAAAATCCATTCCTGTCCACTCCTTGATATTGTCTTCCCACCTCTTTTTCTGTCTACCTCTTCTTCTTTTTCCTTTCACTGTGCCCTGAAGAATTGTCTTTGCTAAACCAGAAGACCTTGAGACATGGCCAAACCACCTTAGTTTCCGTTTCTTAACCAGTGTCAGGAGTTCATCATATTCTCCAATGGCTGCTTGGATCTTCCTGCGAACCTCCTCATTGGTTATGTGTTCCTTGTACAAAATGTTCAGTAACCTTCGGTAGCATCTCATCTCAAAGGCCTGCGTTCTTTTCTCTAACTCTGTTGTCAAGGTCCACGATTCACAGGCATACAGAAATATGGAAATGACGAGGGAGCGCGTACGTTTCACCTTTGATCCAAGAGATATGTTGTTATCTCTCCAAATTGGTTTCAGCTTGGTAAGAGCTGAAGTGGCTTGTGCAATCCTTGAGAGAACCTCCTGTTTTGAGCCCTCATCTGAGACAACTGCTCCAAGGTATTTGAAGCTGCTTACAGTACCCAGCTTCTGCCCCTTTACCTTGATCTCCCTCTGGATGCCATCTGCGCTGTTCGTCATCAGTTTGGTCTTCTCAGCACTGATCTCCATCTTATATCTTGTGCAGGTTTGGTCGAGACTTCCAACTAGAGATTCTAGTTCCTGCTCTTCCTCGGCTAGAGCGTCTATGTCATCGGCAAACCGCAGGTTGGTAATGTTTCTGCCGCCTATGCTAACCTTTCCGTCATGTTCTTCCAGAGCATCAGACATGATCCGTTCGAGAAAAATGTTGAAGAGGGTGGGTGACAGAAGACATCCTTGTCTTACTCCAACTGTTGTTCTGAACCATTCTCCTGTGCTACCATTTATCAGCACTGCACTTGTAGCCTTGGCGTATAGCTGCTCAATGGTGCGAACTAGATTTGCACTGATATTGTACTTCCGCATGGTGGCCCATAAGGCTGCATGCCATACCCTGTCAAAGGCTTTTTTGAAATCAATGAAGACATGGTACGGATTCTGCTGATGTTGGAGATACTTTTCACACAGGATTCTAAGGTTGTAGATCTGTTCTGTGGTGCTCCTTCCTGCTCGGAACTTAGCCTGTTCTTCAGCGATTATCTCTTCGGCTTGTGGTTTAAGCCTATTCAAATTGACTTTCAACATGACTTAGCTTGAATGACTGATGAGGCTGATGGTTCTGTAGTTCTGGCAGAGCTGTAGGTTGCCTTTTTTAGGGAGCGTATTGATCAGCGACTGAGTCCATGGGGTATGCCATTCTCCTGTTCTCCAGATCCTGTTACAGATATCTGTTAAAACATCAATGAAGGTCTCCCCGCCAGCTTGAACAAGTTCTGCTGGTATATTATCAACTCCAGCAGATTTCCCCTTCTTTAGTGCTGCTACTGCAATCTCAACTTCCTCACGAAGGATCGGTTGTTGATCTTCCTCTGGGGGCTGATTGCAGTCCAGAACCGCATTGTCACCGTAAGTCTCATGGTTTGATTTTACGTATCTTTATATGCCATTTAATTCTCATATTCTGTTTCATATTTCAGCTTTGTTTTGCTTACAAAGGATTGATCAAAGACTACATATGGCTGTATTATACTTACAAAGAATATAATGAGGATCAGACAAGGTCAACATCTAACACATACGACTTTGATTTCAAGGCAGATTCTGATACTAGGTAATGACAAATTTTTGGCCTAGTTCAAGGTAAGCCAATTTCTTGGATGAAAAAAAGTTGTTTGTTTTCTGTTTTCCCCCTCCAAAACTTGTATATTAGGGAATCTAATGTAAATTTTATGCTTTGAAATTTATGGAAATTTAAGACACGTATTTCAGAAATGAACGTTATATTTTAATGTTTACTGAAGAATAAATTACATCGGGTCACCAGCAAAGTAAGCGAACCCCGAAGGGCTTTACGTAAACTTTGCGCATGGCTGCTCGTGTTGGTATTTCAACTGTCGTAAGGATGGTCTCCTAGAGGCGCAGCGGAACGAATCCTGGCCGCATCTCCTGACAGCGAGTCTATCTATTTAAATAGAAGATGAACATATACGGACACGTTTTCAAAGAAAGAATGATGATACACCAGTCAGAGCTGAGTACATCTGATCCAACCCATATGCATCCCGACTTACTGCTAAATAATGATAATGCAGAAATTTTAAATTTCAACTTGTATATTTTTACTAAAGTTTTCTTGGGGATATTACATGATGTTACAAGTTACAAGTTTATTTACCAATAGGGAAAGTTTCACAAATGAAACATACAATACACAGTGAGTGAAATAGACTATGAAAGACTATGAAACAAACAAAAAAAATAAACCATGACGCTAACAAAATACTAATGCTAGGTTGAACTGAGGGAGACAACCATTTCAGATAACACATCTTGATAGTTATTATAGTAAACTCTCTTCCCCTATGACAGCTGGGATACTATGCACAGACCATATGAAACACAAAAGCATTTCAGAAGTATCATCCTTACCTGTACTTCAAAACGATACAATCCAGATAATATTTTTTGTCCAATTCTCACAACCATGTTCCCGAGGAGGATCAGCGGAACGAATCCATGGTTGCATATAAATGGAACCGAGTCTGTCTGTCTGTCCTGTCTCCAATTCGAAAAGGAGAGTTTTTTGTTTGTTTGTTTTGCAATCTTGCAATCTAGATTACACATGTAAATTGCATATATATCACGGACGTACGGAGCTATTGGTTGCTATGGAAACTCAGTGGTTCCCAGCTCTGTCACAATAACATTCTGTAGAAATAAAAGAGCAGTCTCATCAGCGTCTACATATATATATATATGGGTAGATAAATGGGTAAACACATTACCGCATATATTTGAAGTAAATGACCAGTAATAGCTAGAAATCCGTTTCTACTACAGTTCATATCTGTAGCATTCAGTATAGCATTCATAGAGCAAAACGAAACAATGTTATTTCGATTATTTTTCTATATTTATTTCACAGATCAACAACGTGGTATTACACCTGTTTTGACATGCTGTCTGAAGTGTCTAAATCACGACCAGGAGCCACCAATTTGAGACTGAAAAGAGTCAAACTATATCGGTCTATATCGGAAGAAGATATTTTCGTAGATGCCATATCTATTGGGAATGCAGCTACTACTACAGACTTTGGTATGCATTTGTGTTCCTCTAAAAATTGGACATTCTCTAAAAATGTTCGGCCGTTCTAGAAAAAGTGTGAATTGCGTATGTTTTGAGTAGACTGCGTTTTCAGACACTCACGATTCGTTGAAGGGCAACTACAAGGAATCGTTAGGACATGCGCCGTTTACATTTAATCACATGAAGGCAATCGTGTTTAATATGTCTCTATCTATGCTGGTTACAAAGTACCTGTTGCAGTTTGTTTTTTTACGACGTGCCCGCATCATGGTTAAATCTTAAAGGTAAATAAATCCATTAAAAAGTGCCAAAATGAGACCATCATGTCTCTAGTGTAATGCCTTTGATTTCTTTCTTCCATTTATATAGTTCTGTAAGCTCACCTGAGCCAGCTACTCCGATGGAGCTTAAAGGATAGGCAGGCTCCGTCGTCTGTCCGTCGTCTGTCCGTCGTCCGTCCGTACGTCTGTGAATATTTTCAAACAAGTATATCTCTAAAATACTAGGCCAATCTTGATTAAATGGCATGTGTAGCATTATTGGGCAGGGGGAAGACTGCATTAGGATTTGGGGACTTGTCTGACCAAAACTGTGGTTACCCTGGCAACCAATAGCTTCCATTGACTTTTAAAAGGGAAAATGGTTTCTCCAGAATTTCTTCGCTATTTTTTAAGGATCTTTTTCAGACTTGCAGGGAACGAGGACAGACACAAGAACTCGGACAAGTTCGAAATTAAGCCAGATCCGATTTTCCATCCCCATCCCAGAGTTAGTTGCCCTAGAGCGTTCTTTTAGACTTTGTATGGGGAAAATCGTGTCTTCACACTACGTTGCTCATCTTCATTCGGGTGTTTTTACACCTGGTTTACTGTGTTTTCAAAGCTGTTACGAATCGAAAAAGAGCTGTTACGAAACGAAAAAGAGTCATAGTTCTCAAACGACCTGGTCATCGTGGCTAAACAAAACAAAAAAGGACTGTTACGAAACGAAAGAGAGTCATAGTTCCCAAACTATTTGGTCATCGGGGTTCAACAAATTTGTTTAGCCACGATGACCAGGTCGTTTGAGGACTGTAACTCTTTTATGTTATGTTTTGAAAAGGGTGACGATCGACCTATTGTGATGGAATGAGGACAGTTGAAGGTCGTCAATCTGCGTCCCCGTCTGACAAATGTTGAAGCTTTTGGTTAAACTTTTTTAAAGGCTGGTATTTCCAAATTCGTTCAAGGTACCTGCCTCATAATTGCTATGGACCTTTCCGAAACTATTTGCTTTTGTTGTATGCAACCATGCCTCTGGGTCTTGTCCACGGGTTAGGCCAGAGGTCAATATCTAGGATGATGTTAAAATTAAAGTTTTTAGTAAAGTTTTTTTCTGCAATTTTTACATTCATATCTTCATCTAGGACCTTAAAACTTCATCACCATATGCCTAACAAGAATTCTAATTAGCTCCAACAAAACTAGGTCCCTGTGACCTACTTTTGCAAAAATGAATTTCATATTTTGTTTTTCGAGGTCAGCCCGATATCTTGCTTTCCATGGACCCCAGATCTTTGAAACTCCATAAGCGCATGCATCTTAATACGCCAAGTTAACTCCCATAAAACTAGGTCACCGTGACCTACTTTCGCGAAAAAAGTACCACATACTTAGTTTTTGAGGTTAGCCTCATATCTCGCTGTCATAGGTTGCAGACTTATGAAAAATCAATCGGTACATGCACCTTACCACTCTTGGTTAACCCTCACAAAACTAGGTCACAGTTACCTACTTTCGCCAAAAATACCACATATTTTGTTTTTGAGGTCAACCCCATATCTCACTTTTCATAGGCCTCAGACATTTGAAACACAATCAGTGCATGCATCTTACCACTCCAGGTCATCCCCATAAAAAAGGTCACTGTGATCTACTTTCGCGAAAAGGACCACATATTTGGTTTTCCAGTCAGCTCGATATCTTGCTTTTCCTAGGCCACATACCTTTGAAACTAAATCAGTGGAAGCATCTAACCACTTCAGGATACTCCCACAAAACATCATTTTGACCTACGTTTCTAAAAAGTACCTTACATTTAGTTCTCGAGGTCAGCCCCATACCTCGCTTTCCGTAAGCCCCAGTACTTTGAAACTTTATCAGTGCATGCATCTTACCACTCTAGGTCATCACCCAAAAACTAGGTCACTGTGACCTACTTTCACAAAAAGTACATATCTTACTTTTAATTCGCCACAGGCCTTTAGAACCCTATCAGATCATGCACCTTACCACTACAGGTCACCCCCTCCCGTATAAATCTAGGACACTGGGACCTTCTTTTACAAAAAGAACTACATATCTCCAAGACCTTGAAAACTCTATTAGTGCATGCATTTGACCTCTCCAGGTCAACTCCCACAAAACTAGGTTACTGTGACCATTTACCTTTTAATGAGCTCGAGGCTTTTAAAACTCCATCAGTGGATGTACCTTAACACTTCAGGTCACCTACAACAAAACTAGGTCACTGTGGCCTTCTTTCACAAAAAGTACATTTCTTGCTTTTTATAAGCCCAGACCTTTGAAACTCCGTCAGTGCATGCACCTTACCATTCCAACTACAACCCAACAAAACTAGGTCACTGTTACCTACTTCATAAACAAAAGCATCGCAAACGACTGCGTCATGCCCCGCCACTGCATAATATCTCTTTCAATGATCCATTTTTTCCTGATCTATTTTTTTTCTCTGTATAACCTGAGAAGGGAGCAGTTGTATATTTCAGGAATATCTACTTAGCTTATGATTTTATACAGATGCAAACAACATTGTATGCATGTATATAGCCCAACGGCAGGGCACATAATCCCAATGGGGTCAATTTCGAGCAACTCCAGAAACTTATTATTCTGACCATTTGCTTTAAGTTTCAGAAACACTGTTTTGAGCTATGATTTATATTGATTTTTTTCATGATTTTATATATGCAGGGGTAGAGGTAGATAACTCAAATTTTGAGTATCATGGGTGGCTTTTATTATGGTGATAATTTTCTGTCAGTTTCAGAAGGATTGATTCGAACTAACAATTTATACGTTTTGTTTTCACGATTTTATACATGTATATAGCCCCTGGGCAGGGGCAGATAGCTCTTGAGGACAAAATTTCTATAGTAATGTTAAGCATTTGCTACTTCAATCATTTCTGTAAAGTAACATCATGATATTTGAAATAGTAAAAAAACCAAAGATCAAAATTTGCCCATTAACACTCCCAAGCGAGACATTCTTGGTACAAATGCATATGCAAAATTTGAATGAAATCCGTCAACAAAAACACATATGTTATCCTACGGAAACGAAGTGCGGACGGACGGACGGACAGATGGACGTACATACTATGGACGGACGGACGGACAGACACACGGACAGCAAACGTGAAAACATAATACCACGCCACTAACGCATGGCGGGGTATAAAAATACATATCTAGCTTTTCATAAGCCACAGACCCTTGAACTCCATAAGTGCATGCATCTTACCTTTCTAGGTCACCTCCCAAAAACCTAGATCACTTTGACCAACAAATAAAAATGTATCTATCTCGCTTTTCATAGGCAAAAAACCTTTGAAACTCCTTCAGTGTATTTACCTTACCACTCTAGTCCATCTCCCACTTAACAAGGTCACTGCGACCTACTTCCACAAAAAGTACATATCTCAATTTTAATAAGCCCCCTACTTTTTAAACTCCATCAGTGCACATACTTTCACAAAATTGTAAATATCTCGCTTTTCTTAATCCCCAGACCTTTTGAACTGCATCAGTGCGTGCACCTTACCACTCCAATTTAACCCCCACGAAACTAGGTCACTGTGAGCTACTTTCCCAAAAAACGTACATGTCTCTCTTTTCATAATCCCAAGGTCTTTGAAATTCAATCAGCGCATGCACCTTACCACTCCCAAGTCGACCCTCCCAAACCTATGGTCACTATGACCTACTTTTCAAAAAAGTAAATATCTCTCTTTTCGTAAGCCTCAGAACTTTGAATGTCCACACTTGCATGCATATTACCACTCCAGGTCATCCATTCGAAACAAGGTCATTGTGTCCTACTTTCAAAAAAGTACATATCTCGCTTTTCATAAGCCCCATACCTTTGGAACCCCATCAGTGTATGCGCCTACCACTCCAAGTCCACCCCCACAAACTAGGTCGCTGTGATCTGCTTTCACAAAAAAGTTTTTATCTCCATTTTTATATTCTTCTGACCTTTGAAACTAAATTAGTGCATTAATCTTCCTTCTCAAGGTGATCTCTCACAAAACTAGGTCACAGTGACCTACTTCCACAAAAAAATATATATATATCTCTTTTCGCAAGTCCCAAACTGTTGAAACTTCTGCAGTGCATGCACCGTACCACTCAATGTCGACCCCTACAAAACTAGGTCACTGTGACCAACCTTCACAAAAAAGCACATATCTCGCTTTTCATAAGCCCCGAACCTTTGTAACTGTATAAGTGCATGCACCTTACCTCCAAAAGTCATCTCCCAGAAGACTTGGTCACTGTGACCTTTCACAAAAAACTACATATCTCCCTTTTCCTAAGACCTAGACCTTTCAATCTCTATCAGTTCATGCAACTGACCACTCCAGGTCACCTCCTACAAGACTAGGTCACTATGACCTACTTTTACAAGGAAGTACATATCTCATTTTTAAACAGCTCCAGACCATTTAAACTCCAACAGTGCATGTACCTTAACACTTAAGGTCACCTAAAACAAAACTAGGTCACTGTGACCTACTTTCACAAAAATGTGTCTCTGTCGCTTTTCATAGGCCCCAGACCTTTGAAACTCTTTCAGTGTATCTACCTTATCACACCAAGTCATCTCCTACAAAAGAAGGTTACTGTGACCTTCTTCTACAAAAAGTGCATATCTTACTTATCATGAGCCACAGATTTTTGAAAATCAATCAGTGCATGCTCACCTCCCCACAAAACTAGGTCACTATGACATACTTTCACCAAATAGTAAATACCTCGCTTTTCATAAGCCCCGGGCCTTATGAACTGCATCAGTGCGTGCATTTTACCACTCCAAGTTGACCCCACGAAACTAGGTCACTGTGAGCTACTTTCACAAAAACGTACATGTCTCGTTTTTCATAATCTCAAGGCCTTTGAAATTCAATAATTGCATGCACCTAACCGATCCCAAGTCGACCAGCAAAAACCTAGGTCACTATGACCTTTTAACCAAAATAAGTAAATATCTCGCTTTTCGTAAGCCTAAGCCCCAGACCTTTGAAACTCCACCAGCATCTTACCACTCCAGGTCACCCATCCGAAAACTTGGTCATTGTGACATACTTCACAAAAAAGTAAATATCTCGATTGGCATAAGCCCAAGACCTTTGAAACTCTATCAGTGCATGGGCCTTACCACTACAAGTCGATCCCCACAAACCTTCGTCACAGTGACCATCGTTTACAAAAAAAAGTATGTATCTCGCTTTTCATAGGCAAAAGACTTTTGTAACTCAATCAGTGCATGCACCAAACAACTCCCGTTCATCTCCTACAAAACTAGACCTTTGAAACTCCGATAGTGCATGCATCTAACCACCCCAAGTCATCTTCCACAATACTTGGTAGCTGACCTACCTTCATAAAAAAGTAAAGATCTAGCTATTCATAATCCCAATACCTTTGAAACTGCACCAGTGCATGCATCTTATGAATCAAGGTCACTTTTCACAAACAAAGGTCACTGTGACATATTTTTACAAAGAAGTACATCGCAATTGTCTCGTTTTTTATAGGCACCAAACCTTTGAAACTTTTCAGTGCTTTTAACTTACCATTCAAGGTAACATCCGACAAAACCGGGTCACTGTGTTCTACTTTCTCAAATAAGTACAGAAACTCCATCAGTTCATGCATTTGGCCACTGTTTATTAAAATAGGTATGCATTATAAAATAGCGCCATTTCATGCGAGACATATTAATTATAGCGTTCCACGTAATTTCCTGTTCATACTTGCTAGAAACAATGACAGGCAAAAAGTCTCGGATGAGTTCGAATATCAGTCAGTTTGGACTTATCATAACAGAGTTACTTGCGCTTGAGGGTCAAAGAAAATAGGCTCTCCAGCTTTTTTCGGTCATTTTTGATCGGATCTTTTTCAGACATGCAGGGAACGAGGACATGCACAAGAACTCGGACAAGTTCGAAATTCAGCCAGATCCAATATTCCATAGCATAGGTAGTTGCCCTTGGGCATTCCTTTGGACTTTGTATGGGAAAATCGTGTCTCCACATTTTTGCTCATTTTTCATCAAATGTTTAAATCTCCCTTGAGCCAAAGGCTCCCGGTTATCTTACAGTATAAGTAGGTTGTCCGTCGTGATCCGTCATCCATCGTCCGTTGTCCGTCTTCCGTCCAAGCAATGGACCCAAGTGGAAGTTTATGTGGAGACTTTAGGGGGAACAATAGTTTGTAATTTCGGTCGCGATACGTCAACTATGCTGGGCGCTAGGGCAGACAATTCTTTCTATGACCTTTGACCCAGGACTCTCATATTTTACAATTTCAAGCATCTCCTCAAAAACCACTGGGTTAATTGTAACCAAATTTAGAGCCGCCAGGGGTTGATGGAACAAAAATTTGTTCAAACAGTCCTGGTCTCATGACCAACATGGCCGCCACGCCCATATATGGTATAAACCTTTTAAACTCATCAAGAATTACTCACATTATTCAAATTATGACCTTAGGTTAACCTTGACCTTTTTAACGGTAAGGTCAAGTTTGCTTTCTGATGCTTTTAGATGGGCAAATGCTAAAAAATAAGATTTCTTGGAAATTGATGGAGATTTTTGCCTCAAAATTTGTACATAAGGTCATCTTAATAAGTACAATGAGATTATGAGTACAAGAGGTCAAGTGCATTCTTTTACCTTGACCCAAGTCTGTCATATTTGGACAATTACACACATCTCTTCAAAAGCTGTTAGACCAATTGTAACCAAATTTCATGCAGAGCTTATGGGGCCGAGTGAACGTAAAATTGTTCAAACGGTCACAGTCACATGACCAACACATGGCATTCATTCTCATATATGGTAAAATGGTAGAAACATTTGATTTTTTCCCTACAGAACCAATTGACTGTTGGTATTGAGACTCGGTATGTAGCATTGGGTACTTGAGTACTACCAAGATTGTTCAAATAATGACCTTGGGTTGACCTTGACTTTTTGCCGCATGGTTAAGTACGGCAAAATGCTAGAACATAAGATTTAATGGAAAGGTTTGGAGATTTTAGTCTAAAAATTGGTGTAAACAGTTGTTTTAATGACGTCATGTGACCTGGACTGTTTGAAAAATAAAATTCGTTTCGTCAGCCCCTGGAAGCTCTATATGAAATTTGGTTCCACTTGCCCAGTGGCTTTTGTAAAGATGTTTGAAATTGTCAAAATTTGAGAGTCAAGGATGACCTTGACGTCATGTACTCCCAAATCTTCATGAGCTTATTAAGACAATTTAATAATGAATTTTCGTAACAGAGTTCTCAGCAACTCTTCAAGGTAGAAAGTTCATATTTCATATATGATATTAAAACTCACAAGAAATTCTCCAAGAGCAATGAAAAATTTCATAAGAACGAATGTGAATCAGACTGCGTAATTTCGGCTAATAGGCCTCGTAAGTGACCCCGTAATGCCCCGGCAGCGAAAGCCAGGGGAAAGATACTATAATTTTGTAAATTTCAAATCTGAGCCGACAATGACCTGTTGTACCTGGCCTTCTCCTATTTATTCTTCCCATGATTTGTTCATTGTTTTTATCTATGTGCATTTAATAATGATTTTGTATAACATATTTTCTCAGCAAACGTTCTAAGACGAAGGTTCTCATTTGGTGTGTGAGTTGACAATGACTTATTGCATTGTAGGATTGAGAACAGTTCTTCTCCTGCTTATGTTTCACAGTATTATTATGTTTCTTTCTATGTCCATGCTGTGTACTCGTATAATGCATTGTTTGTAACAGATCTCAGCAACTGTACGAGATCGAATGCTAATACATAGTATATTTGTTAATTTCTATCATATACTTAGAGGCAATAAAAAGTATACGGTTTTTGATTTTCAGTACTGGGTCATGTGTAAATGTCTGCGTAGAAATATTGATAATGTCATTTTGGCAAACGTCTAGCTGTGCAAAACACACATACAAATTGTTTTGCAGTCAATAATAATGGAGTTAAAGTCGTAGATTCAAACTCCGCAGTTTCAATCAAAATTCACTATGCACATGGCAAACGGCATTCTGCACTTCGCGAATGTCTAGCGCTAATGTCTTTGAGTAAAAGCACATCGTCATTTAATCTGAAGCTCCCACAAAATGTCTTCAACCATAGTTAGAAATGCTACATATCTCAAAATAATCTCCCTTTGAATTCTATGGAATAAAATGTTTTGTTCTATCTTACCGGGGGTTAGAAGTTTTCACTCTTACCTGGTGTTAGAAGTTTTCTCTTGAAATTTTTACAAAATTGTTGTTTGGCTTCCAGCTTTTGCGCGCACTTAAAAGGAACCTCATAGACATGCTTATTTGAAAAAAATTGCAAATAAACTTCCCATTAGAACTTAATGCATATTCAATGCATGTTACCAGAAATCGCCAAAAACATTATTTCGTGAAACGAAATCTTGATACTTCACCCCGTTTTTCATACGAGAGTGCAATATGTCTTTACAAACCGTACCTCCCTATTTCAATGTAATGCATAAAATGCACAAAATTAATCTCTTTTCTCCAAGTGTATGTGTAAAGTGGAGCTACTCCAGCGACAGTGTTGAGTCAGACCCCTCGTTCGTTTAAAACTATGTAATTTCTTTATCCTTTGCCCGATTGTACTGAACGTTGTGGAAAATTATGTGCAATTGATTGTATTTATCAACAGTGCCCGGATAGTATGCAGATATGAAGATTTCTGAGGGAAAATCAAGAATGTGATACCGGTATACTTTCTTTTGCCTCTAAATGTACGTGGATCCGGCAAAAACTTCTGGGGTAGATGTCTTAACCGAAGCATTTGTTTTTCATTTATGTTTCTATTCAAAACTTTTAACTATGCACCCCTTACAAACACTTTTTGTAACCTTATCTATCCAGTCGTGGAATGCATTTAAATAATTTATTTTTGTATCTGTTGGAGGCACTGAAACATAGCGCTGCCAAGAGAACATCTGAAATTGTATTTCTTCCCAGAATAGATTTTGTTAAGCGTCGGAAATAAAACGAAGTCACACGGACTCGGGTCTGGTGAGTAAGGTAGATGGTTTACAACATGAACGTTTTCAAATTAATCTCCTTGAACTTTTGGGAGGAGGCGTTTTTATGAATCAGATGGACCCCTGACCATCTTTTGCTTGGACGCTTCTTGCAATTAAAACTTATCACTTTTTTCAAAACGGAGTTCTTCTAGAAGCGGTCCGTGACTGGATGACCAGATGGACATGGCACCTGAACAACTGGCCATTTTTGCCGATGTTACAAGTTGGTAAAACCCTTTAAATATCTCATCCACTGAGCATGAAAGCCAATGACTTGAAACTTTGCATGTAGCATCCAGCAATCATACCCAACAAAGTTTCTTCAAACCATGACCGGGCGATTACCTTCACCTAATGTATGACAAGCCCAACTTTGGAATGTGATGCTTTTGTATGGAAAATGATTAAATAGTAGATTTCTCAGAAACCGTGAAAAAAAACTGAGGTATAATATTTGGTGTATATATGTTCAACTTAATGCTGCTAAAGGTCTAGGTCATTCTCTGACCTTTGACCAAGGACACTGAGATTCTGTCTCCCGCAAACCTTTTCAAGCATCTGCTCTGAAGCAACAGGGCTGATTGAGGCCAGATTTCATGTGGAGCCTGCTCATGTCGGGGGAAGGGGCAAATAAGTTCAGCTGGTCATGATCAAGATGGTCGCAATGTCATAAATGCTAAAATAAACCCTTTAAAAATCGTTGTTTAGTTTTTTTCTAGTCTAAAGGCCAATAACCTTGACACTTTATAAGTCGCATAAGCGATTTGGGCCCTTAAAAGTTTGCTCAAAAGATGACCCTGCATTGACCTTGACCTAATTAATGGTAAGTTTAATTTTGGTGAGTTATACTCTTACAAATGTTTATTCAGTTGATAACCCTGCACTGACATTTACCTAATTTATGGCAAGGTCAACTTACATTCATTATGCTTTTATAGTGGAAATCGTTAAACAGCGGATTTTACTTGTTTTTTTCACCTATCTTAATTTGTTGTGTGTGACGCCTTTATTGTATTCCTTTCCCGCGTGATGTGTAGGGCAGGATGTGAAAATCGTGTGTATCGGTCCCTGATCATTGCATTCTCATCTACTTCATCAAGAAACGCAAATCAAAGAAGCAAATCTCTTTTACAGACGAGATTAACTTGAGGAGACGACCTGCTGCGATGTCAGCCAGGGTAATCATCGACACAGCAACAGTAACTACCGACTCTGCTGATAAATATACTGTGACTTTGAAACCATTTGAATGTGGGGATCAGTTTCCTTTATTTGAATTGGCTAACAGTCAGGTACTCTCAGCTTTCTTTAGCATTCTTATGAGGCCTTCCCGAGATAGTGCAATATCAACTTCAGAATAATACATATTATTACTACAGTACTTTAACCTGGCTTTTTCTTTAACGTCGAGTGCATGTACCAAGATCACAAGACCACACGAGACGCTTTAGGCAGTTGTGATCCAGAGATTTGGGCACATGTACGAGAAGTTATACAGAGGGGCAGATAAAATTACTGTAGTTAAGATATGTTTATTTTCTAACGTTTTACTGTGTTTCTTAGTTCATTTTATTCAAACGTCACATGAAAAGGGCAGGAACGTTATGCAGGTGAAGCCAGGTTAAGTTATTGGTGTGTAACCTTTTGATGACGTTACGCCATTACGCTCATTCGTCTGGTTCCTGCATCTACAGCATGTAAAAGATTTACCAGGAAGTGACTCATATGCAGCGTGCACTTAGACATAAGAACGTTTTAAGGGATAATGAAACAAATCAGAAAACGCCGGTACGTTGATCCGAAATTCTGTATCAGATGGCCAAGCCACAAACAGTTCAAATGGTGTACTATTGATAAGTTTAAAATAAAGAGTTTTGCAATATGCTAGAAATTAAAATCTTTACACAACATGAGAAACCTAAATAATGTTGAAATTTTGGGAGATAATTCCTAAAGGTATTATATTGTTGTAGCGTTAGGGTTCATTACATTTTAAATTTGGCAGAAAACGGTTAGAAAATTGTATGGCGTATCTTTAAATAGCTGCTGCATTAATTTTTCCTTTAACAACGCTAAAATAATATTCGTTCTGAGAATTCTAACCAAGCGTGTTTTTTTTAATCATAGCCATAAATTAAGAAACCTCATGTGTTACTTGTATCAAAAACAAGTTCAATGGTAGATATAACTTTGTGACTTCCGGGTTCAGTGAATTGATATAAAAAGATCACTGTGATGGCATTCGTAAAGACTATCTTCTGTAGTTGTTGTCGTCAATACGTCAAGCTCTGCTCTTCTTCATTGAGCAATTTTAGAAATATATATCAAGATATCATTTTATACGATTTACTGGGACAGCCCTCGTACGTCACAAATAACTTTATTTCATAACATTTCTAGAACTGAACAGTATAAAATTACGTGCTTTATGGTCTTTTCTTCTGTGTTACACAACTGGCATACTAGGGTTATATGAAGTATACATGTTCAGGTAAAACTTTCATAAATACCAGAAGGACTTCTTCCGTCATTACTACAGACAATAAAATAATACATCGTGTGTGTATTGTGTCTGATTACCGTCAAATACAGATCCAGGTCGATTGTTCATTTTAGAAGAGGCAAAAGAGTTATAACAGTAAAAATGCAAAAATCAGAAATATGTAAATTGGAGTAAAATTTAAAAAAAAAAAGAAAATTATTAACAGGCAACAGTGGCCAAAGTTGAGTTACGGCGTATTATGGATTTTGAGCAAATAGGTCATGCAACTGATAAGTTAACTTTAGTATTACAATGTGCTGCAGAAAAAGGTGCCCCTTAAGGTAAAAATTGTACTTCAAAACCAAAACTTTAAGTCAAATTTAAACCTGTTATGAGAAGCAACTACATTATGGATAAGAAATGGAGAGTGTACAGAACCCAGTAATGAACTGTTGATAAGAAAAAGCTACAAAACAGAATCAGCCAAGAGGCACGGTGACAATTAGTAAGGTTTCATATCAACACGGACTCTCGATTGTTTCATAGATTAGTGAGCCAGTAAAGAGCTGGAGGCAGAAATTTTATAAAAAGTTTACATGTGGGAAGGGACTGTTACTCCGGTTCAAATAAAACGCAAAAAGATAAGTTAGAAATTTGCAGTTGTTCTAACAATGCTTGAGGAAGTTAATAATATCGTACCAAAATACAGCCTTTAACTGCAATCGAGTTCTCAGTAGTTTGCCAGCGATTTGGTGAGTTTGTCGCTTTTTGAAGGTTGAGTAAATCTGGGTTTTGCAGTCTGCACTAAACCATCTCGATCACAGGTGCCATTTTGAAGTTTTCTTAATCTCGTTTAGACTTATATAATCAATAATTTTGATTGACCCTTCTACTTTATCAAGTTGTTAATCTATCTGCAACATGATAATAGATGCTACCTTTGCTCAAATTTTTGTAATTTGATTGTTAATTTGTTTTTTTTACTCAAGTTTCTGTTTTTGAAATAAAATGTGGACACTGTGCATTAGAGTTTAACTATTTGAGCCTTGAAATTCAATTTTTCAATGCAAGGTTTTAATCATTTTTTCAAGCTCATTATTTCTTTGTTCTCTAAGGTTCTATAATAGCTTTCCAGTTTTATTCTTTGGTAAAAAGCTTCATGCAGTGAGTGTTCTTTTGATTTTAACTATTCAGTCCATGTTTTTAGTTTTAAATCTTTCGCCCTCAACTCGGATTTGTTTTCTTTTTTTAAATCAATTTCATTGCCTTTAAGACTCGTTTATTTTAATTTGGATTTATCGCATTTTGCTCAACCGGTTCCTTTATTTTATTTTACTGTACTTGTGAACAGTGTGACTATTTTATATTCTGATTTCAAATAAAATTGGCAGTACCATTGTCTCTATTGTCGGTTTCAACTACAGTTAGTACTCTGTTAAGCAATATGGTACTAGTTTGATGGATTTGTATTTCATTTTGACAGCAATGTATACACATATTTGTTTCATTGTTGGTATAGACACAATTTGTATGGTAAATGGCGTTACAAATGTCACACCGTTCATTGTCGGCTGGTTTAAGTGTCCCACCACAAATAGCGCATATGTCAGATTCAAGCTAGTCAAAGCTTGTAACATGGCACATCGGTTCCTCCTCTAATATCTCTGGAGCTTGATTTGGAGATATTGAGATAACATTTTATATTGTGCATATAAGAAAATGTGGTCACAATGCTTACACTGCAAACAAGTGAAAATGGAAAAGTCCACCTTTTGCTAAGACTACATACACAGTCTACAGCTTATCTACATGCGGTTATAAATCGTCAGAAACCATGATTGATGATTACGGAAAATTTCTCATCGTACGTCTAAAAGAATGTGATTACACTGCTAAGCCGGTGTACAAAGAAAATATTGAAGAGGACACGTTTTGAAAAATCTATATACCTCTTATACAGCCTATATGTGTACTAGGACATCTTATACAGCCTAGCTACTCAAGGGTGCAAATTGACGTAGCTACAGTTTGCATTTCCTTAAGATAGTTTGTATTGTGCATTTAAGAAATGAAAATAGTAATGGTCATCTTTTAAGGACTATTTTCATTGTGTACAACCTATCTACATACGGATACAAATCGGCTCAACACATACTTGATGATTACGAATAATGTTTTTATCCTACATCTCAAAACACGTGATTATAAAATTTAATCTGAGTACAAGGAAAATTAGAAGAAGACATGTTTATAAAGCTTATATACATCTTACACAGCCCATCTACTTACAGATACAACTTATATACTCTGCACAAGGTATAAAAAAATAAGTAGAGAGAAGACAAAACTGATGACAAATGATAAACAATATTACATTGTCAGATCAGCAACTCATTTATTAACACATTCAGATCCACATAACAACACATAATGACGTTACGTCGTTTCCAAGACGTCCATGACGTCACAGTAGATAAAGGTAGATAATAAATAGTGAATAACCAAATTATGTCCCTTAGACTGATCTTAACATTCATTATACTTTCTTTTCTTTTGTTGGAAGAAATATTACTGAAATATGTACTGAGCGATATATTGACTGATAATAAAATTTAAAAGCAAAAATTATTAAATAGAATTTAAAAGATAAAATAAAAATAATTATTGTCAGTACCAATAATGGTGATTAATTCATTGTAAAAGTTCTGTAGGCAATTTTCCACACTGTAGCACGTCTTAAAGCTGGTAGCCTGATGCACCTTGCTTTGTCATGCAGTTCGCCAACTGTATGTCCCCAAAACACCATTTAATTTCATTGATATTACTTGTCTCTAGGGATTCTCTAATTGCGGCTATATCCACTCGTAGCCTTTTATCATCCACCATCTTTGTAGAATAGACTGCCTCAATCACACTCTTGTTGTATGTGTAGGCGGTGATGGGTATAGACTTGGGTATTATGTCTAAGATTTCCTCTATCATGTGTCTGTAATAGATGCCTGCTTCCAGTCCTTCTTGCAGACTCAGAGCTTCCACTGCTATAGTTGATCTCACTACCCTTCTTATTTTGCTGGCATGCCAGGTTATTGAACAACAGAACCCAGTATTGTCAGCCAACCATATTATATACGCTCCAGTGCTACCTGTTCCATTATCTATGTTTCCTAGTGAAGCGTCGGTAAATACAATGATTTTTAAATTCTGAGTACTTGTGGCTGAGACATGAGAATATCATGAACGACTTCACATCTTTAAGTCTGTTGACAAGCTTAATAGCTCTGATTAGATCGGCGACACAGGCCTGCTTTAGCTTAGTACTTGCCGCTATCATTTCAAAGGACAGGTCAGGTCGTGAGCCATGAACTGCCAAATTTATTTGCCCTACAAGTTGTCGGTAGGTTGTTTGCTCATCCGGGGTAAGTATGTCATCCTTGTTTGCCAAACGCTGAGGATCCAGAACAAGACATTCTAATTTATTCATATATTCTGAATGGTCCAAGATTATTCCATTCCCACTTTGGTTTACTGTAAAACCAATGTACCGGAACTATTTTTCTTCAATCTTTCCTGCAAAGAACCGTTGTCTGAGCTTTGTTATTAATGCCTCAAAATGTGCATCACCAGCATGAAGAAAGTCATCCACGTGACAGCAAATTATTCCTTTCAGCTGTTTGTCCTTGTGAACATAAAAAATTGCAGGATAAATGTGATGACTTTGACTTTGATATACTTAATTTTCCATTTTTGGATGGTGACGTTCCACGTCGTCCCTCTTATGGAGTGTATATTTCTCAACTTATAAGATTTGCTAGAGTGTGTAGTCTTGTAGATGACTTTAATGCTCGTAATAAATGTTTAACTGCTAAACTTCTTCAACAAGGCTATCGGTATCATAAGCTTGGAAAGGCTTTTTCTAAATTGTATCGCCGACACCATGGATTGGTTTCAAAATTTGATGTCGGATTAAAATTTCTTTTACACTTAGGCCTATCGGAACCAGAATTTTATGGTGACTTAGTATACAAATTCAAAAAGATTAAAGGTAGGACTGATTTTTCTGATCAATTCCGAAAAATAATTATACGTTACAAACGTATTGGCTATAGTTATGCGACAGTCTGCATGCTTAGTGATTAACCCAATCACGGTTGATAACTTTGCTGCACTCTTTAATTGCACACCGGGTGATCGGGCGTCAGACTCTATGATGGCCCCGACCTAAAGCTATATATTTTAGTTGGTTGGGACCGGAGCCTTTTTGTCTGTTGCTTGGTCCACCGGGGCTCAACTGGTGACCTTCTTTTGCTTCAGATTTCCAGTGGGGTTGTTTGGCAGGACAGGGATCTCCACCTGCCAGACGGCCCGTTGTATCTGTTGAGTCCTCGTCTTTGCTTCTTCATGGTGTTGAAATTTGATTTATGTGTCTTCCGTGATGATTCATTGACGAGTTAGAGGGTTATCATGCGAACCGAACAACCAACTAAATGTTTTGTACCACTTCAGATACTGAGGGTGAGGTTGGGCCTGTAAAATCGATTTAAGCCCCCCAGTAATTCATTACTGACCGTTCCAAGGCGGTAGTTCTGTTGTGGTTCTCTGTTGCCTGTTTTTTGGTGTCAGAGTTTCTGTAATGTTTTACCTTATGTATGTTCTTATCATTTTTGATTCGGTTTGGGTTGCTGAGTGGCCACCTTTTGGGAACAAGCTGCTCACTCGGTTGGCCATATGTTCTCTGTATCTTGATTATTTGTAATCTTAGTTGTTTCCAACTATGGTTTGAGGGCTGGATTTGGATTTTGATTGTTTCAGTTCCTGGTCTTAGCACACTTTTTACTTCCAGTGTACATTGTTTGAAACCTAATAGTAGTAATTCCTCCTTTACGCTAAGAAAAAACTGTCTTGCCCCATCTTTAAGTCCATACAGGCCATGTTTTAGTTTCCAGATGATATTTCCTGGGGTGTTGCTTTCTTTTCGAGGTCTGATATGCACTTCGCGATCAAGTTCCTTTCCTTGCAAAAATGCTGATTTGATGTCTGTTGTTTTCACCACCCATTTCTTGCTTGAACAATAGCTAAAACCATGCGCAGAGCTCCTTTCCCAACCGTAGGACTATCTGTTGGAAGAGTATACTCCTCTTCGAAACCTCTGACAACCAGTCTAGCTTTTACTGTCGCGTTCTTTCTGGTAATCACCCACTTTGTCGACATTGTTGGTTGACCAATATTTACAACCTCCTCATAAGTGTTAAACTGACATAGCCTTTTTAGTTCTGTCTCTTTAGCCATTTTAATTTCATTATCTTGTATTTTGCAGGCTACTGCATGAACATTTTCACTTGTCAGTTTTTCCCACATATACTGACCTAGGTCAATGCTCTTCTGATCATTACTGTTATCATCTTGGATATTGTACCAGTCCTTGTATTTTCCGGTAGCTTTACCGACCCTACCAAGAACCTTAGCAATTACCCATTGATCCGAGTCTCTCATCCTATACTGAATTCTTTCATTCACCTTCAGTTTGCATCCTGTCCTTCTCTGTATACTTACATTTTCTCTGTTGTCCACTATTGCTGGAACATCCTCTGTGATGGTCTGTGTTTTTGAATCACTGTCTGTCAGTGCTTCAGTCCTTTCTCCATTTTTCAAAATATCTGTAGCGGCTGTGTGCCCGACTGCAGCTTCATCATTGTCATTCACATCTTTCTGTATATTACTGTTACCACTATCTGCTTCTTCCCCAGGGCTGATCTTGCTTAGTCTGTTAGGTGACACACGTACAAAAACACTACCATGCCTAACAAACACAACTTTTCCATCTTGAAAAACCACTTTTCCGGGCCCTAACCATTTTTCCTTGCCTTCCCGTTTGTAAAATACAAGGTCTCCATGCTCATATGACTGCTCAGCTGCTCTTACTTTGGTCCTGAGTGCTCTTCTGATTCTTTCACTTGCCTCTGTTGCTATGAAAGCCCTTCTTGAGGCATGTAGGGCATTTAGATGGTTAGCAAATGTCTCACTCGTTGTTGTGCCATCCAGAGCGGGTAGTTGATCTGTCAAAATTCCAGGAAGTTTGGGATTTGTGCCAAATACTAACTGGTGGCTACTAAAACCATTCCACATTTGAAGACAGTTACGAGCCATATTTGCCCAGCATAGTCTATCTCACTGTGTTCATCTTCTAATTTTGTAAGCATCATATCAGTGACAGCATGAACTCTTTCGCAAAGACCGTTTTGAAAAGGGCTCTCTCCAGCTGTTGTAGAAATCTTAATATTCAGGATTGATTCAACATCCCTCAATTCATCTGAATTGAACTCTCCGCCGTTGTCCGTCAAAACTGACCCCATTATGCCAAATCTCCCTATCCAATGTGTCATCATTGCGTCTATTACGTCAGATGGCCGTTTTCGGTTTATAAAGACTGAAACTGTGTACCGTGACCACATATCTATCATATGTAGTATCCAGCGCCCGTTCCATTTCTTCAAATCCATGGCAACTTTCTCGTTGAATTCATGTGCCATAGGCATTGCTACAACAGGACGTGGGGGAGTTTTCTTGTAACTTTTGCATAATTGACATGTATCTTGGATTCTTGTCAGATCTTCAGTATAATTATCCTTCCATACTCCAGCATCAGTCAACAAAGCTATCAGTCTCTTTGTGGAAGGATGTGCAAACTGTCTGTGTAGTTTAAGCAGTATTTTTGACCTTTCGTTTTTATCAGTTAGCATCTAACTTAATTGTGCACACACTTTCAACTGGAATGTCTTATGTTTTGTCAATCGGGATACAGTAGTGGCCAGATGAAGTTAAATTAAAGGCCACATCTTGTCCAAATATTTCTGCTCTATCATGCTCCAAATCCATTCGTACACCAGCACTTTTCATTGCTGTTCTAGAAAGTAGCAGTGGAATGTCTGAATTGACCACATCTGTTTTGATTGTGACATGTTTGCCAGCTACGACTGCTGGCATACTGTATTCCCCCCTCTGATTTCAGTTGTGTTCCCCCTCCAAATCTAAATACTTTTACCCCATCAGCTTGGTAAATTTTATCTCTGTCCTCATGATCTAGGGATTTCAAATATGCATCCAGCCAATGTCTACCACAGACAGTACTACTACAGGCGCTGTCAAGGACGGCACAGTTACGCGCATCCACCCCCAGTCTGGCAATTTCCTCTTTATTGTAACCTGTGAATAAAACGGCATGCCCATCCTCAGTAATGTTCACTTTTCCAGAATTGTCCCAGCGGTCTGGGCAGTTTGCCATCAAATGTCGAAACGAACCACAGCATTTACACGTTAGGATTTGACCATCTCTGCCTATTGGGTTCATTTTCTTACTTTTAGAGGCTCTTTGGACAAAATTTCTTTGAAAATCTGTATTTCCACGGCCATAACTCCAGCGACCCTCTCCAGTTCCTTTTCTGCTGCTGAAATGGCCTCTGTTATTTGGTTTGCCCCTAGTAGAGCCTGTGGCAAGAACTCCCTCCTCATTTCCTGTGAGATAAGCGGGCTCAAGTCTGATACTCGACTTGTCAGTCAAACTACTGTCATCCCCTTTAAACTTTTTCAGCGAAGCTTTCGCTTCCTCATACAGGGATGATTTATTTTCATAGTTCATTCCACTTAAGACTAGGAGCCTTTCTTCCTTTGTTATGTTTGCCTTCTTCAACAATTTAAAAGCCAATATTTCTGATGGTAACGCCATGTTTTTCTTTTCAATCTTTCTGTACTTTGAGTCAAACATGGCAATGATTTCAGATACTGATTGCCCATCCTTTCGTATAAAATCATCAAAGTCATCAAATTTTTCTACACTATCAGCTAAATCATCTTTCGCTAAATGTTTGTCCAAAAATGCCAGAAGAATATTCAGTCCAAAATCACTCTTGAAATCATCTATAAAAATCTGATCAAATACCTTGTCTTTGATGTGATTCTCATCATCTTCCGGGAGTGATAAAGCTACTGCTATTCCTTGTTTGTCTTTGCTAAGATCAGTAATCTCCTTCCATGCTAATGTTTCTTGTTTAAAACGTTCATAAGTTTTTGATTTGGTAAATGAAGGAGGATTTATCCTGGTCGTCATCCTGTTACGTTAGCTGTAAGTCACACTCTTCACCAGTCTCCAGACAAATTTATTCAATATTCCACCAATTCTGCAATTACACTTGGCGCTGTAGACACCAGTTAATATATCCCACTCAAAGGGATCGACGTATTCGCTCTGCTACCACTTGATAAAAAATATTACATTGTCTGATCAGCAACTCATTTATTAACACATTCAGATCCACATAACAACACATAATGACGTTACGTCGTTTCCAAGACGTCCATGACGTCACAGTAGATAAAGATAGATAATAAATAGTGAATAACCAAATTATGTCCCTTAGACTGATCTTAACAACAAACATCGCAAATTTGGCATCCAGAGGGAGATCACGGTCGTAGGACAGAAGCTAGAAAATGTAAAAAGCTTCAAATAGCTTGGAGCAATTGTCCAAGATGATGGCCCAAAACAGGAGGCTCTCTCAAAGATTGTACAAGTCACTACAGCTCTGACACAGTTAAAGCCAATACGGGGAGATAACAACATATCTCTTGGATCGAAACTGATGCGCTCCCATATCATATCCAAATTTCTAAATGTCTGTGAGTCGTGAACCTTGTCGGCAGAGTTAGAGAAATTACGCAGGCCTTTGAGATGAGATGTTACTGAACGTTACCAAAAATCTCGTACAAGGACCACGTAACTAATGAGTATGTTCGCAGAAGGATCCAATAAGTCATTTTAGAAAACAACTGACTCCTGACAATGGTCACGAAACGAAATCTAAAGTGGTTGTGCCACATCTCAAGATCTTCTGGTTTCGCAAAAACGATTCTACAGGGCACATTGAAAGGATAAAGAAGGAGAGGTCGACAGAAGAAGAGACGAGAAGACAATATGAAAGAGTGGACAAGGATGAACTTTGTCAGCATGTCTAGGGCAGCTGAACACACTTCTAGGTTGAAATAGATTGATGTACAGTCATCTTTTGGGCCCAAACGACATTGCATGGTTATAGGATAGACTATACTTAACTAGACTCAAAGTAAGAAATTGGCACACGTCGTAGGTTTGTTTTCAGGCATAATTTTTGTACTGTGCATGTAAGACTATGTGGGTACAGTGCTTACACTGCTTACAAATGCAAATGGAAAAGGCCACTTTTTTGCAGACTATGCACATTGTCTATAGCCTACGCACATATGGTTACAAATTGGTGCAATATAGATTTGACGATTAAAAATAATATTCTTACCCTGCATCGCCAAATATGTGGTTACAATACTTACACGAGGTACAATGGAAAAAGGAAGTGGGTAGATTTTAAAAAGGCCAATACAGCTGACCTTATCTTAATACGAGCGGGCTCATGCAAATATTAGAAAGAATCAGTTATAGGTTGTCCTTATTTGTACTCTTAAGTAGATAGAATGTAGATGTATCTAGCCTTTTCAAAACATGTCCTTTTTGTTCCTCTGTACCCCCTAAACGCAGTGTAACCAATCTGCGGTTTACCAATACCATGGACGCTCTGGCTGAGGAAAACAGGAACATCATGTCCTTCCTTGTTGAAAGCTTCGACTAAACATGTACAAGGTATAGAACAGAGATAAGCGCCGAGAAGACCAAACGGATGAAAACAGCGTCATTGGTATCCAGCGCGAGATCAAGGTAAAAGGCAGGTTGGAAACAAAAACACGCTTCAGATACCTTGGAACAGTTGTTTCAGATGATGGCTCAAAAGCGGAGGCTGTCTTGAGGATTGCACAGGCCACTGCAGCTCTGACAAAGCTGAAGCCAGGTTGCAAATCTAACAACATATCTCTTGGATCAAAGGTGCAACTGATGTGCTCCCTTGTCATATCCATATTTCTGTGCCTACGAGTCGTTGACCTTGACAGCAGAGTTAGAGAAAAGAACGTAATGCTTTGAGATGAGACGCTACACATAGTAAAAGGGCCAGGTACTTAATGAGGATGTTCGCTGGAGGATCCAAGCAGCCATTGGAGAATATTGCGAACTCCTGACCATGGTCAAGAGATGTAAACTTAGGTGGTTTTGCCACACCTCGAGGTCTTCTAGTTTAGCACAGACGAGTCTAAAGGGCAAATTGTAACGAAAATGGAGAAGAAGAGGCCGACAGAAGAAGAGGTGGGAAGACAATATTACAGAGTGCCTGACGTCCCAGTGCACAATATTTCAGTCATGTCGAGACGTTGCCTCTGTAGGTTTTTTACCTGAACTGAGATAAATGGCACTCAGGTCTGGCTCAACTACTTGCAGCTCTGCCGCAGATGCACCAGTTAGCCCATCTTTTTTGCGGGCCCCGATCGTCGGAGCTTCTGAAAACAGGACTAGTTGGAAAAGGATCGTGGTCATATGTGATGTCTCAACGGCCATGCAAGATTTTGTAGGTTTGTCCCGAGATTTTGTCATATGTAAATAAGCCGTAAACTCTTTATATACACTTTTCGATAGGTGTCCGATTAATTTTCAGATCTACCTATTGCCAATACTGTTGGCAAATATTTTGAACTGAACCTAATTAAAATCAACGATTTTATCTGATCAGGGTGCTTAACTGTAAGACTTTAAACCCCTTTCTGGTTAATATTTCAGCTTTGGTAGAGAATAATCTATGGTGTAGATATTTCGTAATTTGTTTCCCATGCCATCATGTTTTTTTTGTAGCTTAAAAAACTCGTCTTTCGTCATGTTAATTATTTGCTCCAAATTCTTGCAGTAAATGCGAACCAACGCGAAAATACGTGATTTTATATGAAATTTACTGATACTGAAAATCCTCTCAGTGTTAATACATTGTATTAGTGCCACCTTGTTTATTTATAAAGTAATTAAGCCGTCTCCAAAGCACTTTATATGTTATGAACCCTTAAATGCTATAAAGTATAATACGAAGGCGGAGCTTTTTCCACGGGCTAGTAATATTCCCCTCTGTACCTGAATACGGAGTTAGTGTTTCTCAATTAGCTGTGCTAGAGTTGGTTCAAATATCAAAAGTAAAAAATATGCAAAGACCAGGAACTGAAACAATCAAAATCCAAATCCAGCCCTCAAACCATAGTTGGAAACAACTAAGATTACAAATAATCAAGATACAGAGAACATATGGCCAACCGAGTGAGCAGCTTGTTCCCAAAAGTGGCCACTCAGCAACCCAAACCGAACCAAAAATAATAAGAACATACATAAGGTAAAACATCACAGACACTCTGAACAGGCAACAGAGACTTTGTTGATAGACGGAAGCTACATACCATTAAATGGTTGTCTCAGGCTAATCGCAGACCGAAGCATGTCAACACTTAAAACGTTCTATGGGAGACACAATGATCTCGTTGATCTCAATAATATGCCCATTTGATGGTCACGGTCGAAATATAGTATGGCTTTCAGTTACCGACTATTCCCTTAAATGCATAGACATGGCGGCTTTATATTGATGGGCAGATGATGATTACTTCTGACGAGCACATGACCACACCTCTCTTTTGGGGGCTCATGTCTTTGTATCTAAATATTTCGGATTTTTCATTGTTTCTGTTCTGATTTTGATACATATATATTGTCCATTTCTACTTCTCTCTATTAAATCGAAAAATTCTTGGTTGAATGTATTTGTGGTAATATAGTGTAAAAATCGTAAGTTGACGAACTAGTCGTACGGAAATCTCTTTACTTTATTTAATTAAGTACCTCACTAGAGTTTTTTTTATTGTATTTACCCAAAATATTTACCAGATCTTTCAAACACTTGTCCATGTTGAAATTATTTTATTTCCAAGTCCGTGTTATTTACCGTTAGAGCCATATAATTGCGTTGAACGCTTAAGTTTTATGATACGAAAATAAAATGTATTTAAGCCACTGTCGCTTAGATTGAGAAACCTGGCTACAAGTATAGTTTCCGAACAGGGTAAGCATTGTTTTAGTAAAGTAAGACCTTAGAGATGAAAGTTTGGTTTCAGATTTTCCATGAAACATACATTATGCAGTACGGTTGGAATCGTCTAACCAACAGTTTTAGCATAACGTAAAAAAAAATCAGACTATCTAGAGATCTCTTTATTTTACAGCTGTCAAATGGAAGTGTTTCTTACCCTAGCAATGCTGCCACGTACATGCTCAGTAATGCAGAAAATGTGACCTTGTCTGTCAAAAGAACTGAATACGCCTCTCCTCCAGTGACAGGAGACATTGATATAACATATGATGGAAACACAAAAACTGGTGAGAACACATCTGGTGCTGGTTATTTCTTTTAAAAAATATTATTTTCGATAAAAAATCTTGCTTCTTTTAATTAAGATGTAGTACGACATACTTACACTTAGAAAAGTAGAAGAAAGAAAAAAGGGGGAGGGATATACAACTGGTGTTTTTTTTTTTATTTATTTTTGTTGTTGTTCAATTTCCGCCACGCGATCGTCAACTTGAAGTGTAAAATCTTTGTTAGTTCCAACGCTTACAGTTACTTCTTTATGTTCTCCATGTGGGACATATTGTTTTCGGTGCATCTGCTTAGCTTCTTGTCTGCACCATATCTCCTTAAGGGATGAACAGATTTTGATCACATTTGCATATATACATCATTGGCTGTAAGAGGGGGGGGGGCATGAAAGAACTGATTTTATTTTCAAGGTCACAGAATGTCGAAGAATGTTTGCAAAAGGGCTTGTCTGCACCATATCTCCTGAGTGGATGAACGGATTTTAACAAAACTTGCACAGATATATTATTGGGAGATGTAAAAGAAATGACCAGATTTTGGTAACCTTGACCCTATTTTGGAGATCAAAGGAGATCAAAGAGTATTGAAAAATGGCTTGTCTGCATCATATCTCCTAATAGGATTGATGGATTTAAACCAACCCTGCACACATATATTATTTAGAGATGGAAAAGAACTGGTTAGATTTTTGTGACATTGGCCTTATTTTCAAGGTTACAGGAGGTCAGAAAGGTTCAAAATGCTTGTCTGCACAATATCTCATAAATAGATGGATGTATTTTAACCAAACTCAGCTCAGATATATTTCTGGAAGATGCAACAGATCTGATTTGATATTGGTACTTTTGACCTTATTTTCAAGATCACAGGAGGGCAAATATTGTTGAAAAATGGTTTGTCTGCACCATATCACCTAAATGCATGGATAAATTTAAACCAAACCTGCATAGATATATTATGGGGAGATGCAAAAGAATTGCCTATATCTAGTTGACCTTAATCCTATTTTCAAAGTCACATGAGGTCAAAGAATGCCTTGTATGCACCATATATTTTAAAAAGTTGGGGATTTCAACCAAACTCGCACAGATACATCACTGGGAGATGGAAAATATTGGTTAGATTTTGGTGATCTTGATCTCATTTTCAAGGTCACAGATCAAAGAATATTGAAAAAGAATTGTCTGCACCCTATCTTCTGAAAGGGATTGATGGATTATATCCATATCTAGATACGTATATAAATGAGAGCTTGAAAAGAACTATCAACTTTCGGTGACCTTGACCCTATTTTCAAGGTCACAGGAGATCTTATCTTGGCGAAGTTTAGGGAAAATGATACTGCTGTGTATCGCAGGTGGAGGGCATCTGTTTTTTTTGTCAAAAACATTTCTTGTTATCTTCAAATTTTATGGTAGTATTTTTAGTTTATGCTTGTAAGTTTTCTTTTCCGTTCATGGCATCGCAAGTTATCAGGACTGGTGGTTTTCGGTTATCAAACGAACTTCGTCTCAAAGAAAATAGAAATGTCAGTTTTACAAATGAAGCATAGCAATTTGTCTAAGACCCAACCTCGGCAAACACTGTAGGGGGTTCTCTGAAATGCACAGTTGGAACAGTCTCATCACATTTGAGTACATCATTTTCTGAGCGGTCGTCTACGCACAAAAATAATCATAACAAAATGGCGGAGAAATTTTAGTAAAATTGCACCTAAATTTGCCACTTGATATTGTTACTTCGATAATTGATTCAACTGAAAACCCAAATCAGGGTATTTTTGGCTTTTATTGAGAGCTTGAAATCAATTCAAGTCCCCAGTGAACTTCAATGAACACAATCTGATGCACCCAGTTCGTAGAAACCGAAGACCCCCAAACCCTACGATAAATTATTTTGCAAATAAAATTGTCACACAAACCAATTTCGGAGACATTTCAAAAATAGTATAGTTGTGATACTGTAGCATGCAAATTTCTAGCTAAATGCTGACAGTTCTGTAATCTTTTATTGAGATATGCTGATATGTCATGCGTACCTTTAGAAATGGTAGACGGTATGCTGGCGGGCGAAATTGTTCTTATACAATAGTAAATCTAAGGTTCGTTTATTCTTGCCTTAATGTGACATTAGGCAAACAGTTACGCCTATAAGGTTCTAAACAGGTCAAAGATTTCAGAAGAAAAATTAACAACACCTATTGAGTTTTAAATATTTACAATATGTTGAAAGTATTACGTACTTTAATCTGAGTTGAGACAACTAAATAGGTTTACTGTCTGATGAGTTAGGGGACCTCCATACGAACCGAACTACCAACTAAGTGTGTGTACTGCGGCGGAGGGTGATGGTGACGGTTTGGGCCCAGTAAAACCGGTTTAACCCCCCCCCCCACCCCCACCCCTCAGTAGTAATTACTGACCGTCCCAAGACGGTACTTTCGTTGCGAAGCACCTGTTTTATTTTCGGTGCTGTTTAATTTATTGTGTTCTCATTTTAACCCTTCTATAATAGAAAAAGAAAATAGGTAAAAATAGTTGTTAAATGTTTTTCGTATAATTTGCTTAGTCTGTTGTAACCCTTCTGTTGGTCTAAATTATTCAGTTCAATAAAGATAGCTGAGTTGCCACCTATTTGGGAAAGAGCTGCTGACTCGGTTTATCACTCGGTATTTATTGTTTTTTGGGATGTCTTTGTCAATCTTTCCCTTTGATGTTGGGGATAGGGTTTGGGATCTAATTCAGTCAGTTCCTGAAGTGTAGTTACTCTTTCAATTTACTATGAGTATGAGTTCATTCGAAGCTTCAATGAATGAATTAAGATTTTGAAAGGAATGGCATTTGGGAGCAGTAAACAATATTCTAGAGGGACGTCCAGAAAATATACACTTCACCACAAGGAAGTACGGGGTGTTTTTTATGACGCCACACGACTCTAGTGTACATTCTCATATTTTCGTTATGTCTGAAACAGATATGAACGTGTCAGTGACAGATACAGTATTTGGAAAGGAACTAAAGTCACTAGTCGGCATCGGAGATTTATCAGTAAGGAAATATGGAGACTGTGCCAACTTCAGAATGGTGGTTACATATTTGAGCCATCCAGGAGATCTCCCAGAAATGATGGTAAGATATTCATCAATCCATAGCTCTTTGTATTCTAGAAAAAATGTCTAATGATGAACACTTTTGTTTCTTTCCGACTTTTTTTCCTCACAAGTATATCACTGGGATCATAATTAAGATATCATATTTAATATAATTATGCGTATATAACTCACACTGAGAAACAGTGGAGCTAATCATTTATATTTATATGATTACATGGACAACCTATCTTATTTCTTAATAAAATAATTTGCGTACTACATTTTGATCCAATTTAAAGAAAGGAGTGCAACATTGGTTCTTAGGTAGAATGAATTATAAGAGATACTCGCGCCTTCGGATAGCCTGATGACAATCAGATTAAATGATAAAGTTGTTGCAGTCTGTATTTTTAGAAATATTCAAAATTTGTGATGATAAAATAATTTATTTCTTAATATTTTTGATTAAACGTATCATTTGCAAGGAAGACAATAGATTTTATCCGTGAATGTTCCTGATCACTTAATCATTTTTGAGACAAGTCTAGATCATCATACATAATCAAGACCTATATTATTGAAATACAGTGGCATCAGGATATTTAAGTATATGTCGTGTCATCTGACGGGCATGGAGTCACCAGATTTCGCTACCGTCGCAAATGATTAAAAGGACTACGTGCATTAAGGCCCAAAAATGGCCCCCAACTGAAGTGACTCATATTGGTATGAATAACAGAAGTGTTATTCTCCTACATGAAACTGATAAGGGAATTTGTGACAGACATTATATATGGGGACAAAATTGGGACAAAGGTTATGACCCGTAAGCCATTCTTTATACCAGGAAAATGACATTGTTGTGTATATTTTTGAATCATGTAATTATATTTTTCTTTTTAAACGAGTCTTAATTACACACCCGGCATAAGAAGTATTTCAGGAAAATATTTTGTCATTTCCTCCATTTGGTCATTTGTTAGTCCATTTGTCCGTCCGTCAGTTTGTCCGTTCGTCAACTTTTACTTCAGAGTTTTGTATTAAATATTTTTGATTGTTTATATCTCTGTCACCATATATCAGATCTTTTCCATATTTGGATCATGACATCTCTATAACATTATCTTTGATAGGGTATATCTAACATCTACAGTAAGGCCCCTGGGGCGGAGCCCGGGCCAATAATTAGGACATAGACATTTTCATTATGTAAAAGTTTTGCGTTAAACTTTGTGGTTGCTCACTTGTTCTCTGATCCACCTTCAGTCTTTTGCTTGTTTCCATTGCTCTTGAAAGAACTAATTTATATTTTTATGAAAGATTAGATTTACTTACATAAATATAATTGATTGTAAACAGTATCATATAAAAATGTTTTGCTGTCCATTTCAGCCTATAGCTGTTCTGAAATGTGTCACTCATTTTTGAAAGCCTAAATAGCAACATTTCAAACTACTTGCTGGCTGACTTCAAAATCAAGTCAATTTCTGCTTGACACCTGTCAGTATGCAATAAAAACAAATTATTTTATTCATTTTGTATGAATGATCTGGTGTTTATTAATGTAAACTTCCTATTCTATAAACATGTAGATATACCCAACAAAATGTTAATAAAACTTCAAAAAAAAAAAAAAGCTCTGGAATAGTGGTGCCAGGATCAGTAAATGAAGCCTAACTGAAGCAAGTTATTGTAAGCTTTTCTTATTTGTGAGCATTAAGTATAAATCCTGATAAAACTGCATTTTATTAGGAACAGCTCGCTCAGAGGCTGCGCTATTGTTGTTTTACAAACACGCTGTCTTTATAGGATAGCTACTGTAACTGGTTAGAAGCTCCTATTTTAGGGTAATTTGACTGATGCAACATATTTTAGGATAGTTATTGTAACTCATTAAAATATGATCGCATTTTTAGGGTTTTCAATTCAGGAAAGTTTACCTAAAATTACATTTAAATCTTAGTTCCTATGACTTCGAATAGTCAATTACAGCGAGTGGTTCATTTCACCAATGCTATTTACAGGCAAATTATAGGTAAAAGCCTGTCTCCGGAAGTCAGTTATTTTAAGAAATAAGCATGAGCACAACCGTTAACCAACAAAATATTTCAATATGATGTGAGTTGTAGCAGTATACATCATATGTTAAAAGGATTTTTTGGTTAACGCTTGTGCTCTATTCTAATTTGTAAATTGAATGTCTAAAAATTGACAAAAAATGACAAATTCCATGATTTTAGCCTGTTTCAGTAGCCATTTTATCATACTTAAAGCGCAGCAAGATTCAAATTTTAACTGAAATGAAAGACTAGAAATATTGGTCTAATGAAATCATGCGATGAAAAACTTTTATCTCGACTTTGATATTTTGACCTAAGATGGGGGCCAAAAACTGGCCTTAACGCACGTAGTCCTTTGTAGTCCTCATACATCTATGTAACATAACTCTTAGTACAACGAGAAACAGTGTTTATCCGTTTATCATAATTTAACTACCAAATTTTATCGCTCATGGTCATGCCTCTGACGAGAATAATTATCTATCCCAACACTTAATTTCTTGCCTTTCATTCGTTGCATTTTGCAGGTTTTAACAAAACTTAGCTTCCGTTGATGCTGGTGCCATTGACGCTGGTGCCAGTGCGAGTACCTATCAATCAGAATGAAGGTTGCTTGCCGTGGAACTGTGTTATCAAAAACAAAATCAGTACGGTTTTCAGTTTTCGGCTCAGTGCAATATGGGAATTTCAATACCGCATGCAGACCTTTCAATGGCATTGCTGCTATACTAGGAATCTCAATAAAATCGCGAATCCAGTTTTCGTTTTTTTTTTTTTTATGTATTCTTTGTTTACAACGTCAACATTTATTGAGTTTTGTTCAAAACACGTTGAATTATATTGGTAATTGGCTTATTGCTTTCTTCAGTTTATGCACTGGAACACTCAGTGTCATTGATTATTTTATTTAAAAATTCAGTACAGTCTCCTTTCTTTGAAACAATTTTGCTTCAAACAGGGAATTCAATGACTTGATAATAATACTTGTTTGATAAAATATGAAGTTTCTGTTTAAAGAATTTCAGTTTGTAATGTAAATGAAAAATAAGCGGAGCTACGCAAACACTGTTTGCCATGCTCCTATACCAATGACATCATAGGTATGTTACTGAACTGCGCAGACCTTTGGCGGAATGACGTCACTTTGACATCAAAATGGACTCCTTGTTGTTATGGTAACCAATTTATGATGTCCTTGGTATCAGAGCATGGATAATAGCGTTTGCCATGCTCCATCGATTTTTCAACGACATTACAAACTGACATTCCTTCAACAGAAACTTCAGACTTCGTTAAACAAACAATAATTCTCATGTCATTTGATTTTGTGTTTTCAATGGACTCCAGAGCAACCTACTTTCTGCACTATCGTCTGACCGCCCGTCTAATACGTTTGTACCCGTGTGCTCAGTTGATAAACTATATAAATCATGCAATTTTGACTGACTTTGAATGAGGCGAAAATCGACCTTATCTTGAATGCCAGGTCCGTTATGCGCAAGCAATGTACAATATTAGCATTCACTGTGTGTCTCAAAGTGAAGCGATGTAGTTGTGCTAGTAGGATACAGATGCATTTATAAGAACTTGCTAAAAAAATCATGTTGTCCATAGTCTAGTCTAAAGTAGTCTATCCCAAAATCTTGATACGTCATTCCGGTACTACAGGCGACTCTGCAACAATCGCTTTCCACCTCGTCCTTTTGGTAACTCTGGCAAATTTCATCCCTGTCTACTTTGTTACATGTTTTATATTGTCTTCCCATATATCTTTGTTTGTGCTTATGTATATTCCTAGGATCGTTTGTTTAGCCAGGAAGCTTTGAGAGAAGTGGCCAAAACTCATTTGTTCTTTTCTATATCTTTAATGTCTACTGGATCTTGTACGAGATATTTAGTAACCTTTCGGTCACATTTTATTTTAAAAGAGAGCTTTCTTTTTTATAACCCTATTGTCAGTGTCAGTACTTTACACGTATACTCCAAAATGGATATGACAAGAGAGCACATTAATTTCATGTTCGACCCAAGATCTTTGTGTATCTATTAAGTGAAAAGCTAGGCAATGATAAGAAACCAATACAATCAGATCCCACATCCCACTCCCACATCCCCCGGAATCAAATGTCTTCAGCTATATAAGTGCTGCAGTGGCTTGTGCAGTCCTGTAGATAACCTCAGATTTGCAACCATCACCTGAAACACCTACTCCCAAGTATGTGAAACTGTTACTGTTTACAGCGCTAGTCTTCCCATCTTGATCTCCCTTTGGTCCCATTTGCGGCGGTTGTCATTAATTTGGTCTTCCCGGCATGTATCTCCTTTTCATACCATGTGAATGTTTGGTCGGGATTTTTATAGGTTATCCAGTCCATGCTCCTCCTAAGGAAGAGCACCAGTGTCATCTGAAAACCGCAAGTAGTTACTTTTTCTTCAGCCTATGTTACCAGTTCAGTCATGCTCTTCTTAGACATAATCTTTTCAAGAAAAATGTTGAACAGAGTGTATGAGAGAAGCATCCTAGTTCCAATTGTTGTTTTGAAATATGCTGCTAGTTACCTGGATTGTACTTGTAGTTTGGTGTAGAAGTCCCCTATGGCATGAACTTATTTGACATTAATTTGTATTACCGCATGGTTGCCAAGACTTGGTACAGATTCTGCTTGTGTTTAATATGCTTCTTACATAGGATTCCGAAGTTGCAGGTCTGTTTTATGGTGTCTCTTTCTACTCTGAGCTCAGCCGGTTCTTCGACTATAACCCTTTCACTTTTAGGGCTTACCAAGTTCAGAACAGCTAAGCCTGACAGGTTTCAGCCTTGTTGAGCCTGCTGAGATGACTTTGAGCATGACTTCGCTTGGATGACTGACACCGATAATGGCTCTGTAGCTCTGGCAGAGTTCTAGAAATTGTTATAATCAGCTATTGGGTTCATGGGGTGGATTATTCTCCTGCTCTCTAGGTCTTACTACAGATCTTTTCTTGCATAAGTTCTGGTGGTATAGACTCCTGTGGACTTCCCATTTTCAGTGGTTCTACTGCAATTTCAAATTCCTCCTAGCCTATTTGATTATTCCCTCCTTGCTTCGTGAGCTAGCTTAACAGAGATAATTGTGCATAGATCATAATGTCTGTCAATTATACCCTAGGCTCCAGTATACAGTTGCCATTTTATGCTTAATAACGATGCAGGAGGATTTAGACACCTGTAACTCTCTTGTTTATCTTGTTAACCCTTAATGCTTATCCCCCAGATCGAAAGATAAGACAGCATTATATGACCAAAATCGCTTAATTATATTGAGAAATGTTAATCAGATAAAGAGCTTTTTTTATTTAGGTGCAATACGATCGTCTCAAAGGAATAAATGCTAAAGGCAAAATTTACACAAATACTGATGGAGGACTATACTACACACCACTTACCGGTGACATGCTCTCGACTGTCCATGATAAGGCTCAAGTGAGACTGTTCATTAACGATGTACCAACTAAATGTAGCGGTGACTGCTCGTTTGTATGGGATTCAACAGTTACTCCAATTGTGACTTCAGTCACACCCACTAGTGGTAAGAGAGCAAACTCATAAAAGCTTTCGCCGATAGTTTGTTTTTAAAATGCAAATCCAAAACAAAGCGTTTGCATGTGTAGTGACGCTTACGGTAAGGTCTGTTTTCAAGGGTTTAGACTGGCCTAAAATGTTTAGGTTAGGTTGCCACGTTATTTCCCTGCATTTTGCACCAGTCTGCATTTACATTTATTTTGATATCGTTTTTTGACAATGTTAACAATACACTTGAGGCGAATATGTCTCCAGCTAAACTACATTGTGAGTAAACATGCCTTCATGCGGGGAGCGAACTCAAGTGAGTTGTGTCAGGTGGCATAAAACACGCAAAATCCCGTTTGTTTTTCGACAAGGCTTAGTAGCACATGTTTTATTCATAGCATGTCAGATATGTGAAATAATTGTGCACTTTTTATGCCCCCAACGTCAAAGAAATTGAGGGGGCATATTGGGTTTTGGCCTGACCGTCCGTCCGTCCATCCTTCCGTCCGCGCGTACGTAACACTTCATTTTCACAAGAACCGAAACTGTTGGGGCCTTGATATTCATAGGTAGGTTGACTGTAAAAACCAGAGGACACGTATTCTTTCCTTGTCCGTCAGCCTTGAACTTGCAGAGTTATGCCCCTTTTTCAGAAAAAATAAATGAAATTTGTTCCCAAAATCCTGGGAATACCGTTTAAGCTTGGATGCTCATATTAGGCATACTGCTAGGGGCTAAGGTGTAGATCACCGGATAACTGTTGGGAAAATGCCATGAAAAATGACTGCAAAATGCCCCTTTGTTGAATTTGGCATTTTTCCAACTTTTAAACCATTTGACCGAGAACCCTAAATTTTCGTATATTATATGTATTTGATGTGCAGATCATTCTGATGCTAAAGGCGCTATGATGCATTCATTTTTGACAGCGTTATTCCCGTTTGCTTATCTGTATATAACACTAATTATTGGTGGTCTGTTTCTCAAGAACAATAACTGCTGAGGTCTTGATATTTATGAAATGGAACGACCATAAAAATGAGCGGACCCATATTTTTTTCTTTTCCGTCTGCCATGTACTAAAAGAATTATGCCCTTTTTCGAAAAATTACATGAAAGTTTGTTCCCCAAATCCTTGGAGTACTGTTTGAGCTAGGATGCTCATATTTGGCCTACTGCTAGAGGCTAGGTGTAATTCACATGATTAACTTATGGGCAAGTTTTGTGAAAAAATGACTGAATTATGCGCCTTTGTTGAATTTGGCATTTTTCAACTTTTTAGCCGTTTGACCTAGAGCCCCTAATTTTAATATACTATTAGTATCAAGTGTGCTGACCATTCTGATGTTTGATGCGTTACGATGCATTCGTTATTCCCATTTTCTAATCTGTATAAAACATAATTATTAGTGGTCTATTTCTCATGAACAATAACTGTTGGGGTCTTGCTCTTTATTAATGGATAGAACATAAAAAATGAGCAGAACCATTGTTTATTTTTCATTTCTGTCTGCCATGTGCTTACAGGATTTTGCCCCTTTTTCGATAAATTGCATAAAAAGTTTCTTCCAAAAATCCTTAGAATACCGTTTGAGCTAGGATGCTCACATTATGCATACAGCTGGAGGCTATGGTGAAAATCATTTGGATTAATTCTTGGGAAAATTTCATTAAAAAGTGACTGATTTATGTCCCTTTGTTGAATTTGGTATTTTCGCAAGTTTTGAATCGTTTGACCTACAACCCCTAAGTTTTAGTATACTATTAGTATTTGATGTGCTGATCATTCTCATGTTGGTTTCGTTACGATGCTTTCATTATTGGCAGAGTTATTTCCTTTTCTTATTTGTATATAACATAATTATGGGTTGTCAATTTCTCAAGAACAATAACAGCTGGGCCTTTGATATTTAAAAAATTGAAAGAACATAAATGAGCAGACCCATATTTTTTTCTTTTCCGCCTGCCATGTACTTACATGATAATGCCCCGTTTTTTGAAAAAAAATATATGAAAGTTTGTTCCCAAAATCCTGGGAATACCATTTGAGCTAGGATGCTCATATTTGGCATACTGCTATGGGCTAGGTGTAGATCATCTGATTAACTTTTGGGCAAATTCTGTCACAAAATGAGCAAGTTATACAAGCAAATCTAAAGTTTGACACCTTTAGTGGCAATCATATGGTAGGGGGCATAATGTTTCATAAACACACTTTCTAGTATATCAAAACATGAAATCTGGCACAATGCTAGACAAAATTATCTTAGGCATTTTCAGGGTGGGTGCCAAACTGAAAAACAAATCAATTTATGGCGGCAATCATGAATTTCAAAATTGCTGCAACTGAAATTGCATTTCATAGCACACAATATCAGAGATCATTAGAAAGGTCACGTCCATGTCACTGAATATATTCTGCTGAACGTCCAGCATTACTCTCATACTTTTTTGTCATTTCAGCATTTATGATCTATGCTACTGTGCGTAGATATGACATCAACAATTACATGTTTGTAGGTTAAGAAATTAATATAGTGAATCACTATTTCCCGCCTCTCGTGGATAAAACCTTTAAAAACATCATTGTTTTGCAAACTGAATTATTTTTATAGAGAATAAAACTTATTAACGGTGTGACAATATCATTTCATTAGTCGTAAATTTTATTTGTTACATTAGGGTACATAATATATTAGACTACCTGACTTATATTTAATTAGAGATGCAGAAAACATGATTCAGTCCATAAATATGCATGAGTTTATTTTAATTCACAATGCAAAATAAGGTGTTAAAAGATTAAACAGTCATAATTGATGTGTAACGTAGGTACCGGTAATAAAAGTACTGATAAACAACACTAATCTAAAAATATCGGAATACACAGTTCCGAGCCACACCCAGAAAGTCACTCAAAATCACATGATATCGTGTACCTAGCCAATGCAACGACAACTTAGCACGTGACATAGTCCCACAAACAAATCGCACGTGGTCAATACCAACATAAGTCCGTGATGTTACCTTTCAGTTAATGAAGGGATGTATACCTGTTTAAAGAAAACAAACTAATACCGCTTTTAATAAATTTACCCTGATTTGCAAGAATAGAACGCATCGAAAAAGCATGATGCACCAAACGGCCATGTGTAGGCCATGAGGAGGCTGATTCTTCGCCATAGATCGCCAACATTTAGCAGACACTTGCATTTGTCATTTGATTTTCCGCCATCTTTGTGTAAGCTTGTGAGACGTAGTAACAGTAACTAAGCAGGCGGAGCTTAGCGGCTATTCTCGGAACTGTGTATTGACATCTATCCATAGGGTCCTCATTGAACATACACTATTCAGTTTCAAAGTTTGCATATATCAGATATATCAGAGAGTACTGATCAACATTAACAAACGTCTTTCATTCAGCCGAAACTTGTTTTTGTAATAATGAGTTACAAATTTTACGGATACCTTCGATATAAAAACACACATTCAAACGGTAAACAATGTGTGATTTATATTTCGTCTTAAGTAGTCAGGAGCACATGTCACTACATTGAACAATCGTTGTTTTATATTTCTACTCTATAATATGAGCTTTATATGTATTTTAATATAAATCTGTCGGTAATAATAAATATAATAATTGCAGTTTGTATATAATTGCTAGGAGTGTCTGTGGATAAGATTTGCAAACTGTTGTAAAGAGTCAGTCTCAGCCTGCGTTTAACTTATCAATGCTGTACTATTTTATCAACTCTATTGTATATTCAGATATATGTAGTATACATAGATCTTTGATATTTCCTAAAGCTCAACAGGAAACGCGGAGATCTTCATGGATGGAGTATTCTCGCTCTGACTCCTCTCTCTAAAGCAACATGGCTAAAATGATCTTTTAATGCCACATTCGACAAATGAATGTAATTGAACAGGGTTGAGCGGCGGTAAAAGTTACCGTTTATATAGTTCTCTTCCATTTTACTGACACACATTACTGCTATGAACTAGATTGATTGCAAATCTTTGAATCTGAGACATGTAAAATAGAGTTTGCGAAGATCTGTCTGGTCACGAGTTGTATTTGTCACTATGGAATACCATGTTTTCCACCATTTTTGCTTATTTTGGTTCACTTTTATCAAAACCTAAAGTGTTACAGCGGCAAAAATAACTAAAAAAAAATTAATATATTAATAATTATATACGTTTTTTAAGTGTTTGTTTGGATATTGTCAAAAGACTGTTTTCTCTTATTTGTTATATCTCGGAAAGCACAGTGTTTGTTCATTAGAAACACGACCTCATAAATACATGATATACACCCCCGCCCCAACCCCTTCCCGAAATGATGGCAACACAATAGGCTTTATAGGCACAAAGTGAATGTAGACGTATATAACTTATTTTATGTGTTTCTGCCCTATACAAAATGTTTTACTACATATGGAATGTGACAAATTAGTGAATTACCCAATGAAATAGTTTTATGACCGTTCCAAGGCGGTAGTTCTGTTGTGGTTCTTTGTTGCCTGTTTTTGGTGTCAGAGTTTCTGTGATGTTTTACCTTATGTATGTTATTATTATTTTTGGTTCGGTTTGGGTTGCTGAGTGGCCACCTTTTGGGAACAAGCTGCTCACTCGGTTGGCCATATGTTCTCTGTATCTTGATTATTTGTAATCTTAGTTGTTTCCAACTATGGTTTGAGGGCTGGATTTGGATTTTGATTGTTTCAGTTCCTGGTCTTTGCATACTTTTTACTTTTATACATTAATTTATGTTTTTTGCTTTAGTCTATTTTCTATTCATGCTGCAAATTTCATATGTATGATAAGCACCTGAGATTTTCCTCTAAATCCATTAGTGGCAATAACCATGATTAATATATGCTGTCCTTTTTCTTTTGCCTTTGTAAGCCTGCAGCTAGAATACTGTAGATTATTATTACTTTTGCATTTAACTTTTTGTCAATAAAAAAACTTCAGGTTCCAAGCTTAAGCAACTCTTCAAGAGAATGTTGACTGAGCATTTGCAAGGCTGGATAAAAATATTAAAACAAAATGCAATATTTAAATAAAGATAATTATAAAAGGATGTATTTCTACAAAAACTTCAAGTATCTACATAGCTAATTACTCGACCTCTCATATGACTATTTTTCATTTGATGTTTCTTATATTTTATCAAAAAATCCAGCTTAAGGCATCATGACGTTAGAAACATAATAACATTGACAATTAAAAGTAGTGTAAAAACACTTGCATACAGCACTTTGACACAATGCACTTATTTCTCGATTTTACATCACGATTTTTGTTAAACAATGACAGTTTTCTTTGTAGCGTAGACTACCCATAAACCCGTAACGAAAGTAAATATACCCTGCTGCGCAAGTCTGAATATAAAATTCTGTTCCTAAAATCTGCAAATATAAGTTTATGTAAAGCAAAAAGATAGGCAACGATCAGGAATTATTACAATCAAATCCCACTCTCAAAACCAGTAGGGAAAGACGCACACACACACGGAAAAATTGACAGAAGTTCACGAAAGACTCGCACGGTAAACCGAAGGAGCAGCTAAACTAAATTCATGTTTAGTAGTGCCATTAAAAGATGACAAGAAAGTTAAGTAGTTAGGCAAGTACGTTATTCAAATGTTGGTTGAGGCAACAAACTAAGCATCGGAAAAGAAAAAGTGTGTTGAGAATTTGTCATGTCTAAAAAAATAATTTTGCAGCATTTCGTTTTTCGTCAAGTATAAAATACACCCCATGCCACCCTTATAATTGCAGGTGGGCGTAAATCAACATCATTTTGATAGAGCTTCTGCAAATATTACTGCCGTAGGGGAGGGGCTATTTTGTCAGGTCAATGTATATATGAACTGGATTGGTCTCTGAGATGTATAATGCAGACGCCATTTTCAGTATCAAGATGGCCGCCAAAATAGGCAAATTTCAGATTCGCAGCTATCCTTAAAATTCACATATTAGTCTAATCAAACTATGTACCAATTTCATGCTTTTATCAACAAGAGGGCCAAGAGGCCCTGAATTGCTCACCTGAGCAAAATGTTTATAGGTCAAACAAGGGTCATCATTTGAACAAACCTAATAGTTTGCAATTGTCTAAATAAGAGAGACATTGGTTAAAGGTCAAAGAATTATAGCAACCTCTATTACTCAAACATGTTCATGTACTCATGTAGTTGTCAGACTGTATTTATTGAATTGTGCTTAAAATTCTTCTATAATTTCATTGAACTCTTATGCTTAAGCATTTTCCCATATAAAAAACACCAGAAAGCAAATTTGACCTTGCCGTAAAAAAGTCAAGGTCATCTCATGGTCATCAATTAAACAATCTTGGTAGATCTCCATTACTCAATGCAAAATACCACGTTTCAAGGTCATCGGTCGATTGGTTCTGATGAGGATTTTGAAGTCTTTTATCATATATGGATGTAGCGGCCATATTGATCATGTAACCTGAACCGCTTGAACATTTTTTTTTATTTGCTGAAACTTTAACATACCAAATTTTAAGCATCTGAGCCAAGTGGTTCTCAAGAAGAAGATTTCTGAATATTTTTCTATGTATTTTTATGGTTCAAACCAACGACCCCCCTCTTGGGCAGGACCGGTTTGGACCCAGGGGTCACAATTTGAATAAATTTGGTAAAAAAAAAACACTAGGCAATACTACATACCAAAATTCCAGGATCCGACCCAAGTGACACAGGAGGGGATAAGTTTTAATTATCTTTATTTTCGAACCCAAAAACCCTGCCGCAGGGCCATTTTAGACCCTGGGACCACCTTTTAAATAAACTTCCTAAAAGTCTACCAGGCAATGCATCATACCAAATTTCAAGAATCTGAGCCTAATGGTTCTGAAAGAGAAGAATATTTTCTTATGTATTTCTATGATTCAAACCCAGGACCCCCTTGGGTGTGTCCATTTTGGACCCTGGAAATACAATTTGTATAAACTTGGTAAAGGACTGCAAGGCAATGCCACCAACCAAATTTCAAGCATCTTGGCCATGTGGTTCTAAGGAAGAAAATTTTTGAATATTTTTCAATGTATTTCTATGGTATAAACACAGAACCCCCTGGGGCAGGGCCATTTTAGACCCTGGAATCACAATCTGAACTAACTTTATAGAAGTCAACCAGGCAATAAGTTATACCAAATTTGAAGCATCTAAGCCATTTGGTTCTGAGAAAGAAGTTTTTTTGAAATATTTTGCTATGTATTTCTATGGTTCTAACACAGGAGCCCTTCGGGCGGGGGCTATTTTGGATCCTGGGGCCATCATTTGAACAAACTGAATAAAGCACCACTAGGCAAGGCAACATTACAAATTTTGTGCATCTGAGCCAAATGATTCTGAGGATGGAGTTTTTTTACTAGTTTTCTATGTATTTCTAAAGTTCAAACGTAGGACCCATTGGGACGGACCATTTTGGACCCTGGGCCACTCATTTGAACAAACTTGTACATACACAACTTCAAGTGTCTGAGCCAAGTGATTCTGAAAAGGAAGACTCTTCAATATTTTCTCTATATTTCTATGGCTCAAACACAGGACCCCCTGGGGCGGGGCCATTTTGTACCCTCGGACCATCATTTGAACAAACTTGGTAAAGGACTACTAGGCAATGCTACATAGCAAATTTCAAGCATCTGGGTCAAGTGGTTCTGCAATAGAAGTTTTTGAATGTTTAACTCTATGTATTTCTATGGTTCAAAACCTGGACCCCTGGGGCGGGGCCATTTTGGACCCTGGGGCCATCATTTGAAGAAACTTCGTAAAGGACTACTAGGCAATGCTACATACAAATTTCAAGCATCTGAGCCAAATGGTTCTGAAGCTGAAGATATCTGAATATTTTTCTAAGTATTTCTATAGTTGAAACCCAGGAATCATTTTGGACCCTGGGGCCATCATTTGAACAAACTCGGTAAAGAACCATTAGGCAATGCTACATACCAAATTTTAAGCATCTGAGCCAAGCGGTTCTGAGGAGAAGACTTTTGAATCTTTTTCTATGTATTTCTGTGCTTCAAACCCAGGACCCCCTTGGGCGGAGCCATTTTGGACCCTAGGGTCATTACTTGAACAAACTTGTAAAAGGACCACTAGGCAATGCTACACACCAAACGTCAAGCATCTGAGCCAAGTGGTTCTAAAGAAGAATATTTTTGAATATTTTTCTATGTATTTCTATAGTTCAAACCCAGGACCCCATGGCGCAGGGCCATTTGGGACCCTGAAGCCATCATTTGAGCAAACTTGGTAGAGAACCACTAGGCGATGCTACATACCAAATGGCAAGCATCTGAGCCAAGTGGTTCTAAAGATGGTTGAATTTTTTCTACGTATTTCTTTGGGAAAACCCATGACCCCCTTGGGCAGGGCCATTTTTGGACCCTTGGGCAATCATTTGCACAAACGTGGTAGAGAATTACTAGGCAATGCTACATTTCAAATTCCAAGCATCTGCGTCAAACGGTTCTGGAGAAGACAATTTTAAAGTATACTTTAATTTCGAAGACAAGGCCCCCGCCACAGGGCCATTTTGGACCCTAGGGCCCTATTTGAACAAACTTGGTAGAGGTCCACTATACAACGCTCATACCAAACATCAAAGCCCTAGGCCTAGCGGTTGCAGAGAAGATGTCATTTAAAGCAAATTGTTGACGACGCACGGCGCACAACGCATGCCGGACGATGGACTCTGACTGATCACAATAGCGCACCCTGAGCCTATGGCTTAGGGAAGCAAAAGAGTGCACAATTCGTCCAAATTATTTTACATATCGGCAATGCTATCATACTTTCATGTGTATATGTGACTTTCGTATTTTGTAAATAAAGTTTATAAAATCTCGACTCAACATTTTTTCAACATTACATTTAAATGTTTTAATGGTTATAAGCTTGCAAAATAAATAGTAAATGGTACAGTTTCACTTTCAGATAGGTAATTATTTTTTTTTTCTTTAAAATGCCCAACAAGTTGTGATATTTATAAATGACAAGCACATCTTGGATAAGATTTTGCATTTTTATATTTCTGGATAGAAAACAAAATTTATTTTATGGTTAATGAGAAAAAAAAACAATAGCACGTTCTCTGTTTATTTTAGTTACTTGCAAGCGTAAAGGATTCAGAACAATATTGACATGCTCCGCTCAGGCTATTCTTTGGCCATTTTTAATAAGTAGCTTTTGAAACTCACTGAGTTTAACTGTAAGTCATTTTGCAGAAAGCGAGTCGAACAATAGTCTTTTTACTACCAACACTTTGTATCGTCGGAATTAAATAATGGACACTAAGTCTGTATGTTCGTTACATTTAGTTATTTGTTTTTTTTTTAATTTATTTGTTTCAACAGGTCGTACGCTACGCAAATAGTTTATAGGATGTTAAGATTATAACATAAGCTCTGAAATTAAATACATATGTGTTTCACTGGATCTTTTACACTAGGAACTACCATACTAATATCAGGGTCAGGATTTGATACAGAACCAACCAACAACACCATCACCATAGGTGGCGTTAATTGTGAAGTGATTTTGACCACTGCAAACTCAGTCACCTGTGCTGTACAGACTGGACCAGTCGGGGCCCACAAGGTCGAGGTCAAAGTGGCGGGGAAAGGATTGGCTAAACATTCAGGGATCGATGCAACTTTTGAATATGATGCTGACGTTATATCAATAGACCCTGTATCTGGAAGTCAAGGCGGTATGACTGAATGATATTTGAATGATAATGTAGACATAGATCAATCAATTATTTATATGATCTGTACACTGCCTTGAACTGACACACGCACACACACACATAAAGAAAAAGTTAAACTAATCTGACCCGTTTACGGTCTTTCGGATTAGACTTATAACCGAGGTTCCTACTCCGATGTTTACAGTGAGGGTGGTATTGACATGCGAGGCAGTATTCGTTGTAGATATATCCAGGTTGAAAATTAGGATGGATAAATGGTATCGGGTTCTACGGCTCTTTCAACTGTATTTTAGTCATGTAGGGCATGTACGAAATAAATGAGATATTGACGGCGCTGAAATAAACCGGATGTAGAAAAGAATCGTGACCTTAGCTTGAAGCGAACCGGCGACCTCTAAATCATGAGTCTGGAGCGTTAATCTCCTAGCCAACAGTTAAAAGATCATGTGGTCATATACATACATCGTTTTAATGGGACTGAGCTGGTCGGGATCGATTTAATCTAGCCTAGCCACTAGTAGAAGAAGCTATATCAGTCAGCACTTTTATTTTCCCAGTTTCTACAGCTAGTCTATACTTATAACTCGACTTCTTTTGATATTGTATATATCAGAAAAGGAGCAGATTTAAGTTTTATGGACTAGCCATAGAAAAGAAGCAATTTTTTTATTACAAACGGTTAACCTTTTCATTATCAGACTAGGGCTTGTCTAGATTTTATCCTAATTGGGAAAATCGGACTGTGTGGTGGGTATGTATGGGCTACGTTACCAATAAACGATTAGACACAGAGGATTGTGTGGGCCGATGTAATTTATCAAAGCTTTGGAAGAAAAAAGAAGGAGATGGTTGAAAAGTGAGTATACGCAGGTAGTGAACTGATTATAGTAAGGGCTTTCTTGTACCGTAAGAAGTACAGTAAAGTACCATCACTGTTTAATTCCGCGTTTGATTCTGTATTGACTATAAAGAAATTAATTCGGATTTATATCAAGGTATTTATTCAATGCCGCCGCTTGTCTTATTCAACACTTACGGTGCTGTCCAGTACTTTTTACGGTGAAAGGCCTGGTACAAAGTTGCCAGCCCTTTTTCAGTAAAACCTATGGGATTTATAACAGTGCAGTTATTAGGAAAAAGTGGTATATAAGATGATCGCCAGGTGTGAGATTCGGCGACGGCCGGGCCTGTACGCTTTCGTTAATTTCGACAAAAAAAAAACAAGCGAAACAACTGGTATAGAGGAGATAGGATGATTAGAAATTGTGTACGTACACACGCACAGACAAATAATCATGCTAATAGCATTTTCTATACTTATTTTGACCATCAAAACTAATTTACCATTTTTCGTTTGGTTACACGTACACATACGAGTTACAATTATCTTAACCATTTTTATCCACAATTCTAACTTGTATGTGTACGTGTACCTACCAGTAGCAGGACGAGTACAAGTTCAAAATCTTAACATCCCTAATAATTTAATTATTTTATACTTGTATATTTTACACACCTTGTACATTGTTGCTGTGACGTTACTATTCAGTCTCTTGAAGACCTCTTGCAGTAGTGAAACGCGTAGAGGATATCCTTGTTTTTTGTTCTACATTAACAATACTGATACCGAAGCTTGGAAATATTATATGATTCTAACAAACTTCAACAGTTTAAATACACACGTATATGGTTAAGCTATTCCTTGATATACCTGATTGCGTTCGCACAACTAACTCGTGTAACCCTATGCGACGGGTCATGCAGAGAATTCAAGCTTAACATATTTCCATGAAACTTCATTTTTAAGAAGCATGCGGACACACTCATTAAGACTGGTGTCTCTGTATGGCTTAGCGCAGTGTCTGCAGCCGGCTTGGGTTCGAATCCTTCCGCTCAACGTAAGCTATCTGTGCTATTACTATAAAACGACCTAATGCAACGACAACATTTCCGTAATATATATGCTTTCATTGTTCACGCCTTAAGGCCTCCTCACACATGACAAGGGAAAAAACAAAATTATTGAACCTAAATTTATGATCTTAGTGGGTGATTAACGGAATATCTGACAGACAGACAGACAGACAGACTGACAAGTCAGCGACTATGTATATGGTATCCTTTTGGAGATTATAAAAATTAGAACTAACAAGAAATTTAAAAAAAAAAAAGATAATCGGCTCAGATTGAATAGAAGATGGAAGATGTACACAGATTCTTCTCAGCAATGTTATCTGCAACTGTTTTGGGATATATAAAGCCAATCAAAATGTAACATCTGTCTTTAGGTGAAGCGTTGACAATTAAGATGTTTTTCAGCTGAAGAGTTGACAATAACTTTCATGAATATGACTCAAGTGAGCTATGCCGGTAGGCAACCGCAACCGTAATTTTGACACTGGGTAGCAACAATGAACTATTCAAGATTGAGCTGTTTAATTTGGATAGTGACCTGATTCCAAAACAGTTACCAACATGAGGTGTAGTAAAACGTTTGTTTGTGTGTATTGAACCGTAAGTAGAAACCGAAAGTAGATTTACACTGGAAAAAGAAAGTTTTGAATATCTTGGTCTGTTTTCGATAAAATTTCCATTGTAAATTTACAGCCAAGAGAAACATTTTGAAATAACATCTGACAGAGTGTTGCATTCACGCAGTGCAGTACAACGGGTAGACTGATTTCAGTCGAGGTTGTTAGAAATTTACTCAGCCATATTCATATTTAACTTTTTTCACGTCTCTCTAACATATTTAATATTTGTTAAATTCCTGATTCCAACATCCAAGGTGTTGGAGGAAGGTTTAAAAGTATCAGAGAGGCAAATGAGATTTGATATGACTTTCTAAAATCTTAGACTGACAAAAGTCTATACAACGGGAAAAAACGAAGATTGACTATTCATTGATCTTTGATATTATTGGCTCAATTTTGACATAAGCTTCATTTGACTAATGAAATCTAATCAAATGTGGAACAAAACTGAAATTATACTCGGCTACGCCGAGAAAAACTTATACGAAAGGAATACGGGTATTTTCTCCTCAGCATTGCATGTACCAGGCCTTTCATCAGTCTGCACCTCTGATTCCTTTGGTTTCGCTGACTCTATAGCAGCAGCCTTCCTAGCTCTAGATCTTCTTCCTCTAGGTGACATGTTTTTGACTTACAAAACAATTTATATTAATCAGCAGTCACAGTAATACTAGTTAGTTTATAACGTCTGTTAACGGCCGGATGCGGATTTACCGTTTCGGAAACATTCGGAGGCATGCGCCAATATGCGCAAAGTTGCGTTTAAGTTCGTATGTGTGGTCTCCTAGTAATCGCTCCTCCTAATCGCTAACGGAAAGAACGAACATTGTTTGCGCGATCCAACGCATTCTAGCAAATTACAGTGACTGCTCGTCACACTTCGTAAATCATTCGCAACAAATAGTTCCCCTACGTTTACTTTCGTAACAATGCAACAAATTTTCAAACAGTTTCGGTGAGAATTCGCTAGAATTCACAAAAATTCCCTGTTCGCCAGGCTTCGTTAAATGGATTCGCTATGTGTGAGGGGGCCTTAAGTATTTTTCCTTTTTAGGGGAGGAGGAGGAGGGGGGGGGGGTGGCTCCAGGCCGGCTTTGGCCAGACTTTGTTATATGATCCGTTCTCTGTGAAAACCGGACTGAATGACATTACGTAAGAAGAAGTTGTTTGCGTTTAAAAACGCCAAAATTTAAGTTTTTTGAATCATCACAGAAATAAACAACACGGATAGGACCTATGATGAATGAAAGATTAGGACTCTAAGCAAACAAGGATATTCTACATCTGGAGACACCTGGGGTGTCAAACAACACCACTGAAATCTTATGTAATTTAAGACGTAAGGTAAAAACAGACGTTATAAACCCGACAACGTTTATGTTTATTTATGTCATGTAGTTAAGGATAAGACATACTGCAAGTTGGACGATAGACAATCTCTTTTTGCCACCCAAATTAAAAGCAGCTGCATTATCTGTTTTTACCTAACCAAAAAGGAAGTAGAATGGTTAGCTAATTTGGTGACCAGTCTGTTATATACCATAGACAAGCCGACAATGGCTTTGAAAATTGTTTTACATGAAATCGGTTAGCCTATAATAAAAGAAATCTAGTGAATCCGACTTTTATTCATAAATTTACTATCTGAATAAGTACTGAATATTAAGAGCCTTGGAAGCAAGGAATTCATCAAAGAGATGACAACAGTAAACTCGGTTTAATTAAGTCTGTCCATGACCAGTAATAATATTTGCAACATTGGCCACGCCCCCTAACACCGGCTTAAGCAGAAATCTATCTTTAAATAACTCAAAATGAACTCAGTGATCCTAAAGGAGCAGAAAATGTAATCTGCACTATGATGATATACGGGGCCGCCATTAGGTACACTATTTTCTTTTTATTTTCGGGATTACTCATGGGTCTTCGTGGCTTAGTAGTTTAGAGCACTGACTGTTACAGTTAGGTCTCTCCCGTTTGTGGTATCAAGATTCGAGCGGCGAATCAACGGGAGCTTCGATTTTTGATCATCTTAGCCTAGCCACCGGCTCGATACAAGTAAGCTGTTCTTGAAGGGCCGTAAAATGCACACAAAAAATTTATCGGTATCGGTCCTTTCATTTTTTGGCACAGAAGGAGAATCAAGTCAACCGTAATATGTTTCGCCAATCACGACTTAACCTGAAACTACTGGTTACTCTGTGACATTTAATAAGACAGGTGGACACTATGTAATAGACTTATTAACAGTGTAAAGTGAATATAAAATTAATTCCCTCTGGAATTGAATAAGGACCTATGCCAGTATTAATTCAAATTTTCCTAATTTTGACAAATCAGCGCAGCTTCCTGGGAAAGCCCATGTTAAAGTGTATGGCGTTAACAGGTCAACTTATGCATTAGAAAAAGGTTTTGATACTGAAAGTGTCTTTGAAAATGTTTATATACTAATTACTACTAACTTAAATTATCTCCCCGTACATTATTCATAGTACAGATTAAATTTTCTTTTTTGTCCTTTCAGATCAGAGGATATTTTGTCCTTTGAGATCAGAGGATATATGCTGAGAAATCAGAAATGTTTGACTGGTTTAGACTTTTATTCTAGATCATCGTTTTTGAATCATTTAGACCCTTTTTGATACTTATCAGTCTTTGAATTGTCTGCCTCATTAAATTTATGGAATGACAATTTGCATTTCTCTGGCTTTCGTCACCAGATATTGTTAGGGTCACTGACAAGGCTTGAGTAGCCAAACCTTCGAAGTATGGCCCATGTTCCTTCTCTTGAATGAATTCCCTGAAGGAAATCTTTAAGACCTTAATTTATTAAGTGTGGGAAGTAAAATTTTCGGTCGCACAAAAGATTTAGTTATTGTATTTTGTCTTGGTAAAAAGTTATAATTAAGTAACCGCTACATTTGCCGATAGTGTGCATTTTTATTGCCAGGACTATAGCCGTATTTTAGACAAAGAGCGTGTCTAATTACCCCGCCCCCTATTTGAAGCTTTGAATCTGTAGCTGTCTCTTTACCTCACTTTTGCCTTAAGATGCCACGCATATATATAATTTGTATAAAGATTCTAAACTCATACACGCAAAGTGGTTTGTCGAAGGACAGAGGGGGAATCCTACACATTTTATTTAAAAAAAGCTTTTTCTTCCATCAACATTATTTATGAAATAAACGCTATTTGGTTAGCCCCATATATACCCTCTCAAACAGACAATAATATGTACTACTTTGTAGATGAACAATAACATCACATATGAACAGTGTTTTGACAGGCACGGAAATTTACATACCCATTTACTGTGTGTCTGATTTTTTCTTCTGCAGGGGGAATTACAATCACGGTCTATGGCTATGGTTTCAAGTCTTCCGCTATGGTAACGGTCGGAGAAGGGACGTGTGATGTTATGAAAATTACAGTGGATATTATCACCTGTATTGTGCCTTTTTCAGTAAGTAATAAAAAATAAAGAAATCTTGTAGAAACTCGTTTGGTACACAGTCACCGCTTCATTTCAAACTTGTTTTTAAACTTTTTATGGTGTCCATATAAACCAACAAAGATGGATAGACGACTTCAATTTTACGTACTTTTCATTAGTATATCAGTCATATCAGGACAATGGGAGGCTGCTAATGAAAGACTATGTGCAGTGGAACCGCGTTTACCGTTGAAAAGATTTCCGCCTCCAGCCAAAATCGAGACCGGAACCGCTAGATCAGCAGGTAGCTCTTTACTCACGGAGCTAACTGGGCTCCTTATAAGCCAATAATAACTTTATGCCTTATTTCTGTTGCATTAAACATATGCCACCTATAAGGCCGGGCCGCGTAGCGCAATCGGTAGGGCACCTGACTCATAAGTCAGAGGTCCTGGGTTCGAAACCCGGTCTGGCCACATACTTTCGTTTCTCCTGCTGATTCAAGAAGGGCAGATGTCAGTGCTGGCGAAAGTATGTGCACTTAGTACTGGTTAACCGCTTAGGAGGTCTAAGCCTGCCCAGGAATAGTGTGGTTATGGTAACTGACCGTCCCGACATGACCATAGTTGTTTACCGTGGACGTTAAGCATCAAATCAATCAATCAACATGCCACTTATATAATGCCGGGCTTCTACAGCAGCAACAGCATAGAGGTTCAGGTGAAGCAAGATTATTGTCTACAAGCCAAGGATAGGCAGTCATGTTTGAATTTATTAGGCCCATACCTATGTGATCCGTGGGTGTTTCATATTTCTGTTGTAATATTAAAATAAACATTCAAATGACTCTATATATGGGCAGATACGATGTTAGGTTCAGCATTATATTATATTGTATGGGTTTTGATGTGCTTGTACGCGGTATAAGGACTTAAACAAGTACGGGTTTATCTGCACTTTTTCGCATTTTCACCTTTCATTTAAGAATTAAAATTTGATTTTTCAGCGTTCATCGTGTGATGAAGCTAGTGGGCGGAGCTAAAATTCCATGAAGCGGGAAGCGCTTCTTCTAGAATTTCAGCGTTGACCACTGGCTTCAACTCACGATGATGGCTGAAAATTTTGTTCTTATATTTACACTTTATTTGTGAACCCCTCTGTGCCGTTTTCGTGGTAATTTGATGTAGAATAGGCAAAACATGGGTGGAAGAAAAATTAGAAACGACGTGTTTGGCCATAACGTTAAAAAAGCCGTCGCTCTGACGTGGCGTCAGTCTAACATTACAAGAACCAATGAAGACGTTTGTTTACATAAGACGTCGCTTTACGACAACGTCACATGATCAGTTGTCCTTCATCGGTGTATAAAGCTAGTTGCTCTAAAGGGTTCACCTGTTGGAAGTCAGTGGCAAGTGTAACTATAATGTACTAGTTTGCAGTCATTGCAAGAGAAACCTGCGACGTTAAACCAAACGTCAGCCAATAAAAATCGACGTTTTATAACTAAGTCGGATTTCCGACAATATATCGCGGGATTTAAGTTTTTGACGTTAACCAATCAGTCGTCGCGTTACATTCGTAAGTGCATTAGAATTTGTGTCTTATATATTTAGTGTTAGTTTGTTGTGTACAGTTCTTCTGCAGGGCTCGGGAAATATTGAAAAATGAATCGGTCCAGCCGATGACGTCATCACCTAACTAATTTCCATTGGAAAAAAATTGATACCTGTCACGAAAACTAATGACAACAAGCGAAGTCCTATGCATTAATCCCGATTTCCGTACAATGGTTGTACATTGTGTTTGGTGGAGTTCTTGGTTTCAAACATTTTAAGACGTTTAGCTACGCATGTAAAAGCAAATAAAAGACTAGAACGTGTTCGTAGGCAAAGCGGACGTGATAGAAGACATCACACTTGATTGACAGGTGGACAGGGGAGTCAACCTGTGCAAGCCCATTGCATTGAAAATTGACGGTCATTCCTGTTTGTTTGTGAACAATACGTAAGTCCGGAGCATTAACTCGCCCAAGTTATGATGGTTGTACTGTTTAACGTACCCAAATTGCATAATTTCCCCTCCTCTGCCGCCGAATTGGCCGTTTCGGAAATGGTGACTTATGGAACGTGTATATTGACTAGATCTAGTTTCTGCGGAAGTATTCGGTTGTCGCTTGGTCGACGTTCATTATAATTCATGTAAGATGCGAACTGACTGCTTAGTTGCGCTGGCTGATACGATTGTTAGTCATCTGTGTGTGTACTTAGGTACCTTTAGCCGTCATACAGTTAAAATGACACTGCGTACGGCACGTGTTTATACTCACAGCGGCGTCTTTTATCTTTACATCAAAGACAAAACGTGCTTGACCCATAAACGAGCGGGTAATCGCATATCAGCGCTACCGTTAGTATTATACCTAATATATAATCGCGTAGACCCTGATCAAAATGCGCTATTTTTGTGCGCTGATCGGCATTATTTTCGCACTGGTCTGCATGACGATAGAACTAGGAAATCGGTGAAATGGACGTTTTCCATTTTCATATTTTATAGTTCCATTATTCAAAACATTGTATATTTTACCAGAGCGTAGACCACAACGCGTCGGAAATAGTGACTATTAATATTAACAATGTATCTTCGTTTTGAATCTACACTTTTCGCGGAATTGGTTCGTATTCCTAAAAACTCCATTGCAGACAGTATGGAACATGAAAGACTATCCGTGGTAAGGGCAAATGCAAATATGAATGAATTTCGGACAGACTTTGTCAATACATTCGTCAGTATTCATCTGTTATGGATACTTTCACAAACTTTCGAAGTCGGCATACGCCCTACACATACAGGTCAGTTACATTCTCGCGATCGTGAAAAAAGATGGACACCTTTCATCCCAAAGCCCAGCAGACTGTCGTAAGAGTGCGCGTCATTATGACACTCGTTATTGACAGGTAGGCGGTCCGACATGTGGTTCAGTGCTCCATACGGACAATCTTGATTGGCCTGTAGGCGGTCTTTTCGCCTGGCTAACACCTGCGTTAATCCGATTAGTTATGACACGTGCTAGAATTTTAAAGATAGTGGCGATATTTCATACGTCGGGACAAGAGCAAACGGCCGTATGTAACAATTATCGGACGAATCGGAGAAAATTTCCTAAGTATTGGGTCAGTATGGGACCGATTTTTTGGGGCTTTGGGCTGTTTCCAATCGGTCCCAATTTCTGAATTTTGGTCTGGGACTGAAAGAAATCCGGTTTTCCCGAGCCCTGTTCTTCTGTGTTGGACAGAGTTTACCTGTTGTCGAGGGCGTGCTATTAACGTAACTGCATGGAATACATTACATCAGCGTTTGTCATAAGGAGTTCAGATTTCAGACATTTATTTTTTCAAAATTCAAAGATTGCAAGTACACTTTTCGTGCAAAGTGGGTATATGGGATGTCAGATTTATTTTGCCATGTTTTAGAGTTTTTCATGAAGAGTTTCGTCTCATGTCTGCGGATGGAGCATTTATTTGGTGATAGTATTACCTTCCTGCTTCAGCACTGCACTCTTTTACAACCGTATATATTAAAATTTTCTAATTAACCTCAGGTTCAAGGTTTGTCGCAGGCCATGGCACGAAGAAACTCTTTAAAATTTTAATTACATTACTGCAGCTCGTGTTGTGCCGTGTGGCGGCCGTATGACGTCTCCTCGTACATCATCCATAGTGCAGATTATATTTTATTTTCGTCCTTTGAGATCAGAGGATATGTTCTGAGGAATCTGAAATTTTAGACTGGTGTAGACTCTTTTTCTAGATAATCGTCTTTCATATTATTTGGACCCTTTTTGATACTAATCAGTCTTTGAATCGACTGCCAAATTATAATTAATAAATTACAGTATGCTTTCCTCTAGTTTCGTCACCAGATATCGTCAGGGTCACTGAGGAGGCTTTATTAGCCGAAACTACGTAGTCTGGCCCATATTCTTTCTTCTGAATGTATTCTCTGCTCTCGAAGAAACTCTTTAAAATTCTAATTTTATTGACTCACGCAAAGCCAGGGTCGTCAGCACTGACCGCTGGCTGCAGAAAATGAGATTATCCCGAAAAATAATTGGTTAAATTTTGTCCTTATACAATTGATTTCCCATCAATTAATTCAGTGGACAGCTCATCAACACCTTTTTAAGAATGTCCGCTGGTGAAAATCATTTATTCAAACTATTTTTACTTTTGTGTTATTTCAATTCTTCCATCAGTATGTAGTCCAAAAATGCCAAATAAAGTATAGGTTGGTGTGGACTTTTTTGCAGTACATGCCATGGAAGCTTGTGAGGGAACCCGGCCATTATGAATTTTTTGCATAATATAAAAATATCTAACCATGTGTTTAAGTCTTTTAAGAAGAGGAATCAGTTGATTAAATAAATAATTACATGCGTTTCCTCTGACGACCACACAATGTTACATTGATTTCAAGCATAATTTGTGCACAGTCTTATGTTAATCTCCAAAAATTTAAAGGAAGTGTTACCCCACCCCCTTGACATTGGCATATTTCTTAAGCCATAAAGATGAACCCAGGCCACTTTCAAAAAATAGCTACATAGGGTATTAGCACAATATTTCTGTTTATAATATTGTAATGCTAGGCTCTTGTCTAGAGATAATTAAGCAAAAAATAATGTCCTGAAACACTCTGTTATTAAACAGCATTTGAGATATGTTGGTATTATGATATCTTCTCATCTAATTAAATATAAGATTAATTGAGGAAAAAAAGACAAAATATTGAATAAATAAAGATATTTCGTTTAAAATTTGACTATACCTGACACAAAAATTATTATTAAACAAGTAAATTAGGATTTTATATTAAAAACTGTAAATGCCTTGGCAATAAATGACAAAATTTATCCCTTCCCCCAAAAGAATGTAAAATGTGTAATATTTTGTCATGCTGCACCAAAGTGATGAAAAATAACAGAAGCGGTTTCAAACTTTTTCTTAAACTTTGATGGTTTATTGTTCAGACAATTGTCTTTAGGAAAAATAGTAGAAAAATATAGGTTAGTGTGCAAATAAGAGAGAAAACTTGAAAATTTTAAGCCTACCCCCTTTTGTTTTGGACTATATGTAAAGTAATATAGAAATCACGGCTGCATCTGAGTTATCTATCTGGTCCGATGAAAGAATTTAATGTAAAACTGAAAACAGCCATGCTACTCTAAAATTATATAGCCTTTTCATAACCAAAGAGTACTTCATAAACAACTAATTGGATCTTAGGCTAATCGAAGCCGATTCTAAGCCACCCCATGTAGAAACAACGACTGCCTGTGCTGGTAAACTACAATTTGTTTCTTTCTTGTTTATGATAATATCATTTCCAAAGTCTATTTTCTTGACTTATATTAATATATTCTTAACATGCATACAGAAAAATATGACATACATAAGCTGTTATATGGAAAAACAGTTTAAGAATGGTAATTACCACACCCACTTCGGGACCCACTTCAAGACTGATTTTAACATGACACACAGTCAACGTAAATTTCTTGATCTGTCTCTGGTACGTATAACTTTATACATGTATAAATGCTCTTGAATGCATGCTCATATGTATGATTTGACTCAACAGTTTTTTAATTTACATTATTTCCGAGCTTGAGCGAGCATGACAGAGAATTGAAAGAAAAAGAAAAAAAAGAATAAAGAAATAAAAGGTGAAAAGAAGGTCTGAATCTTTTAAACTATCTGTAGGTGCCTTAAATTTATTAATACATGTACAATAGTTTTGGATGCAAGATACATATAATATACTCCTCGCCAAAAGTTTAGCGTAATTATTTGTGAAATTAGGAGCAGAAATAACTGATAGGGGGACTTCTTATAGGCAAACATTGTGTGGCTATTGATCCTGTCCGAAGCAGTAATGTACAGTGGAAACATCTACTCACTTATTTTTGAAAACCTACAACTGTCTGGATACACAACGACGAAAGTTAATACCACCGTAATTGAAGCACAGTTTTTGACACTTTTTAAAACTGTGTCCACAACATCATCAGTTTTATTTTTTGGCCCACCCAATTACCATAATCTGTAGAGGACATATTAAATCGTAATTTGCTACATCGATTATGGTCTAGTCCTTTCTAAATCAGGTATTAAATAAACTCTTGTCAATACTTTTTAGCTCGCCTGAACGAAAGTTCAGGAAGAGCTATTGTTGTCACCACGGCGTCCGCGTCCGCGTCAGCGTCGGCGTCCGGATTGGATGTTTTGGTTAAAGTTTTTTAAAGACCTATATCTCCTTAACCCATGGATGGATTCTTTTGAAACTTGCACTGTAGTTAGATATTGGGCTAAGGTTTAACAGGGTACCACCCCCACCCCACCGTGACCTTGATGTCAAGGTCATGGACTTAGAAAATTGGTAATTTTTTGGACTGGATGTTTTGGTTAAAGTTTTATAAAGCCCAATATCTCCTTAACCCATGGATGGATTCCTTTGATACTTGCACCAAAGTTAGATATTGGTCTAAAGTTTTCGAAGGTACTACCCCCAACCCCCTCTGTGACCTTGATGTCAAGGTCATGGACTTAGAATATTGTCTTTTTACTGATTGGATGTTTTGGTTAAAGTTTTTTAAAGACACATATCTCCTGAACCCATAGATGAAGTCCTTTTATATTTGCACTGTAGTTAGATCTACAGAGTACTACCCCAACCCCGCTCAGTGATCTTGATGTCAAGGTCAGGGACTTAGGAAATTTTTTGTCTTTTTTAAAGTTTTGTAATTGCATACTGATTCATAATGCTTTGCAGAGGTTAAGTTTATACTTGAACTGATGTTAAGACTCTTTTTTGAGTTTTTACAAAACACCTTATACATACCCCACTGGGTGACCTTGAAGCCAAGGTCATCGACTTAGAATTTTGTCTTAAAGATTTTGGTTAAAGTTTTATATTTATGAAGATATAATTTCACAGTGCCACGATGATGGACTCAGTTGATGCTAATACTTGGACTGATGTTAGATAATGGTTCAGGGTTTTGATACATCCTAGTTTACCTCAAGCTCATGGACTTGGAAAATTTCATTTCATTTTTATTTTTATTTAAATTTTATATTAAGACTTTAAAACTTATTTCTGAAATAGCTTTTGTTTATAAATGTGTTTTCATTATGGACATGCTTGCATGAAGTTTTATGCATAGCAGTCCACACCACCATAGCGGCTGTGTGATGGGCAAGCACCAATTCAGGCGAGCTATGCTGTCAGGCGACAGCTCTTGTCTCTTTAATCATTAACAATGCATTTTTCATATCAATTTCTTATCACTTTTATCCTCCTGAAATATGTCGATCTTTGATACTGGCACTTAAATTTTATGTGTAATTTATTTGTTCTGTGGTCTCCTGCCTGACGTGATTTATTTTTTCTAGTACGACATTTTTATATGCAGAAAATAAATGATAAAAAACAAACATTATTTTACATGAAAAAGTCAACCTGCCAAAATTCGTCAATCGGACAATTTGGACAAAATATGTCATCAGGCATATGCTAACGTATTCCATCTTTCCAAATCCATGATTTGTGTTGTTGCCTAAAAGTTTGCAAATTTTCTGTAGAATTTGTAACAAAGGTACTATAGAGCTGAAATATGCTAAACTTTTGGCGAGGAGTATATAAGCGTGACACACAACAGATTTGGTAATCTGCATATTTTTTAGCCTAGGCGAGCAAAAGTTGGAGATTTAAAGGGAAAGCTACATAATGTCACATGAACGAATGCATGTGTCTTGGGTCTCACTATTCCAGAGGATTGGTTCCTTCTTCTTTATGCAGTGATGCTGGAGTACAATCTGTTATAAAATGTTCAGTCAGCGTTTTTTTCCGTTTTTTTATTCTAAGATATTCTAATTGTCCCCCAGCTTGTATGCTACTGTCGGGTAGCGTTTTATTGTTTACATAAAACGTTTAGAATCATTGAATAAGCCATTGTAATGAGCAGCTTGATCTCGGTCTACACGGGTCAACAATGCACTTGATTTGGACCACTGCCCGAGGAAAATAGATAGAAACATATGTCATGTTGAAGAGAAAAACATAGTTTTGCGTAACGTTGAACTAAACCGTCAGTTCAGTGACGTCACAATGAGATGGCACGCGCGCATTAATTGACTGAGCGGATACTATGGTTGAGTTCGCATCAAATGCAACAAATCTCTCTACGAATTAGATTCAATAATTTCTACGAAAGCTAGTGTATTTTATGATAATGTTGAATTTCCCATAGCGTGCCTCAGTATTGGTCATGCTATTAATAACTTTGGGAGACTGAGGCCTATAATGCACCATACAGATCTACACCCCACCCCTACTCCGCCAACGCCCTGACGCCCGCGGACCTCGAGATCTACACTGTTCTGTTTCCTTTTTCTTAAACCGTTAAGCCATATAAATAGTAGAGCGGTCAAAGTATCTAAATCTTAAGTCCAAACTCATTTAATCTGAATAAACGTCGACAAATCCGTAATATTAAGATGCAAAGACATGGGCCCTAAAGCAGAAAGTGTGATCAGGTGCTCGCGAGTAGTAAGCATCGCCTACCTATCATAATACACCCGCCATGACTATATATCTGATGGAAAAGTCAGTGAAAATGAAAGTCTGGTAACTTGACGTGTTTAAAAGAAATGGTGTGCCTTGTTGCTCGTGTCATCCCCGCCCCCCACCTCAAGGTGTGTCGTTGGAACACCCCCCCCCCCCCCCAACCCCCACCCCTTTGCGTCTAAAATTAAATAGTTAGGTGTTATTTTCAACACCAAGCTATATAAAGCCGTCATGTTCCAAAACAAATTGAAAAAAAAAGAAATAAAAAAGAAAACCTAACCTACAGAGACTCAGAGATCGGACAAAAGTGTTTGCCGTTAACTTCGGTGCATTTTTATGCTGACAAATTGATTATCTAAAAAGCACAACATTATACCATCATGAAAATTATACCAATATGTAGATAAATGATTTATGCAATGTAAAAGAAAAATAGCCGGGCCGCGTAGCGCAGTCGGTAGGGCACCCGACTCATAAGTCAGATGTCCTGGGTTCGATACGTTCGTTCCTCCTTCTGCTGATTCAAGAAGGGCAGTTGTCAGTTACTGGCGAAAGTATGTGCACTTAGTACTGGATAACCTCTTAGGAGGTCTAAGCCAGCCCAGGAATAGTGTGGTTAGGTTAACTGACCGACCCGACGACATTACCTTAGGTGTTTACCGTGGACGTAAAGCAACAACTCAGTCAAACAAAAGAAAAATAATTTTATATGTTTGTGATCTCTAGTTGCAGATTTTTTTTAAAAAATCGCGTAATTTCTTGTTTTCATTGACGTCTATTATTTCTGTTTGTTCCAATACGCATACATGAAAAGCAATGAAATCCATACAATTTTAAGAGAAATTGAATGGGGGCTGAATAGAACTAATCTGCAAATGTAGTAGTAGTGGGGGTGGTGGGAGGGACCCCTGAAAGCTGATTTTTTTTTTAATGTAGACGGATACAAAAAGTCTGTCCCCAACCCTCATATGCCTAACAGAAAATATGACCTCCCTCCCCCCCCCTTCCCCCCCCCCAAAAAAAAGAAAAATAAATAAATCCGACACCCCATTCCCACTGAATGTACCGGGTTCCCCACTTCGTAATAAATGATTTATCCGTTATAATCGTGTCGCTGTGAGCGGGTTACATAAAAACTTTTGATTGATAAAATACCGCCCAAAGGATAAAGTTTTGATAAATTTTGATATGGTGTCGGGTCACAAGAACATAGACTATTTCACTGTGACCTGCTTTCGTAAAGGAGATTTGGAGCAGCCTGATGCGTGCACTAATGAAGTCTAATGTAGGCTTTCAGCGCAATTAGTTCACTAATGACAGAATTTTCACTCCACCACTGTCACTCTGGTCAGTTTTTGTCACTCTTGTATGTGCTAGCTGTTTGTTGCAGATGCGCGAAAAACACTTTTTGACTGATACCAAAGTAAAATTAAACACACCACTTAGCAATTCACTAGAGTTTCAGATGAAGTCAGCTGTAGATTCTAATAATTGACAGCAACATCACACGTCATCGTTACGTGTACTCAGTACCAACGAACCTAAACAAAATAGCTGCAGTGTATTTGCGGAGATGAGAGAATTTCAGCCGTATGCCTAGGACTGGGCTTGCATAGCAGAACATATTGAAGTAAGATTATATCTGTCAACAGGCATATTTTCATATCATGTCTAGCCCTCAGACTCATCAGAGCTCCTTTGGTGTCTAAGGGATTTGGCCAAATGTGGGTGGGGTGTATGGATTGTGTCAATTTGCACCGAAACTCGTAAAGAAAGTCGAATATTTTGTCAAACAAAAACGAGACAGTCTGACGAATGGGATGCCGGATGACATAGGAACAAAATACAGTTTGGCTAGAGCTCCCAAGAATATATTTTCCAATTGTAAAGGCATAGTAAAGCGCCTGGTGTGCAGCCAAATAACGACATCACGGTACGTTGGACCTAATATCTCTTGAGCGAATGAAAAAATGGTAGCGCTCGAATGAAAATTATTCAACAGCATCCAAAGTTTTTAAAAACATAGTGATTTTATATTATTTCTTAATTGTAAGACGGCAAAATTACGACAGCCGACACTTGACATTCCGAACAATTGTTGGCTGTTCGCGTTGCGCATAGGTCTCAAATTTGTCACCAGCGGACATCCTTAAGGTGTTTGCATATACTTTCATGTAAAGCAACTCTGCTGCCTAAGATGTTGCCTTCCTCCTTAGTGCAGCTCAGCTCCAAAAAGAAAGTATTTGTGGCCTAAGAGCATTTAAATCCAGTTTGGTAGCGCTACATCGGCCAGGGAAACCAACAGGAGGTCACAAATACTGTTTCTCTTTCTTAAATGGCAGAAAAAATATGATGGTGTATACCCTAATTAAGCTAATGCAAGGAGTCAGATAACTCTTTCTTCAGGCATCAGCAGAGACAGTTCCGGTGACAGTGGTGCAGGACTCATTCAGCTACTTGTTTTCTGGATTCTATTACGATGCCTCATTGACACCCTCAGTTTCTAGTATAATTCCTTCAACAGTCAGTGTAACGGGTAAGTAACTGATATTTTATATACGGTAAGCGTTAATGTTCGGATTTGAAGTGCTTTGTTGTTTCATGAAAATGAAATACAAGCTTAAGTAATTTCATGTCTACAAATAGATGCGTCTACATTATAGGAATAATGAGACTCTTAACCAAATACAAAGACACCGAGAAAAATTAAAAAAGATTCCAAATTATGGAGGTTAATGGTTCTGCTCATTTGCATCTCATTAATATTCCTTAGAAACCAAGACACGTCATGATCCATATTGAAATTTGAGAGACTTTCTAAACTTTGAATTGTCAAGCATTTTACCTCGATTTACTTGATTCTATACAAACATTATAAATTCAGTTAAACAAAAAAAGATATTACCGAAATGATGATTAAGAAATAAAAATATAATATACAATGTATATGATAAAAACAATATAATTTGAATTTAACTTATGCGAAAATTGTCGACATTTTTAGCTCACCTGAGCCGAAGGCTCAGAGGTGAGCTTATAGGATGGGAGTCGAGCCGTCGTCCGTCCGTGCGTGGGTGCGTGGGTGCGTCAACACTTTCAAACATAAATATCTCAGAGACCAGTGGGCCGATCGCAGTCAAATTTTATCAGAAGCATTATTTGGGTAGGGGAAAGCCTGCATTAGGTTTTGGTGCCGACCAGCTCAGAATTCTGGTTTCCATGGCAACAGATAGCCCCCATAGGGGCATAATGGGGAAAATGGCGTCATCACGTTTTCTCGACTGTTTTTGATTCGATCCTTATCATACTTGCAAGTAATAATGACATACACAAGAGCTTGGATGAGTTCGAAATTTGGTGGGATTCGAGCACAGACTACGGAGTTAGCTGCCCTTGAGCGTTTGAAAAAGTCCCATAGTGTTATAATGGAGAAAACAACATCATCACATATTTTTTAGAAAAACTTTGTCATCGCTCTATTGCCTACATTTCTCAACGGATTTTAAAATAACTTCACATAAATGTAGGGCATGACAATATCTCGAGCAAGTTCGACTTTCAGGATGCTGTGCCCAAGGTCAAGGTCACTGTGGCTATTTTTAGAAAAACTTTGTCAGCGCTCTAGCACCTACATTTCTCAGCAGATTTTAAAATAGCTTCACACAAATGTAGGGCATGACAATATCTCGAGCAAGTTTGACTTTCAGGATGCTGAGCTTAAGGTCAAGATCACTGTGACTATTTAAAAAAAAAACGTTATCAGCGCTCTAGCCCCTACATTTCTCGGCAGATTTTAAAATAACTTCACATAAATGTATGGCATGACAATATCTCGAGCAAGTTCGACTTTCAGGATGCTGCGCCTAAAGTCAAGGTCACTGTGGCTATTTTTAGAAAAACGTTGTCAGCGCTCTAGCACCTACATTTCTCAGCAGATTCTAAAATAACTTCACACAAATGTAGGGCATGACAATATCTCGAGCAAGTTCGACTTTCAGGATGCTGAGCTTAAGGTCAAGGTCACTGTGACTATTTTAAGAAAAACGTTGTCAGCGCTCTAGCCCATACATTTCTCAGCAGATTTTAAAATTACTTCACACAAATGTAGGGCATGACAATATCTCGAGCAAGTTTGACTTTCAGGGTGGTGCACCAAAGGTCAAGGTCACTGTGGCTATTTTTAGAAAAACTTGGTCATCCCTCTAGCGCCTACATTTCTCACCGGATTTTAAATCAACTTCTCACAAATGTAGGGCATGACAATATCACAAACAAGTTTGACTTCCAGGGTGCTGTGCCCAAGGTCAAGGTCACTGTGGTTAGTTTTTTGAAAAACTTTGTCAGCCCTCTAGCACCTACATTTCTCAACGGATTTTTAAATAAATTCATACAAATGTAGGGCATGACAATATCTCGAATAAGTTTGACTTTCAGGATGCTGCGCCCAAGGTCAAGGTCACTGTGGCTATTTTTAGAAAAGCTTTGTCAGCGCTCTAGCACCTACATTTCTCAGCAGATTTTAAAATAACTTCACACAAATGTAGGACATGACAATATCTTGAGCAAGTTTGACTTTCAGGATGCTGCGCTTAACGTCAAGGTCACTGTGACTATTTTTTAGAAAACGTTGTCAGCGCTCTAGCACCTACATTTCTCAGCAGATTTCAAAATAACTTCACACAAATGTAGGGCATGACAATATCTCAAGCAAGTTTGACTTCCAGGGTGCTGCGTCTAAGGTCAAGGTCACTGTGGCTATTTTTAGAAAAACTTGGTCATCGCTCTAGCGCCTACATTTCTCAACGGATTTTAAATCAACTTCACAGAAATGTAGGGCATGACAATCTGTCAAACAAGTTTGACTTCCAGGGTGCTGCGCCCAAGGTCAAGGTTACTGTGGCTATTTTTAGAAAAACTTTGTCAGCCCTCTAGCACCTACATTTCTCAATGGATTTTAAAATAAATTCACACAAATGTAGGGCATGACAATGTCTCGAGCAAGTTCGACTTTAAGGGTGCTGTGCTTAAGGAAGGTCAAGGTCACTGTGGCTATTTTTTGAAAAACTTTGTCATCGCCCTAGCACCTTCATTTCTCCATGGATTTTAAAATAATTTGACACAAATATAGGGTATGACAATATCTCAAGCAAGTTCGACTTTCAGGATGCTGTGCCCAAGGTCAAGGTCACTGTGGCTATTTTTAGGAAAACTTTGTCATTGCTCTAGCACCTACATTTATCAACGGATTTTAAAATAAATTCATACAAATGTAGGGCATGACAATATCTCGAGCAAGTTTGACTTTCAGGGTGCTGCAATCCAGGTTTTTGATTAGATCCTTATCATACTTGCAGGTAATGATGACATACATAAGAGCTTGGATGAGTTCGAAATTTGGGCGGATTCCAGCACAGACTACAGAGTTAGCTGCCCTTGAGCGTTTGAAAAAAATCCCATAGTCTTATAATGGAGAAAACAACGTCATCACATGTTCATTTTTTAATCGGATCCTCTTCATACTTGCAGGTAAGTAAGTAAGTAAGTAAGTAAGTAAAGACTTTATTTTATGAGGGTGACAACATTTAGCAAGTGAGCTAATCTTCCATGAGGCCCTCAAAACTATATACAAAATATTACATATTTTAAAATACAAGATAAAAACAAGAAAGACAGAATGGTCAATGGAAAATATCAAAATGTGTGTTTGCAGTGATGAAAAACTTCATGGCTGTATGCATGCATGATGCACACACATGCACACAAACATGTAGACAGGGGAACACAAAACACTGCAAGCATGAAAGATATGTAAAAAATAAGAACAAAATATGAATAGATATATGTACACAAGTGTACACATATCTGTATGTTCACCAAAAATTTGCATTCAAACACCTACATGCACTCACACAAACACATGTACAATCTGTAAAAAATCCAAATGTTGGGACACCTAAAACAAGTACTGTAACTGCTCCAAAAATGGAATATTTTGGTTTGAGAATGCAGTAAGGCAGCCAAGCGATGCCGACGAAATGACTATTTCACGGTGCAGAATCCGATGAGAGTGCTTCTTCAGCAGCAGACCGATCTGGGACTGCACCGTCTTCTCAGCCCCATCTGTCGCAATGCTTAGATCCCTTACTGAACACACATATAGACAAATATATACATATTTACATAAAATATCCTAACAGCAAATCCTTTTAGAACAGCCAGTGTCCCAGATAAGGTGGGTCTGGATGACAACTAATTCAGAGACTACTCCCCTATGCAATCTGAAAAAACACTTAGTAACCACTCATTCAACTGAGGGGTCACAATTCATGTTTCTGCAGGAAAAAAAAAAAAAAAAAAAAAAAACCTGACTCATATCACCCAGACACACCCTATCCAGAGCTTTGATATTACCAATCTCCAGCTTTCATTGATTTAGCCATCTGAGGCATTTTTTGTGAAACGTTTCTACTGAATCAGCTTGTTTGACATCATTCGGTAAAGAATTCCAAATAAGGCACCCAGAATATCGCATTGAGCCTTTAAACAGTTCCTTATTTGGTCTGGGTGGAATAAAACAGCCAGATGCTGATGATCTAAGAGCTGGGAGATTTTCATTTTCTCCCCTTAACTCAAAATTTTCATTTATGTAAGAGGGTGATAATCCATTATAAACTTTATACATAAACTTAGCTTTCCTGAAAAATATTCTATTGAAAATATTCATAATACCTAAAGAACTCATAGCTTCCTGAATATTATCAACATTGTAGTCAAGTATAACTCTGCAAGCACGTTTTTGCAATCTAAATATCTTAAGTTTGTTTGATTCTGAAGTATTACCCCAAACTATATTGCAAAGATCAATGTGAGGCTGAATGTATGACTTATAGAAATGTACTCGATGATGCATAGATAAAAATTCCTTGATAATGAGGATATGCATAAAAGCTTGGATAAGTTGGCATTTCAGCTAGATCCCACCTCTGACTATGGAGTGAGTACCTGCCCTGAGCATCAAAAAAATCAATGTCGCCACTTTTTCTTAATTTCTACTAATCTGATCCTTTTCAAACTTGCAGGTAATGAGGAAATGCATAATATCTTAAACAAGTTCAAATTTTGGCCAGATCAGGCCAACCACTAAGAAGTTAGCTGCCCTTGACAGCTCTGTCTATTGTGCTTTTGATTGGATACTTTTTAAACTTGCATATATTAAATGAGGGCATACATAATGTTTTGGATGAGTTTAATTTTCAGCCTGATTGGACCACTGACTGTGGAGTTAGCTGCCCTTGAGCATCTTAAATATCCCTATAGGTTTACAATGTCTCTCAGGTGAGCAATTGTTGCCCTTTGGGCTACTTGTATAAATGATTAAATTTCAATTGGTCTCTCTGTCTGTAAAATTTATGTAGTAATTATTTTCACCCTAAGAGTGCAAACTGTTATTGACTCCTCGAAAAACAAAAATAAAATTTTGTGTTAAAGATTCAATTTAAATGCATTATAAAATAACTGAAGCTTCAACTTTATTTATCAAAGCCGTAGTTATATAGTAACTTTTAACCGTTGTATCAAATAATCAGATTTAGATGCAAAAGTGAGAAAATATTCAAAATTTAAACTTATTTAGATAATTTCATGAATTAAGGACGTCACAGAAAAGTGCATTGTGGCATGGTTTTAATTTTATCCTTTTATAGTAATACAAAGTATTCTACTTTCTTACGTTGTCATGAATTCGCGTAGACTTCACTTTTCAGTATTTATCAAAAACATGTTTTCCGATTTCATCAGATCTACTAACTACTTTGAAGCGATTAAATAACAAATGTTTGTATGTAAAACACAGAATTAGATTAACAAGCTTACTGTTCATCTCAAATGCTTTGGCTTATCAGGGACATTGCTTTAATACGTGAGGGGAGGGATTGGGTTGGAGTGTAAGTGTATTGAAATCAGTTTGCTCTTAAATGTTAGATTATTGTTCTCTTCGTCTAATATCTTTTTTCTCTTCATTTCATTGTATTTTGAAAAGAGTATAAGTTTCTTTTAAAAAACTGTTTTGCTTTTAAACTGTCCTCACATGTAACACAAAAACATCCCTAACCACTTTCAATAGTAACATCTTGTCGGCGTCAATTTACACGTTTTGCGTTTTCTTCCTTTAGTCTAGTATTGCAAACGGTGTGAAAAAAGTTGCTTTCTTGTTATCTAGCAGACGTAAAAAGTTATTCTGCAATGTTCCAATCTCTCCAAAGTTGCCACAACAATATAGTAGATGTACACTTGTGCTTTTCTGTTCTTTTTTTTTTGTTTTCATTTATAACATTTTGAAATAAATTTATATAGACAAGATCGAATGTGTGTTGAGTGACAGATGCAAAAGCATATCGAAACGTAGGAAGAGACAGAAGATTTGACAGATTTGACACTAATGTTGGTAATAGTGATAATTAAAGTGTTCTTTGACACAGCCTCCCAGAAGGCAAAACAGTTAAGATAATCAGGTTTAAATAGAAATACTGTTGGAAGTCATCTGTGTCTTATGAACACATTTCTAGTTATGCCCCCAACTTCGGAGAAGTTGAGGGGGCATATTGGTTTGGGCCTGTCCGTCCGTCTGTCCGTCTGTCTGTCCGTCCGTCCGTCCGTCTGTCCGTAACGCTTTTTGGCAGCTAGGAAACTCAGGAATGGCTTATGCTAGGATCTTGAAATTTTTTATGTAGCATGTACATGAAAAATAAGTGCACCCGTATTTTTTCTTTTTCCCGTCGGTCAGGTATTTCCAGAGTTATTCCCCTTTTTGGACTTAGTCTATGGAACCTTGTGAACAAAATATCTCAAGTACCGCTGATGCTAGGATCATGATTTTTTGCAGGATAACATTGCTCAAGGTCTAGATGACCTGATTAACTTTTGAAGAAAATTCGTGAATTTTTGACCAAGTTATGCCCCTTTTTCGACTTAGTGCATTGTAAGCCTATGGAACCTTGTGAACAAAATATCTCAAGAACCCCTGATGCTAGGATTATGATTTTTTGCAGGATAACACCGCTTAAGGTGTAGATGACCTGATTAACTTTTGAAAAACATTGGTGAATTTTTTACCGAGTTATGCCCCTTTTTTGACTTAGTGCATTATAAGCCTACAGAACCTTGTGAACAAAATATCTCAAGAACCCCTGATGCTAGGATCGTGTTTTTATGCAGGAAGATATTGCCTAAGATGTAGATGACCTGATTAACTTTTGAAAAACATTGGTGAATTTTTGACAGAGTTATGCCCCTTTTCGACTTAGTGCATTGTAAGCCTATGGAATCTTGTGAACAAAATATCTCAAGAACCCCTGATGCTAGGTTTGTGTTTTTATGCAGAAAGACATTGCCTAAGGTGTAGATGACCTGATTAACTTTTGAAATACATTGGTGAATTTTTTACTGAGTTAAGCCCCTTTTTCGACTTAGTGCATTTTAAGCCTATGGTACAAAGGTACCGTTACAGTCAAGAACCATAAGATATAGGAAGATACAGTTACAGGCTGAGATGTAGATGAATGGATTAAAACCCCTTTCTGACCTAAATATTATGGGATGAACCTTCCTTAGAGGCAAGGATACAGTTGGGGGCATAGTGTTTCATAAACACATTTTCTAGTTTTACTTTATATATTACTTTATACTTTTCATCCTAATATTCTCTAATTAGTACAATTTTGGCCCATTGTTCTCCAGTCGGTAAAAGTGACAATTTTTTCTTATTCAGTAGATTTATAGAACCCCAATTATCTAGCATTTGTCCATATTGTACAGGTGGTACGATAACAGTCATTGGGTCAAACTTTGGTGAATCAGGAACAGTATCAGTGGGTTCCGTCGCTGGTAATGTTGTCTCATATTCCGACACAGAGGTGGTATTTGAAGTGTCGGGGCTCGGCGCTGGGGTACAAGATATAAAACTTGGCGGAACTGATGGATATGCCGTTTTAGGGTAAGGTAAAACGATAAGTGTAGTTCTCTTCAAAGTTATTATATTTGAAATGTGTATTTGATATCGTTTCCTAGGACAGGCTTAAATTTCCTTGTAAAACAGTAGAAAAAATAGAAAACGTTTCCTAAATTTCAATATATTTTGATAGATAATTTCTCGGGTAACCCTAAAGAACTGTTTAAATTGTATAATTTTGTTAAAATCACGGGCCTATCTAGCGCAAAATTTGGTCCAAATCGTTGAGACTCTTTCAGTGCGTCACCAAGCTAAAATCGGCAACTTGCTATAACTCAATCAAGTTAGGCAAAATAGCTGATGTTAGCCAGACTAAGCTTTACTAGTGATGAACAGACTCAATGAACCGAGTCTGCTTTTTTGTTTCTATGGTGTCTTCCTTGTCCCCAAAGGGTCTTACTATTCAGAATGTATTCACTGCAGCTGGCAATCCTGGCATTGTGCCGTGTGGCGGCCGTAAAACATCTCTCCGAACATCATCACAGTGCAGATTATATTTTCTGGAACTTTGGGATCATTGCTTTCATGTAGAGTAATTATGAAAATAGAGTTCTGCTTCAGCCGGTGCTAGCGGACGTGGCCGTTGTTGCACATTTTATTACCGGTCATGAACAGACTCAGTTAAACTGAGTCTGCTAGTTTCGTTTCTTTAATGTTTTCCTTGCTTCCAAAGGATCTAACTATTCAGAACTTATTTATATTAGCTGGTGTTGTGCCATGTAGCGGCCATAAAACGTTTTCCCTTTACAGTGTTACAGCCCATTAGTTGCCTCAAAACAAATATATGTTGAGATAATTTGATGTTACTCTGTTGTGACTATGAAGTTGACGTTATAATTGTAATAGTGAGGTCTGTTCTTCCCACTTCAAAAATGACATGTTATTATGTCACAGCGTTATAGTCCATATATATAGAAAAAAACTTCATTATGGAGAGATAAATTAATGTATCTTCTGTTAGACCGTGAAGTTCTATCGTTGATACATTAATGTTACAAAGATTACAATATATTCTTCATATGTAAGGTTGGCGCCTGACACCCGTACTGGCGTGTCTTGGGTCGGGCCCACCGTGGTTTAACCGGTTGGTTCCTTCTGCTCTGGATTTTCAGAGTTGCTATTTCTGTGAGCTCTCATGTTGTTTTATCTTAGTTTTAATTTTGATTTCTATGTATCTGAGATCTTACACTTATGAGCTATGAATCCTCCACGCAAACCGAACAACTAAGTGGCTGATGAACTAGAGCAGAACCAAGGGTGAGTATAGGGTCGCGACTGCAAACCAGTTAAGCCCCCAGTAATTTTTTTACTTGCAGTCCGAAAGCGGCACTCTGTTTTGGTTCTTCTTGGTTGTTAATGTGTTGTTTGTTGCTATGACTGTTATTGATAATATATTGTATGTGTTGTTAAGGCTACCTACATGGGAAATGGCTAGTCACATGGCTGCCGCTGATAATGTTTTTGGTAGTGACTAATTTTGTTCTGTATTTCTCACACGGTGTCTTGATTGGGATCTGAGATTTACTGTGACAGTTTCTATGAATTTTGCTCCTTTACTTTTTCATAAATCAAATGTTATATTGTTACAGCGTTACAGCACATCAGTGGACTTATAAACTAAAATTTATGGTAAGATTGTTACAGTCCTAGTATAGAATTAAAGACTGAATTATGTGTATTCTCCGTATATTTATTCCACCAAACTATCGGTTATCGTCCACATGAAAGTGGCCATTGCGAAATGGTTCTACATAGAACCACAATGCCTTTTTATGGATAACTAACAAGTTGTCATATAATTATCTTCAAACCCTCTCCTTGTACAGCAGAAGAGAATTTTCGTTTGGAAATTGGCTGGATTTTAGAAGTTTACAGCAAATTGGTTCTAAATTTAGAATTTGCTTCCTAATCGGGAAGCAAAATGACATATTTTAGATACGTTTAATAAAAAAAGACCGCATAATGATTAAAAAAAAACAGAACATCAACTACCTTCATTTGGCGAAAGAAAAATGTCATACCTAAAAATCTATTGAATCAAATCTTTTTTATTGCCTCATTTAAAAGTTATTTAATTTCAAAGTAGGCATTTTCATCGATATTGCTTTGCTTGCTAATTGTTAGCATAGGCTTTTTTTGTCGGTCAGCAGATGGCTGCTTGCAGGGTTATAACTGCCCGTTCGGAAATCAGTTATGTCGACTTTTCATATGGAACTGACACATTAACTAAGAAGAAGAATGATTTTATTGAAGATTTGAAAATATTTAAAACTCCGGATTTTAATGTCATTTGGACCACTCAAAGATATCAAGACATATATTGATTGCAGCCATTTTGAACGGTTTTTGAGACCTTTATCATTTTGCATTCCAATGACGGTTCACGCCTTTTTCATAGAAATTAATGCATTTTAAGAAAATAAACGCTCATACTGGCGTTTCAAATCTTTATATTTAGCTGTTGACATTTAATGACATCATAGACACTTAAATTACGGATTTCAGGGCAGCATAATCTACACGGAAATATTACAGATCTATGGCAATAACGTGTGCGTTATAACAGCCCAGATGCTCGTCCGTTCGTTCAGACAACATCATTTAACTTAATTAAGTCAGTTTCACAGAGTTGTTGTTTGTTTGTTTTGGGTTTAACGGCCCTTTGAAACAGTATTTCGGTCTATATCAACCTGTCTTCCAGAGAGTGTGATAAAAAAAGAGCTGCGATAGGCAAGAGAAAAAGATATTCAAATGACCCCCACCCGCACCTACTTCAAGCACAGAAGGCCCTTGTTCTTCTATAATCCACATCAGTACGACGCCCGGCACACACTGAAAGTTTTGCTCAGGACCATGGCCCGACCCGAGCGCACCAAACTGTTTGATAGTGAATGTATGACAGTAGAATATGCACCCATTTAAAGAAAGATATCGACAATTCACTGCCATTTTATGGCACTGACTTTAACTTCATTGTTTGATTACTTTGACATTCGAGCTGTCAACATTTATGTCAAACTAAGCAGTTAAGATACCCTTTAAGCAAATTTATGACTGGCAGCCATGTAATCAATCTGTTTTAACCCTAAGACTGACTTCAAGATTGCTAACCCATTTACGACCTTCATCTATAACTCACGTTCTGGCCAGTTTGTCCCTGTTTGTTTCAGCCCCAGCAGCTAGTCAGAGCTCCTTTGTCTTAACAACAACGCTAACACCCGCCATACAATCTCTTTAAGCTGCTGTCCCACACTGCAGTGCCGTTTTATGACCAAATAAATTCTGAAGAAAGATCATCTAAAAGCAAGAAACACAATAAAAACGGTCACAGCAAACCCGGTTCGTGTTCATGTGAAGTACCGTAATGTCGCAACACTCTCCATGCCCCTAGCACCAGCTCAATGGAAAAAGTAAGGAGGAAAATTCTCAGAAGCTGACAGAATTCAATCCCAGATCCAATCCAAGACACCATGTGGGAAAAAGAGAACGCAAAATTAGTCACTACCAAAGACAAAATCAACGGCATCCATGAGAAAATCCATTTCCTATGTAGGTTGTCAACTGTCTAGCCTGAACATCACAAATAAAATATCAACAATAGACATAGCAACTTACAACTCAGAAAACAACCAATAAGAACCAAAACAGAACTGCCACCCTGGGACGGCCAGCATTGAACCCTTGCCAACCCTTGCCCTCTGTTCTGCCTCGGTTAATCAGAAACTTAGCTGTTCAACCCAACAAAAACAACCGCCGCCCGCACAACATTCTTACCAAAAGCACTAGCCCTGGCAGTATTATCAAAGTATACGTAAAAGATTAAAATCTATTTTTACCCATTTTCAATTTTTCAATGTCAGGGCTAGCCTCAACATAACAAACCATATATCAAAACAGTCAAAGCGACGAACAACACATAAAACTTTATTTTCAAGCAGACTCACATTAGGTCTAATGATCCAGACTAGACGCATGGAAATGCTTTTTAAGGCCTCCAAACAGCATAGTACCAGCTGCAGGGAAAACCAATTAAATTATGAAGAAAGATCTTCTAGATGCACGGAACAAACGGTTTAATTGATTCACGTGCAGTAATGTAATGTTGCAACTCTGCCCACGCCCCTTGACAACTAGCTCCAGCCTATATATACCTATATTTCAGGGTCTGTCGACCTTCTTTAGTGTTGGTTAATGATTGACAGTGACTGACCTCTGAGATGAACTCCAACTTTTATGACTGACATATTGTATACTCTATCAACTTTGTATATGCTTATTGGGACCCCTTTTTAGGCCAGTTCTCTCAAACTTTTTAAATTACATTCAACTTTAAACAAATAGCACTCGTATTTTATTTTAATGCAAGTATTGTGTAATAAGCAAAATTGTTTAAAGGTCTTTTGCTCTAACTACTGTGGCAGCCCAGGCAGATGCAAATTAACATTTCTGGGAATTCATGTTATAAAATGAAATCATAAAGAAATCTTTCAAGAGCAGAGAACACATTCGAATGTTATAAAATGAAGTCATAAAGAAATCTTTCAAGAGCAGAGAACACATTCGAAATAAGAAACATGACCATACTTCGAAGTTTTGGCTATTCATGCCTAATCAGTGACCCTGACAATGTTTGTACCGACATATAGACTAAATGATAGTGGTCAAAGTACCCAATCGTAAGTCCGAACTCGTAGGTAAATTAAACATAGACAATTCCGGAATATTTTAGATACACAGACATGGACCCCAAAACAGAGGTGTGATCTGGTGCCCGCGGGATAGTAAGCATCACCTGCCTATTATAATATATCCGCCATATCTATGTATCTGTGGAAAAAGTCAGTGAAAATGAAAGTCCGGTTTTTGAAAGCTTAACTAAGCTTCGGCTTAGGCCATCAAATCGGAGATAAGTTTAGAAACGGCCACATTGTAGGGATCAACAAGGTCATGGTGTCTCCCATAAAACTTTTTAACTTTCGACACAAGCTTTGTTTTATGATAACCCTGCTTCAACAGTTTCTGAGTGAGTAGCCTCCTAAAGGTATCATTTTCTTAACTTACATATATTCACTGTAAACATCAGTCCATGCTTAACTATATTGCATAATGTTTTCGGGTCCTTTTGTATCTCTTAATCAATCTATGGCGGTAACTTTGAGCGTAAGCTTGCTGCACAAATGCTGGCTATATACCGTAGACTGTTTGTTTTCTCCTGCTTCCTGTTTACTTTCTCCTGCTTCCTGTTCCCAAACTAAATTATCAGTTGACTGTGTCTTGTTTATTGTAACATAGCTTTTTGCGCATGTGCGAGAGCATGCGCACTTACAATTAGCTTTTGCTCATGCTCTTGCACATGCTTAGTGTCATAGCATAGTAGTTAACACTAAAACGGGGTGCAACTGACTGAAAATAGTACACAGTACATATGATGCAGTATCTACACAAACTTTCTTATATGCTTTCAAACTAGAAATATAATTCCAAAATAAGGTTTGAAATTTTCATACATACTGTAAATCGCTTTATATTCACAAAAAATTATTTACGCTCGTTTTCCTAAATCTATTGGCTTGCAATGTCAAAAATCTTACCAATATTTGACAGACTGCCGACCAAACAGGAGTATTTGATCACGGGTTCAAGAACTTGTCCATAATACACAGTTCCGAGCCATACCCAGAATGTCACTCAAAGTCACCTGATAGTGTAAAACTGGCCAATGCAACGACACTTTTGCACATGACATACTCTCACAAACAAAATCGCGTGTGTTCAAACGTCTCACATAAGTCCGTGATTTTACCTTACAGTTAATGGAAGGGTGTATACCTATTTAAAGTAGGCGTGGTTTTCGGAACTCTCTATTCTAAAGCATAATAAAAAGAAAACACATAACGAAGAACAGATAAAGAAAAAGTTTGTTTCTTTGTTAAACACGTTAAGCCATAGGTTGACGTTGACATCATTGTTGAGATTAATTGTAAATTATGTTCAAACTGATCGTTGAAATGATGATTTATTATAATCTTTAACACACGTTTAACTTACCTAACTTACATAGCAGACAAAACTGCATAGTTTTGACTACATGTATGTGACCTTGACCGCCTTTCAAGGTCATGGTGCAAATATAATCCTTAAGGATCACAGTGCTGTTTTTTGGCCACCCTTCTTCTTTTGCTTACAGAATATCGTTAACCCCGCTACCTAGCCCCCCACACATAAATATTAGGTACCTACCATGCACAAGTCTGCTGCATAAAGGAGATGCTGGGTCACGGGGGATGTACTTGTATTTTGAATCACGCGTAACAAGAAGTAAAACATTGTTATATGTTGTGACATGCTTGTATTAACATGCATTTATGACAAAAAAAAATGTTGAAATGAATGACTGATTCCTATATTTTCGTACTTCAAAAACGGAGGTATGAGCAAACCTTGAAATAAGGGTAGGTTAGGCCAGCCTGGATTATCGCCGCATGTCTGTCGGTCTAAATTACAAACAATCTGATTTCAAACGGTTTGACATATTTGAGGAAGCTCTGTTAAGGAATTATGCACACTTCCTACTTTTGAAAATTTGAACCTGTCGTGCCGGTTTTATAGGGAATATCCTCACCTTAAGCCTGGCAGTTCTTTGGCAAGTTCCGTCCATCTATTCTATTCTATCTATTCTATCTCATAACCTTACTAGGTCGTTGGGGCAACACAGATGACTTCAAAACAATCCCTTTCCACCTTGTCCTGTCTTCAGCTGCTCTAGTTGAGCTGGCAAAATCCATTCCTGTCCACTCCTTGATATTGTCTTCCCACCTCTTCTTCTGTCTACCTCTTCTTCTTTTTCCTTTCACTGTGCCCTGAAGAATTGTCTATGCTAAACCAGAAGACCTTGAGACGTGGCCAAACCACCTTAGTTTCCGTTTCTTGACCAGCGAAAGGAGTTCCTCATATTCTCCAATGGCTGCTTGGATCTTCCTGCGACCTCCTCATTGGTTATATGGTCCTTGTACGAAATGTTCAGTAACCTTCTGTAGCATCTCATCTCAAAGGCCTGCGTTCTTTTCTCTAGCTCTGCTGTCAAGATCCATGATTCACAGAAATATGGAAATGACAAGGGAGCGCATAAGTTTCACCTTTGATCCAAGAGATATATTGTTATCTCTCCAAATTGGTTTCAGCTTAGTAAGAGCTGAAGTGGCTCGTGTAATCCTTGAGAGAACCTCCTGTTTTGAGACATCATGTGAGACAACTGCCCCAAGGTATTTGAAGGTTTTTACGGTACCCAGCTTCTGCCCTTTTACCTTGATATCCCTCTGGATGCCGTCTAAGCTGTTCGTCATCAGTTTGGTCTTCTCAGCACTGATCTCCATCTTATACCATGTGCAGGTTTGGTCGAGACTTTCAACTAGAGCTTCCAGTTCCTGCTCTTCCTCAGCTAGAGCATCTATGTCATCGGCAAACCGCAGATTGGTAATGTTTCTGCCGCCTATGCTAACCTTTCCTTCATGTTCTTCCAGAGCATCAGACATGATCCGTTCGAGAAAAATGTTGAAGAGGGTGGGTGACAGAAGACATCCTTGTCTTACTCTAACTGTTGTTCTGAACCATTCTCCTGTGCTGCCATTTATCAGCACTGCACTTGTAGCCTTGTCGTATAGCTGCTCAATGGTGCGAACTAGATTTGCACTGCTATTGTACTTCCGCATGGTGGCCCATAAGACTGCATGCCATACCCTGTCAAAGGCTTTTTTGAAATCAATGAAGACATGGTACAGATTCCGTCCATCAAAGGTTTTAAAACAATTATATCACATTTATTTCTCAATGAACCTCGACCAGATTTTTTTTTAAATTCAGGTATGAATTTCAAACGATCTTAAGAGCATAGAACAGATCTTATCCTAACATGAATATCTGCTTTACCTTAGTCAATAAATACACCTCAGTACGATTTCTGGTTTCATGTTGAAAAGTTTGGCTATTTTTTCCAGAAAGTCAACACAGTCTTAAGTACATTGCGATAAACATTGACGAAATATTACCAAGTAGTGCGTTAAAGGAAACATGCACTTGTCATGCTTACGTAAATATTCTAAAAAATAAGACTCGTAAAATATCACCTAAACGGTCCTTAAATGGAACAGATTGGTTTTATAATGCAGTTATGTGTCCGAAAGATGAAGATAAAATGAGAAACATTGTAGACCCTGTTCAGACTTCTCCTTGTGAAGCAGTCTGATTTGTGTCACTCTGCACTTTTGTTAAGACCTATCTAATATAATATAAAGAATGTAACGGTAGTATTTTTCAACAGTTCCTGTTCCCCTATGAACGCTTGGTATGATCAAATACACAAAAGATCTTAAGTAAGTACATACAATGCTCCTGAACTGACAGTATTAATGCTGCAAGCAGCCACTTGCTACCCGATCGAGAAACTGTGTCACCAATGGTGAAGCAAAGTGATATCCATGAAAATGCCTGACTTTAAAATTTTAGAAATATCTTTTTTTAAAAAGAGGCATAAAAAAGATTTAACTCGGTAGATTTTTTTTATTTATGACATTTTCTATTTGCCCTATGGTGTTCATTATGTTCTGCCTTTTATATCTTTATGCAAAGATTCTTTCTTTAACCTTGGAATCCTGTGTGAACAGTATCTCCAACATCAGCAAATTCTGTACCATGCCGTCGTTGATTTAAAAAAAGCCTTTGACAGGGTATGGCATGCAGCCTCATGGGACACCATGCAGAAGTACAATATCAGTGCGAATCTAGTTCGCACCATTGAACAGCTATACAAGTGCAGTCCTGATGAATGGCAGCACAGGACAATGGTTCAGAAAAACAGATAAGTAAGACAAGGATTTCTTCTGTCACCCGCCCTCTTCACAATTTGTCTCGAACGGATTATGCCTGATGCTCTGGAAGAACATGACGGAAAGGTCAGCATAGGCAACAGAAACATTACCAATTTGCAATTTGCCGATTACATAGACGCCCTAGCTGAGGAAGAGCAGGAACTAGAAGCCTTAGTTGAAAGTCTCGACCAAACCTGCCCAAGGTATAAGATGGAGATCAGCGCTGAGGAGACCAAACTAATGACAAACAGCACAGAGATAAAGGTAAAAGTGGTACCGTAAAAAGCTTCAAATACCTTGGAGCAGATGTCTCAGATGATCGCTCAAACAGGAGCCTCTCTCAAAGATTGCACAGGCCACTTCAGCTCTTACCAAGCTGAAACCAATTTGGAGAGATACAACATATCTCTTGCCTCAAAGGCGAAACTTATGCGCTCCTTTGTCATTTTCATATTTCTGTATGCTTGTGAATCGTAGACCTTGACAGCAGAGTTAGAGAAAAGAATGCAGGTCTTTGAGATGAGATACTACCGAAGGTTACTGAACATTTCGTACAAGGGCCATATAACAAATTAGGAGGTTCGCAGAAAGATCCAAGCAGCCATTGAAGAGTATGATGAACTCCTGACTTTGGTCAAGAAACGAAAACTGAGGTGGGTTAGCCAAGTCTCGGTGTCTTCTGATTTAGCAAAGACAATTCTGCAGGGCACAGTAAAAGGAAAGAGAATGAGAGGCAGACAAAAGAATAGGTGTGCAGACAAAAATAAGCAGTGGACAGGGATGGATTACCGAGGTTACTGAACATTTCGTACAAGGACCATATAACCAATGAGGAGGTTCGCAGAAAGATCCAAGCAGCCGTGTGGGAATTTGATGAACTCCTGACGCTGGTCAAGAAACGGAAGCTAAGGCAATTCGGCCACGTCTTAAGGTCTTCTGGTTTAGCAAAGACGATTCTACAGGGCACAGTGAAAGTAAAAAGAAGAAGAGGTAGACCGAAGAAAAGGTGGGAAGAAAATGTGAAAGAGTGGACAGGGATGGATTTTGCCAGCTCAACTAGGGCAGCTGAAAACAAGTCAAGGTGGAAAGGGATTGTTTCGAAGTCATCTGTGGTGTCCCAACGACCTAGGAAGGTTATCAGATAGAATAGAATAGATGCATGTAGTTCATATGTTAGTATTTAAGAATATAAAGTTACATAGCTTTGTTTCTTTGAATCGGATCGTAGAAAAGTTAGCGCGCCTCAGGTCGAAACATGGCCATCGGTTCGTGTGATAAAATTACTAAATGTAACAATTTCAGCTTATTAGATACATAAATAAATGTATGTCCGTGTTAGTTATAGCGGTAATAAGGAAGCGTTATTCAAGGCGAAGTGACCCTCTGGACTTTTTAACATTACGTCATGAGATAGGCTTCATATTTGAATACTTTAGGCCTTGGGCAAATTTGTATTTGCCATAGTTTCGAGATAAATTTCGGGCTAAAAGGTGATACGAAATATTTTTAAAACAGTGTTTTTATCAATCAGCAGTCAAACAGCAATACTGTCGAGTCGGAAATGTAAGCCTAGCGTCCGGTAACGGCCGGATACGGAAATTTCGTTTCGGCAATATTTGGTGGCGCGCGCTTAAGTTCGTGTCTTTGGACTCCTAATCGCTAACGGAAAGAAAGAATATTGTTTGCGCGATCCATCGCATTCTATTGAATTGCAGTAACCGTTCGTCACACTTTGTAAATCATTCGCAATGTTTACCTTCCGTTATATTTTAAACAATGAAACGCATTTTCAAACTGTTCCGGTCAGAATTTGCAAGAATTCACAAAGGACGAGTTACACTTTACTATTGCAATGTGCCCACTGAAAAGGCCGATTTTCGAATGTAGGCAAATGACCATAAAAACATGTAGAAATGTTGGCTATATGTTTCTAGTTTATTCTCTACGATTTCATTTTCCCGTATTTTAATGCCTTTTAGGTTAATTTAGCGGCTGAATACATGTACTGTCTGCAACATTTAGCATTGAGCCTATGGGAATTTGAACTACCAACATCCACTATGCATCCAAATTTCACTTATCCTACCCTCGAAGCCACTACAATTTTTATACATAATTATTCCTTATATACATATACGTCATAATCGGGTTATATTACAGTGGTTACGAGGGTAGGAGTAAACGAAAAATAAACTTTTTGGGTAAATTTTCATGTATCCAATACTAGGACTAAATGAATTATATCTAAATCGCATTAGTGTATTTTGTAATTGAAAGAAAAGAGGCAATATTCGACATTTCAAAGTGTTCATTCATGTAGTATGTGTTCCTAATGCCCAAATCAAGGATTCCGTATGTGTGTGGGGGAAAGGGGGGGGGGTGCGCTGCGCTGGGCATGCGTATAGGTATGGCGTCATGTGCGTATGTAAGGCGTTCGACTGAATGTCCTCCACCATTGCTGTGATATAACTTCTGATGTTATTATGTTGCGACGTGGTCAGATGATGTATCCCTCTGCATGAAGCTGATGCATTGTAAAATTCTGAGACCTTGAACTTTGGCCCACTAGCTTTGTATGCAAAGTTACTTGGATGAGATATTTCCTTACCTCTTTTGATATCTTTGGTGTAGGAGTGCTGTTATTTGATCAGATCATTATTTAAAATGTATGAACTGCAAACCATCCATGCACACAGAGTCCTTGAATTTTATGCATGGACCAGGATTTTCGCTTATATCTCAACACGGTTTTTGGATTCGCAGCATAATTACAAATAGTTGGTCAGTCAAACAATGCAAAGAAAAGAATCTTCATACTATGTATAGGTTATTGGGACAGACATGTATATTTAAAAGTTCACTGTTCTTTTCCTTATATATTCAACATTATATATGCATTATACTAAAGGCAATGGTTCAGTCAGACTTTGCAAATGACGCTATACTATTTGTAGGTCATTGTGACTAGTATTTCATGATCCATTGAATAACTGTTTAATTTCGAACTAATATCAAATTGAATCTTCATCGGACTTCGTCACTTCAGCGCTGCGTCTCATATGGTACTACATGTAGGTCCCCGTGACCTATATGTCTTGGTTCACTGATTTTGTCTAATATTTTAAACATCTGTACCTGTGTAACGTCCATAATTGCGTAATATTTCATACGTGATTAATATTTGCTATGATGAAGCTTTCATTATATGTATAAATAGTGAAAAAAGGTAAAGAAAAGAAGGTCTTTGAACTTTTCATGCACTTACCAGAACACAAGCGTGCAAAAGCGTTTCGCCAAGAATACATTGGCTTAACAATATTGGTCGGTTATAATCGACATCCTGTTCATTTGTTTCATTATTTTCACAAAAGCAAACGTTTGACATGCTTATTATTGTGTTAATAAAAACTGTAAAATCTACTATTCTGAGGTTTCGTAAAGATTCCAATAAAATTTCTCCTTACTAGATGGTTTGAGCGAAAATATCCCTTGTAGACTGTGGATAAGAACCAAAAGTATTATATCTGTCAGTATGAAGGGCTGATATGCCAGCGGAATCACAGTATCCGAACGCACTGTACCATCTCTTCAGGTTTACATAGCGTAAATCGAAAGCACAAACATTCGCTTATAGCCAGTAGTCGGAAATCATTATGTTTTGAGATTTTATCCGGAATCTGCTGTGTCATTCATAGTTATTCAGCTTCGAAAATGTAAAGAGGTAAGTTTGATATAATTTGCTTTTCGGTCTTTTACTTTATTGTCCTGTGCAATGTCGTGTATGGGTGAGTAGTAATTGGTACAGTATTCAAATCGCCCTTGGAATTATTCTAAAACCATTTTGAGCCTTTTCTTACATGTTATATAAAAAATCTTTAAAATAAACGGAAGGCGTTATCAATCTACAGTTTGTTAGTTTTGATAGTAGGATGATAGCTAGGTTTTGCACGACACAAACTCGTGTTAAAATTAGATGTTCGGAATAATATTTCTGTGACGGCCATGAGGTTTTCATTGTACAGGGCAAATTAAGTAACAGACCGAAGAGCAAATCATATTAAACTTACCTCTTAACATTTTTGAAGCTGAATAACTATAAATGACGCAGCAGCTTCCGGATAAAATCTCAAAACATTATGATTTCCGACTACTGGTTATAAGCGAATTTTGTACTCTCGATTCAAAGCTATGAAAACCGGAAGAGATGGTACAGTGCGTTCGGATACTGTGGGAATTGCTGATTATATCGAAAAACCGCAGGTACTTAGTGTACCCCGTTCAGTACCCCATATGCAATAAACCGGAAGTCACGTGATTATTTATTAAACCGCAAACTTAAAAATGTGCTTATATAAACTGCCAAATGCCAAGCTTTTATAAATATAAATTTTATCAGGATCGGTTGTGGGCACAAAAACGGCCAAAGTGCAATCCGTCCTTTACCCTTTCGCCAGGCTTAGTTAAGTGTGACGGGGCTTTAAAATGTTTTACCATGTCATATTTATGATAAAAAATATTTTTTGACTAAGCCCACATCTGCTAATTTAAACTTTTATGTCCCATCTGCTAAATTAAACGTTTTCAGGCCTGGGCCATCAGTTTTGTGACACTAAAACCTTTGCTAAATACAGAGCTTCTTGGATGCCAAAACAGACTCTAGGGTCTGTCATAACCTTTCTGGCTGTGGGATAGGCTGTGCCACGTACATAAATTGAGTCTGATTCGAAGTTTTTCGAGAATCAGTGGATATCTTTTGACCATTTTTGGTAATTTGTCTTTTTTTTTTTTTTTTTTGGTTTCCTCGTTTTTGTTATGCGTCTTGCGGTCCTTTCAACAATATTTCGCTTATGTCGAGCCGATCGTAAAGCAGAGGTGCGCGGAAACCGGAGCTCTCGGGCAAAAAAAATCTGACCTTCCGTAAGTAAATTTTAACATTCTCACATGTGCGCCGCCGAAACTTGAACACATTGTGTCGAGAGACCTAATGTTTATGAGTCAGCACTCTTGTCTATTAGACTACGGTGGTCCGTTTTTTGTTAGCATGTAGAGGAAGGAAACCATTACTTGACTGATTTCTTCATATAGTCCTTGGCTTGTCAAATATCTGTCAGGAGCCAAAACATTAAAACTGGCTAATTCATCCCTGGTGCCCCGTTCTATTGTTTAGACAAGACTGCGTACGTGCAGTAAGAGGGGACTTAACTATAAGACATAAAGACAATGACTTTAATGCAATCATGAACCAAACACATTGGCCCAAAGGTTTCAACGTGTGAAGCTGGTATATCCAGTAATTTCGCGCTCACGAAGCTTAAACGTGGACGAGTCATTTACCGGGTCAGACGGGAGAATGTGTACGATTTTGGAAAAGCATTTTTTTGGCTGAAACACAGAGAAGTAACAGTGTATGGACACCAGTGTCTCTGTACCCGAGTGTTTCGGGTGTGTTCTGTCATCCCGTATCTGGCTTCCCCTTGTGTGTTATCAACAAACTGTTCCTTATAAATAAGCGCAAGTGATGTGAGCAGACCATATGTCATCTCATTTGATGGTACTTCGACTGTGTCACATTTTTATGGGTGTCTTGGGCGTAGAAGCGTCAGGCGAGCTGAGATGTCTTATTTAGCTCTAATTGGCTGTTTCAGTCACAGTGATATTTGATGCAGATTCTTCTGTGTTCACTGACATGCAGCTACTGCTAGTTGTACTGGTCAAGCTTCTGTTGTGTTCCGGTGAGGTTGAACTTGTCTCTCATAAGCAGAGACCTGCATCGGTCCATACTCTGTGATGGACTGATCTACACTTGCTCAAACATACCATACCCTCCAAAAATTGGGAATATATGGTACTTACATTGGTCTGGGCCCTAGCTTCTGGGGGAACACGCATGCAGGTCTCTTGGACCCGGCATTAACGGTCTTCTCCGCGGCTCCTTGGTAGTCAGTAAGAGGCTCAAAGTCAGGAGCCGGCTTAGCGGCTCCGGGAGCCGGATTTCAAGCCTGTTTACCGGCTCTGAGAGCCGGATTCGAGAGCCGGGTTTCCGGCTTGTGGAGCCGATTTTTGGAGCCGGGGAGCCGTTTCCCGAGACTATATAAGGTGCGTCGTGCTGCTTACACAGCACATTGGACTCACACTCACAGAATCCATATTGTACAGGATACCCCTGAAGAGTCCACTCCTGGACGAAACCTAGGTCGGGTTCACGCGTTTTTTAAGAGTACAGTATAGGAGTTCCAAGATGATAGCGGCACAGCCCAGGCTATCCAGTCTTTCTTTTCTTAGCTATAAGACATGTCCGTTTTCATACTGAACATCGGGAATCTTCTATTAAGTCTGTTAAGTAATTGCTCACAGGTGAATTGGCAGAAAAACTAATTTGATGACGCCCGCCATTTAAGTTTTATAAATGGGATTATATCTGCATTTCTGAATATGATATTTTCAATTGTGTTGTTAGTTACCATAGCCACGACCGGATCTTGAGTTGTGAAAGCCGGTTTACGAAAGTCAAACAATTGAATACCTTATTTCTTAATCTGTATGTTCAAACTTCGCGTGGTATTATAAGCTAATGCTCCATGCGTGCAGCCAACCTCATTTACACCCTGTAATTATTTGTTGGATTTTATGATCGCTTTGTGTTGTAATAGCGTAACTTCATTATACGACATGTTAATTTGCGGCGCGAAACGTTACGTCACCATGCATTATAACTGTATGCATGATGACTCTTGCTGAATATTAATATAGGGATCAAACATGGTTTTTCATGCATTAACGTTTGCCAGGTGCCAAGGGAGATGTTGGAAACCAGGGCCGAAGGCCGAGGTTTTCAACATCTCCCGAGGGACCCGGGCAAATGTTAATGCATTAAAAACAAATGTTTGATCGCTGTTATTGCATAAATTAAATGAATTAGTCGTTAAATTTGAGAAAAAACGTGGCACTATATTTTGTTACCGTTTGACAGCCACAACGCTGGTGCATCGTTTAACTAATATTCGTCTTCCGGGCCCGAGAGCATTCAGCTATTCAAAATGGCTGCCATCTTCCTATACAACCTCAATATTTCGGAAAATTGTCCAAGATGGTCTTTGTAGTTGTTGCAAAATTGATTGAAATTTATCAACAAAAAGCAGATATCTTGAGCAATAATTTCCATGCAGAACAAGCTTGATCCATTCATACACCATCATGCAGTTCTTGATTGCTGAAAGCTTGAGATGCATTTTTTCTTTAACACTTATTTACTCCCCATTTGGCATCGTAAGAATGTAAACAACATCGCTTTAAACCTGAGTCACGACGATGACGTCAGATTACAAAGGCATGATGACGTTATATATGCATACTTAGGTAGCGCACCACCAATGTTTATAATTAGACCGAAACAGGAGAGACAAAGTTGCATAGCCGATTTTTTAGTGGCCCGGCACAAGCATAATGAACGTCATCGTGCATCAACAGCGCGTGAAAACCTTGTTGAGACACGGCTTTTTGCCGGCGTTAATACCTCTCGGCACTGCTTTTTATGCAATATAGCATGATGACTACAGCCCAATATTGATTACGAAGTTATCAGTGCAGTATGTATCATTTCATCATATCTTATTCGAGATCATAAAATATGAAGTAAAATGTTAAAACGATATTATTTGCAGCACTAATCTGCCATCGGTTTATGTTGAACTTGCCGTCACCAGTGTATGTCCACTCAGTGGTTCTCTGCAGGGTGGTACGAGGCTCACAATAAGAGGTCGAGGATTCGGAAATGTAAGCTCTGAAATTGAAGTGTATGTTGGAACCGTGAGCTGCGATATTGAAACAGTCACCAATACACAGTTTGTGTGTATGATCACCAATGCTGGAAAGATACACCGTATTAGTAACCTGGGCTCTCACAGTGGTAAGTCGTCAATCATCAAATACTTCAAGCTTCAGTTTGATACTTTTTGACCAGATATACTGGACTCCATATAAAAGGAGAGATTTTGAAGAAAAATCTGCAACATAAAAGGATCGCTATATACATTATTTCACTCAAAACATACAAAAAAATATATCTTACAATTTAGCCAGACGATTGAAATTTGTGAAATAGGAAATACCTTTTACTCTAACAATTTGAATTTTATTGCAACAACGAAAAGAAAAACATTAAAAATTCGAAGATGCCATTGGAAAAGTTAAGTCGCTAGTCAAAACTGATCTACTAAAGAAAGCAGAAAATCAAAGGAATCCGATTTTTGCAATATGTAAAACTTTCCATCCGTACAAACATTGCTGACTGCTTTATAGGGAAACCGATATACTATAATTTTTTTTCTGCTGAATAAAAAATGTAATCTTTCTTTCTTTTCTGTGTATTCTCTGTCTGTATATAGGCGCACATGACGTCAATCATTGATGTTGTCTATCTGAAGTTTACTGTATGTAGAGTTGACAGCCACACCCCGACTGGAAACCTCCTTGTTGACATTGTACAAGTGTAACCTTTTCAGATGCGACTTATAACAATTTTGGTTTGATTTCAATAGATTTCAAGAGTTCTTTATTGTCCGGTAGAATATCAGGAACCAGTTTTCGACAGTCTATTATCAACTGAACTAACGTTTTAGAGTCCTTGATACGATTTGACAATGCACAAGGCCCAAGTGTGGTTCACAATCACAGGTGTAGGGTTCGGAAGTTGTTATAAAAGAGAAAAAAAGAAAGAGCATTTTTCATTCCACGTTTCTACCTTAGCTCTATTTTCTACATTGAATGCGTTACTCATTATTTACAGACCGGAAAGAAGTTTATAGCGTTACGTTACGTATCCTTCCTTAGAAACAGAACGTCAATATACTTCAGTTCATGCTATATTTCTTAAACAACTTTGAAGGTTGATTAGATTTTACCATGATGTTGTATGGTATAAAGTCGCCGGATACAGTAGCTTTCAGGGGCTATTTGGTATCATCCAACCAAGAAGCAACGTATTCGCTATTAAAGTCATGATGGAAGTGCATGGCGACAGTCGACCTCTGAAATCTTCGTTTCTTCCAACTTAAGCGGTGGCCATTTTTTGGTTCATGGAGGGCACATTTTGTTTCACCTACATACTGTGTGCCGCAAGGAGAGCATGCGAGTAGATAGCAATAGCGGATTTGTAGTTTGTCTTATTAGCTTTACCCTTGCTGTTTATGATGACTTAGTTATCTGGTAAATGCATCAATTAATATCTTTTCTCCCCAGTGGGCCAATTATCACTAAGCTGTGGGTTAAACTTTGAATGAACAAGACTACCCCCTACGCTTTTTGACCTTCTGTACTCCGTTATTGGCATCTGGGGGAAAATCTTATTCAAGCGTGTGGTAAACTTGATGATTCATCAGTGTTAATTGTCCTTCACGTTTGGTAGCTCTGGATGATATGTCAATACGAACGGACTCAATGTGCTCAATGTGTTTGTGGTTTCTGGCTTTGACTAGTAGCGAAGCAAATCCTCACTTCTTTGTAATCTATCTTTCGAAGTTGCTTTGGCAAACGCTTGTTTTTGATGCTACCCGTCTTCGAAGCTGACACAACGACTCTGTTTCTCTGAACTCAAATCAGGATTTGGGTATATTCGCCTGATACGAAAGGGCAAACTGCTGCAATCGTTCGGGTAGCAGCGTGAGAGTAAAAGATACTGACGTGTATCTACAGGTTTCATATACAGACCCACGTCATTCTTGTCAGCAGCAAGTCCGATTTTGTGTCCATGAACACATGCTCTTTATTTGGAGACATCGGTCATGAATATTATCTTAGGTGGAGGCTGTTTGCATCTTGGAGATAAATTTCTGGTCTGCCATGGCCATGTGTCCATTTCATGTACTGTACATCTGCTCGATAAAACACCATGATCGTCCTCTTGCTTACACAGTTTTCTTTCTTTATTATTTTCGGGTCTGTATATTTCAGCCTACGGAATCTACTATGCCTTTGATAAACCCCAGATCACTATTGAAAGGGGAGATATAGTTCATTGGAGCTGGGAAACACCAGATTTAGTTAATGACATCAGCCATGCCATTATTGAAGTTGACAGTCTGAGCGCTACTAAAGCTAAAGACAGAGGGTTTACAAGTGGAACTCCGTCTAGAAATGGTAAGTAAAACGATTTTTGAAGAGAATCTTATAGATAGATAATTCATAGCTACTTAACTTAGTAGAAAGGTAGCACGTCGGAGACATCATTAAGTTTTGCTTACTCGCTGATGAATACTTCACAAAATTATTACAGAAACGTAACTGACGAACAGATGGAGAGCACAAAAAGGGAAACTACTTTCTTTATAAAAGCGGGAGCATACTAAATTTATTATTGATTCACTAACACGGGTAATAAGCCACGTGAGTAAACGCATTTACCCTGATGACATTTCTGTTTACTATGCTGACGAAATCAATTTGGAAGAAAGATCCTATGGAAGCAATGAACAGATCGAAGACATGAAATTAACAGACTCGGTTCTTGAGTCATTTCGTTCAGTTATGTAACATTTGAACAATGGCCACTCCCCTAGAACCAGGAGTAAAATAAGAGTTGATAATAATTTTACGATGCTGTTTATATTATTACTCGTATTTAACATATTTTGCGGCGGATCCTAAGAATCGCCTCGAGACTTACACTTAGTTCTCACACCAGGCGTTTTCCAGACAATGAACAAACAAGGTGTGTATAGAGATATCATGAAAAATCTGCTAAATTCGCTAAATTAGTTAGCTCCAAAGCTGTATTTTTTAGGAAATTTCCAGTATCAGTTTACTCATCTGGGTACCTTTTATGTCTGGAGCGGTTACGTTGATTTTTATGGTATAAAGAATTATGCTGGACAGATAGAAGTTGTTGAGAAGAACTCCAGCTTGGGAGAAGTCACTGTGAAAGTGAACGGCGTAGAATCACTTTACAGAATGGGAGGAATTGAAGGTTGGTAAAATTATTATTAAAGTATGACAAGAATTGATTTCTAATTTTCTTAAATTTATTACTGTTCAACCATTTTGAAACGGGAAGACTGTCAGCAATTTCTAGTAACTCAATTATTGTAACTCTCTTATACCAAATGACTTTTAATATTTTCTTAAGCTTAATTAATGTTAAAACTTTCATAATCTGCATTATTGTTAACTTGTTCGCAGTTTATTTGACTGTCAACCCATTTCTAAACGTCTTAACTGTTATTGAACTCCATTACTATGAACCTTTTGTTCAACTTGATGCTTTGTTGTTAACCCTACAGTTTTCTTAAAATGTTAAGAAACGCCAAGACAAATTCTCAGGGTATATTAGCTTCCTAAGTTTTAGAGAAAAAAACAGTATAATGCACGATTTATTGTCAACTAAAATTATTGTACCACTATTTGACTTTCTAAATTATTTACTTCTTACTTCATTGCTCTCAAGAACCGTTTCATAAGATGCTGTGAAAAGTTTATGAAAGTTCAGCTAAACATCTTTTGGTACATTAAAAATTCTGCTGAGGCACTTGATAAACTGAAGTCAAGTGGATTCCGTGCGACCAGTTTGATTATGAACAGAGCATTTTATAAATTTAAAAAATATTGCTGCATGCAAAACTGAAATTACATTTTGGAAATGTTGCAATGCGTAGTCAGGTGTGACTTTTGAAAACGACACGGTTTTGCAGTTTTGGTGCCATTAGCAGGGTGCAGAAAACGCATCATTTTTACTCATTCAGACGTTAATAATTTAGGAAAAATAAATTCATTTTATTTAAAACGTACAAGCAGTCTGAGTTTTTCAGATCTGTATGAAATAAGTCTAACCTTGCTTCAATGTTACAATTTTATTACAGCAAAACACCAATTTCCTCTATTTTAAAACAAACACACACTAAAAATCTTGGTTTGACATCTAATTTCGAAAATCGGCTCGATAAAAATGACAAAGTTTTAATATTGTGCTCTGTAAATGACCTTTTGCGGAACAATACAATGACAGCTAGGGGTTTACTGTTTCGTTGTTTTAGATACTGACGTTAAGTGTACCCCACCCCATGAAATACAGACGCGACTGGTAATACTACGAGTTATTTGACGTCATTGGCGTTTAAAGTTAACGTCTACTGTTCAAAAATTATTTCACAGATGTTTTACTTTATGTATGTTATTATTATTTTTGGTTCGGTTTGGGTTGCTGAGTGGCCACCTTTTGGGAACAAGCTGCTCACTCGGTTGGCCATATGTTCTCTGTATCTTGATTATTTGTAATCTTAGTTGTTTCCAACTATGGTTTGAGGGCTGGATTTGGATTTTGATTGTTTCAGTTCCAGGTCTTTGCATACTTTTTACTTTTATAATGCATACAGTGTAAATGAATTTAGACTTGGATACTTTGTAGTTCCTTACTAATTTTATATGCCTGAAATTAACAATACAAATTACATCTCAGCAGAAAAAAAAACACTTTTTTGTAGCTGCATTGCAGTTAATTCAATCATATAAATTTCACAAAAAGTAGCAAAAATCCAATAAAACAGTTTGTCCTACAACTCGAATATATAAAATACTCTTTTTATTTTGGCACTTATCTGTACAGCATCTTATTCTTATGCAAAATAATTCGGCAGCGAGTTAATTCTTATATACGGTGCACTATTTTGAATGACACCTCATGCGCCCTGAATAATCTGGAAAGACAACCTTTGGAAATGTATCATTCAAAGTCTGAAGATAGCAGACATGGTTTAGCTTGGTATGTTCATGAGAGAAAAGACGTCAGTTCTGGTTGACTGCTTTGTGAAGAAGTTATTGATTGATTCGATGATAAGCGATCTTTGGGCAACTTTGAATCCGGCCTGACATTTTTCACTCATCAATAATTTGATTCCATTGTCCCTATACTGAGAATACCAAGCTAATGACAAACAGTGTCAGCAGCCTTCAGAGGGAGGTCAAAGTTAAAGAACAGAAACTTGGAACAGTTATAAGCTTCAAGTGACTTGGAATAACTGTCTCAGATGAAGGCTCAAAACTGGAGGTTCCCTCAAGGATTGAACAAGCCGCTGCAGATTTGACAAAGCTGAAGCCAATAACGGGATATAGCAGTATAAATTTGATCTCTTAGATCAAAGGTGAAACTGATGCGCTTTATTGTTATATCTATTTTTCTGTATGCCTCTGAGTCATGGACAGTGACAGAAGAATTAGAGGCAAGAAAACATGCCTTTGAGATTAGATGCTGCCGAAGGTTACTGAACATTTCGTACCAGGACCATATAACCAATAAGGAGGTTCGCAGAAAGATCCAAGTAGCCATTGGAGAATATGATGAAGTCCTGACTTTGGTCAAAAACGGAAACTGAGGTGGGTTAGCCAAGTCTCAAGTTCTTCTGGCTTAGCAAAGACAATTCTGCAGGGCACAGAAAAAGGAAAGAGAACGAGGGGTAGACAAAAGAATAGGTGTGAAGACAAGAATAAGCAGTGGACAGGGATGGATTTTGCTGGCTTAGGGCAGCTGAAGACAGGGATAGGTGGAAAGGGATTTTTGTTGAGTCATCTGTGGTGCCCCAACGACCTCACAAGGCTATGGGATAGCCTAGGCTAGACTAGGCTAGACCCTGTCCTTTTTTTCGAAATCGATTAAATCGCAGATGTTGCAAGTCTAAATTCTTTTTAATCTTATATCTGTCTGATGTGCTTTTCAACGTCAGTCAGCAATACAACAGTATTTAAGGTTAATACGGCAATAAAACATATACGGAAAATGCGGCTTGTATTCCCCGTTTTCTGCACTTATGATTCATGAGATGAGTTTGGTTTCCGTCTTTTAAAATTTGTACTTGTTTTTTTAATACAGTGAGTTCCCATTAGCGAAATTATAACTGGTTTCTGCATGGGAGAAAACTATTTTTTTAAGAAATACGTTTTTTTGCGGATTTTTGACATTCATTCATTTTTCCGGAGTTGTTCCAGATAGTTTTTGTGAGTGTAAGACATCATTTGACGTAGTTCTCACTGTTAACCTGTTCTAGTCATCCAAGAATTGGTATATTAGTTATATTCTCGCAAACTTTGTTTGCGGTGGGGTATACTGTTTTCATATTGACCGTCCGTCCCTCCTCCTCCCGTCCGTCAGTCCGTCATACTGGTCTTTTCCTAATATCTTAGAAACGCAGTGATGGATAGTCACCAGCTATTGCAGACACATTGATATCAATAAGGTGTACCTTCACAAGAAAAAGTAGGGGCTAGGAGCAAATTCCCTTAGAGTTATTGCCCTTTGTAAAATTTCTTAAGGCAGTAAAAAGGTTGTGTGCACACTATCTATTTAACCAATGACTTAAATTCGATCAAACTAGCATAGATACATCATAAGGACAGGACTAAGAAGCGATTAGATTTTGGTGACATTGACCTCATTTTCAAGGTCACTACAATATCAGACAGTAAAAAGCTTGTGTGCACACTATCTCTACAACCAATAGTTGGAATTTGACTTTACTAGCACAGATACGTCACTAGGTCAGGCCAAAGAAGTGATAAGATTACGCGATTAACCGCAAATCGCCTTTCGCCATCTTGGCGGCACATAAAGGTCTACACTCCGGTGTAGAGTTTTCTGTGTAACACTTTTAAATGCTAGTTTGAGTAAGATCCAATGTCGGTATTGGACATCCATGAGCCTATCAGTATGCATGATTTATCCTAAAATTGTTCGGCTGACATTGTTGTAGAGGTCAAAACCCATTTACATGCTGCAACTGCTAGCTCAGTGGGCTGGGCGACAGCCTCTTAAGCTAGCGATCTGGGTTTGTATCCCTCTGGAGGTGGAGTTCTTTTAAACTGTAAACAAGATTCCACTGCACACAGCCTTTTATTATCAGCCTCCATTTGATCAATACCGCAGAAATTACATGTATATTAAAGGGGGCCATAAAACCTTAAGTTTGTTTACATTTTATTTAAGATTCAGAATACCTCGTTCGTTATCTTCAGTATGGCTACTATTGCATATCAGAGCTATTGTGTTTGTGCCTTGTGACGGCCCTTAAAAGTCTCCCCTTACATTTATTTAATCCCCAGGGATTGTTCGCAATCAGTGGGATTTGATTGTATCAATTCCTGACCATTGCCTACCTTTTTACTTTGCAACGATTAGTTATCATTTTTATCTAAAGAATATACACATTACCCAGCGCATATCCTAGCAGAAGTTATTTTTGGCAGGTACACCGAATATTTCTGCATAAGTGGATAAATTTTCGAAAATAAACCTTTATAAATTAAATTAAAACAATAAAAAGAATAATAACAAAAAAAAGAAAAGAAAAGCAAACGAAAGTGTACTTACTCCACACAAACTAACAGCTTCATGAAAATGAAACCAGAAATCCTTAGAGAGCAGTCAGATCAGGCTTTGGTTGAACATTTCTGTCGGATTATTAGGGTTCATACAGTAGCGTCCACAGAAAGGTCGCTTAAACATTTTTTTTTTACTTTTTTTGCAATAGAAAGAAAAATGGAAGGAATGCAAAATGCGTTTCAGATGCTTTATTTTTTTTTTTCATTTACACCACGCGCACAGATGCTCGCAAATGCATGTTTCCCAAGTTAAGGACAATCCTTGAACCACTCTTGTTTCATTTAGATTCTTCAAAAAATTTGAGAATAGTAGGCTTGGGGAAGACGCAATGACGAACGTCTTTCTTCAGGTTGGGCATGCACTGTCTTTTCTTTCAGTAGGTGCAAATAATGCCTTGTTTGGGTATTTTATACTCCCCTCTGTCTTAAATAGTTGGAACGCAGCTCCAAGGAGTTGGTGATGTAATCAAGCCCATAGCAACAATTTTTTGTTCTAAAATGTGGCCATCAAAATGGCTATCGATGAACCCCTCTGTATTTTCACGCCACCATACAGATCAATCAAATTGCCTTACCGGTGGAAATTTTAAGAGCACCATTCCGACTCTCAATATTGAATATTTCTGTTGAAATAATTTCAAGACGTGCTTTCCCGGCTGTGTTGTTATTAACGAAAAAGTGCCCTTTACTTCAACATTTAACATGTGATAAAAGAATCACGATTTACAGCTTATTCGATCTCCAGTTGGCGGACCTGTGCCATAAAAAGCATTGAAATATAGGCCTGCTCTACTATGATGTAATATTTCGGAAAATTTGGTTTTGGTACAAACCAAAATGGCGTCGAAATCATGGCAGCCTTAGGTCTATGTTACATCGCGGGAAATTATCATTGCCAAAATAACCAACTCGCAAATCTTCCTGTTCGTAGAAACCTTTCCACCTAACACTGATTAATTTTCGACCGAGACAGAATAAAACAGTCCAGGAAATATATTTTATACGTAATTTTTTGTGAGATAGAATAATGTCAATTCTCACCTCTGAACTGTAGCTATTTGTAAACTCGACAGTCATTGACAAACTTATGACGTAATTTTGTATGAGGTGCCGCTTTACATTTTTTTCCTAATTCCATAATTAATTTACGGATAAACTAAAATAAATTTTAGGATATCCAGACATGGATTTTACCCCGCATACCCTAAAATCGAATTATGGATATCTAAACTAAGTTGAATATAGAATATCCAAAAACGTATTTTAAGATATCCTAAAAATTATGGATATCCTAAAATACAATCCGAATTTAGTAACCTTAGTTTGGTTTAAGGATATCCTAAATGAAATTAGAATATTCATAAATAGGAAATAAAAAGTAAAACGGCACCTCATAATTTTGAAAGCGGTTAGGAGTTTGTATAATCCTGGAATAAAAGATGGACTTAATCAACAATTAAAGTTTCGGATTAACTTTTCCCTTTATAATTTGACGGTTAATTCTCTTCAATTAGCAGATTGCGCGCTTGAGTCCAAAAATTAATGGTTGTATGTGAGTTAACTGGGAGGGATACGGAATAGGTGGGGCGGTCAGAATGCGGAGCAGTGCACTACATGCATGTGATGTTTTTATATAGCCAGTATAAATCGGAGAAACACGCCAGGCATCTGTGTGTTGGGGGCAACATTTAGAAATCTGCAAGTACACTGGTAGATCTAGAAAGGGAATTTACTAATAATTCAGATATACGCTTTCTTATTTCTCCGTCAAAATAACTGTTATTGCTCCATATTAGAATAGTCTTGACGAGACGATTCTACATACAGCCACAACACGTTTTCATAGATACCTGGCACAAATTATCGTAGAATTATCATCAATAAATATCCTAGTATTGAGTCCTGCTGTGCGATTTCCCATTCCATCAGGACGATCTTACTTATATGTTGATACTTCGTGGGACGGAAACACGCGGAGAAAGAAATCACAGCAATGGATATAGTTTCCAGATTTTAGAGCTGCAGGTTTGCTAGAGTTAAAAATTTTATGGTGTCACTGTGGGCACGCCTCCATGTATTTCCAGCTGCTTTTTCAACAAAGGGGAACAACTTTATTGACTTATTTTATATTTTTCCTGAACAGGAAAATTCTTAAAAAAACACTTCGCTTCCATAGGAGCAAATGCTTTTGTTAAAGAGCTGACTCCCATTGGAGAGATGCTTTCACTGTAAGTGTACCCAGTCTCCGTAGGTCCGCACATTTACATGTGCACTCCCAATATCTTTTCAGTTCCTTCTAAGGCTTAACATGTTCATTCTTCATTTGTATGCCGATTAGAATTATGACTGTAATTGTGCGGTCTTATCTTTGTTTGACTAGCAGTCCCAGGTATCAGGTCACCAGAAGATTTGATATGTTTGCATTTACGAATCTTTCTGAAGGCAAACGTAAAGGACAATTTAGTACTCTTTATGCTGAACTCTGGGCTTATTCTTCATACTCTGTGTCTTGAAAGTAAACTCTTGGGCAGTCAATTTCTGAATCGAAGAGAACAACAGTTCAAACACATTCATTAGGCAATGATAGGAGGAATCGAGCCAGCGGCCTCGAGATTCGCACCTGAACACTATATACGGGTGACCTGCAGCCAACAAAGAACTAGATAGCCCGCTCTACAAATGTTATAAAAGTTATGATGAACAACTTACATGTGTGCAGTCTATTGTGGATCGTTGCTGGTAGCTTTTACGTTCCCGCACATTTTGCCAATGACAGCAATGTGGAGTTTGTTGAATAAGTATGCAAAGTCCGTGCGTGTTTCAACAGTTCCTCACACGTCTGCTGTTTTCAACTTTCAAGCAGATTGTTTATATACACTGTCAATGATCTTAACGACTATTCAGGATATAGAATTTTCCAAAGTTGAGCGATTCGTATACAGTTTAAGTATATGTAGAGTTAAATGGCCACTTTTTGTGCCACGTGCCGAACGTCGGATGGCACGTAATCTACATGTAGCATGCCTCCAAATTTTCCCCACACCTACCGCCCCCCTCCCCCACCCCCCTTTGAACCAACCCTAACATCCCGACACACTTTTCAGGCTCATCATCGAAGATGCCAAATGCTTTTCGTAGTCGTCGGTTTATTTCAGAACGGAAAGAGTACTCTTGCAAATCAATTAGGGATTTGCTGTTCGCTTCTTTATAAGGCTTTGAATCTTGAAACAGTCTTGTCGGACTAAGCAGATTTTTTTTCTTTTTTGCACTTATGCTCTTATCACATGCGACAATATTCCTCTTTCCCTCCCGCGGCTCAGCTGTTGGTTAAGCTGTGAAAGCAACAACTTTTCAAGTCATGTTTGGTACCTATACATAAATCCAGGCATCATTCCAGACGAAATTCATATTATATTAATGCATAACATTACATCCTTGTCTCATTTGTAGATAGCTGTGATGATCGGAATTCGTTAGTAGAAACATGATGTAGAAAGTGCGGCTCGTAACCAATCCTCCCCCCTCCCCCCGGCCAACCTCATTCCATCCCCGCCCGGCTTGTTTTTTCTCACTTAGCTATACAGTGTATGTCACTGTAATTGTTGATTCTTTCGAACACTAGACAAAACGACTAGAAAGAAAAAACTCTTTTCTTTGTACCGGGTTCTAAATTATCTGGTTAAATTCATGTACGACGTATAATCCGTTTAAATGGCATGTCGGCTGCCTATAGCTCTAGATAATATGAATACGTCATTTTCATCGACGTCACAACAAAATGACCGAATAAATTATTTGGCACATGACTGTTTCAAAGATAGATAAACTTTGAAAAGGATATTATTGTCATAAATTGGAGTGGCAGAACGTCAATTTGTACAATACCAATCAGGCCAGCAGCCAAGTGAGGTACGTTTTACCATTTTGTAGTCTATTTTAGCTCACTGAACTTCGCATTTTTTTTTCAGTTTGTTTTTTAGCAATGTAGTGTATGGGTGCAAGTTAAGCAATGGTCTGCTAGGTTAGTACTTGGGTGGGTTACCCGATACGCTGGGGCCCATCAAGTCATATCATTGGTGTGAGAAGTGTTGGAACGAGCTCACAGGAGGCTACTGCCCTGCATTAGAGAGTGAAAGGAGAGCTTATGTAGTGTGGCTGAGTATGTGCCACAATGACAGAGTTGTCGTGCTCCAGGGTCTTTTAAAAAAAGGAGGGAGAAGTGTAGTGAATGGGTGCAAATTAAGCAACGGTCTGCTCGGTTAGTACTTGGATGGGTGTCCCGACAGGCTGGGGCCAATCAAGTCTCATCAGCAGTCTGAGCTCTTGTTTGTTAAGCTGTCGACCTTAATTTTCTGTTTACTCTCTTGTGGACCAACTCCAGCAACTGTTTGTCAGTAGAACTTTTTTTCTTAAAAGATGCTTAACTGTCAAAAATTTAGGTTTTACATACCCAAAAACATTTCTCGCAGCTAATAACTGACTTTCAGCATACATCATCCCCTCTTTTGTTTGTTATTATTATTTTTAGTTTGGAGGTGGGTTTTCAAATAGTAAAAATATTCCTTCTGGATTCCAGCCTCCGTGGCGTTACATATTAATTTTAATAGGCCGGATACCATTTGTCATGATATCACAACTGAAATGATATCAACACTAATCACATGATCTTTTTTGGAATATGATCATTTCAGCAAAGGGTTTTTTGCAGTGTCGAATACACTTATACAATTTTTAGTTTTCCCACAAGACATTTTCTATGAAAATAATTGCTATAAATTATCAAAGTAAATTCTTCTAAACTGTTTTCATTTTGATTTTATATTAAATGACTATTTTCTAGAATAGACTTGAAACTTGCCACCCCTACAGCCATATTGTTGTTGGTCTGGTTTGTTCTGTGTGCATCTTGAGGCGGCCATTTTGAAGCTGAAAATAATACACTGCAAAATGTTACTTTCCAAGGTTGAGAGCATGCTAGTGAATTTTAGAAATCCGATTACGATAAATGGTAGTAAACTGAACAAGGTAAGTTGAAACAGTAGCTTTTATATCATTTAAGCATACACTTTGAAAAAAACACATGCTACAGTGGGTCAACAAGAGAGTAAATTGTGGCTGTCCGGCAAGTATTGCTGGTGTCCATACCACGTGCAAGACCGTTTCTTGAGCATTAAAACCACATATGCCATCTTTAATTTTGCAATTTAAAAATGTTCAAAACCACATTGCTTGAAATTTCACATGCAAAAAGAAGAAATGATAAAGTATTCGATGGCATGGGTGTGCGCATTGGAGAAAGTCCCAGCTTTCTGTAGATTATGTTTTGTGTTGATGCAAGTTTTCGGTAGAATCAAAATAGAGTAGGCTTATTCTACGTTGACGATGAATATTTTAGCATTTCGAGCAGTTTTGGGCCTGAATTTTGTTGAGTAAGCCTCCTTAATGCTAGTAAGCAAAGCAATTTTATGTGTGGTATCATTTTAATATAGTCAAGGCCTCTAAATACTTTTGAGAATAAAGGGAAATTTCGTAAAGAACCATTTTCGCTATTTTAGGACCTATTCTGTATGTGGACGGATCCATCGTTGTAAATACAAGCACGGCTTATCGAGGGCTTGCGCTCCAACTGTAGATATAAACTGAAATATTGTCGTATAGGGTCTTTAAAGTCAACCAAAACAACAAACATTTCAAAAAAGTTAAAATGAGACCACGTGAAAGACAGGGATTTTTAAAAGTTCCAGACATTAATTAGGCTATATCAAGGATAAGCATACAAGAAAGAAACGTTTCAAGTAAAGAAAAAAGATAGGCAATAAGCCCTCGAACTGAAGTAAGGTAGCGCACACAGAGCCATTGTCAGATCGTGGTACGCAAACCAGTTAGAAACGTCGTCATTAGCAACGTTAGAATTTCTGTCCACACTGTGGACTAATTCCGTCGTTAGGTGTACTGTGGTATGGAACCTAAGTCGGTGACCTTCTATGTTTTTGGCTTTGATGTGAACGTCTTGCATTGAGTTACACTTTGTTAGCTTTTGAAGAAAAAAGTGCCTTGTTTTCTCATAATGAAGGGTCTTATCTAAGGCAGATGTGCAAAAAGTGAGTTGACCATGGAATGCCATAATAACGTCGCGAGCAAAATGAGGCAAAATCGACGTTTTTTTTTATTTAAATCACATATTTTGAAAACGACATCGATAAGCTCTCTTTTTATAACATTTCCTGTACTGGAAGAGGGACTGAAAATATACAATATAGGGAGTAGTAATTAAATCAAGTGTTTTGTCAATTATTCCCTCCTAAGCTTGGCTGCAATGCAGCTACAAAAAAGCATTTTTACTGATGAGATGTTATTTGTATTGCTTATTTCAAGCATTAAACTTAGTTTAGAATTACAAAACATCCCGATGTACATTCTTCTATTCAATAAAAAGGTCTTTGTAATAATTTTGAAACAGATGACGCTTTAAAGAGCTCAGACTGCTTGTACGTTCTAAATAAAATTTGATTTTCTCCCTAACTTATTAACGTCCGAATCGGTAATTATGATGCGTTTTCTGCACCCTGCTAATGGTGTCAAACTGCAAAACCGTCACGCTTTTAGACGTCACTACTGACTACACACTACAACATTTCCAAAATTTAATTTCAGTTTCGCATGCAGATAGGTTTGAAAATTTATAAATTGCTTTGTTCATGAACAAAAACTGAATATTTCCATAATTAAGTAAGAGTATGGCTCCACATTTAATCAACATATATCTATCTGACGATCTTTTAAACATTGACATTCCTTACATTTATTCATAGTGAGTCGAATTTATCCACGTGAGCCGCAGTTAAACAAATCAAATAGCTTCGATACCGCAGCCTCATCTTCGGATTTTCATGTATCTATTTCGAACAGATTTTTTTTTTAACCAAAAGTTATGATAAAAGAGATGAATTTGATTTTGATATAGGAAATTTTCCTTGTTAGCCCGCCTGGACGAAGTCCAGGAAGAGCTATTGCACTACCCCCGGCGTCGGCGTTAGAGTCGGCGGCGGCGGCGTCGTCCGCATTAACTTATAAGTTTCTAAGAGCTTATATTTTAAAACCGTTTGATGGATCTGGTTCATATTTGGTATGCTGATAGAAACTGGTCCAAAAACATTTTCGACAATACTCCTGCCCAGGCCTATCTGTTCAAGGTCAAGGTCACAGGCTGAAATTTTACATCAAAATTTTGTGTTTTTGAGAGGTTATATTTGCCATATCTGATAATGGGTTAGTTAGTATTTGGCATGATGATAGATACAGGTCCATAGATTCATTTAGCTATAATCTGCCCACACCAAACAGCTGAAGGTCAAGGTCACTGACTTTGAAATTTCATGGTAATTTTTTTATAAAAATCGTATTTTAAAAATTATATTTCAGGTTTATTGTCGCGCCTGCCTTAGGCATGGTTGATATCTGGGTTCGGTTTTCTGTCCGCCCTACCCTCTGTCTGTCCGTTTTTTGTTGGTTCGTCTGTCAGTTCTCTAGTGTCACGGTCTGTCTCTCATTAACTATAACTGTTGCAATTATCAAACCTTACATGAACTTCACCTTTGAAATATTCTCACTCACCAGAGTATTATATCATGGCATTGACCTACCTTTCACGGTCAATCAACTTTGTCAAATCGTATGATATTCGGCAAGCTTGTTAACAAAATATCTCAAGAACCGCTTGAGTTAGGCTCATGAAATGTTGCATGTAGTTTAGGACAAATGTGTAAATGACCTGATTGTCTTTTGGTGAAATTTCATAAACATTTAACAGAATTTTGGCCCTTTTTGTACTTAAAAATAGTAGGTATAGGGAAAGCTTGTAAATAAAATGTGTCAAGAACCACTTGAGCGAGGCTTATGAAATTTCGCTCGCAGTTTGGGATCATTGGGTAGATTAGCTGATTAACTTTTGGTTTAAATCCTTAAATGTTTGACCGAATTAGGCCCTTTTTGGACTTGCACATTGTTATTATAGGGAAAGCTTGTCCACAGAAATTTCTTAAGAACCCGCTTGAGCTAGGCTCATTAAATTTTTCATGCTGTGTGGGACCAGTAATTTGATGATCTTTTGGTAAAATTACATACATATTTGACAGTTATGGGCCTTTTAGGACTTTTGCTTCTTGCTATAGAGAAAGCTTGTTAACACAATATGCCTAGAAATACTTGAGATGGGCTTATGAAATTTAGCTTTCAGTTTGGAATCAATGTGCAGATGGCATAATTACATTTTGGTGTAATTCCATAAATATTTGTTTACGTTATGACCCTTTTTTGTTTTTACGCATTGTAGATATAGGCATTCCATAGGAGCCTTCAATGCTGATGATTGTTCATAACAACTAATTGTCCCATTTATGGCCAATGGTATGGTTGGAGGTCTAGGTTTTCACAAACACACTTTCTAGTTTCCAACTTGCCATGCTCGTTCAGACATGGCCCTGTTCTTATCAAAATGCTCACCTATTAGAATTAGACTTTGTTACTTGGATAGAGGATAGGGTTTGGGATCTGATTTGATGTTGGGGATAGGGTTTGGGATCTGATTCAGTCAGTTCCTGAAGTGTAGTTACTCTTTAAAATGGAGTATTGGTTATCTCCTTCTATCACCCCAATTCCAGGCGAGCTACGACGTAACGTCAGATGTTGGTGACATTTAGCGTAACGTCAGAAGACGCCAGATTTTGAGCTCAGTTGCAAGTTCACTGCAACGGCCACAGCGCATTTGTTGGCTGCTCAGAAACTGCCACCCAGTATGCAAAAAAAAAAAAAAAAAAGAAATCTGGCGTTGCAGACAAAACTGCTAGATTTGTAAAATTTAATTTTTCTTTAAATAGGATCATACATTCCGAAGTTTGATTTCAGAATTCAAAAATTCAAAAAAGGTATTGTGTGCCAGTTGATTTTCTACTCTACTTCTGCTTCGGTTTGTTCTTTAGTGCTCCCTTGATCTTCGTCGGGTGCCGCTTTTTAGTGTCTTAAATCTAAGTTTACATTTTTCTTGAATCGCTAAATCTTAAGTTTTCTTCTAGACGGAAAGGCTTAACTTGCTGCCATTCTGATGTTAATTTACATTACTTTACTCGCATCGACGGCGAAAATTTTGTCGGTCTTTGAGCTCTTGTTTTCAATTTAAGCTGAAATAATTAATTTGCATCGCGAGTGCGTTGCAACGTCTTACAGCGTAAAAACTAAAGTTGTTTGGTATTTCAAGACCGTGTATTTATTCTTTTGTCTCATAAATAAAGATTTTCTTTTTATCTCCCAAATACTCAATAAATAACCGTTTAAATGGTATTAAATTTATTACGTTTTCTCGTCCGTTAGAACTACTGCATCAGAAGAAAATAATAAAGATGGGAATGAAATTGTGACCAACATCTGACGTAACGTCTAAGCTGTCTGTTGACAGCTCTTGTTTTGGCGACGTTCCCCATTCTACATTTCTCAACTTATTTGGTTTACTAGGGCGTCTAGTCATGTGACTGACTTCTGTGGCCGTAAAAAGGTTTTTTACAGCTAAAATTCTGCAACAGGGCTATCGGTCTCATAAACTTCGAGAGTGTTTCCAAACGTTTATCACCGACACTATAAATCGGTTTGATTTGGTTATTTTGACCACTTAAACTAATTTCGATATTCAGTCTCATCAGATTAAAAAAACCTTTGCAGCAGAGCTTATCGGAATCAGACTTTTATGGCCTTTTAGTCTAAAAGTTGAAAAAAAATGGAAGTAGGGCTGATTGTTTTAACAGTGCAGGAAAATTGTCATGCGTTACAAACATTGTGACTATAAGAGAAAAAGTAATGCTACAGTCTCTATGCTTAGTGGTTAACCCAGTCATGGTAAATAGCCATGCTTCCCTCTTTAGTTGCACGTCATTGGGTCGGGCCGGGCATTAGACTCAACGATGGGCCGGCGTGAAGCTTTTATATTAGATGGTTTACCCTGGAGCTTTTCGTGCTTTTTGCTTGGTCACTGGGTGTTCTACTGGCGGTTATCTTTTGCTCCTGTATTTAAGTGTTGCTGTTTGATATCCAAAGGATCTCCAGATGTCGCAATACGTTGTTTCTGTGTAGTCCTGATTTTTGATTCATAATGGTTCAAATCCGTTTTTGTATTTTTCGTAGTAATTTATTGATTGATGGTTTAGGAACCCTTCAAACAGACCTCACAGCTAACTAAATGTTTCGAACCATTGCAGAAGCTGAAAATGAGGGCTTGAATCTAGTGAAGCCGGCTTGAACACCACCACCCCTCTCCCACCCATTCGGTGGTTTATTGCTGACCGTTGCGGGGCAATACTTAAGTTGTGTCTACCTATCTGTGGTCTTCTAGCTATGTGGTCAGTCGTATAGTTGCCCACTTTGCTGTCTGTTTGGTTCTGTAATTAAAGTTGAAAATAGGTATGTTTCATTTGTTTCGTATAACTTATTCTTATTGCCCATAATAATACTGTCATATATCTATTATGTAAGTGACATTTTTTTTCTTTGATTAAATTGAACGATTGATGAAGCTAAGGTCGAGGGTTTTAATCTCTTAAAACATATGTAAGCTCCTAGTAATATATTATGGACCGGTCCAAGGCGGTATTTCTTTTGTCCATTCATGTATATACTTCTTTCTTGTTTGGCTTTGAGGGCGGGATATGAGAGCCGACCGTAGTATTTCCTGATCAATGTGTATCCTTTACTTGAATCATTTCATAAACAAATTATTGTTTACAGAGACTACATTTACTACAGAAAAAAAAACGTAACAAAATGTTTGCGCCTGGCCACCAGTTTCTTTGGTAAGGGTCATCATGTTGCAGCTAGAGGTTTTCTTTTACTCTGGCGGCGGATTGCACATGGTTCTCGACTTTGCTGATTTTATGTGTTTTACAAAACACAATGCTCGCAGCCTCTCACTCCATTCTTATACAACTCGAAAAACCAGTAAGTTGGTCCGCAAAGATGTTTTCCAGCTTTTCAGTGACGACAGTGATAAATCATAGTAAACACAGGTTAAGCCCCATATGCTTTCGTTCCAATGCGGGCTAAACTTGAGGCTCTGTTTAAACGTGACTTCTTTGCGGTGCTAGCATTGCTAGCATTGCTAGCATTGTGATTTTCAACTGCTGCCCACTTTGCTTTCCCTGTTTTTTTCTATTTGTGATTGAATTCATTTGTATTCTTCTTATGACGTAATATACGGTTTCCTTGAACCCTGGAATAGAGTATCAGGAATAAATGTTTACAAAGATAACCGTCAGCAGGCTGATGTTTGTTTGTAAAAATCTCAGAATCAGATTGTTGCATGTTAAACTATCAAGTCTCCGTAAATATATTAATATTCAAGAGACGTGGAATTTATCCTGCTATTTCTTAGTGCAATACCAAGCGTTGACGACCTGTCAAACGTGACTTGTTTGTTTTGTTAGCATTGTGGGTAATGCCAAGCGTTGTGCTTAGTGTTTTGTTTGTCTTGTATTCCTTTGAGTGCCGTCCTTATTGTTTTACTTTCTCAGTGGGGCTGCCTGTTGAAATCGATTGTGTCGGGTCCTTATCATTGGCTGCTAATCTGTAATCCAACGTTATTTATGAAATGACCTCGCTGTTATTCAGTGGATAACTTCGTGTAATAAAAAAATCGTATGCCCACACGTGCAATCACATTTTGGCGCATCAAGTTACGTCTTTGACAACGTCCATGTCAACAATGCCTTTCCTTATTGAAATAATGTTCATTTAGAAGGCGATAACATCCAATTTTAAATGGTCATATGATAAACAGAATCTTACACTCATGGTCAGTTCGTATGAAATTTATGAATCTCGATGAAGGCTCATTTCATAAATACACTAGTGGTCATTTCATATGAAATTTATTAAACTAGCCAAAGGCTCTTTTCACAAATTTCATATAAAATGACCACTCGTGTAAGATCCTATATATAATAAACTCATGTCGTTGCTGCAGGCTTCAGTACAATATTACCTAGGGAATAGAAAAAAAAATAAATATGTGTCCTAAACTATTGATAAAAAATAATACTAACGGTATTTTCGACAAAAGGGTGAAAAGAGACAGTAAGCAGATAATTTTGTGAGGTCAAGGAACGTTTGAAAAATAAATAAAATAAACTGTACCTGCGAGGAAGGTTTCCCCTTTTTCGGCTAATCCAATTATTTCAGAACTATTCAATTATTTTCAATTATTTCAGGTGTTGTTTAAAAATACGAAAACGCAAAAAAGAAGAGATCAGTCAGCGGGTTTACTTTTTTTATGAAAATATACTAATATATTTACATTCTTGGTGTATTTACTGAAAAGCCCTATAGTAAACCAATGGAACGCAATGTAGTTTACATTCCAATAATTACATTGAGACACGCGACGTCAATGACGTAAAAATAAACAATGGCTCTCTACAACCTGATTGGACGTCAGCAACGTCACGACGTCATGCATGCCGTTCTGCTTTTAGCAGAAGAAACTGCGTGTACATGTTTTAATGCTTCAATTTTAGCGCTTATACAAGATTTTTCATGAAAGACTTGATTGAAACGAATGTAAATATAAGCAATGAACTTAATTTTTCTGATGTTTATCGAAGTGTAAACCACATTGGGTCACTTGCAAAGTTTACATGAACGCCTTCGGGGTTCATTCACTTTGCACGTGACCCAATGTAGTTTACACTTCGATAAACCTCAGATTAATGAAATTCATTCCTAAAATAATCCCTTGGAAATAATTAACAAACACACCCACACGCATGTACGTCTATCTTTCGGCCATACATAAATTAAAATGCATTTTAGAGGAACGGGCATCAACGCCCCCAGTCCGCGACTTGCAAATAAGTTACTTATTTTTTAACGCTAGATAAAAAAAAGTGTGACAGTCATACAGGGCATCAAACCAAACAGAAGCCTTTCTTGGCCTGCCACCGTCCTCGAGAGAAACTCCGACATTTATGAATTGGCAAAATTTTAGTCCTTTCCTCCTGTTGTGTCATTCTTTTCTTTTCTTTTTTTGCACCTGAATAACGACGCTCGTAAAATGAAGTAGCTGTGTTTTGAAATTTGTATAAATGCATGTTGGACGGAGGCAGAAAGCAAAGGTGTTTGCAGCACACGCCGAATTTTTCGTCTGTGCTTCCGTGGATGTGATGGCGGGGTAGGGCAATCGCTGAATCAATGTAAATATTGATATTACTGCTAGGGCATGTCAGGTGGTTGTTATATGTTGACAGATGCGCCTATTCTGTCTAAAACAAAAATACTTTGAACGATCTTCTTTTTGTTTGTCAATGAACTCCTATAAGATATAATTTTCTTAGCGTTTTGTCATAGCCACTTTAAAATCAATTTTAAACTGTTCGTTTATATGATCAAATGGAGGCTACCTACAGTTTTAATTAATTAGTCTACAAATATAAGTAGGATTTTGAAAGATAAGATGATGTCTGAAAGGATAGGGGTTACGGTGGAAAATTTAAATTACCCGTACGGATTTTCCCATTTGATCACACTTTTGGATCTGGAATTTTCATCAGGAATGGTTTCAATTTTCGGCGACTGCATCAGCCGTGTGTTACGCAGAAGGTTTTACACACGGGTGAAGCGCCTTATGCGTCGCCAGGACGGCGGAGGGCGACTTCCGGCTAATGGTGTTATCGACCAGTGTACTACATTAACAAGGAAACTCTTACAACTATAGAAATTTTTGAAATTTAAATATCTGATAATGTAAGTTCTATATACAAATTTAAAGAGTAACTTCACTTCAGGAACTGACTGAATCAGATCCCAAATCCTATCCCCCAACATCAAAGGGAAAGATTGACAAAGACATCCCAACAAACAATAAATTACAAGTGATAAGCCGAGTCAGCAGCTCTCTTTCCCAAATAGGTGGCAACTCAGCTATCTTTATTGAACTAAATAATTTAGACCAAGAGAAGGGTTACAACAGACTAAGCAAATTATACGAAAAACATTTAACAACTATTTTTACCTATTTTCTATTTTTATTATAGAAGGGTTAAAATGAGAACACAATAAATTAAACAGCACCGAACATAAAACAAAGGCAACCCCCAACGAAAGTACCGCCTTGGGACGGTCAGTAATAACTACTGGGGGGTTTAAACCGGTTTTACTGGGCCCAAACCTTCACCCGCACCCTCCGCCGCGGTGTACACAATTAGTTGGTAGTTCGGTTCGTATGGAGGTCCCCTAACTCATCAGAGAGTCATCACGGTCAACAGTTAAAATTAAGAAAAAACCGTGATGACGCAAGGATGAGGACTCGACAGCTAAAACGTGTTGAGACATCTGGAGATCCCTAGGGCGTCAGCAACACCACTGGAACACGGGAGCACTAATCACTTATCACTAATCACTTCAACGACAGTGGTTGACTACGCCTGAGTTTCACGCGTCCCGCCTGGGCTTGCGATACTTGCGTTAGTTACGTCGTAGTTATATTTCTACCCGGGTTGGTATTAACCTGGAAATGTAATATGGTATCTCCAGGTGAGAAGTGGCTTTCAGCCCAAACACTTGACTGCCGGACTTGAAGTGCCTAAAAATAACGAAATTACACTTAATATCTTATAACAACATGATAATAATACGTAAGACCTGGGCCTGTCTTGGAAATACCATACAACGCCCTCGGCGAATGCCGAGCATAACGCGCACACTCCAGCCGTGTCACTAGACACAACTCGCGCACGCGATGTAAAGCTAAAATTGTGCCTACCAATTCCCTCAATGAAGAAGTGTAGATGCTACCACACATGTGCGTCGAAGGATCTGACGCCAAACATTGTAAAGAAGTATACTGACGTCAACAGGTATCACCATGACATATCCCACATAAAACATGAATGATCAAAACAATGACTTTTTTTACATTAAATAGAATTACCAAAAATCTAACTTGCACATGTATTAATTCACTTCTTTAAACTAAGCGTATGACCATTTGCTATAGAATATATCCTTTGAATAGCTTAATAAGTGTTTCCAATATATTTGGGGTCTTAACGTTTGATCTGACATCATGACGCCAATGATGCATACCATATGACGTCATCTAGTGAAGGCAAATCAAACGTATAACGACCAAATGTTACCGTTTTAACATAAGGAAACAACCTTAATGCGGTGCATACTATGACGTCAATTGACGTCCAGTATGTAAATTAGTTCCATTACAAATCAATCTAATTCTATAGGCCACGTATGCATGAAACTAATGTAAAAAGTGCTGGCGTCGCAAAAACATGAATGCAACTGACGTCACTTGACGTCAAACATACGTACACCAGTGCAACCTCCATCAGTGTTACAAACTATTTCCGTAATTTACAAAACTTCCTAAAATATAAATTTCATGCGCAGCATGATCATTATCATCATAATCAGTCGATACACTTTAATCATACAATATCAATCAGAAGTCACCTTTTTCATTCTTAGCCAAACCTATTCTGAACAAATATAATAAAACTTTACCTGTCACATCTGATCAACTGAATCTAGGCACTATAATATCCTTCCTACGAAAGACCGGTGGTGACTTCAAACTTCATAGTTCAAACTTCATAGTTCAAACTTCATAGTTCAGTGTTCATACCTCATAGTTCAAACATCACAGTTCATACTTCATAGTTCAAACTTCACAGTTCAAACATCACACTTCATACTTCATAGTTCAGACTTCATACTTCACAGTTCATACTTCGTAGTTCTAACTTTAAACTTCACAGTTCATACTTCATAGTTCAAATTTCACACTTCAGAGTTCAGAATTCAGTGTTCATACTTCACACTTCATAGTGCATACTTCATAGTTCATACTTCACTGTTCAAACTTCAAAATTCATACATCACAGTTAATACTTCACACCTCATAGTTCATACTTTATACTTCAAAGTTCATACTTCACACTTCACAGTTCATTGTTCAAAGTTACGAAAGACCGGCGGTGACTTCAAACTTCATAGTTCAAACTTCATAGTTCAGTGTTCATACTTCAAAGTTCAAACTTCACAGTTCATACTTCATAGTTCAAACTTCACAGTTCATACTTCACACTTCACAGTTCATTGTTCATAATTCTTACTTTATCCTTCATAGTTCATTCTTCAGACTTCATAATTCAAACTTCTAACTTCTCACAGCTCAATTGATAGTTTATTATTTCCGGTCTTCAAACACGTGGCGTTGTTAAAGAGGTCAAGAGGTGTTTGTGAGGTCAAGGAACGTTTGAAAAATAAATAAAATAAACTGTACCTGCGAGGAAGGTTTCCCCTTTTCCGGCTAATCCAATTATTTCAGAACTATTCAATTATTTTCAATTATTTCAGGTGTTGTTTAAAAATACGAAAACGCAAAAAAGAGGAGATCAGTCAGCGGGTTTACTTTTTTATGAAAATATACTAATATATTTACATTCTTGGTGTATTTACTGAAAAGCCCTATAGTAAACCAATGGAACGCAATGTAGTTTACATTCCAATAATTACATTGAGACACGCGACGTCAATGACGTAAAAATAAACAATGGCTCTCTACAACCTGATTGGACGTCAGCAACGTCACGACGTCATGCATGCCGTTCTGCTTTTAGCAGAAGAAACTGCGTGTACATGTTTTAATGCTTCAATTTTAGCGCTTATACAAGATTTTTCATGAAAGACTTGATTGAAACGAATGTAAATATAAGCAATGAACTTAATTTTTCTGATGTTTATCGAAGTGTAAACCACATTGGGTCACTTGCAAAGTTTACATGAACGCCTTCGGGGTTCATTCACTTTGCACGTGACCCAATGTAGTTTACACTTCGATAAACCTCAGATAAATGAAATTCATTCCTAAAATAATCCCTTGGAAATAATTAACAAACACACCCACACGCATGTACGTCTATCTTTCGGCCATACATAAATTAAAATGCATTTTAGAGGAACGGGCATCAACGCCCCCAGTCCGCGACTTGCAAATAAGTTACTTATTTTTTAACGCTAGATAAAAAAAAGTGTGACAGTCATACAGGGCATCAAACCAAACAGATGCCTTTCTTGGCCTGCCACCGTCCTCGAGAGAAACTCCGACATTTATGAATTGGCAAAATTTTAGTCCTTTCCTCCTGTTGTGTCATTCTTTTCTTTTCTTTTTTTGCACCTGAATAACGACGCTCGTAAAATGAAGTAGCTGTGTTTTGAAATTTGTATAAATGCATGTTGGACGGAGGCAGAAAGCAAAGGTGTTTGCAGCACACGCCGAATTTTTCGTCTGTGCTTCCGTGGATGTGATGGCGGGGTAGGGCAATCGCTGAATCAATGTAAATATTGATATTACTGCTAGGGCATGTCAGGTGGTTGTTATATGTTGACAGATGCGCCTATTCTGTCTAAAACAAAAATACTTTGAACGATCTTCTTTTTGTTTGTCAATGAACTCCTATAAGATATAATTTTCTTAGCGTTTTGTCATAGCCACTTTAAAATCAATTTTAAACTGTTCGTTTATATGATCAAATGGAGGCTACCTACAGTTTTAATTAATTAGTCTACAAATATAAGTAGGATTTTGAAAGATAAGATGATGTCTGAAAGGATAGGGGTTACGGTGGAAAATTTAAATTACCCGTACGGATTTTCCCATTTGATCACACTTTTGGATCTGGAATTTTCATCAGGAATGGTTTCAATTTTCGGCGACTGCATCAGCCGTGTGTTACGCAGAAGGTTTTACACACGGGTGAAGCGCCTTATGCGTCGCCAGGACGGCGGAGGGCGACTTCCGGCTAATGGTGTTATCGACCAGTGTACTACATTAACAAGGAAACTCTTACAACTATAGAAATTTTTGAAATTTAAATATCTGATAATGTAAGTTCTATATACAAATTTAAAGAGTAACTTCACTTCAGGAACTGACTGAATCAGATCCCAAATCCTATCCCCAACATCAAAGGGAAAGATTGACAAAGACATCCCAACAAACAATAAATTACAAGTGATAAGCCGAGTCAGCAGCTCTCTTTCCCAAATAGGTGGCAACTCAGCTATCTTTATTGAACTAAATAATTTAGACCAAGAGAAGGGTTACAACAGACTAAGCAAATTATACGAAAAACATTTAACAACTATTTTTACCTATTTTCTATTTTTATTATAGAAGGGTTAAAATGAGAACACAATAAATTAAACAGCACCGAACATAAAACAAAGGCAACCCCCAACGAAAGTACCGCCTTGGGACGGTCAGTAATAACTACTGGGGGGTTTAAACCGGTTTTACTGGGCCCAAACCTTCACCCGCACCCTCCGCCGCGGTGTACACAATTAGTTGGTAGTTCAGTTCGTATGGAGGTCCCCTAACTCATCAGAGAGTCATCACGGTCAACAGTTAAAATTAAGAAAAAACCGTGATGACGCAAGGATGAGGACTCGACAGCTAAAACGTGTTGAGACATCTGGAGATCCCTAGGGCGTCAGCAACACCACTGGAACACGGGAGCACTAATCACTTATCACTAATCACTTCAACGACAGTGGTTGACTACGCCTGAGTTTCACGCGTCCCGCCTGGGCTTGCGATACTTGCGTTAGTTACGTCGTAGTTATATTTCTACCCGGGTTGGTATTAACCTGGAAATGTAATATGGTATCTCCAGGTGAGAAGTGGCTTTCAGCCCAAACACTTGACTGCCGGACTTGAAGTGCCTAAAAATAACGAAATTACACTTAATATCTTATAACAACATGATAATAATACGTAAGACCTGGGCCTGTCTTGGAAATACCATACAACGCCCTCGGCGAATGCCGAGCATAACGCGCACACTCCAGCCGTGTCACTAGACACAACTCGCGCACGCGATGTAAAGCTAAAATTGTGCCTACCAATTCCCTCAATGAAGAAGTGTAGATGCTACCACACATGTGCGTCGAAGGATCTGACGCCAAACATTGTAAAGAAGTATACTGACGTCAACAGGTATCACCATGACATATCCCACATAAAACATGAATGATCAAAACAATGACTTTTTTTACATTAAATAGAATTACCAAAAATCTAACTTGCACATGTATTAATTCACTTCTTTAAACTAAGCGTATGACCATTTGCTATAGAATATATCCTTTGAATAGCTTAATAAGTGTTTCCAATATATTTGGGGTCTTAACGTTTGATCTGACATCATGACGCCAATGATGCATACCATATGACGTCATCTAGTGAAGGCAAATCAAACGTATAACGACCAAATGTTACCGTTTTAACATAAGGAAACAACCTTAATGCGGTGCATACTATGACGTCAATTGACGTCCAGTATGTAAATTAGTTCCATTACAAATCAATCTAATTCTATAGGCCACGTATGCATGAAACTAATGTAAAAAGTGCTGGCGTCGCAAAAACATGAATGCAACTGACGTCACTTGACGTCAAACATACGTACACCAGTGCAACCTCCATCAGTGTTACAAACTATTTCCGTAATTTACAAAACTTCCTAAAATATAAATTTCATGCGCAGCATGATCATTATCATCATAATCAGTCGATACACTTTAATCATACAATATCAATCAGAAGTCACCTTTTTCATTCTTAGCCAAACCTATTCTGAACAAATATAATAAAACTTTACCTGTCACATCTGATCAACTGAATCTAGGCACTATAATATCCTTCCTACGAAAGACCGGTGGTGACTTCAAACTTCATAGTTCAAACTTCATAGTTCAAACTTCATAGTTCAGTGTTCATACCTCATAGTTCAAACATCACAGTTCATACTTCATAGTTCAAACTTCACAGTTCAAACATCACACTTCATACTTCATAGTTCAGACTTCATACTTCACAGTTCATACTTCGTAGTTCTAACTTTAAACTTCACAGTTCATACTTCATAGTTCAAATTTCACACTTCAGAGTTCAGAATTCAGTGTTCATACTTCACACTTCATAGTGCATACTTCATAGTTCATACTTCACTGTTCAAACTTCAAAATTCATACATCACAGTTAATACTTCACACCTCATAGTTCATACTTTATACTTCAAAGTTCATACTTCACACTTCACAGTTCATTGTTCAAAGTTACGAAAGACCGGCGGTGACTTCAAACTTCATAGTTCAAACTTCATAGTTCAGTGTTCATACTTCAAAGTTCAAACTTCACAGTTCATACTTCATAGTTCAAACTTCACAGTTCATACTTCACACTTCACAGTTCATTGTTCATAATTCTTACTTTATCCTTCATAGTTCATTCTTCAGACTTCATAATTCAAACTTCTAACTTCTCACAGCTCAATTGATAGTTTATTATTTCCGGTCTTCAAACACGTGGCGTTGTTAAAGAGGTCAAGAGGTGTTTGTGAGGTCAAGGAACGTTTGAAAAATAAATAAAATAAACTGTACCTGCGAGGAAGGTTTCCCCTTTTCCGGCTAATCCAATTATTTCAGAACTATTCAATTATTTTCAATTATTTCAGGTGTTGTTTAAAAATACGAAAACGCAAAAAAGAGGAGATCAGTCAGCGGGTTTACTTTTTTATGAAAATATACTAATATATTTACATTCTTGGTGTATTTACTGAAAAGCCCTATAGTAAACCAATGGAACGCAATGTAGTTTACATTCCAATAATTACATTGAGACACGCGACGTCAATGACGTAAAAATAAACAATGGCTCTCTACAACCTGATTGGACGTCAGCAACGTCACGACGTCATGCATGCCGTTCTGCTTTTAGCAGAAGAAACTGCGTGTACATGTTTTAATGCTTCAATTTTAGCGCTTATACAAGATTTTTCATGAAAGACTTGATTGAAACGAATGTAAATATAAGCAACGAACTTAATTTTTCTGATGTTTATCGAAGTGTAAACCACATTGGGTCACTTGCAAAGTTTACATGAACGCCTTCGGGGTTCATTCACTTTGCACGTGACCCAATGTAGTTTACACTTCGATAAACCTCAGATAAATGAAATTCATTCCTAAAATAATCCCTTGGAAATAATTAACAAACACACCCACACGCATGTACGTCTATCTTTCGGCCATACATAAATTAAAATGCATTTTAGAGGAACGGGCATCAACGCCCCCAGTCCGCGACTTGCAAAATTAGTTACTTATTTTTTAACGCTAGATAAAAAAAAGTGTGACAGTCATACAGGGCATCAAACCAAACAGAAGCCTTTCTTGGCCTGCCACCGTCCTCGAGAGAAACTCCGACATTTATGAATTGGCAAAATTTTAGTCCTTTCCTCCTGTTGTGTCATTCTTTTCTTTTCTTTTTTTGCACCTGAATAACGACGCTCGTAAAATGAAGTAGCTGTGTTTTGAAATTTGTATAAATGCATGTTGGACGGAGGCAGAAAGCAAAGGTGTTTGCAGCACACGCCGAATTTTTCGTCTGTGCTTCCGTGGATGTGATGGCGGGGTAGGGCAATCGCTGAATCAATGTAAATATTGATATTACTGCTAGGGCATGTCAGGTGGTTGTTATATGTTGACAGATGCGCCTATTCTGTCTAAAACAAAAATACTTTGAACGATCTTCTTTTTGTTTGTCAATGAACTCCTATAAGATATAATTTTCTTAGCGTTTTGTCATAGCCACTTTAAAATCAATTTTAAACTGTTCGTTTATATGATCAAATGGAGGCTACCTACAGTTTTAATTAATTAGTCTACAAATATAAGTAGGATTTTGAAAGATAAGATGATGTCTGAAAGGATAGGGGTTACGGTGGAAAATTTAAATTACCCGTACGGATTTTCCCATTTGATCACACTTTTGGATCTGGAATTTTCATCAGGAATGGTTTCAATTTTCGGCGACTGCATCAGCCGTGTGTTACGCAGAAGGTTTTACACACGGGTGAAGCGCCTTATGCGTCGCCAGGACGGCGGAGGGCGACTTCCGGCTAATGGTGTTATCGACCAGTGTACTACATTAACAAGGAAACTCTTACAACTATAGAAATTTTTGAAATTTAAATATCTGATAATGTAAGTTCTATATACAAATTTAAAGAGTAACTTCACTTCAGGAACTGACTGAATCAGATCCCAAATCCTATCCCCAACATCAAAGGGAAAGATTGACAAAGACATCCCAACAAACAATAAATTACAAGTGATAAGCCGAGTCAGCAGCTCTCTTTCCCAAATAGGTGGCAACTCAGCTATCTTTATTGAACTAAATAATTTAGACCAAGAGAAGGGTTACAACAGACTAAGCAAATTATACGAAAAACATTTAACAACTATTTTTACCTATTTTCTATTTTTATTATAGAAGGGTTAAAATGAGAACACAATAAATTAAACAGCACCGAACATAAAACAAAGGCAACCCCCAACGAAAGTACCGCCTTGGGACGGTCAGTAATAACTACTGGGGGGTTTAAACCGGTTTTACTGGGCCCAAACCTTCACCCGCACCCTCCGCCGCGGTGTACACAATTAGTTGGTAGTTCGGTTCGTATGGAGGTCCCCTAACTCATCAGAGAGTCATCACGGTCAACAGTTAAAATTAAGAAAAAACCGTGATGACGCAAGGATGAGGACTCGACAGCTAAAACGTGTTGAGACATCTGGAGATCCCTAGGGCGTCAGCAACACCACTGGAACACGGGAGCACTAATCACTTATCACTAATCACTTCAACGACAGTGGTTGACTACGCCTGAGTTTCACGCGTCCCGCCTGGGCTTGCGATACTTGCGTTAGTTACGTCGTAGTTATATTTCTACCCGGGTTGGTATTAACCTGGAAATGTAATATGGTATCTCCAGGTGAGAAGTGGCTTTCAGCCCAAACACTTGACTGCCGGACTTGAAGTGCCTAAAAATAACGAAATTACACTTAATATCTTATAACAACATGATAATAATACGTAAGACCTGGGCCTGTCTTGGAAATACCATACAACGCCCTCGGCGAATGCCGAGCATAACGCGCACACTCCAGCCGTGTCACTAGACACAACTCGCGCACGCGATGTAAAGCTAAAATTGTGCCTACCAATTCCCTCAATGAAGAAGTGTAGATGCTACCACACATGTGCGTCGAAGGATCTGACGCCAAACATTGTAAAGAAGTATACTGACGTCAACAGGTATCACCATGACATATCCCACATAAAACATGAATGATCAAAACAATGACTTTTTTTTACATTAAATAGAATTACCAAAAATCTAACTTGCACATGTATTAATTCACTTCTTTAAACTAAGCGTATGACCATTTGCTATAGAATATATCCTTTGAATAGCTTAATAAGTGTTTCCAATATATTTGGGGTCTTAACGTTTGATCTGACATCATGACGCCAATGATGCATACCATATGACGTCATCTAGTGAAGGCAAATCAAACGTATAACGACCAAATGTTACCGTTTTAACATAAGGAAACAACCTTAATGCGGTGCATACTATGACGTCAATTGACGTCGAGTATGTAAATTAGTTCCATTACAAATCAATCTAATTCTATAGGCCACGTATGCATGAAACTAATGTAAAAAGTGCTGGCGTCGCAAAAACATGAATGCAACTGACGTCACTTGACGTCAAACATACGTACACCAGTGCAACCTCCATCAGTGTTACAAACTATTTCCGTAATTTACAAAACTTCCTAAAATATAAATTTCATGCGCAGCATGATCATTATCATCATAATCAGTCGATACACTTTAATCATACAATATCAATCAGAAGTCACCTTTTTCATTCTTAGCCAAACCTATTCTGAACAAATATAATAAAACTTTACCTGTCACATCTGATCAACTGAATCTAGGCACTATAATATCCTTCCTACGAAAGACCGGTGGTGACTTCAAACTTCATAGTTCAAACTTCATAGTTCAAACTTCATAGTTCAGTGTTCATACCTCATAGTTCAAACATCACAGTTCATACTTCATAGTTCAAACTTCACAGTTCAAACATCACACTTCATACTTCATAGTTCAGACTTCATACTTCACAGTTCATACTTCGTAGTTCTAACTTTAAACTTCACAGTTCATACTTCATAGTTCAAATTTCACACTTCAGAGTTCAGAATTCAGTGTTCATACTTCACACTTCATAGTGCATACTTCATAGTTCATACTTCACTGTTCAAACTTCAAAATATATACATCACAGTTAATACTTCACACCTCATAGTTCATACTTTATACTTCAAAGTTCATACTTCACACTTCACAGTTCATTGTTCAAAGTTACGAAAGACCGGCGGTGACTTCAAACTTCATAGTTCAAACTTCATAGTTCAGTGTTCATACTTCAAAGTTCAAACTTCACAGTTCATACTTCATAGTTCAAACTTCACAGTTCATACTTCACACTTCACAGTTCATTGTTCATAATTCTTACTTTATCCTTCATAGTTCATTCTTCAGACTTCATAATTCAAACTTCTAACTTCTCACAGCTCAATTGATAGTTTATTATTTCCGGTCTTCAAACACGTGGCGTTGTTAAAGAGGTCAAGAGGTGTTTGTGAGGTCAAGGAACGTTTGAAAAATAAATAAAATAAACTGTACCTGCGAGGAAGGTTTCCCCTTTTCCGGCTAATCCAATTATTTCAGAACTATTCAATTATTTTCAATTATTTCAGGTGTTGTTTAAAAATACGAAAACGCAAAAAAGAGGAGATCAGTCAGCGGGTTTACTTTTTTATGAAAATATACTAATATATTTACATTCTTGGTGTATTTACTGAAAAGCCCTATAGTAAACCAATGGAACGCAATGTAGTTTACATTCCAATAAATACATTGAGACACGCGACGTCAATGACGTAAAAATAAACAATGGCTCTCTGCAACCTGATTTCACACTTCAGAGTTCAGAATTCAGTGTTCATACTTCACACTTCATAGTGCATACTTCATAGTTCATACTTCACTGTTCAAACTTCAATATTCATACATCACAGTAAATACTTCACACTTCATAGTTCATACTTTATACTTCAAAGTTCATACTTCACACTTCACAGTTCATTGTTCAAAGTTACGATAGACCGGCGGTGACTTCAAACTTCATAGTTCAAACTTCATAGTTCAGTGTTCATACTTCAAAGTTCAAACTTCACAGTTCATACTTCATAGTTCAAACTTCACAGTTCATACTTCACACTTCACAGTTCATTGTTCATAATTCTTACTCTATCCTTCATAGTTCATTCTTCAGACTTCATAATTCAAACTTCTAACTTCTCACAGCTCAATTGATAGTTTATTATTTCCGGTCTTCAAACACGTGGCGTTGTTAAAGAGGGTCATTCAATAAGACTGATTCCAAAGCTGAGATATTATTATCATCAAGATGGTATTACTGTTCCAAGTAAAACCACAGTGTTTTTCGTAGAGTCTGCAATATATCATAAAATAAGACTTTCAAAAAGCTGAACGTATTACGATAGAAGTCGCTCTTCAAATAATATTTGCAGCCTCCAAAAACAGAGACAAACGTCCAAAACTAAAAATTTACTAATATTCTGCAATAGTCATTTTGTTGCCTAGCGACCACCTTTGTTTGGTAATGTGAAATTGTAACTGTCAATTAATGAGTTCTTATATATAAGACAATTATTTTGAAACACAATTTTTTTATAATTTGAAAGAATTACGAACAGAAATGCTGGGATTTCTACCCTCCCCTCTCGTGGAATACGTCGTGTTCATGCAGCGTTACCACCTGTATCGCCTGCACTCTGCATTCAAATCCCTCCCACTTTTCAAAGAGGTATGTCTCATGTATGATAGTTTCCACATATATTATGTTATGCACGGCTTGCTTATGGTGTAACCCTACCACAGTCAATAAATAAAAGCGTCGCAAACGACTGCGTGATACCCCAACTGCCAACCCTTCTCACTCATCTATTTACTACTCCTTTATTTTATTCATTTTTGCACCTGGTAAGGGAAGCAAAGTCTCATGGTACGAAACTTTTGTTACGACAGGACACTTTCATTCCTCTTATAATTTACTGTAAGCCTGAGGACAATCACTTTCCACTCTGATTATATACATTTTAGGAACTTTTATATATGTTTGTGGCTACAGATCAGATACCCCTGTTAGAGTAAATGTCTTATCACCACAAAAAGGCATTATCTATTTTTATCGTTACTTGTAAGTTTCAGAAAAAACGTTGGAATTATGATTTTTTATAGATTTTATCATAATTTTATGCATGTATATAGGTGGGCGCAAGGGGAAATAAACCCAGAGGGACAGTTTTGAACCTTAAAGACAGTTTTTATTGCTCTGATCATTTGCTGTAAGTTTCTGTAAATCTGCTTCAATCTCTGATTTTATAGAATTTTTCATGATTTTTTTATCATGTATATAGCCCATTTTAGTTATGTTTATACATGTATGTATCCAGGGGGCAGGGGCAAATAACCCCCACAGGAGCAAACTTCAACCATTTTCTACAAGAAGCTTTTATTACATTTATGAGCAAACTTCGACCAGTGTCTACAAGAACCTTTTATTACCTTTATTGCAATCGGTAGGTTTTAGAAAAAATCTGTTTAAATTATGATTTCATAAAGACTTAACTATATTTTTATTCATGAATAGAGGTGGGGGTAGGGGGAACCTCTCTTGAGAAAAAAGTTTTGAACATCACTTGCCGCTTTCATTACCCTGGCTATTTGCTGTAAGTTTCAGAAAAACTGCTTTTAAGTCTGATTTTATTTTTTGTCGTTGTTGCTTTTGTGTTTTTGTTGTTTTCTCATGATTTTATACACGTACATAGCCCCAGGGCAGAGGCAGATAACCACTGAGGACAAAATGTGTATTGACGCGCCAAGTTTTTGTTACCACGATCATTTTTGAAAAGTTTCATCTCGCTATTCCAAATAATAAGGAGCCAGAGACCAAGACCCATATTGTAAGCATTGACAAGTGCCATAACTCTGTCATAAATTATCGAAATTGCCTACTAACAATCCCAAGCGAGTCATTCTTGGTACAAATGCATATGCAAGTTTTGAAAGAAATCCGTTGAAAAATACTCAAGTTATCGACCGCAAACGAAGTGCGGACGGACGGGCGTACACCGGACGGACGGACAGACACACTGACTGCCAACGTGAAAACATAATAACCCACCACTAACGTGTAACGAGATATAAAAAGTTATGACGGAACTGTTACACTTCTTGAATGACCCTCTTATGCTGATCTAATAATAGACTGTGAAGTTTGAATAATGACATATGAAGTATGAACTGTGAAGTATGAAGTATGAACTACGAACTGTGAAATATGAACTGTGAAGTATGAACTGTGAAGTATGAACTGTGAAGTATGAACTATGAACTTTGAACTATGAACTGTAAAGTATGAACTGTGAAGTTCGAAGTATGAACTATGAAGTCTGTATTATGAAGTTTGAACTGAGAAGTATGAACTGTGAAGTAAGAATTGTGAATAATGAACTGTGAAATTTGAACTTTGAAGTATGAACTATGAAGTATGAACTATGAACTGTGAAGTTTGAATTATGAACTGTGAAGTATGAACTATGAACTGTGAAGTTTGAAGTATGAACTGTGAAGTATGAATTGTGAAGTATGAACTGTGAAGTTTGAACTGTGATGTTTGAACTGTGAAGTGTGAAGTTTGAGCTTCGAAGTATTATTTTTGAACTATGAGCTATGAAGTATGAACTGTGAAGTTCGAAGTATGAACTATGAAGTCTGTATTATGAAGTTTGAACTGAGAAGTATGAACTGTGAAGTAAGAATTGTGAATAATGAACTGTGAAATTTGAACTTTGAAGTATGAACTATGAAGTATGAACTATGAACTGTGAAGTTTGAATTATGAACTGTGAAGTATGAACTATGAACTGTGAAGTTTGAAGTATGAACTGTGAAGTATGAATTGTGAAGTATGAACTGTGAAGTTTGAACTGTGATGTTTGAACTGTGAAGTGTGAAGTTTGAGCTTCGAAGTATTATTTTTGAACTATGAGCTATGAAGTTTGAACTGTGAAGTGTGAACTATGAATTCTGAAGTATGTAATATCACTTTCCGTTGCCTAGTGCATTTAACATTTTCTAAGCCACTTCTAAAATGCGTTGAATTCAACAATTATAAATAGTAAATCTATAGTTTGGTCATCGCACCTTAAAATCATGCAAATCGTTTTTACAGTGAACAAGCCATTTGGGTTAAGTTACGAAAGACCGGCGGTGACTTCAAACTTCATAGTTCAAACTTCATAGTTCAGTGTTCATACTTCAAAGTTCAAACTTCACAGTTCATACTTCATAGTTCAAACTTCACAGTTCAAACTTCACACTTCATACTTCATAGTTCAAACTTCACACTTCATACTTCATAGTTCAAACTCCACACTTCACAGTTCATACTTCAGGGTTCATACTTCACAATTTCTACTTCACACTTCATAGTTCATACTTCACAGTTCATACTTCATAATTCATACTTCACACTTCATACTTCACACTTCATAGTTCATACTTCTCACTTCACAGTTCATACTTCACACTTCACTGTTCATTCTTCATAATTCTTACTTCATAGTTCATACTTCAGACTTCATAATTCAAACTTCTCACTTCACACAGCTCATTTCAAAATTTTTATTCCCAGTCTTCAAACGCGTGGCGTTGTTAAAGAGGATCATTCAATAAGACTGATACCAAAACTGAGATATTATTATCATCAAGATATTATTACTGTTCCAAGTAAATCCACCGTGTTTTTCGTGGAATCTGCAATATATTATGAAATGAGACTTTCAAAAAGCTGTACTTATCACGATAGAAGTCTTTCTTCAAATAATATTTGTTTGTTATAAAAAAAAGTAATTGCTAGATGCTGAAATGCTAAATATAAAGACTGAAACAATAAAATGTTAGCTTCGTTTATATCATTTGCAGCCTCCAAAAAACAGTGACATTCGTCCAAAACTAAAAGTTTCCTAATATTCTGCAAGGGTCCTTTTGTTGCCTAGCAACCATATTTGTTTGGTAAAGTGAAATTGTAACTGTCTGTAAATTGAGGTTATATACATAAGTCAATTCTCGTATTTTAAAACACATTTTGTTTTATAATTTGAAAGAATTATGAGCAGAAATGCTGGGATTTTCTACCCTCCCCTCTTGTGGAATACGTCGTGTTCATCATGCAGTCTTACCACTTGTATCGCCTGCACCTCTTCAACTTTTCTGAGGGGCATGTTTTCCACATGTATTATGTTATGCATGGCCTGCTTAATGGTGTAACCCTACCTCAATCAATAAATAAAAGCGTCGCAAACGACTGCGTGATACCCCCACTGCAAACCCTTCTCACTCATCTATTTACTGCTACTTTATCTTATTCATTTTTTGCACCTGGCAAGGGAAGCAAAGTTTCATGGTACAAAACTTTGTTACGACAGGACACTTTCATTACTCTTATAATTTACTGTAAGCCTCAGGACAATCACTTTCCACTCTGATAATATACATTTTAGGAACTTTTATACATGTTTGTGGCTACAGATCAGATACCCCTGTAGAGGAAATTTCTTATCACCACAAAAAAGGCTTTAATTATTTATATCGGTACTTGTAAGTTTCAGAAAAAAATGTTGGAATTATGATTATTTTTATAGATTTTATCATAATTTTATGCATATAGTTGGGGGCAGGGGCAAATAAACCCAGAGGGACAGTTTTGAACCTAAAAGACAGCGTTTATTACTTTGATCGTCTGCTGTAAGTTTATGTAAATCTGCTTCAATTTCTGATTTTATAGAAGTTTTCATGATTTTTTTATCATGTATATAGCCCCTTTCTAGCTATGTTTATACATGTATGTGGCCTGGGGGCAAGGGCAAATAACCCCCATAGGAGCAAACTTCAACCAGTTTCTACAAGAAGTTTTTATTACTTTTATGAGACGACTTCGACCAGCGTCTACAAGAAGCTTTTATTACCTTTATTGCTATCGGTTGGTTTCAGAAAAATCTGTTTAAATTGTGATTTTATAAAGACTTTACTTTATTTTTATTCATGTATATAGGTGGGGGTAGGGGAAAATTGCTCTCGTGAGACTTTTTTTTTGAAAATTACATGCAGCTTTCACAACCCTGGCTATTTGCTGTAGGTTTCAGAAAAACTGCTTACAAGTCTGATTTTATTTATTTATTTTGTTGTTTTTTGTATGATTTTTTTTTTCATGATTTTATATACGTACATAGCCCCAGGGCAGAGGCAGATAACCACTATGGACAAAATGTTTATTGTCGCGCCAAGGTTTTGTTACCATGATCATTTTTGGGAAGTTTCATCTCGCTATTCCTAATAGTAAGGAGCTAGAGACAAAGAACAATACTGTGGGCACTGACAAGTGCCATAACTATGTCATAAATTGTCGAAATTTGCCGACTAACAACCCCAAGCGAGGCATTCTTTGTACTAATGCGAATGTAAATTTTGAAAGAAATCCGTTGAAAAATACTCATATTATCGAACGGAAACGAAGTGCGGACGGACGTGCATACGCCGGACGGACGGACAGACACACTGACTGCCAGCCAACGTGAAAACATAATAACCCACCACTAACGTGTAACGCGGTATAAAAAAGTTATAACGGAATTGTTACACTTCTTGGATGATCCCTCATATGCTGATCTAATGATAGACTGTGGAGTTTGAATAATGAACTATGAAATATGAACTGTGAAGTATGAGGTATGAATTGTGAAGTGTGAAGTATGAACTGTGAAGTATGAACTATGAAGTTTGAACTATGAACTGTGAAGTATTAACTGTGAAGTTTGGAGTATGAATTGTGAAGTCTGTATTATGAAGTTTGAAATGAGAAGTATGAACTGTGAAGTATGAAGTGTGAAGTTTGATTTGTGAAGTATGAACTGTGAAGTTTGAACTGTGAAGTATGAATAATGAAGTTTGAAGTATGAACTGTGAAGTATGAACTATGAACTGTGATGTTTGAAGTATGAATTGTGAAGTATGAACTGTGAAGTTTGAACTGTGAAGTGTGAAGTCTGAACTTCGAAGTATTAACCGTGAACAGTGAACTATGAAGTTTGAAGTGTGAAGTATGAACTATGAATTGTGAAGTATGTAATGTCACCTTCCGTTGCTTATTGCATTTAACATAACCTTTAAAACTATGAATAATGAACTGTGAAGTATGAAGTATGAACACTGATGTAGGAAGTTTGAACTATGAATTGTGAAGTCACCACCGGTCTTTCGTATAAAGTAACCGCCTGAAATAGATATACTGGAAAACTGGAAAATACAGTGAATTTATAATTCTTGAAACGGGTGAAAATTGATAACTTTGTCAAATAATGTCCGACACCCATAAAACTTATATTGGACCATTTAGGAACAAAATTTAAATCTAAATGAATGTTAGAATACGTAAAAAAAGACAATCCTGACCCGAAATATTTCACCAACAAATATCAAAAGCGGGAACTCAGCTTATGTGCACATACTGTATTGAGAGAAAAATACTTCAATGAAAATACGATTTACCAGTTACTGCTGCGTGACGAATAGCCACAATTTCCGAAAATGTTTTATTACCACAGTTACCCTAAAAACTGTAGCCGTACTGATTGAACAGAATTAAAAGGAATTTCGACTTGACACAGTCGATGATCCGATCCATTTCGTAACATAGGTTTCCCCTTAGGGAGAAAACAAACATGACAAATTGTTTCTTTTCTTAAATAGTACAAAATGCGATCGAATCGTAGGCTATGTCAAAACTGGAAAAGTAGCTATATTCACAACAACGGTGCGATGCATATTGTGGCCAAACTATCTACTAAGGTAGTCCGCCCCCAAATTATCTTGGCCGCGGATAGCAACGATCCTGAATCTGTATGGCTGTAATTTCATGGCACAACGCATGATTCGGGGATTAAGCACCTTAGCTGTCTGCATATAGGACAAAGGTTTTTGGTCAGTTTCAAGTAGGAGCTCCGCCCCATAGTGGTATTTACGAAATTTCTCAACACCCCAGATTATACCCAAACATTCCTTTTCAATTACAGAGTAGTTCCTTTCCCGCGGTATTAAGTTCTTACTAGCATAAGCAATCGGCAAACGACCTTCACCTTCGAATTCCTGAGGCAAAGTAGCTCCAATCCAACGTCTGAAGCGTCTGTCCGGAGGACAAACATGTTCCCTTCTCGAAAAACAGGTAGCGAAGAATAGGACTAGACGTATGCCTACTCTTCAGGGTTTGAATGCCCTTTCATGCTGATCTTGCCAATCTTCGATAGAATTAGGTCTATCCCGTTTAGTTAAATCAGTCAGAGGAGAAGCTATGGATAAAAAAATTTGGGATGAAACGACGGTAAAAACCAGCTAACCCGAGAAAAATTTTAATTTGCCTTTTCGTACATGGACGAGGAGCATCTCTGATAGCCTGTTTCTTGTCCTCTTGCGGTCGTACCTTCTGTCCGACTATTGTGACCAAGGCACTCGATACTGCCATATCCGATCATGCATTTAGAGGGTTTTGCCGTCAATTTGGCCGACCTTAGCCGATCAAACACTTGACTTAATGACGTCAAATGTTCCTTCCATGTTTCAGTAAATATCCACATGTCATCAACAAAACTGTCAACATTTGGGAGATTGGACAATATGATTCTCATTAACCTACAAAAAGAGGCTCCCGAATTGACCAAACAGAAGGACATTGTTTTAAATTGGAGTAAACCCTTAGGCGTTCCAAATGCTGTCAAAGGTTTAGACCTGTCTGTAAGACTGACTTGCCAATAACCCTTTCTCATGTCCATCTTTGTTAAGTATCTATGTCCAGACATTTTATTGATAACCTCCTCCATATTCCTACGTAACATTTGTTTCAACTTCGCGTGAAAACGCTCTACAAGACCGTTACAGATTGGATGATACGGCGTCGTGGTTAACTGCTGGAGTGATAACGCCCTGCTTACATCTTTCATAACTTCAGCAGTAAACTGACTTCCGCAATCCGTTAACATTTCATCGGGTATGCCAACTCTATTAAACATCTCAACTAACGCTTCGGCTACGCTTCCGTTTCAATGCCGGGTAACGCTACCGCCTCGGGATATCTCGACGTATAGTCTATCATTGTTAAAATATAGCGGGATCTCCTTTCAGAACTAGGTTTTATCGGTCTGACTTTATCAACAGCGACTCGTTTAAATGGTGTGTCAATCTGTGGCAACTTTTCTAAAGGTACCTTAGTGACACGACCTTTCTGAATAGTTCTTTGACAAATGTCACAAGATTTACAAAACCTTGCCACATCACCACAAACTCCAGGCAAAAAGATCTCAGTTAAAACTCTATCTATCGTTTTTATTTATGCCCAAATGTCCTGACATCAAGGTTTCGTGCGCTAATCTTAACACCTTTTCACGAAAACCTTCAGGGATAACAAGTTGCAGAGTGACCTTATTTCCCTTAGTAAACTGCCTATACAATAATTCTTTCTTTCGGACAAACTTAGTTTCACCTCGGTTCAATCCACGACATATAGTCATATTACCAGATTCCACTCTTTGCCTTATGCCATTCAATTTAGGCTCAACAATTTGGGCCTGCCTCAATGCCTCCTTATCACTAGCAATAATTTGATCAGGAACCTTAAGTTTCATATAGACCTCTTTACCTTGCTTAGCCTGTGACATAGTCACTGCCGCCATTGCAAAATGGGACATATCGGGAAGTTTTGACCCGTCAATATTTCCAATAACCAGGTCATACAACGTATCTTACATACACAATGCCTTAGTTTTTCCTGTGAAAAATGGACAATCCATGTCAACCATTGCTAAGGGATACCTTTGGGTAGATTCATCAATCAAAGTTACATCAGATTCTCTACCAAGTAACTGATCACTAGAAACCAAGTTTCTACGAACGACACACCCAGTACAACCTGTGTCCCTTAAAGCTACAACTGTCTTACCATTAACCGTACCCTGTGCTGTTGGTAATCGCGATCTTAAAAAGTAACAGACACCTTCCATATCCACGTTATCATCGATTAATGGACTTTCTTCCTTAATCTTATACAGATCCTCAATTTCATGAGACCTATTCATTGTAGTTTTACAACAGCTCATCTGATGTCCGCCGCCCCGACCACGTCCGCGGGAATAACCCCGACCACGGCCACGATCTGAATTACTACCCTTCGTCTGCACAGTATCACTCTTATTCTGTGATTTTAGTGCCTCAATTTTCGGTGCATAATTGGTCCCCTTATTTCCGCTATATCCGCTTGCACTTGCACCTACCTCCGCACTATATGCTTGCTTCCTATCGGGATTCTTATAACATTTACATGTTAAATGTCCCTCACCAAAAATACAAAATTTTATCTCAGGTTTCCCACTCGGCTTATTATCAGATCTACTCTGAGTTACGCCCTTACTATCACGCTGCCCTTTGGTAACACAAGCGTAGACACCGCCACGTGCTTCTGCAACTAAATCTGTTTCCCTAGCCATCTCACCCAGATTCGTGAATGTTTTCGGTTTCAAATGAACATATAGTTCTCTACTACAGGATTCTAAAAACTGATCTCTAGCGAAAAAATCGCAAACAGCTTCATAAGACTGCACCACCTTCGCGATTTTCAACCATTTATTAAGATACGACCTAAGTTTACTACTAAACTGAATAAACGTTTCCGACTTTTCAGGCCTATTATTGCGAATTTTTTTCCTAAATTCGCGTTCAGTCATATCGAAATTCTTTAACAACACATTTGTCGTAATCTGCTGCATCATCCACGGACAATCTATCATATACATCAGGCGCGCGACCTTAAAGTAATACGCTTAAATACGCGGCCCAAACGTTTCTATCCCATTTATTAGCCGTCGCGTATTTCTCAAACCTTGATAACTAACTATCCATTTTGTCCTTACTTTAATCAAAATACGGTAACTTCCGATCTGGCGCATGCGCTTACTTTTCAGCCTTCTGTTTTTCTAATTCTACTCTAAATGTTACCTTCTGCAAATCTATCAGATTTTTTAACTCGCGTTGCTGCAATTCAAAACTATTCTTCAACTTTTCTAACTCTAATTCGCTTGATAACTTCGCTTCCTTATCGCTTTCGACTTGATACAACTAAGCTTTCCTATTTTTCTCAGCTAGCCGCTCCATACTTTCAATCCGTGCCATCTCGATTTCCTCATCCACCGCAATCTTAGCTTCTTCCGTTGCGATCCAAGCCAATTCAATTTCCCTATCTTTTTCAGCCTGCGCAATCTTTTCTTTCTCCGCCGCGATCTTTTCTTTCTCAAGTTCCCTTAACGCGTGCCTTTCTGCCCTCTCAATCTCTTGCTGTTGTTTCACAAATTCTTGCAAAGCCTGCCCCTCATAACCTAACTCCATTCATGTTTTAACTAACTGATCCATGATGCTTAACGTAATTCTCACGTTAACTTAACTCAAACCGACGTTCACTAATAGTCACACACGTTAACTAAAACGTTAACAATAATAATAACGAACTAATCCAACTAAAACGTTGATTAATTAGTATGCTCGTGATCTAGACGTAGCTGTTAAAGTAACGTTCATAATAGACCGGAAATGACGTCATAAACTGACGTTGTCTTTGCCAAGAACTACTTTTTACTATCAGATGACGTAATTAGATGACGTAAATAACCCACATTACAATTACGCCCAACTTGATCTAGCGTATCGGATATACAAACGTAACGTTTGTAATGCAACGTATTAACACAGAAATGGCAACTGTATGTGCTACATTACAAATCCTTATAAGATACCAACGGTAAATCAAACTTAAGATTCTGTTACTATTTTTCATTCATCATAGCAATATTATACAACGCTACGGGTGACCTACCTTATTAAATCAGGACATAAAGTGGACCTCAGTAACGGTTACCACACAACGTACAAAACGTTTAAATTAATTAACTAACAGACTGTCATGCAACAGCAGTACCAAGGTACTCAAACGGTCCTTAAAACTAAATATGTATCATCCGTGCCGAGACAATTCGGGTCTATGTACCTTAGTTTCCCACTCAGATATGCAACCTGTTACATTCTATCACAAATTAATGCATGGGCTATCGCACTTCATCACGCAGGGAATAAGGATAGTTGACCTTAATTGAATGTAGGTTACATTTACCAAGAATTTAGTGGCAAAATTGCTCTCCTAAAATTCACATCAATGCAAACACCCTTACGTCACCTGAAAGAAATAATCACAAAGTCAATGAAAAAAAGACTGATAAAATTATGCCTAGATTCTATATATATTGTCAATGTCTTACACTGACAGATATCAACCGGATTTAATCCCGTTACTACTGACACCATGTTACGCAGAAGGTTTTACACACGGGTGTAGAGCCTCATGCGTCGCCAGGACGGCGGAGGATGACTTCCGGCTATTGGTGTTATCGACCAGTGTACTACATTAACATGGAAACTCTAACAACGTTAGAACTTTTGAAATTTATATATATGATAATGTAAATTCTATATACAAACAATACTACAACAAAACTACAATAATATACAACACATATCAGTTCATGTTCCAAATCTGTAGTCGATCTGGGTAGGTCACGAAAATCTATTAACGTCTGACGTCAACACCGTACTCGGCTCAGCGCCATGAACTAAAAAAAACAAATATACAAAGAATAAAGACGTAAACTGAGCTCATCAACGAAAAAAAATATGGCCCTTATACCGTTGCCGGCTATCTTAGACTGGTCACTCTCTGGGTTATATCTGAGACCAGTCTATATATTATAGGAAATCACCTACTTATTCCACATCGCGCACTTATTGATTTTCTATAGCAAATGCTATTGACTCGCTAATACACTAATTGACGTACACTACTGGCTCATACTGTCTCACTTGCTATTCAGCAACTAATCACTTCAACGACAGTGGTTGACTACGCCTCAGTTTCACGCGTCCCGCCTGGTCTTGGGATACTCGCGTTAGTTTCGTCGTAGTTATACTTCTACCCGGGTTGGTATTAACCTGGAGATGTAATATGGTATCTCCAGGTGAGAAGTGGCTTTCAGCCCAAACAGTTGACTGCCGGACCTGAAGTGCCTAAAAATAATGACTTACACTTAATACATTATAACAACATAATAATAATACGTAAGACCTAGGCCTGTCCAGGAAATACCATACAACGCCCTCGGCGAATGCCGAGCACAACGCGCACACGCCAGCCGTGTCACTAGACACAAGTCGTGCACACGATGAAAAAGCTAAAATTGTGCCTACCAATTCCGTCAATGAAGAAACGTAGCTCCTTCCACACATGTGCATCGAAGGATCTGACGCCAAACATTGTCAAGAAGTATACTGACGTCAACAGGTATTACCATGACATATCCCACATAAAACATGAATGATCAAAACAATGACTTTTTACATTAGAATTACCAAAAATCTAACTTACACATGTATTAATTCACTTCTTTAAACTAAGCGTATGACCATTTGCCATAGAATATATCCTTTGAATAGCTTAATAAGTGTTTCCAACACATTTGGGGTCATTATGCGTGATCTGACATCATGACGCCAATGCTGTCATACCATATGACGTCATCTAGTGAAGGCAAATCAAACGCATGATGACCAAATGTTACCGTTACAACATAAGGAAACAACCTTAATGCGGTGCATGCTATGACGTCAGTTGACGTCGAGTATGTAAATTAGTTCCATTACAAATCAATCTAATTCTATTGGCCACGTATACATGAAACTAATGTAAAACGTGCTAACGTCGCAATAACATGAATGCAGCTGATGGCACTCGACATCAAATATACGTTCACCAGTGAAACCTCCATCAGTGTTACAAACTATTTCCGTAATTTACAAAACTTCCTAAAATACAGATTCCTTGCGCAGCATGATCATTATCATTATAATCAGTCGATACACTTTAACCATACCATATCAATCAGAGGTCACTTTTTTCGTTCTTAGCCAAACCTATTCTGAACAAATATAATAAAACTTTACCTGTCACATCTGATCAACTGAATCTATGCACTATAATATTCTCCTCATGGAATTTCTAAGCCACTTTTAAAATACTTTGAATTCAACAATTATTAATACTAAATCAATAGTTTGGTCGTCTCACCTTAAAATCATGCTAATCGTTGTTACAGTGAACAAGTCATGTGGGTATAGTAACCGCCTAAAATAGATATACTCGAAAACTGGAAAATACAGTGAATTTAAAATTCTTGAAACCGGTGGAAATTGATAACTTTGTCAAATAATGTCCTACACCCACAAAAATTATATTGGACCGTTTAGGAACAAAAATTGAATCTATATAAATGTTAGAATACGTAAAAAAAAAGACAATTATGACCAGAAATATTTCACCAACAAGTATCAAAAGCGGGAACTCAGCTTATGTGCACACACTGTATTGACAGAAAAAATTCTTCGTTGGAAATACGATTCACCAGGTACTGCTGCGTGACGAATAGCCACAATTTCCGTAAATGTTTGATTACCACAGTTACCTTAAAACTGTAGCCCTACTAATTGAACAGAATTAAAAGGAATTTCGACTTGACACAGTCGATGATCCGATCCATTGCGTAACACCGTGCTAGTTGGACATGTGCAGCAGTTGACCAGAAAAATATTGTTATAGCAAAAGCCTCAAAAAATCCGAAACTCCACTTTTCTTACTCGTACTTTTCTTTTTTCCAAGGGCAAGCTTTTTAGAATTTTATTTGACTTCACAGTGTCCGGTGTTAAGTACCGTGTAGGGGTTTACAAAGTCTTTTCATACTTCATCCTAATGTAGGTTTTTCTCCTTTTGAACCATGCTCGTACTTTTGAAAATGGAGTGAAGCAAGAGCGGCACCAGCATGCGTATGCTGTCTTTCAAATGATACTGTTGTTATACAAAGAGTCTGAATGAAACCGAGACTCCGACTTTTATTCTAGTATCTGTTCTTGGTTTGAAGGGCTACCTTTAGACATATTTATTCTCAAATGGCTACTTTTGTTTCTTTAAGGATGAGTCCTGGCTCACTTTTTGTCCAAAATTGATATTACATATTCAGTTATCCATAAATTTTCTTTTCAAATACAATGTATTAAGTTTTAGTTTTGCTGTGTAAATTGCTGCCATTTTTTCTGTTACCTCATCTAAAATTAATCATCTGATGTGTTCACTTAAAAAGGTGTCTCTTTCAATTTTGCAAGCTTTCAGACTTATCAGTCTATTCCAAAATTATACATTTAGTTTAATATTTGCATATTTGTATTTCAGGGTCCTCAGACCTGCCGGATCCGTCACCTTGTCAGGCAGTAGTGTCTGTGAAATCTGGATGCAGAGATAAAATGCCCTCTGGTGGTGATGCCAGTAAATTCAACTTTGCTTTCTGGTCTTGTGCTACTCCAGTTGTCGACAAAGTCGTTCAACGTAACGGGACATCAAAAACAGTTATCACTATCAGAGGAGACGGATTTTCTTCTACGGACTGGCAGAATGAAATTAATTTCTCTAACAATACGTGCGAAGTAATTTCCTCAAGTGAGATAGCAGTGAACTGCACAATGGACAAGACTTCTAAACCGGAACTTGGTATTTATCATCCCATCTCAATGAGAGTCGAAAATTATGGAAATGCTATAGTAAAAATTATGTCACCCCTGGATCGAAGCTTTGGCCTTTTACCAAATATAGAACATGTTAAACCAACTATAGGCTCGTTGGCAGGTGGGGCAAGCCTCACTATAACAGGTTTCGGTTTGGTAGATTCACTGTCGGTCTTGGTAGGTGGTTACAGCTGTATAATTACCGTGTATTCATATACAGATGTAATATGCGAGACACCTCCATCAGTCTCTTCAGCAGAAGTCAACGTTGAACTCTACGTAATGGTTAATGGTGCGCAGCAAAAGGCTATCTGTGAAACAGGAAACCAGGAATGCAAATACATATATTCATCTTTAATGACTCCGACGATATCGTCTGTTTATCCTTCGAGCATGTCTGGTGCTACAACTTTTACAATCACAGGAACCAACTTTGGAAATGATACGTCTGCATTTGAGGTTAGAATTGAAACTGTGATTGCTGCTATGATCTCATCAAATGACACTCATTTGATGGCTACCGTCCAGAACATACCGGCTGGTTCAAATACGTTGGTTGTCAAACATGCTGAATATGGAAGAGCAAACGGTAGTCTCTCAGTAACGGGAACTCCTATAATATCTAGTGTCATTCCAAATACAGGCAGCATACACGGTGAGACCGAGGTTACTATACTTGGTAATGGATTTGTTGATGGAGACACCTTTGTTACAATAGGCGGCTCTGTCTGTACAATCATTTCTACATCACTATCCCAAGTTATATGCTTTACAACGGCGCATGCAGCTGATTCCGTCAGAGTTGATGTAAATTCTAACTCGAAATCCTACCCGTCAGCGTCATTCACATATGCCGCCAGGTCTACTCCCACAGTGACTTCTATCAGCCCAACCTCGGGTCTTCCCGGAGACACTCTAACCATATCCGGATTGAACTTGGCTGGCAGGAATGTTCTGGTAAAACTAGATAGCGCTCCCTGTAGTATAACCTCTAGTTCCAGATCACTGATACAGTGTGCTGTAGGGGCTCACGCCACAGGCTTAGTACCAGTCTATGTGCATGTGGAAAATCTGGGAGCGTCAAACGTAGATGTAGAGTTTGAGTACCACCTGTGGCTTTCCAGTATTAATCCTAGTTTCGGTATTATTTATATAATATAAAATATTGCTGGCGCAAATTGACCTGTCTCCCCCCCCCCCCCCCCCCCCCCCCCGCTTTATGCATGAATATTGCATGAATATGCAAAACAGCAAAATTCATTGCGAAATAGGAGACAATTTTTTTTAGAAGAACCACTCTTACACGTATTTACGCGATTAAATGACACTATATTCTGAAGCCGGATTTTCGTGAAGCGTATTTTAGGCGGGTTCAGTATCTAATTGTCACGCATTCTCTGGAGTGTATTTACTATTTTCATTTTTCTGCGCATGTTTGTACGTAATGCAAATGCCGAGGAGTTTCGGCGCATAACAAAGCTGTAGGGAAATCGCCTAAATTAATCATTTAATCATTTTTTATGAATGTCAAATTTCAGAGCTTGTTGAATGCATTTTATGAGACAGAGAGACAGAGAGAAAGAGAGCAATCATTCTTTTTCCAGCTTAGTTGAATGGAAACGTTGCAAAAACGAGCATCATGCAGTAAGTGTTCAGACAAGATGCTCTTATTCAGAAGCTGAATAAGTTAAGTAAGCTGCTTATTTTTTCACCAATGGGTTTGTTTACCGTATCACGATTCATGACGACGTTGAAATAGCCTAGCCACTTAGCGAAGAAGTTATATCAGTCAGCCATTTTATTTTCCTAGTTCCCACAGCTAGTCTATCTATACTAATAGCTCGACTTCTTCGATAATGTTTATGTCAGATAAGGAGCAGACATTCATGTTTTATAGACTAGCCAGAGAAAAGAAGCAAAAAATTTAATTCTTTTTCTATAACCGGTAAACCTTTTCACTATCAGACTAGGGCTAGTCTAACCTTGAAACAGTATCCAGATACTCAGAGGAATGTAATAAACTATTCAAGACATGTACCTGTTTATGTATCTTCTGTTACATTGTATTCTCACTTTGGGTGACATGCATGTAAAATGTAACCCCCAAACACACACACACACACACACACACACACACACACACACACACACACACACAACTCCAGGAGCGCCAGTAGCTCAGTAGGTTAAACACTGGTCTGCTGATCTAGCGGTCCCTGGTTCGAGCCGCGCTGGAGACGGGAATCCTTTTGATCTTAAACGGCGTTCCATTACAAACATCCTTTTATTATCACCAACCCATCGTCCTGATATGACTTGAATACCGTTCAAAGGGAAGTACTGCACGTCATCTACCCATCCATTCTCCCTCCCTGCCCACGCTTTGAACTCTCTTTGAGGCGTATGTTTTTTCAGTAGCTTCTGTTTGCGATTAAAACGAATTATGTCTTCTGGAATACATAGCATCATCGACCCCGTTTATTTGTACCCATCACATGCAATTGTGCTTAAAGTGAGCATACAAGACGTCTATAGGTTTATGCAAGTATATCTGGTTAACTATTCACAAATGCATGGAATTTTCATTTAAAGTGGAAATGCTCGCGAATCATGATAGGATTGCAAATGTGTAAAGCCATGATAAAAATTCTGTTCCATCCTATCCAAGATTTTGCCTTTTCTTTCAGAAAGGCTTTTTTGTAGATATATGTTTGTCATATTAATTATCAATTTTAACTTTGGTTACGGGTGCTGAACGGAGTTAAGACTGTCTGTGTAAGATGACAAACAGGGTTGACCCTGACCAGACTGCTCTTAAGGAATACTTTGATTCGGATCTGCACTTTTTGCAAATGCAGTCTAGTCGCAACCAGTACTTTGTTGCAACCGAAAAAAAATTCTTCCAACCTTCCGACCCAGTTAAGTCTGCATTGGAGCACAATAAACGCATTCTTAAAGTATGGCCTTAAGATTGTTTTATAATTCATGCATCCCTATCTGTGAAATCAACTGAACCTACTAATATATACCGAACAAAAACGTTACATCAATATTCAAATCATTTTTTCCAATTACACTTCATTCAAATTTCAAACTTTATCCAAGGCTAAAAACTTAAACAAAGAAGTCACTGTTATGATTGCATTCATTACCAATCCGTACTTTATTCACGCAAGTTCATTTGAAGTTGCAGGGGTAGAAATATCAATGTATGTAACGTTTCTTTTTTGTTCAGTATACTTAAATTAGGGGTCAAAGAGACACGTCAATATGCGCCAGCTATACTTGTTGATATGGGCCGCGACACGACAAAATCAACAAAAGGAACACATGCGCCCAGCAACGACTCAAATCAACCTGGGCATCCATTCAGTCTGATCAAATGGATGCCCAGGCTAATCAGAGTTTTCGATGTCGGCATAGAGCTAGCCTAGAGCCGTTGCTACCCTTTAAGGGCAATAGCAAAGACTTTGTTCAGACTGTGCGGCTGCCCAGGCTGATCTGAGGCTTCGCTGGGTGTACATACCACTTTGTTGGTTTTGTCGTGTCGCGGCTCAATTATGTTGGATATTTCTTTGTACCTGATGGTATGGTGGCTGGTTTGTGCCATTTCGTCTTTTCGCCGCGAAAAGACGCCACGCGAAAAGACGAAAAGGCACACTCCAGCCACCATATGATGGACATGATATGTTATCGCACTGTTTAGTAACGAGTAGAGTTATTTTCCAAGCTCGTGCTTATTTGTTTCCACCATTACGGACCATAATCAGACTACTCCTTATCAGAAAATATGAAAATAGTGTTTGTCGAGGCTTTCAAATATTAATCTAAGTGAAATAGAAGTGTACCATGTACTGGCTCTCATTTTTTTCTAAACACTACATCAACAAGGAACTTCTAGTTGAGTAACATAAAGTAAGAACTAGAATTTATGATCGCATTATGATTGCATGTGTACTCTAACGTTTGGTTGTTGAGGTTGTTGCTACAATCGAGTTTGTGAATTTATTTATGATACAAATAGCTCCGCTACCGAGGCGAACGGAATTCAGTTTTTTTTTGTTTAGGCTTTGCCGTCTTTCCTTATTCATTTTATGTTTCTCTTCTCCAATAACTTGAAACCCGTATATTGCATTTCAATGAAAACTGAGATGAAAATCGTTTTAAGTCGACCTTGACAAACTTGTCATTTCGTTTAACCAGTTAAACTACAATATCTATGCCTTCATAGTGACATTTAAATTGTTTGCAATATGTGTTTAAATGACGTAAATCTATATTCAATCTCAGATTTGTTCCCTTTTGCGTAACAACACTTGTACGTGGCACACATTTAGGTCTATAATTTATTTACGTCTTCAGTAGCGTCCTGGTGCAACAAACCAATTCATTTCAATATCAACGAATATCTTGAATAATTACTTATTCGGAAGAAGTATGGTTCTGGTTCCTGTATAAAAGGGATGTCCACATCAAACTTTATACGATCTTACGCTCTTTCATGTGCTTGAAATGTATTTTCCCACAAAAATGCTTTTGCGGCAATTGTCGGGCTTTAAAAGTTTTGACAAAACATTTGAGGGCATGCATTTAAAACACAAGCTAACTTATGCATTAAAGAGGAAGCAAATGCTTCGCGGTAAGAAAGGCAGACTTACAATGGAAACATTTTTCGCTTTTTTTTTAAGTGACACTAAAGTACTTATAGTCCAGGGGCATATGTAGTAAAATTAGGTCCCGTGAGCATAAATATTATTTTTATCCTTTTAAGATAGTCACTTAGGGCTGTCTTTTAGAAGTCAAAAAATGGTTGTTGCCATTTTTCTTTTCATCATTTTACCCAGAAAATCGTCAAAGTAGTAGGTGGGGTAAACCTGAACCATTACAGCACCCAATTGTAAAAAATGATATGCAGAAAATGGTTCTTGTCATCAATAAGCCTTTTTATGCCCCCGTGACGATAGTCAAGGGGGCATTAAAATTCGCCCCTGTCTGTCAGTCTGTCCGTCCATCAGTCTGTTCGTCACACTTTAGGGTATAGAGTTCGTGTAATCAACTTCTTCCACCGTTCTAAAAGGATCTTTTTTCAATTTTTGCATACTTATTGTTGACATATAGAAGATGTGCATGTGTGTTTTTTATCGGAGCTAGAATAAATTTTGACAGAATTGTGGCCTTTTAGTCATTTTAGGCATTTTTTTTGTGGGGGGGGGGGGGTTGTACGGTATGGAATTTGTGCAATCAACTTCCCCCACTTTACTTAACTTTGCATACGTGTTGTGGATATATTGAAGATATGCATGTGGGGTTTTGATGGGGTTAGAATTAATTTTGACAGAATTACGGTCTTTTGGTCTTAGTCATTTTGGGCAGTTTTCGCATTGAAGGGTATGGAGCTTATGTAATCAACTTCTCCCATAAATTTCAATGAATCATTTTCGAACTTTGCATACAAATTGTGGACATATTGAAAATATGCATGTGGGTTTTGGATAATGCTAGAATTAGTTTGAATGCAATAACAGCCATTTGAACTATTTTAGGCATTTTTTGCATTGTAGAGAATGGACTAGCAGGAAAGTTCTTTGAAATAATATTTGTTGATAATTGACAATTCAACGATGTACACTGCTCTGTGACAGGGCCTGCACGGGGGCATCATTCGTGTCTTACAGACACAATTTTCTAGTTTGTTGTTGTAATGCACAAAACGGAAAATGAAGACTTAAAAATATTGGTCAACTGCCATGATATATTTGTAACGTATATAACTGTTATTAAAATACAAATGAACAATGAGAATAAGACCAAATCGGTGGAATGAAGTTTATACATGTTATTCTTAATGATCATAATATACCACTCGTCCTCAAATCTTTCTCTTCTCATCTTTGACAGAATTTCTAGATATATTTTGAATCAGTTAAAGTTTGCAGTTAGCAATGGCAATATCAGATAAAGACAGAATGTAACTTAAATCTTTAGAATTCTCAAAACTCTTGTTAGAAGAGCTAACAATTATTAGTCTGTATTATGTCTTTGCATGTAAGCACGAAAAGGCCTGTCTTACATTCACCCTACTATTATAACGTTTGTGTCATATCTGAAGGGCACCCAAAAAGTAACATTACGTTACTTGATTGTAATCTTTCAAGGGTATTATGCAATAAAATGAAGCCCTGTATAGAGATGAATGTGAATTTAATGCCTTTATAACATTCATCAAGCGCAAGCTTTTAAAAGCTCAAAAATGTCTGTTGCCAAAGTCTATACCTAGAAACTGGCCAAAGTAGTGGGTAGAAATACATTAGCCTGTAATAGCACCCAATTGTTGCAAATGAAAGCAAAACGAAAGAACACTGAAAATTACAAATAAGATTTGTTGAACTTCTAGATATACTCAGAGGCAACAGAAAGTATACACTTTTTGAATGCCTATATTTCACTTATTTTTCACCGCTCAGGTCTGAAAAACTGCATGATTTTATTTTTTAATCAAGGTGGATCAACGTGGTGTAGTAAAATTTCTGATTGAAACGCTTGACTAGGGTACTGTCGTACATGCCGGTTTTGCACGTTTACCACGTGCAGCAAAATAGACAATATGATTTTGCTGTTAATCTGCATTTGAAATTTCTGGTGTTTTCTAAATAAACAACGACGTTTGCTTTTCATTTGCATGATGAAAAGGCTCCCTGTGACAAGCACGAGTCTTACACGCAGAGGCAAAAGAAAGGATACGTTTCTAAATGCCGGTATTTTTCTTATTATTCACTGCTCATGTCTAAAATTTTACACAATGCATCTTTCCTTATAGTACAAAAATGTGCCATCGTAAGATTACTAAATAAATTGCTTGACTAACGACGCTATACGTACATGTTTGTTTTGCAGCTTTTTCCACGTACACGATATTAAACAATACGATTTTGCTGCAGAGTCAGTATTTGCATTTTCGGTTGTTTTTCTGAACAAACCACAGTGTATGCGTACATTTACATGACGACAATGCTTTTTGCGCAAACTAAAGTCGCAACAGGCTGACCGCTCGTAACAGCCTGACCGCTCAAAGCGGTTCGTGGCTGGCTAAATAAAATACACTAGAGTCACGACTGATTGGCATTGAAGCGTATACTTTCTTTGTGCCTCTGGCTACTTTTTCCTCTGCGTATATGATTTTCGTCTGCCACAGACAGCCTTTTCATCATGTAAATGAAAAGCAAGCGTTGTGGTTTGTTTAGAAAAACAACCCAAATTTCAAATACAGATTTGCAGCAAACTCGTATTGTCCAGTTTGCTGCACGCGGAGAAAGTGCAAGACCGGCATGCGTGTTCAGTGTCATTTATCTATCATTACGATAAGTCATTTCACTATACCACACTGATGTACCTTGAGTTACAATAACTTATGCAAATTTTCAGGTCTGAGCCAAGAGAAATGAGTAAAATATATGCATTCAAAAAGTGTGTACTTTTATTTGCCTCTCAGTATATATTGAAACAAATTTAAACATTCAAATAAGATTAATCATTAGTCACACAAGACCTGTAACGTATACAGCCGTGAGTAAATTACGATTAAACATCCATAATCAGACTGAAATTCTGGACTGAATTTTATATGTGTGGTCCTTAACAAACAATTTTGTCACTTCACTGTAAATCATGCCCATTTTTGAAAGAACTGAGAGAATATTTAGAATTATTTAGGTAGCAGTTAACAGTGGCATTGCCAGTAGACGACAGAATGCAACTCTTTTTCAGGAATTTCCCTGAAATTAGCAAAAATAGCTTATTGTATATGGTCCGTGTTTTTGTGTAATTTTTATGTCTTAAGTTAACAGATGTACATTTGACCATGAAAAGTCACCACTGATATATGTTTATAAACTATGATAGTACAGGGTTGTCCTGTATTTAAAGGATATGTTACAGTAACGTTACCTGTCTGTAATCTATGAGTGCAATGTTTTTAGAGTAAGGTGTTCTAAAAAGCTCAGTTCTAAGAAACAATTTAGCTTGCCACTGGTACTAAGACTGCAACGTTTAACTTTTTTATATACACAAGATCTTAACAAGAAGCTGATAGATATTAACATCTGAAGCTACATTAAATCTGACTTCAGCAACATCATAAAACTCATCATTTAAAATTATATGGTATGAGTAAATTATGTATAAGTTGATATAAGACATAGCTGATTCATGTTAAGGATTAGAATTATCACAGGGGTGATACTTATTTTCTACCTTTGCTGGCGACCGAGCCTGTCAGATAACCTACATGCACACGTGCATATCAGCTAAGGCAGTTTACAGTATTGACTCAACTGTCAGTTATTTTAAAACACCCATAGTGCTTTGCTGTATATAGCATTCTCAAACAACATCCCTTTTCATAGTACCGGCTCATAAGCAAATTTATGAAAACTCATAATTGTGACTTATTTGTGGTTATCCCGTAATTGCAACTCACAGCTGATATGTAATCAACGTTATCAGCTTGTGTTGCTCCCATCAGTTACACTGCAACATATTATTCCTGTGACAATGTAAAGATGGAAAATTATATTCTTAATGAGACAAAGAGCGTCTTACCATCAGTCTGTTCATGACTTGTATCCGCCAGCGTAACACTACCCAGATTTATTTGGTCAGGTAACTCTGTATATCCCCTGTCTGTGTTCTGATACATTCAATGTAAGGGATGAAAAAAATAATTTTGATCTTTCTGCTTTTCATATGTATGTTCCAACAGTGGAGCTGAATTTTCTTACTGTATTTGAAATATATGACATGGCTCATTTCGGTCAAGCGGTAAGCAGTTTCCCCCTGTAATTATTGCTAAGCATAAGTCGAGGAAATCATATGGAATTAGATATTAAGGTTCGCCCTTGACATATACAGCGTGCATAACTTGTATTATTTGCTTCTTTCCTATTCAGAACTGATGTATACTTTTGTACTTGAGCAATTGATGAATTACCCAGTAACTGGTTGCATACGTTACTCGTTTCGTTTTCCTTCTCTTTGTTTTGCTATCATGCTGCAAAATAAAAATAAAAAACGGTTCAATACATTATTTGGAACAACTGGAATTCGCCAGGAAATATCTGAGCAACAATATCCTACATCATATTGTCTGTCTTTTCTTATTTGCCTTTTTACTATGTGGCTTAGAATCCTATTGGATTCTGTCCCTTAAAATATTCGTTATAAGTCCAGATTCCATGCTGAATCGACTTATTTAAGAAATTGTTGCATATAATTAGACTCGAAAGAGAAAGGAAAATTGTATGGTAACAATCTTTAAACAAAGTACATGTGTACATGTATTTCTATATTGCTGCGATAGCCCGTGAACCTACCGTCCTTGTCTCATTTTCTTTTATATTAAATGTTTGGTTATGTACTCTCAAGGTCCCAGCTGTTACCAAACTGTTAGGAACTATATACATTGCCCAAATAAAGCTATGTAGTAAAAGTACTATTCAACATTTTGACCCGGGGCTTTATGTAAAACAAAAACTGAACATTGTTGTTTGGTAACGTAAAACATGTGATAGCCTTTGAAAGTTAACAAATGTTCACGGTAGCTTTATTTGATAACAATGTGGCTTCACTCTAGAAAACTCAAGTAATATCCCAGTTTTGCAGTTTTTCAATTTGTGCGTTCTATGCACCAGATCTTTTAAGTAAAGAAGGCAATATCATGGTTTAAGTTGCTGATTACTGGTAATGTTATAGTGTTATACGTATCAGGACAAACGCCGAACAGGTTTCAACTTTATCAAACCAACTATCTATCACTTTATCACTTTATTCGACGCCTGTATACAAATCAAATGCTGCCTTATAACTGCAGCATGTTTTCTCGTAAGACATATATTTGTTTTGCAGTTTTTGCTTGATATAACAAATATGACGTATGTTACTTTTATAAGAATCGTAAAGATTGAGTAGCTGGGCAAAACCATCAATAATTTTTTTTATTTATCCTATAACGAATAAGCAAAAAGCAAAACCTGGTGTGCGTTTTCAGAAATTGTCAGGTCTCTATTTATTTCAATTTGAAATATTCTGGGTAACATCACGTATAAAACACACCTCATGACGTTTTTAAACCAAGGAGTACTAAAATGATAGCTCCAATTAAACAGTGTATTTAAAAACTGCCAGAATATAATATTTATAATTGTTCTCTGTGAAACAGTGAAGACGTTCCATAAATTGTATTGAAATGGACCTTTTTCTAAGATTACGTTATTTATGTTACCAGTTATTGTAGTTAATTATAAGAAATTAAACCTAGCTGTATTTACTAATACTTTAAGATGATTCTAGTGTGAAACTAAAATGAAAATAAATCAAAATGAGTCTACCTTGCAATTATATGATTTTAAGGAAAATAGGCACAGGTAACGTATATAATCGACTGTTACGGCTGAAGAACCATTAGAAAAAATGGCAACATGTGCTTTTCCATTATGTACCTGCCACTGATGAAGTTTATATATGTTGCCAAAAATTAACATGAATGCTCACGGAAACTACATATGCCCCTGGACTATTACAGCGTTGCTGAGATACACACAATGTTTAATTATCCTGGTAGGAGGCAGGCTCTTGATATCCGCTCGTTACCTTTTTAGTTGTTATTTACAAAAAAAATATGGTGAACAATATATGAAATCAGCTGCTTCTAGATTTTCCATGGAATAACAATTTATAATTGGAAGTGCAAAAATCACTATTTGGGGGTATATTGAAAGCTCTCTTTTACTGTCAAATATATATGGGCCGCGACATGACAAAACCAACAAAGTGGCACGTGCGCTCAATAAAGATGCAGATCAGCCTGGACATCCGTACAGTCTGATCGGAGTCTTTTCTGTCGGCATGGAGCTAGCTTGGACCTTTAGCTACTCTTTAATGGCACAGCTAAGAGTCTGGTCAGTCTTTGCGCACGTCCCACTTTAATGGTTTTGTCATGTCGCGGCTTATATTAAAGCATCTAAAATAGGGATACTATACTGTAACTCATTATGGATTTTTTTGCAATAGCATTTTATGTAGTTCTATAATGCTCACCAGGGGGCACCGCTGGAGGTCAGACAGTGACATTGTCAGGTCATGGTTTCTCAGACGACATGATAGCTACTATTTGTGGAGTTCAGTGTGTGCTACAATCTGCAACCCCTACACACTTTGTGTGTAAAACTGGGGCCCACTCGGGTAAGTTGGCTTTACCTTGCTTTGATCTTCTTGTATGCAGTATTCATATTAATATAACGGATGTTTAGCTATATTCAACGAGAAAATTGAATATATTGGTTGTGTTCCAGTTTATGATCAACGAAATTATTTCTGAAAGCATTACAAGTTCGGTTGAAATGACTGGGTCTTATTTGGGTTCTCAAGGACAAAATAAAACCAGTAAATTCAAACTTGATTCTTAAATGATGCATGACATATACAACATCTTTGAAAACTTATTATGGAGGAAATAAGTACTGTTCATGCTCAAACAGTTTACAAATATGCAGAGTCTGGGTAGGGCATACACAGAAATGTTCGCTTGTGATGTTTTTTGGACTTCTGTGCAACTAACACTTTTTACCCTCCTTAACTATTCGTTTATTGTTGCTGTTCAGAGTTGGATTCGCAAAAAACAAAACCGAACAAAAAACTAAAAGTATGCAATATTCTATTTACAAAATTGCAACAACTTTATATTAAAATTATTGTCATCTTGTTATAGTATCCTATTTATATGTTTGTATCAGTAGAATCAAGAGTTGCTGATGACTGATTCTGGCGTTTAAATGCATCATCTTCTGCTCCGTCTTTATGAATGAGGTGACACTAAAATAAACATATCCATACCAAATTTAGTGCGACAGACGCGCGTTTCTGTATTTAACTGCTTCAGTGTCGCTAAACCCCAAAGTTTGAAAGAAAAGAGATGATGGGCAGGCCTTGGCAGGCAACAAGCATCCTTCTCCGAGCCACACTTATAGTCACATTTCGCGGGAGACTTAGCTGCAGACTTCAGGTGGTATTGACACAGGCATTTAACGTATGTCTTAATAAAATACAGAAAAAATTACGACATATCTCAAATAGATACAGGTAATTTTTGAAGAGTCAGTACTGTGGCGTGATATTTCCATGTCGATCTGCCAATATAGATACTGGCACTAAACACTAGACAAGACTTCAACAAAAAATTCTCTTTATTAGATTTAGTAAACATTAATCAAGAAAGAATGAAATAATACGTTTTATTCTTCACTGATGAAGTAATCCATTTCTTCTTTCCATATGCTTGAAAACTATGAAAACCATTTCTGAATTTTATTTAGAAACAATCTAATTATCAGACACGTAAAACATGAAAAACAGCTTCAATATATAAGCTATTGAGAACTTTTAACTGTAATTTGTTTGTTTTACAGCCCAAACTTGTGATGTCAGTGTCAGTATAAATGGTTTGTTCGCAAGATTGTCAATTGCCTACACGTATGATGCTGTTCTCACCCCCTCTATTACCATGGTAACCCCCAGGCGTGGTGGCACAGGCGGTGGGACAACTGTAAGAGTAACAGGCTCAGGATTTGGGTAAGAAATACTCTGCGGTACAACAGTAGGTATTCTAGCGCTATAATAAGCTTCTAAAATGTTTACAATTTACGAGCAATGGACGAATCTGTAAATTTGAAACTAGCAGACTAAGTTTTATTAGCTCCCCTTTGCGAAGCAATGGAGAGCTTATGCTATACTCCCGGCGTCGTAGTCCGAGTATGCGCCAGAGTTCGCGTTCGCGTCCTGGTCCGCGTTTGCGTTCGTGTCTGTGAGCAGTTTAACCTATGTTAACCATTGGCGTTTAGGTCTTTTTCTCACAAAGTAGAAGGGCTAGAGTAATGAAACTTGGTACACACTTACATCAGCACATGGTCACTTGAATGTATTCACCATGTATGACCTTGACCTACTGGGCATGGTCTACTGACTTGAAAAACAATTAGGTTAATGTTGTTAAACCTATGTTAACCATTTGCGTTTAGGTCTTTTTCTCACAAAGTATAAGGCTAGAGTAATGAAACTTGGTACACACTTACATCAGCACATGATCACCTGAATATATGACCTTGACATACTGGTCATGGTCTACTGACTTTGAAAACATTTAGGTCAATGTGTGTGAAGCATTTGTGTTCAAGTTAGTTTCCAAGTAAGTATAAGGGGTAGAGTCATGATATTTGGTCATTACTTACATCAGGACAAGGGCATGAGAGTGTAACCAACCATGTAGGACAGTGACCTACATTTTTACACTAACTGACTTTATGATATTTCTCAGGACCTATATGAGTTACAGTTATGATACTTTGCACACACTTACACATGGACAAGATCATTTCTGCAGCATCCTCTTTGTATGGGTTTGATGTACATTTTATGCTTCATTGACTTTATGATACGCTTCACTGACTCTGTGATATTTCTCAGTCCCTGCATCGGTTAGGGCCATGATACTTGGCACACACCTAGATATGGAGAGGACCATTTAAACACCATCATCCATGAATGGACTCGACGTATGTTTTTGCTTCACTGACTTTATGATACGCCTCACTGACTTTGTGATATTTCTCAGTCCCTTTATGGGTTAGAACATTTTACTTGGCACACTTAGATATGGACATGAACATTTTAACATGGTCATCCATGTATTGATTGACTTGTATCTTATACTTCACTGACTCAGTCATATTTCTCACCCCCTTTATGGGTGGCAGTCATTAAACCTGACACTCATAAACATTTCGACAAGAGATTTTAAATACCACCATCAGTGTGAGAGTCAAGCGCCTGTAAGGCGTGCTTTGTTGTCTTCTGACAACTCTTGTTTTAATTTCCGGCATACTTTCTAGTTCCGGTTGCTGAAACCTCATCAGCTTTAATATGTAGTAGAACGCTGATTTGGGGCGTGATATTCTTGTCAAAAGCTATATGAAATACCATGTTATGTTGGAAGAAACGAATTTATCTAACCGTTAAAAGTCAGATTCTTTACAGAATATTCGGTAGCTTTACTTGTCTTTGTATAACAATATCTATCATGTACACCAGGTCCTGTCTTCATGTATATTTCCAAAAATGTCAGAAAGACTTGATTAAGACTTTCCCAGTCAATTACCAGAACAAAGTGCGAGGATTGGTCGACCACAAACCGGTTAAAGCCCCCAGTAGTTTCATTACTGGCCGTCCCAAGGTGGCAGTTCTGTTTTGGTTCTTGTTGGTTGTTTTATACGCCATTAGTTGCTATGTCTGTTATTGATATATTGTTTGTGATGTTCAGGCTAGCTCGTTGACCACCGACATAAGAAATTGCTGTTCACATGTAAGCCGATGGTGTTGTCCTTGGTGGTGACTAATTTTATGTTGTCTCTTTCCCATATGTTGTTTTGGGTACGATCTAGAATTCAGTCGTGTCAGTTCCTTTACCAATTTTCCTCCTTACTTTTACAAGCAGCACAAAACTCAGAAAAACAACTTGCAACTTAATTAGATTTGTTTGAGATATTGCTAGCCGGTTTAGATGGACTTCATTTTTTTTATCCTAGATAAACAAAAATAAAAGAAGAATCAATAGTACTGATTATGGCACAAAACAGACCTGTTTTAAATAGTGTCACAAGTACTGATTAAGGAACAGAAAAAGGCTTGAATTTGGATCCAAACCCTAAATATCTATTACTGACCGTTTCAAGTCGGTACTTATGTTGTGGTTCCTAAATGCAACATGTTGTTATGTCAGCCTGCCAATGGGCTCTAGCAATATGGTCACCTGTATAGCTGCCCATTCTGGTTTCTGTTTTGTTTTGTTTAGTAATTCAAAACAGAAATACGTAGAAATAGATATTATTTCTATTTTCAATTAGGGTAGCTGAATTACCACCTCTTTGGGAAAAAGCTGTTCATTCGGTTAAGCGTGCGTGTCTTTCATAAATGTTTGTCAAATTGTGTGTTGTGTTTGTGCTTCTTTCTCTTTTGGTTTGAGGGCGGGACGGAATTTGATTGTATAATTTCCTGAACATTGCCTATCTTTTTACGTTGGCTTGCAGCTTACTTTTTCTTCAGATCGAACATAGTAGACGTCAGTGTAGTGATAGATGGCGTTGTTTGTGAGGTTACCGCAGTGGCACATACCAAGCTAGAGTGTAAGACTAGTCCGCATCATGGGTCAATAAATGCCAAAGTTGAAGTGGAAGTGTCTGGTAATGGTATTGCTGAAGAAGTATGTACATATTCTTATATGCTCATTCTATGTTTTTATATGCTCATTCTATCAATCCGTTAGCGTTATGTATCGACTCCATAATTTTGTGGTTACGGACACGTTTAACTTTTTCAAAGGCAATCAGAAAATGCAGCAAAGGCGCGATCCTGATCAACCACCAAGTTTCGTTTCTTTTCGTTGTACTTATGACTTCCTACATGAATGAAGTCGTACTTGTTTCATGAATAAATTAGTTACTGTTTTAACCGTGTAAGATTTTCACTCTACGTGTCTAGAAATTGATAAAGTTTCGCTTTTTTACTCTTTTTACATAATATTTTCCTTTTGCAACTGATCAGTGTGTACTTTAGCTGGCCTTTAATTTCAACTCAGCCATATAGTCAGGTGGTTTATGAGTGAAATTTTGGATTTGTTGGCGTTTTCGCGGCATGACTGTCAACCTGGTTCATTAAAATCAGTAAACACTCATTTTAATACTTTGCCTGGGGGCCAGCCCAGCAGACATCATTATAAATTCATAATCGGGTCACGGTCATTTAGTCTATTTTCACACCAGTTTGTGAGTTAATTATTAAATCCACGCGCCCGGTAGCTCAGAGGGTTAGGCACTGGCCTACTGATCTAACGGTCTCGAGTTCGATTTCCGGAAGCGGAAATCTTTTCAATTATAAACGGAGTTCATTGCATACAGCCTTTCCTAATTACCTTTCCATTGCCTTGATGTAACAGAAATATGGTTGCAAAGGATGTAAAATTGAAAGTCAATCATCCGTCTATTATTGAAGTCGTATCCACTTTCGCGGACGGTTACCTATGGCAAACAAGGAAAGAAAACATATATTTTTTTTCCATTTTGCCGACGTTATATTTGGGTCAAAGGTCAATCAGTGCACTTTTGTAAAGCGGTTTGATGGACCAGTTTGAAATACCCTTAATTCTGAAAAACAGTCTTTGAGTTACCAATAACCCATAAGCCTGCCCCCACTGATCGAAGGGGAGATTTTCTACACTGTTATTACCCTCCAAAATCATATAAAACATTAAAAAACAACACTTTCTGGTGTCTGACCGTTGGCGCATTGACCTACTATCGCCTGATTAAATACGTTGCCATCAAATTTTGCGGAATTCGTCAGTTTCTATATATCTTAAATTTTCTTGTTGAAAAACAGTGTACTGATATTCTGTTCATTTTAAGAGTTATCTCCTCTAGAGCATGGCTGTTGCTCAGTAGCCACTGGCTAAATCTTAATTAAAACAATACTCTGACGAAGTTAGGGGAAACATATTATTGACCTGCACAAAACCGCTAATCAAAGAGGTTCATATAAAATGAAAATGAGAGTTTTTTATGCCCCCGCCACGAAGTGGGGAGGGGCATAAAGTTTTACCCTTGTCCAAACATCTGTCCGTACGTTCTTCCGTACGTCACACTTTGATGGTGCGTTTGTTCCTCTCACTGTTTGTGTCTTCGCAACTCCTCCTACAGTATTTGATGCAGAGATTGGAAACTTACAGACATGGCTTGAACATGTGCATAAAGGAAACGGAACTTTGAGCTAGGTCATTATTATGTACCCCTCAATTATGTACACTCAGAATTATGTACCCTCAAGGCATATATCATTCGTAGTACTATTCGTGTCTCCGCAACTCCTCCTACAGTATTTAATGCAGATATTTGAACTTCCCAGCACAGTTCAGATATGCATTAACCATGTGCATTAAGGACACGGAACCTTTATTCAAGTCATGATTGCAGAATTATGTCCCCTTAAATGACATACACATTTTGACAATATTTTCTTTGTAGTACTGTTCATGTTCCCACAACTCCTTCTACAGTATTAAATGCAGGGAGCTAAACATTGCAACACAGTTCAGACATGCAGTGAACATCAGCATAAAAGAAACAAAAATTTGATTTAGGAAATGACATACATATTTTGACCATATTTCCGTTCCTTATGTACAAGCTCTCCTTTTGTCATCGTTCTGGCGACCTCATTTATTAACAAATGTTTATATAAAATCACAGATATATTAGGTATCACAATACCTCAGATGAGTTCGCGCTTCAGGATGGTAGATCAAGGTCAAGGTCAGAGTTGCTATTTTAGAAATTCTTTGTCATTGCTGTAGGTTTTTTAATAGACCGATTTTGATATAACTTCATACAAATGTTAAATATGACAATAAAATGGACAAGTTTGCATTTCGGTGCTGTAGGTCCAAGGTCAAGGACACAGTTGCTATTTTTAGAAAAACTTTATCATTGCTCAAGTCCCTTTATTTATAGAGAGATTTTGATAAGAGTTCACCGTTAGTGTGGCAATAATTTGACCAAATTTGTTATCAAGAATTTAAGGGTCAAGGCAAAGGTCACAGTTGCTATTTTTAGAAAATACTTTGTCATCCTTCTTGCACTGTTTTGTATGGACCGATATTGATATAGCTTCCCACAAATATTAATAATGACAATATCAGGGACAAACTTCTGTTTCAGCATTGTAGATCCAAGGTTAAGGTCACAGATGCTATTTTAAGAAAAACTTTCTCACGGTTCTAGGAGCTTTATATTTTAACTGATTTTGATATAATTTCACAGGACAAGATGTAGCATTTCAGCTATTTAGATCCAAGGTCAAGGTCACAGTTTCTGTTTTTAGAAAATAATGTTTGTCATTCCTCTAGCACCTATATTTATTGACATATATTGATTTTAACTTCACACAAGTCTTTAGTGTGGCAATATCGTCGACAAATTCACGACCCAGTATGTAAGAGGCATGATCAAGTTCATAGTTGCTATTTTTAGAAAAAAAACTATATTATCTCTCTAGCACCTTTATTTACGGACGATTCTGATACAACTTCACGCAAATATCTCTAAACACAGTACTCATCCAGTAAGGCATATGACGGGGGCATTCATCACATTTAGTGATTGTCTAGGTTTTTTTTTTTTTTTTTTTTTTTTTTTGCTTTTTTTGTTCTGTTTTTTGCGTTAACAATTCTTGGATTTTTTTTGTCTCGTTTATCCTCATGAAAATCATATGGTGTTGAGTTCCATTAAAAAGTTCTTGGATAGGCGATTCCAACGAGGACCAACATCATATCATATGGGCCATAGCAGTATTTGATTCGAATTATTACATATGCTTCCCATAGAATCAAGTGGTGCATTCGAGAAACGTTCTCTAGAAAATGAGTCTGTGGGCACTTTCATGGCATGATGGGCAACCATGCTAAAATACTTACCGATATGTCCTCGTGTTTTAGCCGTTGCAAAGCCTGACTGTCAATTGTGTACCGAATAAACGAGATTAAAGGACATTCAGTGCAAAATCATGTTAAAATGCTTAGAAAATGATTATTGTACATTTGAAGTATAAATATCACTGCAGTTAAATGCTGTACATAATGAAAAGCTCATGTGGAAATAGAAAATCATAATTGAACAATATCTGTTCAATAAAACTGTGTATGTGTCCGTCCGTACTCCTATTTCTCTGAAGGTACATGCATTCGTAGAGCTAACTTTATTATGATATAAACAAAGGACTGGACTGCATAATATATGAACAGCTTGTTTTAATTTAGTAAATTTCATCTTTTTAAGGATGCTATCAAATATTTCTATCTCAACGTTAATTAAATAAACAGTTGGCTTCATTAGCATGTGCTGTTTACGATACCTAAATTGTTTACAGTTCTAGTCTGAAATCAAATGCACATAACACATTAACACATAAAGATGCAAGAATTTTAAAAGTGTGGGCTGTGAAGAATATAAAATTAAATGCATATAAATTAGTTTTATGTATTCTACGTTACCGAATTGGTAAATTAGTCATTTAAATTATTATTAAGCGATTTAGTTAAATAAAACGGTATATTGTGTCATGCACGTTTTGTGTTTATAGATGTTTCCTGTTTAAAAATAAGTAGTTAGATAAGAAACTGCTCTGTGAAACTACACTTTTGAAAATAGATAAAAAGGTAATGATCGTGAACCGAAACAATCGTTCAGCACATCCTGCCCTTGACACAGAATAGGAAAGGAAAACCTAAAATGTAAAGAAAGCATACAAAGCAAAACATGACACATAAAAAGCCAAGGGGTTAGCTCTTTAGCCTCTTTCCCGGAAGATGGGCAAGAGGCTATTGAAAATAATATACAAAAAGTCAAAGACTAATATAAACCTGACAAACAATGACAAGACTAGGTATAAACCATACCAGAAGCACCGTCTCGGAACGGTCAGTAAAAAATTACTCGTGGGCGGTTAAAGCGATTTTACATGGTCATAACTCACGTCCTGGGATCTGTTGTGGGCCATGAACACACGTTATTCGTTCCGCGCATAAGACTTCACAAAATCATCAAATTATCACAATGACATAGATAAGCTTGTTCAAATTCAAAGATGAAATGTGGAAGAGTATGTTGCAGATATGACTGATACAACCAAATATTTAAGGTCAATGTGCGAAATTAAATTTTAGAGTTTTCCTGGAGCTTGTGATTTCTTCTACATTGACGTATGGTCCTCAAACTACACCTGGGGCGGCACGTCCCCGCCCGCAGCAGGAGATTTTGTGGTGGTCCCTGCCGGTCAGACCTTACTACTGGACACTGATACTCCAATCCTGAGATTTCTGCTTATACAAGGTGGTCAGTTGATCTTTGACGAGCAGGACATTGAACTTCAGGCTAATATCATCATGATAACTGATGGTGGACTTCTCCAGGTATGTTAATAGAGGCATGATGGGGGAGAGGTGGGGGAGAGTAGTTGGATATATATTGAAGCCAATATAATTATGAAAATGGATGGTGGATTCCTCCAGGTATGTTACTGTAAGCAGGGTGGGGGAGGGGTGGGGGGCAGAGTAAGTTGATCTTTGATGAACAGGATATTGAACTAAAGGCTTATATCATCATGATAACTGAATTGGACTTCCCAAGGTATGTTACCACAGGCTGGGTGTGGGAGGTATCAGGGAGGGTCATTTGATCTTTGATGAACGGGATATTGAACTACAGGCCAAAAATCATCATGATAACTGATGGTGGACTTCTACAGGTATGTTACTGCAGGCTGGGCTGGGGAGGAGTTTGGTCAGGGTCAGTTGACCTTTCACGAGCAGGATATTGAACTTGAGGGTAATATCATCATGCCTCAATCCTAAATCCACGGCCTCTTCGGCTCTAATGATCACGTAGGTACCGCTGATCTCACTGGTATGGCTAAACTCGACAGTAACTATTCTCTGATGTACTTTTAAAAACAAGATGTGAATTGGAGATCAAGGTGAGGACAGAGGTCAGGACGAGACCTTCTATGCGAATTGACCAATTGCGTGTATGTAGTTGGCTAGCTCCTGTCTAATTATGTCCCCCAACCAAAGGTGAGGGGGGCATATTGTTTTCAGTGCGGATCCCGAGCGTCGGCGTCCCTGTGACAGATTTCTGGTATCTGCGATATCTCTTGAACCAATAGATGGAATTTCACCAAACTTGCATGAATACATTATTGGGAGAAGTTTAATAGCTGATTAGATTTTGGTGACCTTGACCTCATTTTCAAGGTCACTGGAGGACATAGATGACAATTTATTGTACCCATTATATCTCCTGAACTAATGCATGGAATTTCACCAAACTGGAATGGATACATCATCGGGACAAGTTTAAGAGGTGTTAAGGTTTGGTGACCTTGACCTCATTTTCAAGGTCACTGGAGGACTTAGATGACAATTTCTTGTATCCACTATATCTCCTGAACCAATAGATGCAATTTCACCAAACTTGCATGGATACATCATTGGGACAAATTTAAGAGCTGATTAGATTTTGGTGACCTTCATCTCATATTCAAGGTCACTGGATGACTTACATGACATTTTCTTGTACCCACTATATCTCCTGAACCAATGGATGGAATTTCACCAAACTTGCATGGATACATCATTTGGACAAGTTTAAGAGGTGCTTTGATTTGGTGACCTTGACCTCATTTTCAAGGTCATAGTCATCTATGTAGGATATCTTAAGAACCCGTGAATGGATTTTCTCCAAACCTGCCCTGATATTTTACTTGTCCAGGCTTTTTATTCTTTAGAGAGGATGAGACATGGGCTTGTGGGGGTACATCAGTTTTTCTCTGAAAAACATTTCTTGTTATCTCTTTCCACTAGAGATTTCATCTAGTAGGGTTTGTATGTTCGGGTTATGAAGGCCTATCTATAAAGCCCTTGCCACATAGCTTCCCTCTGTTGTTGGTATAGGTGACAGTGGCTAAGGAAGTGGTCTAGTTTTTCGATGTCACCACAAACACACTTATTGTCTTCACATTGGCCTTATTTGAATCTGTAGTCTTTAAGTCTGGAATATCCTGTCTGTAATTGTACAATAGAGCAATAGCCGTTTCTGTTGGGGGCATACAGGTACATTTTAATAGAGATTTTTGGCGCTACAGAGTGATATGTTCTGCCATAGTGGGAGTTCGTCCATCTGGTCTGCCATTTCACGAGATGAACATTCTTACTGCCCTCTTTAACCTCTTGTACCGTGAACATGCGCTTATCTTCTGGTTGAAGGGCGGCTTCAGTAGCAGCTTCTTTTGCTAGATTATCAGCGATTTCATTCCCAGCGATGCTTGCATGTCCAGGCGCCCAGCTGATCTCAACAACTGCTCCTTGCTCTTATAATGCTGTGAGTATCCCCCTGATGTCCTTGATTACGCCTCTGTAACCGGTATCTTTCCAGTTCAGGGTTGGGATTCCCACAGCGGACTGGCAGTCACTGAAGATCTTTAGAAAACTGCTGGTCGATTTGTCTACTTCCTGTATGAAATACTCAACAGCTATCAGAATGGCTAGCAGTTCTCCTAACAGAATGGGACCCCTTCTACTGACTGGCTCTCTCAGAAAAAATTGGGTCAACATGAGGTGGGTAGATCACAGCTCCTGCTCCACATGGCCCAGAATTACCTAGTCGGTGAAGGCAAAAGTTGTGTCTTCCGGAGATTCCATCATGAAATCTTGAATTACCTCTTTTCCTAGTTCGGTCTGTTCCTGTGTATCCTGTGATCATGATATCCGCATACCTTGTGGGCTGCTCAAGGTATGCTACTACAAAAATGTTGGGGAGGGGTAGGGCAGATCAGTTTATCTTAGGTGAAGAGAATATTGAACTGGAGGGTAATACCATCATGGTAACTGATGGGGGACTTTCCCAGGTATGTTACTGAAGGCTGGGAGGGGGAGGGGTGGGAGAATGTCAGCTGATTTTTTATGAACAGAATCTTGTACTACAGGTTAATATCAAGTGATTACTGATGATGGCCTTCTCCAGGTATGTTCGTTCAGGAACCGGCATGGGTACATTAATTATTTTATAAGCGTTACCTTTTAAACAGGTACAAAGTTTAGTATTATAACTTTATCGTTCTGAATGACCTCGACAAACATGCAACGCAATTGCAATCATTCTGTTCCAATGTAAACAAAAACTCTGTTTGTTTCAAGACGCACAAAGAGCTACCATATATGGTCAAAACCATGCCCATATAAGTTCAAAACCCTTTAAAAATCTTCTTCTCGGGAACCGAAAGTCCAATGATCTTGAAACTTTGTATTTGGCATTGGGGACTCGGGCCCTAATAAATTTGTTCAAATGATGAACTGCGTTGACCTTGACCTAATTTATGGCAAGGTCAATTTTGCTACCTTATGCATTTATATACGAAAATGCTTAATCAGTGGATTTCTCAGAAACTATATAAGCAAAGGTATAATATTTGGTATATATGGTTGACTAAAAAGCAAATATAGACATTATGTTGCTAATGATCAAGGGCATTCACTGACCTTTGTTCAAGGTTAATGAGATTCTGTCGTCATCACCGTTTTCAAACATCTCCTCAGAAGCCACTAGGCTGATTGAAGTCTTATTTCATGTGGAGCCTCCTGTGGTCAGGAGAACTTAGGTTTGTTGAAATGATCACGGTCACATCACCATGCACCATATATGGTAAACACCCTTTAAAAATCTTCTTTTTCAGAACGGAAGGGCCGATAATCTTGATACCTTGTATGTTATATTGGGGATGCGGGCCCTACAAAGTTTATGCAAATAGTGACCCTGTGTTGACCTGGACCTTATTATGGCAAAGTCAGCTTTGGTACCTTACGCTTTTATATGGCAAAATGCTTAAACAGTGGATTTCTCAGAAACTAACCTAAAGTATAATATTTGGTACATAGGGTCAAGTAAATGAGCAAGTAAAGACAATATTATGATAAAGGTGAAGGTCATTCTTCGTTCAAAGTGACTGACATTCTGTCGCTCATGAACATTTTCGAACATGTTTTCCCTGAAGCCACAAAGTTGATTGAAGCCATATTGTATATAGAGCCTCCCTGGATCAGGAGAACGAAAGTTTGTACAGGTGGTCTTGGTCACATATCCAAGCGGGACTACATGCCCATATATGGTAAAAACCCTTTTAAATCTTCTTCTCCAGAACATTATGGCTAATGACCTTGACACTTTATATGTAGCATTGAGGGCTCAGGCCCTACAAAATTTGTTGAAATAATGACCCTGCATTGATCTTAACCAAATTTATGAAAAGGTCGTCTTTGGTGCCTTATGCTTTTGTTCAGAAAATGCTTAAACAGTGGATTTCTCAGAAACTATCTAAGTCTAAAGGATAATATTTGAACTTTATGGTTAACTAAATGAGCAAATGAAAACGTTATGTTGCTTACGATCAAGAGCACTCTTTGACCGTTCAAGTTCACTAAGACGCTGTCACCGTAAACATTTGCAACTAAAAGAGCAAAATTAATGAAGATAATGTTGCTAAAAGTTATTATCAGACAGACAGACAGTAACTTTATTCACTCAAAGTACATGTAAACTGGACATAATGAGGAACCTCTCTAACACTAATCAACATGGCAAACGGACGGTGGATCATGTACTAATACTAGCAATGATAACAGTAAATGATTTGAAAATCCTTTAAATGCAAGGGGAGGAAAACATAGAGCATTAAGCGAGACACTGAAAGAAAGTAAGAAAACAAAGTATTACACTATATTTCACTAAACGGCTCGCCACATACTTCCTCCTGTCTAAAATAAGGACAAGGCATCCTAAGTTAGCAAATTTTCAGAACAGTTAAATCTCCAATATTATGATAATAGTAGCCATAAAATTAGTATTTACAGTAAAGGACAAGAACAGAACGCATATGACTAGCCGTTACAGCCAGCTATAAAGTACAGACCTTCTCAAAACCAAAGCATCTTACAAGGAATTTCGTGAGAGAGAGAGAGAGAGAGAGAGAGAGAGAGAGAGAGAGAGAAAACACGCAGGTACAGTGACCGCGGGACGACATCATACCGACGTCAATGCGACATGTCATCATGATATCGCTTCGACTTCGGCGTGACGCCGCCCGGATGCCGCGTGGTGAAAAGAGAGAGATATAGAATGAGTGAGAAAAGAAACATCGTAGTCTTTTTAAAAACATTATTTTTCTGAATAGCAGCAATGTAAATATTCGATTGGTGCTTAGACAATCAGATGGGTTAACAGCAAATGTGACTTAACGAACTCAATTTTACTGGTACCTGTCCCTGCCTGCGATCCTTACCGAAACGAAATGCAAGGGCGACAAGCAGAGATTAGGGATAGCATATCCTTCCTGTTTTGCCAACTTTGCCGGGGAAGCAGGCAAACGTGGCACAGCAAGACGGAAGAGAAAAATAAGATAAACTGCTCTCATGTGTCATGTACACTCCTACATGTAAAATTTGTATATATGTAGAAATAATAATAATAATAATAATAATAATACTAGTACTAGTAGATACATTAGTATGTAAACGCGTTAAATGATTCATCCAGTATAATTTTTTGGGAGTTTACTGTAGAGCAATATCAGCTGCGAGCGGATTAGACTTCTCCATTGAAAATAGGTAAACCAGCTTGCAGTTATAATAAATGGCGGTTAACGGCGTCCAATGGGTCCGTCCAAGCCGATGCATTAAAAAATCGTGCAATTAATAATAGGCTTCATTCATACTTGTGAAACGGATAACACAAAACTCACTAAGCTCCAAAAAAGGAAAACAATCAGAAAAATAAACAGGTATTCTTAAGCTACTAGTACAATGCCGCAGACAAGACAGGACTCTGGGTATGAAGAACAGGACCCTTCTGTCTCCACACCCGGAGGATAACGCGACTAAGTTTTTCAGATTCGAAAAACCATATTTCAAAAGGAAGGAGATAATAAGTGCATAAATAAGTAAATAAATCAGATGACTAGAAATAAAGATTGAAAAATAAAGTTCCACCTCAGAGTCCTGGCTTGTCCTGGCATTTGAGAACGTAAATATACCAATAAGTGTTTTGAGTGATAAAACCGAATCTAGAGACTACGTGTCTTCATGCACTAGCATCAGCAGGTTCCAAAATCTATTGCCCACTAGACTCACAACGCTGAATCAACGCTGAATCAACGTCGATTCAAATCAACGTCGGCTAAACGTCGAGTCAACATCGCGCGCCTGCTGGGTGCAAACCATAATCCTAAACACCCAAGGGGCATAGCAAAAGTGACTGCCCCCATCAGGGATACTGCAAATGCACCAGGTGTTCGTATAGCCTTGTGCACAGTCCCATCGGAACTGGCAAACCTTACCACGACTTTAAGAGCAAAGTGACTATTCAATATTCAAAAGCAACAATGTCTATGATAATTACAAAAGCAAGTTGAGATGTTTAAAAGTAAGCTGTACACCAATAATCTTAACTATACATTATCGCTATTCTAATATTTAGGTATCCTGTAAATTAACGTATTGCTTGATAGCGATCCGGCAAAATCAGTTCTAACCTCTCAGCGAGCCCAATTTACTGCAGCAACGTCGTATCAACGTCGATGATATCGCAACGACCGCAATACAAAGTCGCTCAGCGTCGTGCGAATACTTAGCTTAGCTGTTTGCCAAGGTGGTTTTAAAAACAGGAAATTGTGGCATGGATCATTATTAAACATTTGTTCAAGGTCATTGAGATTCTGCTGCCCATGAACATTTTCAAAATCTTTTTCTCTAAAACCACAGCGTAGATCGAAGCCATATTTCTTGTGTCCCCCCCCCTCCCCCCACCCCGGGCAGGCGAAAGAAAATTTGTTCAGGTGGTTTGGGTTACATGACCAAAATGTCCACTATGTCTATATTTGGTACAAACCCTTTTAAATTTTCCCCAGAACTGAAAGGCCAACGATCTTGTTACTTTATGTAGCGCCAGAGACATAAGCCCTTCAAAGTTTGTAGAAATGATGATCCTGCATTAACCCTGACCTTATTTATGGCAAGGTCAACTTTGGTTCCTTATGCTTTTATATGGGAAAGTGCTTAAACTGTGGAATTCACAGAAACATTTTAAGCTAGGTATGAAAATTAAGGAAAATGGTTAACTAAATGAATACATGGTTGAAGAAAAGGTCTTCAAAGGTAAAGGTCATTATTTGGCCCAAACTTGAGGTTTTACATACCCAAAACCATTATTCGCAGCTAAAAACTTACTCTCAGCATATTGCATCACATCTTTTGTTTATTAATATCATTTTTTGTTTGGAGTGGGGTTTCCAGTGGTAAAAATATTCCTTCTGGGTTCCAGCCGGGAACCATCTATTATGACATTAGAAATGAAATAATGTCATCACTAATCACATGATCTTTTTTTTGGAATATGATCATTTCAGCAAAGGATTGATTGCAGTGTCAAATACACTTAAACAACTTTCAGTTTTCCCACAAGGCATTTTTCTTTGAAAATAATTGCTATAAAATATGAAAGTAAATTCTTCTTAACTGTTTTCATTTTAATCTTATATTAACTGACAGTTTTCTAGAATGGACTTGAAACTTGCCACCCCAACAGCCATGTTGTTGTTGGTCTGGTCTGTTCTGTGTGCATCTTGAGGCGGCCATTTTGAAGCTGAAACAATACACTAAAATGATCACTTTCTAAGGTTGAGAGCAAGCTAGTGAATTTTAAAAAATCTAGTTGACAAATCTGATTACGATAAATGGTAGTTAATTGAACCAGGTAAGTTAAAGTGGTAGCATTTAGATGCTTTAAGCATTACCTTTGAAAAACCACTTGCTTAAGTGGGTCAACAAGAGAGTAACTCTTTTCTACTATGGATCTTGAGGCTGTCCTTAATAATTCACAAAATGTCAGAGCTTAAAACAATGAAAATAAAAGTAAACCAAATTTTTTATTTCCCTGTCCCACTTTATTCAGTTAAAACGGTTTGCGGAAACTGGTACTGATATAACTTATGAAGTTTGAAATAAAACACCTAATTTGCCTTTGAGAAATGCCATATATACAAGGGTTGATCCAGAAGTAATGTCACTGTGTCCACTGCGCGCTTATTCATCGTAGCATTATTATAAAAATCATATCAAGCTGCACTGTAATTCAGTTCTGATTTACAGAATAAATATATAATTGGAATCTTGTTTCTTTCCAATTATATAGACGTTCAAAGTATGCCACCGACGCCATCGCGCCGCACGTCAGAATAACGTTAATTACATGATCATAATTTTCAAAGGCAATCACATATCAAAATCAAACTAACGCGCTAAATCAGATGAAACTTTGATACGATGATGAAATATATTTCTGTCACCCAGTGTTAAAATTTTAATATCGTCACTGCAGTTTGACGTTTGCTAGCTAGCGCTAATGCTTGTTACTGCCGAGAGTAAAAATGCTGATTTCTGACAAAAACGCGTCAGCTGATATGTGCGGTTTTGCCTCGAATTTTGAATATCACCATTGAGACTCTTGGACTGTTTAGTTAGACATGTGGTGAAATAGCAGTTATTATGAGGCTTGTTTAAAGCTGCAATCAGCGCGATACGCGTGCAGATGAGTCGCTTGAAGATAGTCTGAAAACGGGAAGACCTTTATGTACAATGTCAGACAAAAACGTCACTCTTGTTTGGACCCCATATATGAAGATCAATGCTCTGAAATACGAATATTGTGTAAAATTCTTAAAATTGAGTTGCGGGGACCTTCAAGTAATATTAAAGATGAGATAAACATGGGTGAAGAGACATTAGTACTATGCTGGAACAGCGAATATGCTACTTTGGACATGACACAATATCGAAATTTCGTCTGGTGCGTCAACAACGTCATTAACGTGCGGCGCGTTTCGTTACCATGCCTTCTGTCTATCTCGATATCTCAGTTACTGTGCACTGTATTTCTATGACATTTTCAGCCCATAATGCAAATAGATTAAGGTACCTAGATACGAAATTTTATTGGTCTCCCTTTATTCTACATGATTTTATAGCTGCAATGACATTACTTCTGGATCAACCCTCGTACAATGTTTCCAAGGCAAAACCTTCCAATTTCATTTTACGGTTTTATATATTTGAGACCTACACATTTATATTTAATTGCGCCCTGTATTTATTGCAAAAGAAACAATGTACATAGTTTAGCAGTACATTTTGGCGATTATAGCCATGCAAACATTCTGACTACTGAGCCCTTGCAATAATGCCACATCTTAGAACTTTTCAGGTTGGCACTGAAGTGGAACCATTCAAGCACAAAGCTATCATTACACTGCATGGCCACCACAGAAGTAGAGAGTTGCCTATATATGGTACTAAAGTACTGGCTGTTTTAAATGGAAGTCTGGAACTTCACGGTACGTGTCATATTCTTACACTACAGCTTGTTAAAAAAACTAAGACTCGGATCAGCATGTCCTTTTTTTGGTCGCAAGCAATTTAACCTACTGTATTTGTTACATGTATACGAATATAGAGGATTTTAAGATTACCGCAAAGATGCAAAGCCGTATTTTTTTTTTGCCACGGAACGTATTTTGTACCTCGACATTAACTCTTGTGAGACTGATTTTCTTTTTATAATTATAGCAGTTTACTGGATTATTACATAAATGGATTACTATGACAGCCAATAAATATGCATATTAATTGTTAAAAGCTATTTATATTTTACTTCTTAGTTAATTATGAATATTGTGAACATTTGTATAACAACGGGGATAAAAGGATGAAGTAACATAATGCTCGTGTACCATTTACGGATAAAGAACAAGTATTAGGTTAACCACACGAGTTCTCTAAAAGTTATGATCTACCCCTTTCCTCCTCCACCCCCCCCCCCCCCCCCTCACACACACACCCATACCTGCCGCCACCCAACCCCACGCGAAAACGTGGAAAAAACTTAGTGTTCTTGATCCCAAGTACAAAGGCAAAGGACTAAAACTATTAAAATTTGCTTAAAAGAACTATGTCTGTGCCCTAGCTATATAATCTTTTGACAGATTTCAACCGCTCTTGATACATTACATAATTAGGAACGTTTAATAATTCCATTTGACTCGAGTCTGGTAACTTCGGACAGCGGGTAAATTCGGACATACCATTGCAACCAGTGAAAATCGAGATGAGACGGATCATCATGAGCCGTCGCATCAGGATGTTTTCTGTTTGCCCTGTTAATTTTGTTTAAATTCCAAACAACTAACATATAAAAGAAACAATGTTACTGTCTGAATTTACCTGCTGTTCGAATTTACCTGACTTGACCCTAGATGGTGTGACATTGACATTAGTTTTAAGGTTAACACGCCATCACAGCAAAATCTTTGAAATATGGCACATAAAGTATTCGTTTGTGGAGGAGCATCGGATTTCCTGGGAAAAGATTGCATTTATGCTATTTTGATTATTCCCAATGGTATCTGTCCTATAAATTATATGTGAGGAACAACTGTAAGCTGTAGTTTAAGGTAACTATATAATAAATTATTTCTGAAGAAAGATTCTCTTGAAGCAAGCAGCACATTCTAGTCCATGCTTAAATTACATCGAGAATCTTACATGTGTGCACATGCATAACTGAATCCATTAAACGAGTAGGGGAAAATGATAAGATGCGAGGCTATGCCGAGCATATTGTATTTCTCCAACGAGTTTAAAATATTCAGTAAAACAGGAGCACGAATGTAAGATTCTATTTATCATAAGATACTAAAATCGCATTTATTAGCAAATTTGGCACTAAACTGTCAAGCTTTCGCCCTTAGAAAACGCACCGTTTTTATGGACGTCAACGCATAACGTTACGGCGTAATTTCATATTTAATCCACTAGTTGATAATCGTTTTTAATGCATGACATTATTGCATTCTCAGATGCGACGTCAGGTGATAAAATTTTGTTTGCACCAATATACTATTATTATAGCAGTTTCGAAGTACGTTTAACAAGTACAGGTTAATTCTATTTTTACAGTCACTAGTGTATTTACCTCTATACAGATTTGTTGTAGAATCGTAACAAATGCTATTATAATTTAGCTTTTCCATTATCATCAGGGCAAGAAGTGCCTCTGACATGGACAAGATTATCAGCAACAGCAGTGGCAGGTGAAACTACTATCCACCTCGTTGACCCCGTCCATTGGAAAGTCGGTGACGAAATAGTAATCGCTACCACTGGACATCGTCATACACAAAGTGAAAGTGAGAAGAGGATTATCACTGCCTCATCAGAGAACAGCATGACTTTAACCTTAGATTCTGCCCTTGATGCCGAGCATCTTGGAGTACAGGAGAATTTTGGGGGAAAATTGGTCGAATTCCGGGCAGAAGTTGGCCTCTTGACACACAATGTGGTTGTCAGGGGTAAAAGAGACTCACAGTGGACAGAACATATTGAAGCATGTCCTGATGGATTTGATACAGGTGGGCTTACTAATGCTGTTTTTGTTTAGGGTAGCTGAATGACCACTTGTTTGAGAAAAAGCTGCTCATTCGGTTTACCGTGCGTGTCTTTCGTGTACCTGTGTGACTTTTTCCGTGTGTGTGTGTGTGCTTCTTTCCCTATTGGTTTTGACACCGGGATGTGGAATTTGATTGTATTATTTCCTGATCATTGCCTTTTTTCTTATTTTACTAAGTATTCTTACTTATAATTTTCTGTCTATAATAACTGTACGGTCTGTTATGGTACTGCAGTGACAAGTCCAGCAACGAAAATGTCGATCCAATCCTGGTCCTCTTTTATTAAAACTTACACCGATGCGTCTTATTGGTTACTTGAGCATTGTCCTCACGGTATCGTTCTACGAACTTTGCTCTTAATTCTTTAAACCAGGATTAATAAAATTCAAAAGTAAAAATCTTTATGTAGTTAGTGGCTGAAGTGTATGCCATGAAAATCATTGTTTATTACATCACTGTGATTTTATTTGCTTCAAGGTGAGGTGGGAGTATTTGACAAAACATATGATTTTTTCTATACCTCCCTACATTGTACATTTTCAGTCCCTTTTTCGGGAAATGTAATAAAAAGGGCCCTTACTTATGTCGCTTTCAAAATATCTTATCTCGAAAACGCCGTTTTTGCCTCATTTCGCTCCCGACGTTGTAATGGCGTTCTGTGGAAAGAACACCTTTATTTTGCACGCCTCTCCTCGATTAGAACCTTCACTCTGGGAAAATGAACATACTCATTTCTTCAAAACTTAGGCTCGATGATAGAAGTTTCATCAAAGGCGAATATTAGTAGGTCGCCAACATAACTTTCATACCATAGCTCACAAAACGATGATGGCAGTCCAAAAGTGGGCAAGAAATGCTAAACGTCGCTAATGACGACGTTACTGTTTTGCGTGCCATGAATTAGTTATGGCTTTGTATGCACTACCTTACTTTAATTTGAGGGGTTACGTTAAAGGTTTCCCTCTTACAACAAGAACTGAAGGACTGACAAGCCTTCTTTTTAAGCTCATTCTGAATATCTATATTAATTCCTGGGCTTTATCAAAAACAGTTGAAATATCACGTCTTTTACATTGGTTGGTTGGTTGTTTTGGGTTTAATGGCCCTTTGAGACAGCATTTCAGTTTATACCGGGCCGTCTTCGAAAGAGAGGGAGAAAGAAGAGAGAAGTGATAGACGAGAGAGAAAAAAATACCAACATCCCCACCCGCACCTACCCGCACCTACTGCAAGCACAGTAGGCCCTTGTCCTAGGTGCGGGTGGGGGTTGTTTGGACATTTTTTCTTTAACATTGGTCTTATAAAATCCATTGTCTGTGGTCATGCGCAGAGCCTGATTATGTCGGACAGATACGAATATTAATTCACTCCGGCCTCCGACCGTCGTCAATTAATATTTCCTGATCTGCCCTCCAAACTCATGTGTTAATCAGCGATAATTCACGGGTAAGGAACAATCATTTCTTAATTGAACCATGCATGTATGCAGGCTCGTGGATGATCCGTGCCGACATTGAGCCTTTAGGATAGGCTTACTTAGTCACATTGAGCGGAAACACCGACCCTAGTCCTTATCGTATGTTAGGTTAAATGAAATATTAGGCCTATGAAAGAAATGTTTTGCGCTACTGACAGGTACATTTTCACTAGTCATCTTTGCCTATCCCTTTTTTCATGGGCTTTTTAGCTCAACTGAGCCAGCGGCTCCGGGGGAGCTTATAGGATGGTAAGGCTCCGTCGTCCGTCCGTCAACATTTTCAAACGACTTCTCCTCTGAAACCGCTGGGCCAATAGTAACCAAATTTCATACAGAGCCTCTTGGAAGCGGGGGAACGAAAAGTTGTTCAAACGGTCCTGATCACATGACCAACAAGGCCGCCAAGCCCATATATGGTAAAAACCTTTAAAAAATCTTCTTCTCCAGAACCAATAGGCCGATGGCCCTGAAATCTTGAAGTATCAAGCATCGGGCACGCAAGTTCTACAACGATTGTTCAAATTATGACCCTGGTGAGATCTGGTCCTTATTTACGGCAAGGTCAAATTTGCTTTCTGTAGCTTTTATATGGGAAAATGCTAATACATAAGATTTCTTGGAAAATGTTGAAGATATTGACTTGAAAATTAGTATATACAGTCATCTTAATGAGTATATGACAATTTATGCGTACAAGAGGTCAGTTTCATTCTTTGACCTTTGACCCTGGTCTCTTATATATTTTTAACAATATCACATATTTCCCCCAAAAGCTTCTGGTCCAATTGTAATAAAATTTCATGTAGAGCCTCTAGGGGGCGTGGGAGCCGGGCCGGGTAGCGCAATCGGTAGGGCACCTGACTCGTAAGTCAGAGGTCCTGGGTTCGAATCCCGGTCTGGCCACATACTTTCGTTTCTCCTTCCGCTGATTCAAGAAGGGCAGTTGTCAGTTACTGGCGAAAGTATGTGCACTTAGTACTGGTTAACCGCTTAGGAGGTCTAAGCCTGCCCAGGAATAGTGTGGTTAGGTTAACTGACCGTCCCGACATGACCTTAGTTGTTTACCGTGGACGTTAAGCATCAAATCAACCAACCAACCAATCAAGGGGGCGTGGGAAACTAAAATTTGGTCAAAAGGTCCTAGTCACATGACCAACATGGCCGCCATGCCCATATATGGTAAAAACCTAAAATAATCTTCTTCTCCAGAACCTATAGGCCGATGGCTCGAAACTTGTTATGAAGAATTGGATACACGAGTACTACCAAGATTGTTTTTTACGGTAGGGTCAAATTGCTTTCTGTAGTTTTTATATGGGAAAATGCTAAAACATAAGATTTCTTGGAAACTGCTGAAGGTTTTGACCTGAAAATTGGTTTATACAGTCATCCTAATGAGAACATGAAAATGTATGCGTACAAGAGGTCAAGGTCACCCTGGTCTCTCATATTGTGACAATTTCACACATCTCCTCAAAAGCTAATAGGCCAATTGTAACAAAATTTCATATAGAACTTTTAAGGGGGGTGGGGAACAAAACGTTATTCCTACGGTCCTAGTCACATGACCAACATGGCGGCCATGCCCATATATGGTAAAAAATCTTCTTCTCTAGAACCAATAGGCCGATGGCCTTGAACCTTGGTATGTAGCATCGGGTACAGGAGTTCTACCAAGATTGTTCAAATTGTGCGCTTGGGTTGACCTTGACCTTTTTTACGGTAAGGTCAAATTGCTTTCTGAAGCTTTTATGTGGGAAAATGCTAGAACATAAGATTTCTTGGAAACTGTTGAAGATTTTAACCTGAAAATTGGTATATACAGTCATCTTAATTAGTATATGAAAATTTTTGCGTACAACAGGTCAAGGTTATTCTTTGATCCTGGTCTCTCATATTTTAACAATTTCAGACATCTCCTCAAAAGCCACTTGGCCAATTGTAACCAAGTTTCATATAGAGCCTCTAGGGGCTGAGGGAACGAAAATTGTTCAAACGATCTGGGTCACATGATGAACATGGCCTCCATGCCCATATATGGCAAAAACATAAACGAATCTTCTTCTCCAGAACCAAATAATTGATGGCCGTGAAACTTGGTATATAGCATGAAGTACTTGAGTACTATCAAGATTGTTCAAATGATGAATTGGGCTGACCTTGATCTTTTTAAGGCAAAGTTAAGTATGGGAAAATGCTAGAACATAAGATTTCATGGCAAGTTTAGAAAATTTTGGCTTTAAATATACAGTAGTCTTAATTAGTACATGGAACATTTGCAGGTACAAGAGGTCAAGATCATTTGTTGACCTCTGAGCCATGTCTCTCATATTTTGACTATTTCAGACATCTCCTCAAAAGCCACTGGGCTAATGTTCACCAAATCTTATACACAGCCTCCGGTTCTGAGGGTACTAAATTTAAGATGTCTAGGCCACATGACCTACATGGCTACCCTACCTAGGTGAGCGAGTCAGGGCCTCATGGCACTCTTGTTACTTTCTTTAAGATATCGCTTTTAATTTCCGTACATCAGATTTATCTACTTACCGCATTGCGACTTACTGGATGACGCCATCTTTATCATGTGGTGAACTACTTACAGGATCAGCTAACGTTGAAGACATCTTGTTTTTCTTCCATTGAACGTTTGTCATCATTACGTTACGTAGCGACAGAAACTGCCACACGGCGGCGCTAAATAACTTCCACATAACGATTTCCCTTTAAAATCCCTTGTTCAAACCGAACTGTTTTGTTTCCTTCAACAATGTTAGAACTTAAAGTAAAGATTTGGAAAATGTATAATCTGTTTAAAGGTTCCAGGAGCTCCGGCAATTCTAAGGCAGTTGTTCTGATTTTGTTCGATATTTCTATTACCATTTTGGCCTTCATTGTCCAATTGTTTAGCTGTCCACTTTATTTCCAGTTTTGTTTTATTTCTTAACAGAAAATAGGTAACATTATCTTTTTTATTATGTCCCCCACCAACAGTGAGGGGGAACACATTTTTTTCAGTGCGGATCCCGGGCGTCGGCGTCAGCGTCGGCGTCGGCGTCCCAATACAGATTTCTTGTGTGCGCAATATCTCTTGAACCTATAAATGGAATTTTCCTCAAACTTGCAAGGGTACATTACTGGGACAAATTTAAGAGCTGGTTAGATTTTGGTGACCTTGACCTCATTTTCAAGGTCACTGGAGGACTGACATGGCAATTTCTTGAACCCACTATATCTCCTGAATCAATAGATGGAATTTCACTAAACTGGCATGTATACATCATTGGGAAAAGTTTAATAGTAGATTATGTTTTGGTGACCTTGACTACATTTCAAGGTCACTGGAGGACTTAGATGACATTTTTTTGTACCAGTGATATCTCTTGAACCAGTAAATGGAATTTCACCAAATTGGCATGGATGCATTTTTGGAACAAGTTTAAGAGGTAATTAGGTTTTAATGACCTTGACCTAATTTTCAAGGTTACTGGAGGACTTACTTGACAATTTCTTGTACCCACTATATCTCCTGAACAAATAAATTGAATTTCACCAAACTTGCAGGGATACATTAGTGGAACAAGTTTAATAGCTGATTAGGTTTTGGTGACCTTGACCTTATTTTCAAGGTCACTGGAGGACTTACATGACAATTTCTTTTACCCACTATATCTCCTGAACCAATGACTGGAATTTGTCCAATAAGTTTAAGAGCTTGTTAGATTTTGGTGACCTTGACCTCATTCTCAAGGTCATTGGAGGACTTAGATGACAATATCTTGTACCAGTAATATTTCTTGAAGCAATGGATGGAATCTCACCAAACTTGCGTGGATACATCAATGGGACAAATTTAAGAGCCGATTAGATTTCTGTGAGCTTGACCTCATTTTCAAGGTCACTGGAGGACTTAGATGACAATTTTGTGTACCAGTAATATCTCTTGAACCAATGAATGGAATTTCATCAAACTTGCATGGATACATCATTCGGAAAAGTTTAAGAGATGATTTGATTTTGGTGACCTTGACCTCATTTTGAAGGTCATAGTCATCTATGTAGGATATCTTTAGAACCATGGATGGATTTTCTCCAACCTTGCCTATATATTTTACTTGTTCAGGCTTTTTATTCATTAGAGGGGATTGGAAACGGGCTGGTCGGGGGACATCACTTTTCTCTGAAAAACATTTCTAGTTTATATTATTTGTATTTAGTTGTGTGTTTCATTGATGTACAATTTCTCTGTGATGTTTTGTATTTTAAAAAATATTAGAACCTAGAGGGCAGATTTAGCGAGTGTAAAATTGATTTCACCCCTAAAACAGTTTCTGTTACTACTGACTGTTTAAGGCGATTATTCTGATTTTGTTGGATCTTCTTATGGCCGTTTGGCCTCCATATGTGAATTATTCACTGTTTTGTAAGCTTTTCTAATCGCATAGTCCTTTTGACTAGTGGTCATTATGCTGAGAGAGAGAAAGAGAGTGAGAGAGCTTCTCTCCTTGTTTTTGTTATTTCCATGATATACACGTTGTATGTATGTGTTGCAGTTTATTTATTCTTTGTCTTCGTACCACTGGTTGCTCTATGACTGCCTGATTGTTTTTACGAGTATTTTATAAAAAGAACTCATTTTTGCTAAGTTTTCATAGTAAAAGAGTAAAAGAATAACTAGAGACATACTGATAGTTCCAACTGAGGTGTACAGAGTACTATCCCCTGACAATGGAACATATTGCTGAGGTTTTAATATCACGATGTTTAAAAGACTGCAGTACAACTAAACATGGCAGTTTAGGAGGAATATAGGTAGCTACAATACAATCATGAAATGCTAAAGGAAGCTGGACAAGAACCCAATATTTTGAAATAGCAACGCGTTGAACGAGTCTATGTGTCATAACGGTGGAGCTAATGTCAAGGTCACTGTTATTGTTACATGGACAGATTCTCGTAAGCTCATAATTTACACAAGTATTGTCTTTTTGTAGAAGGCCTTTGTTAAACTGAAGAGGCTCTGATAAAGGTCTTTGACACTGTTTTAAGGTCTTGTGGAAGTAATTGACGGAACACGATGTAATCATAATTTCAATATTGTACGAGACATTTTCATTCCCTGTGTTAGGAAATGTTAATAGGGCCTTAACGATGTCGGCGCCATCAAAGCTGACATCGAATACATCGATTTTGGCTCATTTTGCTTCCGACGTTATAATGGCTTCTACAGAAAACTCACTGTTCGAACGTCCCTGTTAGTTAAAAAAAACACACTAAATTTCCACAGAAGGAAAATATTTGTTATTCCAAAACTTACACAGTATAGTCCGATGACCGGAATTAATATTAAAGCCGTAAAATTTATAAGTCAACGACTTAACTTTTATACCACAGTGCACCAAACAACTGTTTAACTCCAAAATTTTGTTAGAAATTAAAACCTACCTAATGACAACGTTTCTAAATGCTATGGGCGCCACGATCTTATTATCGCTTTTCCTGTGCTACCTTACTTAAGTATGAGTATTCACTGTTAATTTTCGTCTCTAGAAACAAAACTTCAGAGGCTGACTAGTCAATATTTTTATGGTTATCCGAAAAATATCCTTATTGCTTTATTAGCCCTGTCAAAATCTTATTTTTTTGCATAGTAAGGTATGGAGTTTGTGTAAGCAACTCCTACCGCAGTTGTCAATGGATCTCTTTTCAAACCTTGTATACTTGTAAACTTATCAAAAATGTGTATTTTGAGTGTTAATGGAGATAGAATTTATTTTGACAGATCAACGGCATTTTAGACTTAGTCAATTTGGGTACCTTTTTTACATAATAGGATAAGGGGTTTGTGTTTTCAAGTCCTCCAACAGTTTTAAGTGGATCTTTTTCAAACCTTGCATACGTATTGTGGACATAATTAAAATGTGCATGTGAGGCTTTGATGGAGAAGAAATTGCTTCTGATGGAATAACGGCCTTTTAAACTTAGTCATTTCGGGCAGTTTTTTTACACTATAGGATATGGAGTTTGTGTAATCAGCTCCTTCTACAGTTTTGAACGGGTTCTCTTCAAACTGCGTACACATGTTGGGGATATAATGAAAATATGCATTGGCTTAGGGACCGACCATTTGATATTCTGGGGGGGGGGGGCCTGGTATTCTTGATGGAGACACAACATTTTATTTCACTGGCCTCTGGAAACAATTTCTTTTTTTTTTCATCTTGTGGAAGCTATTTTTTTTTTTTTACAAACTAACTCAAACAGGTTATTTTTTTTATTTTATAGCTGAACTATCAGATCCTTGTTTACTTGATCTTAATATCCTTTAATTTTACCCACATCAGTATTTTTTACACCTTTTTTTCTCACAAAAAGAACATGGTGCTGTCTTTAACCAGGCAAAGGGCATGGCTTAGCTTGCTTTTGCAAACCAGTGCCTGGAGCATGTTACTCTTTTCATCTAAGGTACAGATACAAACATCCCTGTATGAGTTTGGCAAAAAATTAGGCCTTAAATTTGGGACATTTTGGCCAAAATTTAGGGCTATTTTGGCAAAGTTTTAGGGCTAACATTAGGAATTTAAGTTTATTTTCTATCCCAATATATGCCCAAACATGCTTTATTTTATTATAAAAACTCAATTCCAATGGAATTATCTGCAGACTCTATTTTTTTTTTGAAATTTTGGGTGGAGACAGGTTATTTTTTTCTCTTACTTTTGAAGCCAGATTATTTTTTTGAACCCCCCTATGAGTCAGGTTATTTTTTTCTTGCATATCCAAAGACAGGGAATTTTTTTGATAAATATACCAGGCCCCCCCCCCCCCCCCCACCCACCCAGAATATCAAATGGTCGGTCCCTTATTGATAAAGAAAACTATTAATTTTGTCAGAATAAAAGCCTTTTGAACTTACTAGTTTGAGAAGTTTTCTGCATTAAAGAATATAGAGATAGTGTAATTGTCAATTGATTCTTTGTAGATAGTTTTTGTGCTGAACTGGTGATTTAGGTGCGACAGGCGCTGCACAGCGGCATCATTCGTGTCTTACATACAGAATTTTCTAGTTCTAATTTATTTTAGCTTATTATTTATCATTTTCATTTGAAGTAGATGTTTGACAAAGCGCTTAATATTTATCAGGGCTACCAGAACCTTGAAAAAAAGTGTTGTAAGTATAAAGATAGCTATAGTATAGCATAGTAGCTGAGAAAATCTTGCAGCTGTTAATGGCCCTGGCAATATTATTTTATTGTAATTGATATACGATTGATAATTAAAGGATGTGCGCAGACCAGAGCCTAGCCCGCTGAGTTGCCGATTGCTGAACTCAAACGGATTTTGAATGCCTAAGGCAATGGCGGCAGATTTATCTGAAGATGTACCATGCATGTTAGCAGTATGATAGATGTACCATGCCGTTATTGGACTTTTTCTGTTCAAAGCGCAGGTGACATTTGTAGAAAACGTCGATCCAAATCAAATTTTGTATCTTTGTCTAAATACAATATTAGACTAAAGCAAGAAATGCTTATCATTGCTGATGCTTAAATTTCTATTGTTCTTCTTCGTCTATCCCGCTTGCCATTGTCCTTTTCATTGTTTTACCATATTGCGTTTCCTTTCCGTATATCATTTTGTCCTGCATGCTATCATAAGCCGATCACATTGATCTTTACTGAAAGAAGCCATCTTGTTTACCCGAAACGAAAGCTGAGCGTATTTACGTAACGTCGCGAGATAATCACTGCTCGGTGGTGTTGAATAACTCCTACCTCACCGTAGGGAAACAATGTTTCCTATCATTCTACGTTTGGCACGCAAACGGTTTAAATAGTTGTTAAATGTGTTTCGTATAATTTGCTTAGTCTGTTGTAACCCTTCTGTTGGTCTAAATTATCTAGTTCTGATAGCTGAGTTGCCACCTATTTGGGAAAGAGCTGCTGACTCGGCTTATCACTTGTAATTTATTGTTTGTTGGGATGTCTTTGTCAATTTTTCCCTTTGATGTTGGGGATAGGGTTTGGGATCTGATTAAGTCAGTTCCTGAAGTGTAGTTACTCTTTAAATTTTCTATTTCGGATTGTTATTTGATAAGATTAGATTTGTATTGCTAACTATACCTTATCGGACACAAGACATAACTGACAAAACAATATTTATCTCTATTTTACCCTTATAGAGTTTAAACAGTTGATATGTTTTAATTGCGTTAGCTCTATGGGAAAGACTTAGGTGATGAAAAACTTCTTTTAGTAGTGTAGACTATCTGTAACCATTTAATGGAACAATATAACAGCCATCTTAAAGCACTTGCATCTTCAGATTTGTCCTTGATAAAATAATATCTCTATTAAAAGGGTTGATCCTAAAGTAATGTCACTGTAGCCACTGCGCGCTTATTCATTGTAGCATTATTATAAAGATTTAAAACTACTTGGATATGAAATTCTGTTATTTTCTTCTCAGTCTACACAATTTTATAGCTGCAGTGATATTACTTCTTGATCAACCGTCGTATCTATGGTTGCTTTACACAAACGCTTTTAAATAAGGTCATTCTGTAAAATTTCTAGCAGCTTAAGCGGTTTACTTCAATTGCATTCGACGTTTAATTGTATTCAATACTTGAACACGCATATTCTGTCAGTTCATGCACTGGGCACTAAGTGTTTCTTGATCCAAAAGAGAGTCATGATACATCAGTGCTACAAACTTTCTTGAAATTAAGTGATTTTATTATATTTTAACGCTTAATGCTTGCTTTTATTGGGCCTGGGCCACTTTATTTAGTCAGAGAATGAATGAAGTTGCTACTGGACATTAAGGTATTCAGCTACAGAATACTCGTGTTTTTACTTTGCTTAAACAAAAGAGAGTAATTGTTCATGGTGAAATCGATCAACTGTGGAGTATACACACACAGTAACAATGTCTATAATGTCTACCGTAAGATCCTTATTTTTTGGTCAGATAGATCTAAACAAACACCGGAAACCGGAATCAGACTGTTCCTTAGGAACCAGAATGATCAAAATCTTCACAGTTTCCATTCCATCTGCGCATTTTTGTAAGCATTGCTTTATGGAAGAACCGTAATAACAGGAAAATAAATAATAGGGCAAGGGCCGCCGTGTTTCAGCAGGTGCAGAATTTGGACAGTCTGTTTTGGGCATATTTTTTAACTTAAACATTGTTTTTCTAGAAAACAAAACGGTTCAATTTTATTTCATTTAAAAAAAATGTAAAATTATACTTATCAAGATAACTGCATTTTTTTACCCGTTTGTTTCCAAAATCCTATATTATAGACTATTGATTTGCAGGAATGAAAGTGCATTCATGTGCTAGAGACATGAATATAAATGGAAAATGTGTAAAAATGAATGTAGAAATACAAAAAACTTTTTTAGGAAAACAAAACGGTGAAAATTTGTTTTTTCTTATCCAAATGTTTTATATCCCTTTGAGTTATTTAACCGGTAGGGGGTATTTCAAACGCATACACCGCATCTATGGCGGTGCCTAAATACAAAATTAATGGCGTCGCGCAAACAGGGATCAGGACATAAGCGACGAGCAAACACTTAATCCTTTTCAGTCCGTACATATGTATGAAATCAAAAACAGTTATCAGCCTGCCTCGATACGCAAGCTGATCTGAGACTTCCTTGAACGGTCGTGCCGTAAGGTAAATTTTACACGACGCCATTTGCAGGTGTTGGGTTAACACCCAAAATCGACCTCGATGCAACGTCATATTAACAGCGTGACGTCGCATCGACGTCGATTTGACTTTGTATTTACGTCAGGACACCAAGGCACAAGGGTTATGCACATCGTTCGTTTTCGTCCGTAAAGTAAAATTCTGTAAATATAAATAAACGTGGCATTAATTATAATTTTATTTTCTGATACTGATTCTGATATTTTTCAGTGACAATGCCTCACCAGGGAGATATTTTAGTCCTTCATTTAATCGGATACCACCACTCAAATCGAATTGCCATCTGTCATGTAGGACAGTATAGCGTAAAGCGGAAATATTAGACATAATTTCAGCATTTGTCATTCGAAATTGCGCACTTATCTGACGTTAGGATTGCTTTCCACTGCTTATATACCAGTGTATGGAACACATTTCGACTCGGCTATGTTGGGCTTTCAGTTCCAGTCTGTTGGGAGCCCAGATGCCTCAGTTCGCTAACTGCTGTCCTATTAAGCTAGCGGTCCGCTGTCAACTCCTGCTTGAAGAAGAAATCCTTTCAACTAAAATGGAGTTTGTTGCACATTGTATGATCATATGCTGAAAATTAGACAGCATTTGCATACAACATGCTTCTGAGTATATATGAAACGTATGTATGTGTCAATGGTATCTGTTGAAAACAAAAACCAAACCGTTTTATTCTGGCTGCGTAGAGGCGCAGAGTCTCATGTGTACAGCAGATCATGTTAAACATCGGCGCACTGGCATGCTTATTTTACAGACAAACATCTATGGTCTGATCAGGGCCTGTAGAGTTTTCAGTTTTATACCAGTTGCAGGCCAGCAAATACAGTTTCGTTCAAAATTTTGGATAATTAAAAGATGAAATAAAATGAAGGGGTAATCAACCCTTTTCAAACTAGAAACCCATTTTGGGGAGAAAACGCGGCGTCTGGTCAGGATCAAACTATTTGCTTGCAGGAATCGCTTTGAAAAAAGTATAAAATAGAAGTGTAAACAGTCACCGAAAATCCCTAATATAAAGAATATCAAGGATGTTCACTGTTAAAAAATAAATAAATAAAAAGGTTAAAACCGTGTAATTGAAGTCGGAATGTCCCACAGTTTAACGCACTAGTTAACAAAAACATTACTTGCGATTTGTGCTAGCTCAGTCTTTTACAGTGTATACATATGCAGTCTGGTCAACGGTTAAAACAACATCATATCAACGAAGTAATGCCAGCACAACACTGTTTGAAAGTTGCCTGCCCCTTTGTCAAGCTGAATGTTCAAGATTGTTAACGTATATTATTGCATAAATATCGGTGTCACACGCTATTAAGAGGCATGCTTTAACGAACACAAAACCATATATAAACGTGGGTTTTCACGCGCCGATAATGACTGCCTTAGCACTTTTCGAATGCAAATTGCAGGGCAATACTCCGTCAGTACAAAAACGAGCGGCAAGACTGCAGTTGTAGCTATTCATTATTGACATTAACGGATAAGTTAGACAAATTCGGATATTGTAAAAAAGAAAGCGCAGATGACTTTGATGAGCATAAATATTTCTTGTGAAATGCTGCTAGAGGTTGAATAAAAATTCACGGTAGCTGACCATGGCCTGAAATGAGGATGTTTCTAGGCATTCATAGTGCGTGTAGGAATCAGCAAGGTAATGGCCATGAGGCCGAAACATATTTTCTTGTTACTTTTGAGGCATTTTTGTTGAAATTATGCAATGATAGCGATCAAACATTTGTTTCCAATGCATTAATGCTTTTGGCCTCGGTTTTCAACGTCTCTCTCGGGACCTTGCAAACGTTAATGCATGAAAAACCATGTTTGATACCTACATCTAGTATGCTCCTGAGAGTAACAAAACGCTGAAATGACGAATGGATATTGTTTTGCTGACGTTGCATTGACAATCATTCGACACCTGTTATGAAATCGTTACTCGTTTTGAGAAGGCGCACCACTCAGAAACGGTTTTATGAAAGTCGATAAAGCTGCATAGACGTTTATTTAACATTGATTGGTTTCTGTCTTAGTTTCAAATTCCTAACATTTTTCATGTATATTCACCTTGTAAGTAATGATCATACAACGGTTTAAACGTCGTTTTAATATCGACATTGCATCGACGTTGATTCGACACTTGCCCTGCTTGGTTCTTTCAGAGTAGGCTTCCAACACTTACATGTCAAAGCATTCGCCATTGGCACCCATAAAATCATTCAGCTCAAAAGAATACAATAAACACATACAGCTCAGTACATAAGAAACAGCGAGTATCATTATCAGACTGTTCTTACTGATATTTGTACCGACACTGGAATCCAGTACGGAATCGTACACGTTACAGGGTAGGAAAACACGTGACCACGACGCCATATTTATTTACAATCATAGAGGCAGTCATCTTTGGACCTACGCCAGTTTGATGTGAATTCTTTGCGTTTTTCCTATAAAAGGTTTAGTTGTATACAAATCTATGTAGCGCACGAGCTTTACTTAAATTTTCATGATTTAACAATGATAAACTTGTTATCGAGCAAATTGTAGTTTTCAAGTTTACGCCAGTAACGAAAGGTCACAATCTTAGACTACTGTTATTTACATAGTGTCGAGGTCTTTGCAACTGCCAGTAGAAAATTTAAAGAGTAACTACACTTCAGGAACTGACTGAATCAGATCCCAAACCCTATCCCCAACATCAAAGGGAAAGATTGACAAAGACATCCAAACAAACAATAAATTACAAGTGATAAGCCGAGTCAGCAGCTCTTTCCCAAATAGATGGCAACTCAGCTATCTTTATTGAACTAAATAATTTAGACCAACAGACGGGTTACAACGGACTAAGCAAATTATATGAAAAACATTTAACAATTATTTTTACCTATTTTCTATTTTTATGATAGAAGGATTAAACTGAGAACACAATAAATTAAACAGCACCGAACATAAAACAAATGCAACCGCAAAAAAAGTACCGCCTTGGGACGGTCAGAAATAACTACTGGGGGGTTTAAACGGGTTTTACTGGGCCCAAACCTTCACCCTCACCCTCCGCTGCGGTGCACACAATTAGTTGGTAGTTTGGTTCGTATGGAGTTCCCTTAACTCATCAGAGAGTCATCACGGTCAACAATTAAGATCAAGAAAAGACCGTGATGAAGCAAGGATGAGGACTCGACAGCCAAAACGTGTTGAGACACCCGGAGATCCCTGGGGCATCAGCAACACCACTGGAGTACTGGAGCAAAAGAAGACCACCAGTTGAACCCTGGTGGGCCAAGAAACAGACAAACATCCGGCCCCAACCAACTAATATATAGCTTTATGTAGGGGCTATCATAATATGATATGAACTGGTTACCAAAAGAGTCGCACTAACTTACGTCTCACGCGCAACAAATTTCTTACATAACTATTAAATACATAGAGAAACCGATATCAATACCTTCGAAGCGGACGCAAAATCAAGATGCCCGCGACAGAAACTTTGCAGGATAACGTCACAGGGTCACGTGTTTCACCAAATTGCGTTTAATAGACACACGACCAAAATTCTTCTTACAAAACATATATGGCAAAAACATAAACGAATCTTCTTCTCCAGAACCAAATAATTGATGGCCGTGAAACTTGGTATATAGCATGAAGTACTTGAGTACTATCAAGATTGTTCAAATGATGAATTGGGCTGACCTTGATCTTTTTAAGGCAAAGTTAAGTATGGGAAAATGCTAGAACATAAGATTTCATGGCAAGTTTAGAAAATTTTGGCTTTAAATATACAGTAGTCTTAATTAGTACATGGAACATTTGCAGGTACAAGAGGTCAAGATCATTTGTTGACCTCTGAGCCATGTCTCTCATATTTTGACTATTTCAGACATCTCCTCAAAAGCCACTGGGCTAATGTTCACCAAATCTTATACACAGCCTCCGGTTCTGAGGGTACTAAATTTAAGATGTCTAGGCCACATGACCTACATGGCTACCCTACCTAGGTGAGCGAGTCAGGGCCTCATGGCACTCTTGTTACTTTCTTTAAGATATCGCTTTTAATTTCCGTACATCAGATTTATCTACTTACCGCATTGCGACTTACTGGATGACGCCATCTTTATCATGTGGTGAACTACTTACAGGATCAGCTAACGTTGAAGACATCTTGTTTTTCTTCCATTGAACGTTTGTCATCATTACGTTACGTAGCGACAGAAACTGCCACACGGCGGCGCTAAATAACTTCCACATAACGATTTCCCTTTAAAATCCCTTGTTCAAACCGAACTGTTTTGTTTCCTTCAACAATGTTAGAACTTAAAGTAAAGATTTGGAAAATGTATAATCTGTTTAAAGGTTCCAGGAGCTCCGGCAATTCTAAGGCAGTTGTTCTGATTTTGTTCGATATTTCTATTACCATTTTGGCCTTCATTGTCCAATTGTTTAGCTGTCCACTTTATTTCCAGTTTTGTTTTATTTCTTAACAGAAAATAGGTAACATTATCTTTTTTATTATGTCCCCCACCAACAGTGAGGGGGAACACATTTTTTTCAGTGCGGATCCCGGGCGTCGGCGTCAGCGTCGGCGTCGGCGTCCCAATACAGATTTCTTGTGTGCGCAATATCTCTTGAACCTATAAATGGAATTTTCCTCAAACTTGCAAGGGTACATTACTGGGACAAATTTAAGAGCTGGTTAGATTTTGGTGACCTTGACCTCATTTTCAAGGTCACTGGAGGACTGACATGGCAATTTCTTGAACCCACTATATCTCCTGAATCAATAGATGGAATTTCACTAAACTGGCATGTATACATCATTGGGAAAAGTTTAATAGTAGATTATGTTTTGGTGACCTTGACTACATTTCAAGGTCACTGGAGGACTTAGATGACATTTTTTTGTACCAGTGATATCTCTTGAACCAGTAAATGGAATTTCACCAAATTGGCATGGATGCATTTTTGGAACAAGTTTAAGAGGTAATTAGGTTTTAATGACCTTGACCTAATTTTCAAGGTTACTGGAGGACTTACTTGACAATTTCTTGTACCCACTATATCTCCTGAACAAATAAATTGAATTTCACCAAACTTGCAGGGATACATTAGTGGAACAAGTTTAATAGCTGATTAGGTTTTGGTGACCTTGACCTTATTTTCAAGGTCACTGGAGGACTTACATGACAATTTCTTTTACCCACTATATCTCCTGAACCAATGACTGGAATTTGTCCAATAAGTTTAAGAGCTTGTTAGATTTTGGTGACCTTGACCTCATTCTCAAGGTCATTGGAGGACTTAGATGACAATATCTTGTACCAGTAATATTTCTTGAAGCAATGGATGGAATCTCACCAAACTTGCGTGGATACATCAATGGGACAAATTTAAGAGCCGATTAGATTTCTGTGAGCTTGACCTCATTTTCAAGGTCACTGGAGGACTTAGATGACAATTTTGTGTACCAGTAATATCTCTTGAACCAATGAATGGAATTTCATCAAACTTGCATGGATACATCATTCGGAAAAGTTTAAGAGATGATTTGATTTTGGTGACCTTGACCTCATTTTGAAGGTCATAGTCATCTATGTAGGATATCTTTAGAACCATGGATGGATTTTCTCCAACCTTGCCTATATATTTTACTTGTTCAGGCTTTTTATTCATTAGAGGGGATTGGAAACGGGCTGGTCGGGGGACATCACTTTTCTCTGAAAAACATTTCTAGTTTATATTATTTGTATTTAGTTGTGTGTTTCATTGATGTACAATTTCTCTGTGATGTTTTGTATTTTAAAAAATATTAGAACCTAGAGGGCAGATTTAGCGAGTGTAAAATTGATTTCACCCCTAAAACAGTTTCTGTTACTACTGACTGTTTAAGGCGATTATTCTGATTTTGTTGGATCTTCTTATGGCCGTTTGGCCTCCATATGTGAATTATTCACTGTTTTGTAAGCTTTTCTAATCGCATAGTCCTTTTGACTAGTGGTCATTATGCTGAGAGAGAGAAAGAGAGTGAGAGAGCTTCTCTCCTTGTTTTTGTTATTTCCATGATATACACGTTGTATGTATGTGTTGCAGTTTATTTATTCTTTGTCTTCGTACCACTGGTTGCTCTATGACTGCCTGATTGTTTTTACGAGTATTTTATAAAAAGAACTCATTTTTGCTAAGTTTTCATAGTAAAAGAGTAAAAGAATAACTAGAGACATACTGATAGTTCCAACTGAGGTGTACAGAGTACTATCCCCTGACAATGGAACATATTGCTGAGGTTTTAATATCACGATGTTTAAAAGACTGCAGTACAACTAAACATGGCAGTTTAGGAGGAATATAGGTAGCTACAATACAATCATGAAATGCTAAAGGAAGCTGGACAAGAACCCAATATTTTGGAATAGCAACGCGTTGAACGAGTCTATGTGTCATAACGGTGGAGCTAATGTCAAGGTCACTGTTATTGTTACATGGACAGATTCTCGTAAGCTCATAATTTACACAAGTATTGTCTTTTTGTAGAAGGCCTTTGTTAAACTGAAGAGGCTCTGATAAAGGTCTTTGACACTGTTTTAAGGTCTTGTGGAAGTAATTGACGGAACACGATGTAATCATAATTTCAATATTGTACGAGACATTTTCATTCCCTGTGTTAGGAAATGTTAATAGGGCCTTAACGATGTCGGCGCCATCAAAGCTGACATCGAATACATCGATTTTGGCTCATTTTGCTTCCGACGTTATAATGGCTTCTACAGAAAACTCACTGTTCGAACGTCCCTGTTAGTTAAAAAAAACACACTAAATTTCCACAGAAGGAAAATATTTGTTATTCCAAAACTTACACAGTATAGTCCGATGACCGGAATTAATATTAAAGCCGTAAAATTTATAAGTCAACGACTTAACTTTTATACCACAGTGCACCAAACAACTGTTTAACTCCAAAATTTTGTTAGAAATTAAAACCTACCTAATGACAACGTTTCTAAATGCTATGGGCGCCACGATCTTATTATCGCTTTTCCTGTGCTACCTTACTTAAGTATGAGTATTCACTGTTAATTTTCGTCTCTAGAAACAAAACTTCAGAGGCTGACTAGTCAATATTTTTATGGTTATCCGAAAAATATCCTTATTGCTTTATTAGCCCTGTCAAAATCTTATTTTTTTGCATAGTAAGGTATGGAGTTTGTGTAAGCAACTCCTACCGCAGTTGTCAATGGATCTCTTTTCAAACCTTGTATACTTGTAAACTTATCAAAAATGTGTATTTTGAGTGTTAATGGAGATAGAATTTATTTTGACAGATCAACGGCATTTTAGACTTAGTCAATTTGGGTACCTTTTTTACATAATAGGATAAGGGGTTTGTGTTTTCAAGTCCTCCAACAGTTTTAAGTGGATCTTTTTCAAACCTTGCATACGTATTGTGGACATAATTAAAATGTGCATGTGAGGCTTTGATGGAGAAGAAATTGCTTCTGATGGAATAACGGCCTTTTAAACTTAGTCATTTCGGGCAGTTTTTTTACACTATAGGATATGGAGTTTGTGTAATCAGCTCCTTCTACAGTTTTGAACGGGTTCTCTTCAAACTGCGTACACATGTTGGGGATATAATGAAAATATGCATTGGCTTAGGGACCGACCATTTGATATTCTGGGGGGGGGGGCCTGGTATTCTTGATGGAGACACAACATTTTATTTCACTGGCCTCTGGAAACAATTTCTTTTTTTTTTCACCTTGTGGAAGCTAATTTTTTTTTTTTACAAACTAACTCAAACAGGTTATTTTTTTTATTTTATAGCTGAACTATCAGATCCTTGTTTACTTGATCTTAATATCCTTTAATTTTACCCACATCAGTATTTTTTACACCTTTTTTTCTCACAAAAAGAACATGGTGCTGTCTTTAACCAGGCAAAGGGCATGGCTTAGCTTGCTTTTGCAAACCAGTGCCTGGAGCATGTTACTCTTTTCATCTAAGGTACAGATACAAACATCCCTGTATGAGTTTGGCAAAAAATTAGGCCTTAAATTTGGGACATTTTGGCCAAAATTTAGGGCTATTTTGGCAAAGTTTTAGGGCTAACATTAGGAATTTAAGTTTATTTTCTATCCCAATATATGCCCAAACATGCTTTATTTTATTATAAAAACTCAATTCCAATGGAATTATCTGCAGACTCTATTTTTTTTTTGAAATTTTGGGTGGAGACAGGTTATTTTTTTCTCTTACTTTTGAAGCCAGATTATTTTTTTGAACCCCCCTATGAGTCAGGTTATTTTTTTCTTGCATATCCAAAGACAGGGAATTTTTTTGATAAATATACCAGGCCCCCCCCCCCCCCACCCACCCAGAATATCAAATGGTCGGTCCCTTATTGATAAAGAAAACTATTAATTTTGTCAGAATAAAAGCCTTTTGAACTTACTAGTTTGAGAAGTTTTCTGCATTAAAGAATATAGAGATAGTGTAATTGTCAATTGATTCTTTGTAGATAGTTTTTGTGCTGAACTGGTGATTTAGGTGCGACAGGCGCTGCACAGCGGCATCATTCGTGTCTTACATACAGAATTTTCTAGTTCTAATTTATTTTAGCTTATTATTTATCATTTTCATTTGAAGTAGATGTTTGACAAAGCGCTTAATATTTATCAGGGCTACCAGAACCTTGAAAAAAAGTGTTGTAAGTATAAAGATAGCTATAGTATAGCATAGTAGCTGAGAAAATCTTGCAGCTGTTAATGGCCCTGGCAATATTATTTTATTGTAATTGATATACGATTGATAATTAAAGGATGTGCGCAGACCAGAGCCTAGCCCGCTGAGTTGCCGATTGCTGAACTCAAACGGATTTTGAATGCCTAAGGCAATGGCGGCAGATTTATCTGAAGATGTACCATGCATGTTAGCAGTATGATAGATGTACCATGCCGTTATTGGACTTTTTCTGTTCAAAGCGCAGGTGACATTTGTAGAAAACGTCGATCCAAATCAAATTTTGTATCTTTGTCTAAATACAATATTAGACTAAAGCAAGAAATGCTTATCATTGCTGATGCTTAAATTTCTATTGTTCTTCTTCGTCTATCCCGCTTGCCATTGTCCTTTTCATTGTTTTACCATATTGCGTTTCCTTTCCGTATATCATTTTGTCCTGCATGCTATCATAAGCCGATCACATTGATCTTTACTGAAAGAAGCCATCTTGTTTACCCGAAACGAAAGCTGAGCGTATTTACGTAACGTCGCGAGATAATCACTGCTCGGTGGTGTTGAATAACTCCTACCTCACCGTAGGGAAACAATGTTTCCTATCATTCTACGTTTGGCACGCAAACGGTTTAAATAGTTGTTAAATGTGTTTCGTATAATTTGCTTAGTCTGTTGTAACCCTTCTGTTGGTCTAAATTATCTAGTTCTGATAGCTGAGTTGCCACCTATTTGGGAAAGAGCTGCTGACTCGGCTTATCACTTGTAATTTATTGTTTGTTGGGATGTCTTTGTCAATTTTTCCCTTTGATGTTGGGGATAGGGTTTGGGATCTGATTAAGTCAGTTCCTGAAGTGTAGTTACTCTTTAAATTTTCTATTTCGGATTGTTATTTGATAAGATTAGATTTGTATTGCTAACTATACCTTATCGGACACAAGACATAACTGACAAAACAATATTTATCTCTATTTTACCCTTATAGAGTTTAAACAGTTGATATGTTTTAATTGCGTTAGCTCTATGGGAAAGACTTAGGTGATGAAAAACTTCTTTTAGTAGTGTAGACTATCTGTAACCATTTAATGGAACAATATAACAGCCATCTTAAAGCACTTGCATCTTCAGATTTGTCCTTGATAAAATAATATCTCTATTAAAAGGGTTGATCCTAAAGTAATGTCACTGTAGCCACTGCGCGCTTATTCATTGTAGCATTATTATAAAGATTTAAAACTACTTGGATATGAAATTCTGTTATTTTCTTCTCAGTCTACACAATTTTATAGCTGCAGTGATATTACTTCTTGATCAACCGTCGTATCTATGGTTGCTTTACACAAACGCTTTTAAATAAGGTCATTCTGTAAAATTTCTAGCAGCTTAAGCGGTTTACTTCAATTGCATTCGACGTTTAATTGTATTCAATACTTGAACACGCATATTCTGTCAGTTCATGCACTGGGCACTAAGTGTTTCTTGATCCAAAAGAGAGTCATGATACATCAGTGCTACAAACTTTCTTGAAATTAAGTGATTTTATTATATTTTAACGCTTAATGCTTGCTTTTATTGGGCCTGGGCCACTTTATTTAGTCAGAGAATGAATGAAGTTGCTACTGGACATTAAGGTATTCAGCTACAGAATACTCGTGTTTTTACTTTGCTTAAACAAAAGAGAGTAATTGTTCATGGTGAAATCGATCAACTGTGGAGTATACACACACAGTAACAATGTCTATAATGTCTACCGTAAGATCCTTATTTTTTGGTCAGATAGATCTAAACAAACACCGGAAACCGGAATCAGACTGTTCCTTAGGAACCAGAATGATCAAAATCTTCACAGTTTCCATTCCATCTGCGCATTTTTGTAAGCATTGCTTTATGGAAGAACCGTAATAACAGGAAAATAAATAATAGGGCAAGGGCCGCCGTGTTTCAGCAGGTGCAGAATTTGGACAGTCTGTTTTGGGCATATTTTTTAACTTAAACATTGTTTTTCTAGAAAACAAAACGGTTCAATTTTATTTCATTTAAAAAAAATGTAAAATTATACTTATCAAGATAACTGCATTTTTTTACCCGTTTGTTTCCAAAATCCTATATTATAGACTATTTGATTTGCAGGAATGAAAGTGCATTCATGTGCTAGAGACATGAATATAAATGGAAAATGTGTAAAAATGAATGTAGAAATACAAAAAACTTTTTTAGGAAAACAAAACGGTGAAAATTTGTTTTTTCTTATCCAAATGTTTTATATCCCTTTGAGTTATTCAACCGGTAGGGGGTATTTCAAACGCATACACCGCATCTATGGCGGTGCCTAAATACAAAATTAATGGCGTCGCGCAAACAGGGATCAGGACATAAGCGACGAGCAAACACTTAATCCTTTTCAGTCCGTACATATGTATGAAATCAAAAACAGTTATCAGCCTGCCTCGATACGCAAGCTGATCTGAGACTTCCTTGAACGGTCGTGCCGTAAGGTAAATTTTACACGACGCCATTTGCAGGTGTTGGGTTAACACCCAAAATCGACCTCGATGCAACGTCATATTAACAGCGTGACGTCGCATCGACGTCGATTTGACTTTGTATTTACGTCAGGACACCAAGGCACAAGGGTTATGCACATCGTTCGTTTTCGTCCGTAAAGTAAAATTCTGTAAATATAAATAAACGTGGCATTAATTATAATTTTATTTTCTGATACTGATTCTGATATTTTTCAGTGACAATGCCTCACCAGGGAGATATTTTAGTCCTTCATTTAATCGGATACCACCACTCAAATCGAATTGCCATCTGTCATGTAGGACAGTATAGCGTAAAGCGGAAATATTAGACATAATTTCAGCATTTGTCATTCGAAATTGCGCACTTATCTGACGTTAGGATTGCTTTCCACTGCTTATATACCAGTGTATGGAACACATTTCGACTCGGCTATGTTGGGCTTTCAGTTCCAGTCTGTTGGGAGCCCAGATGCCTCAGTTCGCTAACTGCTGTCCTATTAAGCTAGCGGTCCGCTGTCAACTCCTGCTTGAAGAAGAAATCCTTTCAACTAAAATGGAGTTTGTTGCACATTGTATGATCATATGCTGAAAATTAGACAGCATTTGCATACAACATGCTTCTGAGTATATATGAAACGTATGTATGTGTCAATGGTATCTGTTGAAAACAAAAACCAAACCGTTTTATTCTGGCTGCGTAGAGGCGCAGAGTCTCATGTGTACAGCAGATCATGTTAAACATCAGCGCACTGGCATGCTTATTTTACAGACAAACATCTATGGTCTGATCAGGGCCTGTAGAGTTTTCAGTTTTATACCAGTTGCAGGCCAGCAAATACAGTTTCGTTCAAAATTTTGGATAATTAAAAGATGAAATAAAATGAAGGGGTAATCAACCCTTTTCAAACTAGAAACCCATTTTGGGGAGAAAACGCGGCGTCTGGTCAGGATCAAACTATTTGCTTGCAGGAATCGCTTTGAAAAAAGTATAAAATAGAAGTGTAAACAGTCACCGAAAATCCCTAATATAAAGAATATCAAGGATGTTCACTGTTAAAAAATAAATAAATAAAAAGGTTAAAACCGTGTAATTGAAGTCGGAATGTCCCACAGTTTAACGCACTAGTTAACAAAAACATTACTTGCGATTTGTGCTAGCTCAGTCTTTTACAGTGTATACATATGCAGTCTGGTCAACGGTTAAAACAACATCATATCAACGAAGTAATGCCAGCACAACACTGTTTGAAAGTTGCCTGCCCCTTTGTCAAGCTGAATGTTCAAGATTGTTAACGTATATTATTGCATAAATATCGGTGTCACACGCTATTAAGAGGCATGCTTTAACGAACACAAAACCATATATAAACGTGGGTTTTCACGCGCCGATAATGACTGCCTTAGCACTTTTCGAATGCAAATTGCAGGGCAATACTCCGTCAGTACAAAAACGAGCGGCAAGACTGCAGTTGTAGCTATTCATTATTGACATTAACGGATAAGTTAGACAAATTCGGATATTGTAAAAAAGAAAGCGCAGATGACTTTGATGAGCATAAATATTTCTTGTGAAATGCTGCTAGAGGTTGAATAAAAATTCACGGTAGCTGACCATGGCCTGAAATGAGGATGTTTCTAGGCATTCATAGTGCGTGTAGGAATCAGCAAGGTAATGGCCATGAGGCCGAAACATATTTTCTTGTTACTTTTGAGGCATTTTTGTTGAAATTATGCAATGATAGCGATCAAACATTTGTTTCCAATGCATTAATGCTTTTGGCCTCGGTTTTCAACGTCTCTCTCGGGACCTTGCAAACGTTAATGCATGAAAAACCATGTTTGATACCTACATCTAGTATGCTCCTGAGAGTAACAAAACGCTGAAATGACGAATGGATATTGTTTTGCTGACGTTGCATTGACAATCATTCGACACCTGTTATGAAATCGTTACTCGTTTTGAGAAGGCGCACCACTCAGAAACGGTTTTATGAAAGTCGATAAAGCTGCATAGACGTTTATTTAACATTGATTGGTTTCTGTCTTAGTTTCAAATTCCTAACATTTTTCATGTATATTCACCTTGTAAGTAATGATCATACAACGGTTTAAACGTCGTTTTAATATCGACATTGCATCGACGTTGATTCGACACTTGCCCTGCTTGGTTCTTTCAGAGTAGGCTTCCAACACTTACATGTCAAAGCATTCGCCATTGGCACCCATAAAATCATTCAGCTCAAAAGAATACAATAAACACATACAGCTCAGTACATAAGAAACAGCGAGTATCATTATCAGACTGTTCTTACTGATATTTGTACCGACACTGGAATCCAGTACGGAATCGTACACGTTACAGGGTAGGAAAACACGTGACCACGACGCCATATTTATTTACAATCATAGAGGCAGTCATCTTTGGACCTACGCCAGTTTGATGTGAATTCTTTGCGTTTTTCCTATAAAAGGTTTAGTTGTATACAAATCTATGTAGCGCACGAGCTTTACTTAAATTTTCATGATTTAACAATGATAAACTTGTTATCGAGCAAATTGTAGTTTTCAAGTTTACGCCAGTAACGAAAGGTCACAATCTTGGACTACTGTTATTTACATAGTGTCGAGGTCTTTGCAACTGCCAGTAGAAAATTTAAAGAGTAACTACACTTCAGGAACTGACTGAATCAGATCCCAAACCCTATCCCCAACATCAAAGGGAAAGATTGACAAAGACATCCAAACAAACAATAAATTACAAGTGATAAGCCGAGTCAGCAGCTCTTTCCCAAATAGATGGCAACTCAGCTATCTTTATTGAACTAAATAATTTAGACCAACAGACGGGTTACAACGGACTAAGCAAATTATATGAAAAACATTTAACAATTATTTTTACCTATTTTCTATTTTTATGATAGAAGGATTAAACTGAGAACACAATAAATTAAACAGCACCGAACATAAAACAAATGCAACCGCAAAAAAAAGTACCGCCTTGGGACGGTCAGAAATAACTACTGGGGGGTTTAAACGGGTTTTACTGGGCCCAAACCTTCACCCTCACCCTCCGCTGCGGTGCACACAATTAGTTGGTAGTTTGGTTCGTATGGAGTTCCCTTAACTCATCAGAGAGTCATCACGGTCAACAATTAAGATCAAGAAAAGACCGTGATGAAGCAAGGATGAGGACTCGACAGCCAAAACGTGTTGAGACACCCGGAGATCCCTGGGGCATCAGCAACACCACTGGAGTACTGGAGCAAAAGAAGACCACCAGTTGAACCCTGGTGGGCCAAGAAACAGACAAACATCCGGCCCCAACCAACTAATATATAGCTTTATGTAGGGGCTATCATAATATGATATGAACTGGTTACCAAAAGAGTCGCACTAACTTACGTCTCACGCGCAACAAATTTCTTACATAACTATTAAATACATAGAGAAACCGATATCAATACCTTCGAAGCGGACGCAAAATCAAGATGCCCGCGACAGAAACTTTGCAGGATAACGTCACAGGGTCACGTGTTTCACCAAATTGCGTTTAATAGACACACGACCAAAATTCTTCTTACAAAACAGATAAAACTGTTTTCGATATTTATTTGGAAATTTAAAGAGAAACTACACTTCAGGAACTGACTGAATCAAATCCCAAACCCTATCCCCAACATTAAAGGGAAAGATTGACAAAGACATCCCAACAAATAATAATTTACAAGTGATAAGCCGAGTCAGCAGCTCTTTCCCAAATAGGTGGCAACTCAGAAGTTCAGATTATAAATTAAATCAGGACTCAGTTCAAATGAAAGATCAATCCATCCACCCATACACTTAACTACCTACCTACCATTCTTACCAGACTACGTCGCTACCCTCTGTTTGTTTGACTGTCTGTGTCTCGTTCATCAGTCCGTCCAACTATCTATCTAGCCGTCTGTCTGTAAAGTTTCGTACATAATGAGCAAGACACCATGCATAATTTTCATACATGGTTGGTTGACGTGCGATTTTACGTCCTTTTTGACAGTACTTTAGTCATATCGTGATGATGGGTGGATGATAATAAAAAGGCTGAGTGCAATGAAACCTCGTTTACGATTGAAAAGATTTCCGCCTCTAGTGGGTCTCGATCCCGGTTCCGCTAGTTCTTAACCTATTGAGCTACCAGGTGCCATTTTCATACAGCACTAACAGTCTGAATAAATGATAACAGAAGACCCAGATCGGCTTGCCTAATCGTAAATACAACAACAAAACACAAGTAAACTTGTTTTTTTGTTTGTAGACTCCCGAAGGTCCAAACGTAGTTTGCGCACAGCAAAGGCTCCTAGCTGACTGGCTGTATGCACAAATGGGAACACTATCATTTTTGCCTCGCTTCTACATTAGGGTCAGACCTTACGGGAAAGAGCTTACCCCTGTAGGTCTAAACGTTTCAGTTTGAAAGGGCTACAAAGTGCAGACGCAAAATAGTTGTTGGCGGAGAAAAGCATAAGAGTGTACCTATTCGCCTTCAGACAGGTCTGCCGAAAGCTAGATATTTAAACAATACCAAGAGAAAACGTTTCTTAGCTCGTGAGGATGGCGAAGACAAAACTCAGCCTGCACTTTTGCTCAGATGGATGGATAGGTGGGTTGGTCGATCGCTCGATCGATCGATCGCTTATAGATAAAGAAGCTGCAGCAGACACATGACGTCGTATTTGGGGCGTAAGGACGTCGGAGCGACAAATTGACGTCACATTGACGTCAGTACAACGTCATTTCGACGCCATGTGTCAGTATGGACAATTTAAGGAGGTAGTGAGCGTGGGAGGAATGGATGGATAGACAGATAAAAATATGGTTAAATGGATGATTGAATGGCAAGGTGAGTTGTTGAGGTTGGAGAGCGAGAGAGAAGAGGGAGGGGGAGAGTCTAGAAAAACGAAAATAAATATGTCAGAGGAATATTTATTAATCTCGAGGGTAAAACATACTGATTCCCCTACCTGTGTTATCGACCTAGCCGTCAGTTGTTGCACGTGCAAAAGAGGTTGTCGACTAAAACAATCGACAGCAGTGTCAGCCAGGTCGACAGGCATTAACAGTATCATTTACCTTGACTGTTATCGCTTTCGGTCGAATTCTCGGTCAGAGTACCGGATCGGTTGACAGCACATGTGAGACTATTTATATTACTACTGGATGTCAGCTGATATTTCCACTATGACAAACTACGCTAGGCGTCCATGGTTTATGATTTATCGTGATTTTTCCATTCCCTGTTAGGGGTGGCTGGTTCGGGAGATAGTGATCTGTAACTTTCAATGCCGGGATCGTTTTACTAAATTGGATAATAGTAGGGCAAGGGCTAGCTGTGGCTGCAGCTGTTGCGGGATTGGCTTTATTTTGGATATTTCTAGTTTTATCTTTTCTTTCTATTCCTTTTCGTTCTCCCTCTCTATGGAAACAGATCGATATGGACTGAAATATTGTCTCAAAGAGCCGATATACCCAAAAACCCAACCTCCACCATCATGGATGTGCAGGGTCGTATGTCTACAAGACTTGGCTCCTGCTGATGATAAGTGGTTTTCTAACTAGCTGTAAAACCCCTCTGTCGTGTTCCGTACCTGATTCTTAAAAGTTCTTCGACAGGTTTTAATAATAAAAGGCAGCGAAATGATATTTCTGGACCATATATGCTATACCGATTAACTGGTAACACTATACAACCAAAAGGCATATGTACCATTATATCTCTGAATGAGGATCCACAGGAGCCTGGCCTGCTGGTCTAACGGTCCTAGGTTCGGGACCCGCGGGAAGCGGAAATTTTTCCTAGCGTTAACCACCCAGTGTAGCCGCACAATTGTTTAGTGGTGGTTGTGTCGTATCAGGAATGTGTGTTTTTCAGGATATAGCGAAGGTTTGGTGAGTAAATAATATTGTTTCTACCTTTAAACGTGCATATTTGCTTGACAAGAAAAATGCGCGAAACACATTAGTTTCTCAACGTCTAACTCGACTTGTTGGATACAAATTTACTGGTGTTATAACAAAACTGACGCGTGCAGCATTTACTTGGTCGCTGTAAATGTACTGAAAACACCAGGAAGTTGCTTTTAAATGTCAGCAAATATGTCTTTTCAAACGTTTATTTTCCTGAGCTGCCAAACATTTACCTAGTAATAAGTGAGAAAAGGATACAAATATATGATCTGATACTGAATAGACCCAGTAAAAGCCATAGAATGTCAAAATTTCTATGTGCAGTATGTGGAATGATGTCCCTGTGCAGAATGTGGCATGCTGCTCTGTTTCTAAGTGTTCATATGACAAGCTTTCCGGTCAATTTGCATGAAATTTATAAGGACTTATGCCCGGGAAGGCATGCTATAAAAACCACTGATCATACGAATGGGTGTTGTCACGTGGAACTGGACATACAGTCGTGTTTGAAAAACAAATGCTCAAATCAGCCTGTTTAACTGCGAAAACTGAAAACAATTTCAAAATGTCGAGCTTCACAGAAGGGTTTTCGAGTTTCGAGTAAGGATTCTTCTCGAGTTAGAATTATTTTGTTCTGAGTAAGGTGTTCCTGAGTTCGAGTTATTTTTTTTTTCAAATTTCGAGTTTCGAGTTTATGTTATCTAGTTTTAGAACAAAGATTAAAGCTCAAACATGTACTTGATAGAAGCCCCGGTATCTGTACCGTCAAGTGTTATCGTTTTATTTTTGGCAAGCAACTTTTCTGTCTTTCTGTTTACCTTCCGTGACGACGAACCCGTAAGTTGGGATTCTTTCCTTTCGGAATCAACTTCCATGGGGTATAAGTAAAACTGACAGAGATACGACCCTTACCCCTCTCCTTCTTGAAGTTTACCTATTTACCTTAAGTACACTGATTATATTAATTTGTCAAAACTGATAATACTAAGTTGACTGTGTATAAAGGGTTTTTTTTTCACCTTGGGGATAAACAATTGATTTAGAGGAGACTCTCGCTAAAATGTTAATTTGACGTTAGGCTAAATTGATGAACATGAAGGTTTTCAAAGTTCCGAATAGTTAATTGTCTCTCTTATCTACAAAGTCATTCAAAAAAATTCAAAGTTTCAGCGTATGAATTTCATTTTTATACCTTGCAGAAATACTCGCTGCATAGCATAGCAGCTGCAATGTTCTTACTTGGCTTTCGATAACATGGTCAAAATTAGCATTAGGTTGCACACATTCACAGGCAACGTGTACATAAACTAATCAGAAATATTTGAGTGCGAAATAGAATTGCAGTCTATGGCCATGTGAAATTCTTGTATGAACTTGCGGTTTTTTGACATGCATACACAGAATTTCTGATTTCCTGTTCTCATGAGGTAATTCCAAACATGAGCATTGGTACTGTGACCTAGCTTATAGAGCGGAGGTCATATGTCTTGGGATAAAATAAGAAACTTTCACCATTTATAAGAAGGGTTTATACAAAAAATTGAAAATAAAGAAAACAAATGAAACGAGCAATGAAACAAATTCTTTTTTTTTTTTTCTCGTGGCTAATTACCTCCGCTTAGGGCTTCAAGTGCAGTTCATTTTCTTATCCACATCCTGGCGACTAACCAACACTCCAACAATCTTATATAAAAGACCTGGTATGATAGGGCCCATATTTGGCCCCAGAAAACTCACTTTTCAAAAGTCCTATATAGATAATAAAAATGTGTTCATAGGAAAGTTCAAACCTTGAATGTATCAGCAAACACGAAATTATCAGTTGTTGCATGAAATAATTTTTTTTATCTTGTACATACCCATACCCCCATCGGATTCTGACAAAAATGCCGAATTTGGTAGCCTTTGCGGCTTTCAAAATGTATGAGCCCAGCCTCCAGCACATATTATATATATATTGTATACAGACATTTTTTTATATATTTACATGCCATGAAAATATTAAATGTGCCGGAGACCGGGCTCTATGTTTATTCCTAGCTTTTTATCACAAAACTCGCAGCGTTTAGAACATTTCCCCTATTTGTTTCAACATTAAAACGTACATATCTCCGCTCATAGACAAAATAAACATGTGTTGTGGGTTTTCATTTTCTTAGTTAGAACACAAGGAATAATTTGGTACACACTTCATTTTGATCTGTTGGAATTTTTTGGTAAGCGTCTCTGGACTTGCAAACCTGACTGGGTAGGGTACCTGGAGGGGCCCTGTGCAGTGCACAGGTAATTAGCAGTGTATCTTACGTTTAAGCAATTCATCAAGATACCTATTCTCAGAATAGGTAGTCAACAACCTAATAAAAACATGAAAATATCATTTTCTTTTGTAGAAATACACTTTTTCTTTATTTTAAACATATACAGTAGATATATACTTCGGAGCATAACTTAAAATTTCTACACTCAGGATGCTTGTTTAGGGAAAATACAAATTACTACAGGGATCAGGGTAAATAAACAAGTAAGCTACGTTATTTACTACTCTATGATAGGATTTGCACAAACTCTGCATCCGGCATAATTATAGTGACTTTATATGATATACTTAGGTATATATGATTGTTTTAATGCATATTACATGTCCTATGATTTCCAGACGATAAGGAATTTTTAAAATTCATAAAATACTCATCTGTAATTAGTTACTAAATATTTGTTATTATTTTTTTTCATTTCGATTTTAATCGGATTGCAGAAACTACAACATGAACATTTTATCATAAATTGGGTTTAATGTTTACAGATGAAGAATTAGCAAGAATAAACTTAAAAAACTGCAAGCATTTATCGTCGCAGAATGAAAATGAAAGGGTAACGTAGCTTACAAAACCAGAAAAAAAAACATATCTTTCATACTCGATAGCAAGTTTGCCTGAATGAAATAAAACGTTTCAACAACCATTTCAACAACAACCTGTATTATGTACGTTTCAACAACCTGTAATGATTTCCGAATGTGAAAAAGAGCGCTGCTTATTTCCAATTTTTTAAAATAATTTTTCCCATCTGCTTAAATCAAAAGCTGCTAATTGAGTCAAGTAATGTAGCTGCTGTTTCCATATGTATTTGAATGACGTCTGAAATCTCGAACTTCAGAGAAACTTTGTCGTACACACTTGAACACTTTGAAAGCTAAGCCATTATGTAACTATTTTCCCCTTTTCCATCCGTCTGTCCATACGCACGACTTTAATATGTGTATAAATGTTCTGTTTTGGTTCTAGTTTTTTTATCGAGACCTAGAAATTGAGCTTGTTCTTTCTTTCTTGATAGATATTTATGAATATACTAATCAATATCGTTTGAATGATCATGTTAACCTAAGGTCAAGGTCGCAAACTAAGAAACATGTGAAACAGTTGCGTCAAAGCTTCTGCTGTGGAATATGCTGACTGATGGGTTTGATGTAAATTGTCTGTCTGTCCATCCATTCATGAGTCCATTAAAATTTGCATTTAAGTATGTATTAAGTTGGTTTCATCAAATTTAAAGAGTAACTACACTTCAGGAACTGACTGAATCAGATCCCAAACCCTATCCACAACATCAAAGGGAAAGATTGACAAAGACATCCCAAGAAACAATAAATTACAAGTGATAAGCCGAGTCAGCAGCTCTTTCCCAAATAGATGGCAACTCAGCTATCTTTACTGAACTAAATAATTTAGACCAACACAACGGTTACAACAGACTAAGCAAATTATACGAAAAACATTTAACAATTATTTTTACCTATTGACTATTTACCATCAAACCGTGCTGATAGGTGGTATGCGTGAGCCACTGCTTACATACTTTATTTTTTTTGTAGTGCATCAATGACATTACGCAAAAACGCCAGTAACGTAGCTTACATTACATAACGTGACTCAGTATATTCCGTGCAAGGATAGAGCTGGCTAAGAGTTTTTGTTCGTATTGTCACCTCCTCCAAAAGCAAAACTAGTAGTAATGTAGAAATAGTCCTCGTCACCTATATTTTATTCAAAACCTTAATGATGTAGCTTGCATCCTTATCCATTCTGACAAATGTGTATTGCTAAGAAAAACAGTGCTTTAATTCAATGCATTCGTACATGTGGTGGTTTACTGATTTTAACAGTCAAAAGTGCACGAAATACAACTTTACACTGAGGTGAAACACGTCTTATTGCTTGCTTGCTACTCATTAAGATGCAAATAACGTAGCTTACATGCACTTTCGCGACAGTGCTGCTAAGAAAAAAGAAATTGTTAAACAAGTGTGATACATTAAATTTTGTTGCAGTTTTAAAAGAAAACATATTACGTACTAATTGGACCTTTCGTTTTATGTGTAAGTAGAAATATTTTATGGCAAATAGGACGTAGTCATGTGAACCATGTAAAAAGACATGCAATTTATTCCATTTTAGCCTCTTTTACCATCTGTAATGAAACAACCTAGTCATTAAACTATTTTAATCTGCTACTTAAAGGGGGTAAACAATCTATTGCATAGAATGAAAGTATATATTAGCAGTTGCTTGTACTTTTCATAAGTGTTTAGACAACAAGACATCAAAATTAGGCACTTGATTTTCTATTCTGAGAAAAAGTGACAAGCCTATTATCTAGAGCTTTCAAAAGCTATTGTAAATGACGTATTTCTTTAAAGGAAAATGTATTAAACTCAAATTTTCTTCCTGTTTTCCTCCATATTATTTAAATAATAGAGCCATATCAGAGATCCATGTTATTTTGAGAATAAGCATAGTTGAAACATATTTTTTCTGTTTGTTCCCATACACACGAATGATAAGCAATAGAAACAAGGCAATTTTAAGTGAATTTGAATGGGGGCCAAAAACGGCCCTTATCATACCAGGTCCTTTTTTTATTGTAACACTTTGTGATTTGAGAACAGTAGCACATTTACAAAGTTTGTGAAGGCAAACATACATGCCTAGGAACATGACTCTGCTAGGAAACTTTAAGGCTTACAGGAACATATCAACTGAATAAATGCGAATGTTTGACAACAGGATAGAGAAACTAATTCTGAAATCCTTATCGCAGGCAGAAGCCGTTATGGACGTATGGACAGACACACGTATGAGCAAATCTAAGGGTTGTATGCCCTCAGTTTTATCTGATATGGGTATAAAATGCGGTACAGTTAAAAAAATGAGAATAAAATAAGCCACAACATGCAGAAAGGATCTTTATGACTAATGGGAACAGCAGCTGCTTAGACCAGTTTACGAATAAGCGCAGTCCGCTCCCAGCCATTGATATTAGCCAAAAATATTATGGTCCCAGAGAAATCTACATGCACAACATAAAGGCCGTTGATAGACTGCATGGGTTCACAGTCTGCTTTAACATTTCGCAGATGTATTAAACCGACTTTTTGAGCGACACCGCCGGAATACATTTTAAACTAGCTCAAGAGATCATATACAATACCAAAACATAAACTTGATCAAATAAAATAACGTAAAACAAGAACAAACACTGACAAACAAACACGATTTTTCCTGATTTACAGTACATTTACATCGACCTAGTGAATGGTGCACGCGTCAGTTTTTTTATTACGGCAGTGTTTTTGCTTCCGAAACGATGTTTTAATCGCTAAGAAACTGATGTGGTCCGTGCAATTTTCAAGAAAAGCAAATATGTAGGATAAAGGGACAAAACATCAATTTATGACCAAACCTTCGCATTATCCTAAAAAACATACACTCCCGATGCGACACATCATCACTCCACAATGGTGTGGCTATACCCGGTGGTAAACGGGTTACATTGTTACCTTGCACACAGCCTTTCACTGAAACCCTCCAATCGTCCTAATATGAAAATACTGTTAGGAAGGACGTAAAATCGCAACACAAGCTGGCACTAAATATCGGCAAATTTCATAAGTTTCATCCGTCCATTTTTATTAGTTGTAATTTGCGGCCCAGCTTGAACATCCTTATACACTGGCGTTGCATTCATTACTGAAGGCTGACCTGGCTTTTCGCTGTTTGCACGCGTCAATTGTATCCAGGATTTTTTTTTAAATTTGAGATGATTCCCTACTGTTTGTCAGCCAAAGATGCATTTTGTCAGATTACAAGTAAAGTTTTAATGTCCACTGGTGGCTTGAAATAAAATAAGGCCACTACAGTCGACCTGTTAAATGGGTGTTCTCTTATACGGATTCCAGCCGACTTTGCGTCTTTTAACTTTGCTCTTTTCAGGTGAATTTGCTGTACAAACTTGCTTCCTGGGTAGATTCGGAGATGAGATTGGTAGCAAACAGTTTGGGGGAATGATTATAGTCTACTCTTCAGAAACAGATAACCGGACAGCTGAAGCAAGACTCTCCTATATTGAAGTCACTTACGCTGGTCAAGCTTTCCGTCTTGGCAGATATCCTATTTACTTCAACCTGAATGCTGACATGACAAAAAGCTATATTAGAGGATTAAGTATTCATGAAACATTTAATCGAGCTGTTAACATTCATGCTTCCCGCAATCTGCTGGTCGAAAAGACAGTTATATACAACACCATGGGAGGAGCAATCGTTTTGGAATCTGGTAGTGAGATAGGAAACGTGTTTCAATACAACTTGGTGGTATTAGTTAGAGAAAGTTCCAGTCTGCAGAATGATGACATCACACCAGCCTCATTCTTGGTAACCAATCCAAACAACACAATTCAGCATAATGCTGCAGCAGGCGGGTCACACTTTGGATTCTGGTACAGAATGCATAATCATCCTGAAGGTCCATCATATACGTCTGACGTCTGCCCAATAAGAACACCACTTGCTGTTTTTCAGAACAACAGTGCCCATTCTTTCGGCTGGTTTGGTTTGTGGATATTTGAGCATTATTTTCCTATGCGTGGCGGATGTCGGGGTTCTGTGGTTGAACCGGCTATATTCCGAGGCTTGACGGCATGGAACAATGACAAAGGAGTTGAAGTTTCAAAAAGTGGAGTCCTTCAGTTTCACGACTTTGTCTTAGTACAAAACCGCCTCGCAGGTTACGAAGGCAAACAGGTGTACGATGTGCCGTTGTGCACGGATGACAGGCCTATAGTCAAAAACAGTTTAATTGTTGGAACAACAACTGTAGCCCCGTCTGATATCCAGGGATGTACGAGAGGGGGCATTGTATTGCCTTATGGAGCGGGGTTCCGGATCAAGAATGTCCAATTTTATAATTTTGCTGACAAGTCATGTGCAGTTTTTAAAGTAGCAAGAATAAACCGGACATGCACCTTGTACTGTGGAGGTTATAATTACGAAGCTGAAGGGGTCTCCTTTACCAATGCATCGAACAAGGCTTTTTATGCCTGGGATTGGGAAGGTATTCTTATCGACAAAGACGGCAGCTTAACTGGAAAACCAGGAAAGGAGTGGAAAGTCCTGCCAAGTTCTGGCACATTGCCAAATGATTGTGAAGCTGCTATAGAATTCAGTATCGGCGTACCAGCAAGTCTATGTCCACCACAATATAAGTTTCATAGATTTTCCTTTAACAACATCGATCCTCGTTGGATTGAGGAAAAAAATCTTATAATAACAAACCGTTTTGGACACAGCATTGTGCCATTTGCAGAGGAACGTCTGACTCATCCTGACGGATGGATGTGCGCTTTAGTAGGCGGAGAGACGTACAAATTTGAATTTGAAGGTGCAGTGCATATTCAGAATCTCAGTTTTACTGGAGTTTTCTATAAATTTGAGGTAATCAAACCGTTCTGAGAGTTTGTTCACTAAGAAAAGGCTTAGCCACCATATTGATACCGCTATGCTTAAAATGAAATGAAACTCTGAACAACGCGTCCTAGAGATTTAAAAACTGTGTTCTTAAAAAGGAATTGCGAATTGCACGCACTATTCTTCTGCAGGGTAAAGGGTGAAATATAGGTCGTGGTATAAAAAAATAAGTAAATGCAATGTTGACCTCAAGGATATAGGATTTGCTCGTTTCAAAACTATGAGTAATAAAGATATACTCGCGCGTAAATCGAAATGAAATAATAACGTATGACTGAAATTGATTCAATTAAGATTTGTGCAAATAATCTTTAGCGAATAAATCTTTATTTCAGAGGCAGAGACGATTTACCTTTGATTGCTTTTCTTGAATATTCACGAATATTCTGTCATTATAAATTGTTTTATTCACCACATATGAAATGCATGTCTATTAGCAGTTTTAAATTATGTGAATAGCGGCCTCAATAACTCAACAATAACAATTATTTTTGTGCACCTGTGTTCTTTACAGGCAATACCTGTCCGAGGTCGATTAAAGAAAGGGCTTTAGATTACGGATGACTTTACTCTGATTAACTATGATTGCTGGACATATCCCGATTTGTGATTCCCGCGCATTTATGTACTTCCAATGACCTTGCTCAATCATCGATTTGGCAGATAAAATACTTTTTATAGCGATCAATTACGTGAGCAATTTAAATTTATTAAGAAAACATGCGGGCGTATATATTTAATGCTTATCGGCAATGAAACTACACACTGCGGTTAACTTACAGTATCCATGTCATCAGAACTTGATACATAGTGCATAGTCAGGTACTGATACCTCGGGGTTAAAAAGCATCTTAAAGATGATGCATTTGCAAGGGTTCATGAAACATGCTTAAGCAATGACTTTGCAAACAGCGAAAAGTCTGATCTTCGGAACATTATTCGAGTAGCCGGAATGTCCGTAAATATGTATGCGAATAGCAAAAGGTCTGTGGAGCCTTTTTTGAGTAAATGGATACAACTGGTAAAACCATTGTTTACGCGTCTAATTGCTCATTATTTCTTTTCTTACAGTCAAGTGACTACATTATCGTTCGACTTTCCTTAAAAGAATTTCCAGACAAGTTTTCAATTTCTGGTGGCGCTACTGATGTTACTCTTGGTGGCCTAGATCATTCTACTGCTGAACATGGCGACTGGACATGGGATAACCGCAAAAATGAAATACAGTTTATAGGTAAGAGGCGGCATTGAGTCATAAACGTTTTTGCTGAAACTTTATTTCGGCATTGACTTTGCAACACACTACATCGGTTAAAAAGAGAGCGCATCATAAATAGGATAAGTAAAAATTCAAATTTATTTTTAGAAGACGTTTCAAGCTTCCTAAGCAGAAGGTTTGAGATAGTTTATATTATAGGCAGGCCCCGTCATCTGTCCGTCCCTTCGCCGTAAACGTTTTTAAACAACTGCTTCTCCAAAGCCGCTTGGCCGATTAGAACCATAATTCATATAAAGCCTGGAGTTTGTGAACAAAAGTGTGTTCAAACGATAATGATCACATAACCAATATGGCGGGTCCATCAATTTTAAACACCTTGAAAATCATTCTATATAACCAACATACTAACACAGCGATAGTATTGAAACTTTGTTTGTAGCACTGAGTACGCAAGTATCATTGATCTTGGGTTCGTTCAAATGATGGCCCTTGATTAGCCGCGACCTTTAAACGGCTAGGTCAAAGTCAGTTCCGTAGGCTTTTGTACGAGAACATGGTAAAATGTTAGAAATTTTGAAACTGTTTTCGACTTTTGTATGCAAATTGGTGTTCTTACGGTCAACTAATCGAGTGCACAAGGCTTTAAGTAGCTGAGATCACAGTCTTTACAGACCCTCGATTAATGGCAGTTATAAATCAGCAATTATGAATACATTTCTCCTCCAAAACCAGTATGCCGATTGGAGACAAATATCATATGGAACCTTCAGGAGTCGGAGTAACAAATATCTGATTAAAATGTCTTAGCAGACAAGAACAAATATGGAAGATCAATAAGAGGGCCATAATGGACTGATAGCTGTCGTCCGTTGACAGGGGTGACAATGCATCTCTTCTTCTAGGCTTACGGATTCTGTGAGTAGGCAGCCATCTTAGATCATAGCTCAAAGTTTTTTTTTTTTTTTTTTTTTTTTTTATCTTTTTGGGGCATGACATCCTTCTTTGTCATATACTCAGAGGCAAAAGAAAGTATACTTTTTTTGAATGCCTATATTTTACTTATTTTTCACCGCTAAGGTCTGAAATCCTGCATGATTTATTTTTACTCAAGGTGGATCAATGTGGTATAGTATAGTTTCTTATTGAAACGCTTGACTAGCGGCACTGTACATACATGTCTAATTTGCACGTTTCCCACGGGCAGCAAAATGGACAATATGATTTTGCTGTTAATCTGTATTTGAAGTTTCTGGTGTTTTTCTTAATAAACCACAATGTTTGCGTTTCATTTGCATGTTGAAAAGGCTCCCTGTGGCAAGTACAATTCTTACACGCAGAGGCAAAAGAAAGGACACATTTTTAAATGCCGGTATTTTCCTTATTAGTCATTGCTCAGGTCTAAAATTTTACACGATGCATCTTTCCTCAGAGTACAAAAATGTGGCATCGTAATAATACTAAATGAATCGCTTGACTAGCGACACTATACGTACATGTTTGTTTTGCCGTTTTTGCACATGCATGATTTAAAACAATACGCCGCAAATCGGTATTTGCATTTTTGGATGTTTTTCTGAACAAACCACGGTGTATGCGTTTCATTTACCTAACGACAATGCTTGTGGCGCAAACTGAAGATGTAACAGGCTGACCTCTCAAAGCGGTTCGTGGCTGGCTAGGGACCCACTAGGGTCACGAATGATTGGCGATGAAGTGTATACTTTCTTTGTGCCTCTGGCTACTTTTTCCTCTGCGTGTATGATTTCTATCTGTCACAGAGAGCCTTGTCATCATGTAAATGAAACGCAAGCGTTGTGGTTTGTTTAGAAAAACAACCGAAATTTCAAATAAAGATTTACAGCAAACTCGTGTTGTCCAGTTTGCTGCACGTGGAGAAAGTGCATAACCGGCATATACGTTCAGTGCTACTAATCAAGCGTTACAATAAGTAATTCTCTTACACCACACTGATGTACCTTGAGTAACAATAACTTATGCAAAATTTCAGACCTGAGCCAAAAGAAATAAGTAAAATATATGCATTGAAAAAGTGTATACTTTCATTTGCCTCTCAGTATATGGCCACAACCGTTGACCCATGGAGTCTTAGTATAAAGTAAAAAGATAGGCATGATCTCCTCTGCTCTAATTATCCCATTGTCTACCTCTGCTTAACAATCACTCGACATAAGTGAAATACAGTAGAACTTCAATGGCTGGAACTGGCTTGGGACCATGAAAAATGGTTCCAGCCAAGGCTGGTTCTGGCAATCCAGGGTTAGTTGCTATATAAAGTGACTTCAACGGACCCAGGGGGGAGTTCTAGCCAGGTAGGGCTAACGAGCCATCATGGTTCGAGCCAACGAAGTTCTACTGTATTCTTGAAAGGGCCGTAGACGGCATATATACAAAAAAAAGTAGATAAATAAAATAAAAAAAATCTTAACGCCATTATTATGCAAATAGTAGGACTGAATGTCCTTACTTTTTGATTGTAACAATCTCTAATGCTTGAACCTATTGACCTGGGAGCTGTTTTAGCATTACCATTAATACTGGATTGGTCAAACACACTCATGATAATTTAGTAATGCTGAACAGTTATTTCTATACAGTTTAGATAACTGAAATTCATTTCATTCTTAAAGGTAGCTGAACAGTTATGTCTATACAGATTAGATAACTGAAATTCATTTCATTTTTAAAGGTTGCTTCCTGTTGTGTCAAATACTTTACAATTTTGCCGAACGTTTTTTCTTTCTAAATTGTCGATAAGCATTTGTTACAAGGAAATTGTTAAGTTTCACTTCAAAGTATAAAGTGAAGAATATTAGATTAGTCGTTTGAAGAGGGATTTTCTAAGTGTGTATTGCAGACTAGTTAGCGCTGTGTTTGATTTCGCGCCACAAACAAACAGCGTGGCTGACGTCTTTGGCACTGCATTATGGGTTTGTATTTACCCATTCGCCATGCGGGGACTCTCGACACATAACGAGTATAGAGTATAAAAAAGCCCCATCGCATCGGCTATAACAAGCAACAGTGGTTAAAGAAAGTCTACAGTGGCGTAGCTATTGATAACTGAAGAATGTTAAATGCAGATTTAATTCTATAAAACGTTCATGGGAGTTTCTAGACAGCTCGAATGGTGTTTGAGGGCGATCTCAAAAAGCGGTGTAATGGCGCATTCCGTGTAAGGTATACATCTAAAATAATTTTGAGAAAATTTTTATCTTATTTCAATATGCTAACTGCCAAAAGGATGTTTTAAATAATACTGATTTTGCCTTTAAGTGTTTTATATACATCATTAATTACACAAAGATCATATGAAATAATCTGACCATATTTTTTTCCAAACGAAGTTGAAATCGCTACCCCTATGGGAGAGTGGTTGTGTCCGTGTTAAATTGAACACCTTCAAAAAAAAGAAAGAAAGACGTAGTGTAAAAAGAATTGTAGCACACGATAATATTACGCATTTCGTGTTAAGAAATCAATGGCTTTAGTGACAAGTCATTTATTTCCAGGTGGGGGTGCGTCGGGTTTATCCAGGGGGTTGTATTTGTTTTTGTGATGTATTTGCGCCGGAGGGGGGTAAGGGGTCGGAAATCGTAAAGCCGTGAGGAGATGGCGTAATTCTTCCAAAAGCCTTTATTCAAAAACAAGTCTCAGCTTCAGGGGACTCCCAGACCCTAGACAGCTCGAATGGTGTTAAAGGGCGATCTCAAAAAGCGGTGTAATGGTGCATTCCGTTTAAGGTATACATCTAAAATAATTTTGAGAAATTTTGATCTTATTTCAATATGCTAACTGCCAAAAGGATGTTTTACATTATACTGATTTTGCCCACAAGTGTTTTATATACATCATTAATTACACAAATATAATATGAAATAATCTGACCATATTTTTTCCAAAGGAAGTTGAAATCGCTACCCCTATGGGAGAGTGGTTGTGTCCGTGTAAGATTGAACACCTTCAAAAAAAAAAAGAAAGACGTAGTGTAAAAAGAATTGTAGCACACGATAATATTACGCATTTTGTGTTAAGAAATCAATGGCTTTAGTGACAAGTCATTTATTTCCAGGTGGGGGTGCGTCGGGTTTATCCAGGGGGTTGTATTTGTTTTTGTGATGTATTTGCGCCGGAGGGGGGTAAGGGGTCGGAAATCGTAAAGCCGTGAGGGGATGGCGTAATTCTTCCAAAAGCCTTTATTAAAAAACAAGTCTTAGCTTCAGGGGACTCCCAGACCCTAGACAGCTCGAATGGTGTTAAAAGGGCGATCTCAAAAAGCGGTGTAATGGCTCATTCCGTGTAAGGTATACATCTAAAATAATTTTGAGAAATTTTGATCTTATTTCAATATGCTAACTGCCAAAAGGATGTTTTAAATTATACCGATTTTGCCTTTAAGTGTTTTATATACATCATTAATTACACAAATATCATATGAAATAATCTGACCATATTTTTTCCAAACGAAGTTGAAATCGCCACCCCTATGGGAGAGTGGTTGTGTCCGTGTTAGATTCAACACCTCCAAAAAAAAAAAGACGTAGTGTAAAAAGAATTGTAGCACACGATAATATTACGCATTTTGTGTTAAGAAATCAATGGCTTTAGTGACAAGTCATTTATTACCAGGTGGGGGTGCGTCGGGTACATCCAGGGGGTTGTATTTGTTTTGTGCTGTATTTGCGCCGGAGGGGGGTAAGAGGTCGGAAATCGTAAAGCCGTGAGGGGATGGCATAATTCTTCCAAAAGCCTTTATTCAAAAACAAGTCTCAGCTTCAGGGGACTCCCAGACCCTAGACAGCTCGAATGGTGTTTGAGGGCGATCTCAAAAAGCGGTGTAATGGCGCATTCCGTGTGAGGAATACATCTAAAATAATTTTGAGAAATTTTGATTTTATTTCAATATGCTAACTATCAAAAGGATGTTTTAAATGATACTGATTTTGCCTTTAAGTGTTTTATATACATCATTAATTACACAAAGATCATATGAAATAATCTGACCATATTTTTTCAAAACGAAGTTGAAATCGCCACCCCTATGAGAGAGTGGTTGTTTCCGTGTTAGATTCAACACCTTCAAAAAAAAAAAAAAAAAAAAAAAAGACGTAGTGTAAAAAGAATTGTAGCACACGATAATTGTGTTAAGAAATCAATGGCTTTAGTGACAAGTCATTTTTTACCAGGTGGGGGTGCGTCGGGTACATCCAGGGGGTTGTATTTGTTTTGTGCTGTATTTGCGCCGGAGGGGGATAGGGGGTCGAACATCGTTAAGCCGTGAGGGGGTGGCATAATTCTTCCAAAAGCCTTTATTCAAAAATAAGTCTCAGCTTCAGGGGACTCCCAGACCCCCATTACTCCTACATTTTCAGATTTGTTGTATTCTTTCTTTCTTCCGATACTGCACTCCGTCAAATATGACCAAGATAGCAGGTCTGTTCTTTCAAACTTGCTTTAAAAACATTTATAGAATTTAAAAAAGATAATTGCCTCACCATGTCCTAAAAAATCATTGATATACTTGCTAGTGGAACAGTATACAGTAATCTATGAGATGATGCCAATCAGTAAATGTAATTATTTAATGCCTTCATTTGTGGCATCAAATCTCAACAGTCTGTTATCAACAAAACTGATTTGGCTTCTGGAGGCTGTATCCCCAGACCCCGCCCCCTCCCGACACCTTAATATTATAAACAGCCTTATAGAGCATTCAGCATCGGATTTCTGGGTGAGAATATGCAGAAAATGCAGGAACACATTTACCGGTAATGGACCATTAATATGTATAAACAATTTACTTGTATAAGTGAGAAAATGTTCATTGTCTTTCGTAAGTTTAGTTAAGCTCAATCTGACATCAAATAGGTAATATGAATGGAGGATTGTTGTGGGGTGAAGTCATTGATTTTTTTATCACTTATCGGGGGGGGGGGGTGGAGGGGGGAAGGGATCGAAAACAAAATTCTGTTGAGACTTGGTTGGGGGTAGTAAAAGGTTTTCTTTTTTCCTTAAAAAGAAAATGAACTGTGTGTGTGGATGTGTGTGTGTGTGTGTGTGTGTTGTTTGAAAAGTACATACACATGTACATAGTTTTCCCATACAAGGAATATTAGACTCACTGATGACAGAATAGTCCACAGAATTAAATTCACAAGAATCTTATTCACTCAAAGGCACACTGGTCGGCACCAATACTTTAATGGAGAATTAAACAGAAAATACCTTTGCACTTGTTTACCTGGAGCAATAAAGAAGAGCTGAAATATCAGAGACAATGTATATTAATTTATAATTTATACCTAAATAGTTACTCCAAGAGCGGAGAAAACATTCAAAGGAATAATCATGGACCATTCTTCGAAGTTTTGGCTACTCAAGCCTCATCAGTGACTCTGACCAGTTGGCGTTTTAAAGCAAATCTGCATAGAAATTAACCTTGGAACCGGCTTATATTGTTCTTTTTATTTTTCTTTGGCTTAGTTGCTTACCATTTCTTTATTTAATTAATATGGAACAGTTTGATTTATTATACTATAGAAATAAACTAGTGCATCTCATTATGACAGCTATGAAAAGGCATTCACACATACTGCTCAAAATGAGTAAGGAATATTAAGACATTTAAGTCAGCAGAAGTAAGGAAAAGCAGTAAATGAATATTAAACTGTTATAATTCATAAAACAAATATTCATAGAGAGCCTCAATATGAATATTAAAACATCTAATCTTGTCACGTGACCTACAGTAAATTGGAAGTAGACAAGGGGTCGACACCCGAATTTCACACGAATCCAGCGCAGCAGTGACTAATAATTTTTATGCAAACTTTATTGAAGCAGACGCCCGATGCCTCAGTTAACAAGATACAGATATTTTTTTCATGCGGTTTTGTAACAGGAGAAAATGCTAGGCGTAGAAGATACCATTGTGTGGTGAAATGTCTCACATGGTGACATTTGTAACATTCCTACACCTTTAATAACGCATTAAAGCTGACTAAAGTGGGTGTTTTCAACTTGGAAAATTATGAAGATTTTTTTATTCACAGAATTTGAGGGTCCAAAAGAATTGTTTTCGCCGATGTGAAATTGAGGTCTAGATCCCATAGTCCTTTATGTGTTGCTCAAGGTCACATGACCTGCATTGACTGTTTCTGTTTTAGGTGAATATTGTTTTTTGAACAATGTTCTATCAATTAAGAAATAGATCAGCTCTAGCAGTGAATTGTTGAGTAATAATTCACTGTTTGGAGGTCAGTTGTAAAGTAGATCATATCACGAGCGCGGAGCGCGAGTGATATATATACTTACAACTGACCGACAAACAGTGAATTATTACTCAACAATTCAATGCTAGAGCGGAACTATTTCGATTCTAACACTCAAAAACGCTGAAAAATTATTATTTTCATTCAAATTCTCCCAACCATATTGCCAGCGCGTTCACGTTCCCGCTAACATTCTAAACTGTATCTAAAATAAATGTACATTTTTATGGCGCTTTTAGAAAGAAAAAGCGACGTTACACCGTCTAACGTCTCAAAACGTCACAAAATTACGTCAGTATTGCCAGTGACGTCAGCAGTTAGACACACGCGCTCCGAAACAGTGAATTGTTGCAGAATAAAACACGGAAACTTTCCATTGCTTCTATAGGCGCACTGTGTTAGAATATACAACAATACACTAACGAGCCATTATTATTTATTTTTGAACTCGCTTCTATGTGATAATATCCCCTACTTTTTGTGAGCAGTATATATAATCTACAAGTATTTCTGACCATGAAAATCTACTTAATTAATTGGTCATGTATTCAGGACCTTTTTCTAATGTTAATTCAGGGACTGCACTGGCATATTAGATATAAAGGTACAGGTAGCAGTAACTAAATACTATTCCTACTGTTATGTTATGGTTCACTCAGTGACAGTTTTTGTCACAACCATCATAAAATATATATATTTAAACACACTTTTGATGAAAAGATAGGCACTTCACATAGGGAATGTTTGACATAAATTATATTAAATTAGGAGTATTGACAAAGATTGACTAAAAGGGAATGAAATTATCATTTAAATGGTACAGTAATTATACATGCCAGTACTACGGATATGTATAATTAGCTCAAATTAACGAAAAAATATGTATTAATTTTTTCAGTATGAGAAAATAAGTGCTGGCCTGCTGATCTTTCGGTTCCCGGTTCGAGACACACTGGTGGTGGAAATCTTTCCAACTGTTTGCACATAGTCTTTCACTGTTACCGTCCCATTGTTCTGATATGACTTACAGACTGTTAAGAAGGATATAAAGTCATCCATACAACCCATTATTCAATATTCAGTACCATAATAATATAACAACCCCTACAGGCTGGCTACATGAGAATATGTTTTAGTGTACTCCTAAATTATATCATACAGCTAACGATGGCGATCGCAGATTATAGTTTAACAGTTCAACCAGAATCATTTAGATTAATTTGAAGGCAACGTCTCGTACGTTTAGACAAATATATTACTTATAATTATATGCGGTCATAACTGAAGTAAACTGAGATGGACCGATATCGCCCACATTGATTTTTTTTTTAAAAATTTGCTTCTTTGCATCCCAAGACCCACTAGGCCAGAAATCTTTTGTATCCCAAGCTCAAGGTTGTGCATCCCTTTATTTTCATGGGTTATAAAAATTGTGCATACCAAATCATGCTTTTTCAAGACCCATTCGAAGAAGATAATTTGTAAACAAAACCACAGGTACTATATTACTTAGTAGAGATACCCAGTGATTTTTTACAAATTTACTTTAACAAAATAGTCAAAGGACGCACAACGGCATTAATCTTTGCATCCTAGTCTCAGAGGTTTCTGCAACCCTTCTTAGACATGCTGATAAGAAACAACTGTGCAGCCAAATACATTCAGTATTATAAAAGCCAGATTAAACTAAATATCAGTGCAGTAGCTGTAAAAGCAAACCGTTGCTTCAAATATTTGCATCCTGTGGATGCACATCTTTCAAAATGTTGCATTCTCAGCTAATGATATGCATCATAGATGAAGGATGCAGAGGTAAAAAAACACTGCTGCTCATCCTGGCCGAATTACTCAAAATTATTTGTACGTTTGTTTAAAATCTTAAAAATATGTGCAAATTAAGCCATGTGTTATGTACGAATAATTTCCGTTATAGCTATAGGACATTTTTTTAAAATAAATTACAGTCATAACATGATAACAATATAGCTGAAATATACTTTTTATATCCAGACTGACACAAGAACACTGCTGAAATTAAGCCAAAACAAGTAAGAAGGCTACGGTAAACGTTGGTTGTGGCTACGGTATCAGTAAGCTCAGAATTTAGTTTCTTCAGCTAGATTGATCCAAAAGCTATTTATTGTGTTCTCATTTTAACGCTTCTATAATAAAAATAGATAATAGGTAAAAATAATTGTTAAATTTTTTTCGTATAATATGCTTAGTCTGTTGTAACCCTTCTGTTGGTCTAAATTATTTAGTTCAATAAAGATGCATGTCTTTTCTGAGATATGGTCTAACAATTTTACTGTTTTTGTTGAGGAGGGACATTTCAGAAATTATTATATCTGAGATCAAGGCAAAGCATAATTTTTGGTGTCATTTCCACATCCATTCTGCAAATGTAGTGGAAGAAACACACATTGCTTTTTGGATGTATTTACCTCTTTAATGTTTCTATGCTTTTATTTTACATTTTTCTTTCACTGTTAAGTGGATATACATCACACTTTGTATAGTGGTTCAGTCTGACACTGTAAATGACCTCATACTACTTGTATGTCACTGTGACCTATATTTCATGGTTCAGTGTTTTGTGCCATATATCTTGAGCACTATTTGGAAGACAGTCAGTATACTCGGGATAACGGTTCAGTCTTACTCTGCAAATGACTACATACTACTTGAAGGTCACAGTGACCTATTTTTAATGCTCAAATGATTTTGCCACACATCCCCAAAACTATTTAGTTTAAACAATATTTTATTCAATGAATCAATACAAATATAGTAACACAATAAACATACAGCGGGATTAGATAACAAGCTTTGCAACTTATAGACATCTTCTCCCAACACTATTTACTGGATTAGCACCATACTTGCGATATAAGATCGGTGTGACAGTGTGAATGTCCTCATCCTATTTTAGGTTACTTTGCCATTTATTTCATGGTTCATTGATTTTGCCCTATGTCTTTAGTACTTTTTGATAATTTTTCTCGAACTTTTGAGTATGGTTTATACTGACACAGAAAATGACTTTATACAATTTGTGTATCCCTCTCATCTACATCTCATGCTCCCTTGATTTTTTCCTCAAATTTCCTACACTATTAAATGTATTTGCAATATACCTTGGATATCAGGTCAGTCTTACACTGTGATTGATATGTCATTTGTAGGTACTCATCATACTTGGGATAATGGCTCAGTCTGACACTGCAACTAAGCCCATACTATATGCAGGTCACTGTTACCTATAGTTAATTTTTGAGTGATTTTTACCTTTATTGTTTCAGCACTATCTAGTCTGACACTGAGAATGATCTCTTCCATCTTGTAGGTCACTATGATCAATATGTCAAATCCAAAGATTTTGTCTCATGTCTCCTGCACTACGTAACGGATTTGCATCATACTTGAGATACTAGGTCAGTCTTACACTAAGAAAGATCGCATCTTGACCTATATGTCTTGGTTCATGGATTTGCCCTATATTTTCAGCACTTTCTATTTCAAAATATTTATCATATTTTGGAGTATGGTTTAATCTGACACTAAAAATGAACTCATACTTCTTGTAGGTCACTGTGACCTATATCTCATACTCCCTTGATTTTGCCTTACAGGTAGTACACTATTAAATGGATTTGCATTAAACTTGAGATATGAGGTCAACCTCAGACTGTGAATGACCTGCCATTATTAGATATCCATCATATTTGGGATAATGGTTACGTCTGACTCTGCAAATGACATCATACTATTTGTAGGTCACTGTTACCGATGTTTCATGTTTCAGTGATTTTGTCTAATATTTTGAGAACATAAGTAGATATCATCTTACTTGGAATAACGGCTTTCCCTGACACTGCAAATGATCTTATGATACTTTTAGGTCATTATATTTCATGCGACCCATATTTCATGCTCCAAGTACTTTGCCTCATCTCTCCTTGATTGTGTTACGGATTTGCATCAAACTTGGGATATCAGGTCAGTCTGACACTGTAAATGATCTCAAACTATATGTAGGTCACAGTGATCTGTAGTTCATGGTCCAGTTACTTTGCCTAGAATCTTTTGCACTATTTATTCATCATACTTTAGACAATAGCTTAGTCTGACACTGCTAATGCTCTCATGCATCTTGTAGGTCACTATGATCTATGTGTCATATCAAATAATTTTGCCTCTTATCTCCTACACGACTTAATAGATTCGCATCATACCTGAACTATTAGATCAGTCTGACAGCTTGAAAGATCTCTGATTTTGTAGGTCACCGCGATCTATATTTTATGGTTTCGTGATGGTGCCCCGTATCTTTGATACTGCTGAATATATTTGTATCATACTTGAGATAATTGATCTTTGAGACACTGCAAATGACCTCACATTACTTGTAGGTCACATTGACATATAGGTCATTGCCCAGGGATTTTACCGCAAACACTTTTTGAGGGATGTCATTATTCAATGGATTTTAGATCACTCTGACACCGTAATTGTCCTGGTACTCTAAAGTGGTCTCTTCCGGGCCGCAAACTGCAGTCGGTAGTGCATCTGCCTCAAGAGCCAGAGGTATCGTATACGATACCCGGTCTGGCCGCTTACTTTCGTTTCTCCTAACGCTGATTCGAGAAAGGAAATTGTCAGTTACTGGCGAAAGTTTGTGCACCTAGTACTGGTTTACCGCTTAGGTGATCTAACCCGGCCCAGGAATAGTGTGGTTAGGTTCAATGACCATCCTGACATGACCATAGCTGTTCACCGCGGACGTTCGTCATTAAAACAACAACATCAGCTGCGACCTTTCTATCATGATTCAATGATTATGTTACGTTCACGTTTATCTGACAAGACATGAGACGGGGGCACCTGTGTACTTCAGACAGACTTCTAGTTATTGGTATTTATCTATTTACTCGTCCTCTAATGTTAAGAGAGTCTATTTTCTATCAGTAGATACATAAATAACATTAATTTATAAGATAGTCCATTATAACAATATTTATCAAATGTATTCATGGTCTGGCAAAGAACAATTGTAAACATAATATTCTGGCAGTCCTTTAGGCCCCAATCTCACTGTCACGTTTTGAGGGCTAGGTTATACTATGTTTCCCGCACTACGTTTGACGAAACATTACCCCGTTTTATATGTATTTAGGTGCTACTACGTTTCTAGTACGTTTACAATACGTCAAACTACGATTTTCTTCGTATTACCCGGTTATGAAACGGCTTAACGCCACGCGTTTAGAAGGGATGAGAACAATTTACTTACCTACTACGATTTCGTACGTTTTACTAGGGACTACTAGGTAGTTTACGGGAAAACAACCAAGTCAAAGTGACGTTTGAGTAGGTATCGCAAAACATACCAAATCGTAACAAATCGCAGAATAAAACGTCACAAAACGTCTTAATACGTGGTAAAGCGTTTATAATGCGTGGTAGTACGTACAGGACCTTCATGTATGACTAGGTATTTAAAACGTTTCATCTTCGTTCTAGTACGTTTAAACTACGCTTCAATAAGTTTTTACTTTGCATACAGTATTTCGAAGTGCTACATTAAAGCTGAATTTTAATTCAAACGTAGCTAGGCCACGTATGTTCCTGTATATATCCGTATAGATTACGTGTTCACTACGTTTTAATACGCATATTCCCGTTTTGGTACGTTTTAAATACGTAGAAAAACCTAGCCCTCACCACGTGACAGTGAGACTGAAGCTTAGAAGACCTCTAGGTTAGTCTTGTTACGTTTTTGTACGTATTTACGTATTTAATGTGTTTCGGCTTCGTTTTAGTACGTTTTGACCACGTTTGACTACGTGTTGCTACGTTTTACTAGGTATACGCTACGTATACCAAAATGCCATATTTGAGTTAAACATTCTAAATCAAACGTATACCTTGATCCAAAAGAAATGTCACGGCGTTGACAACTAGGCGCTGCCAATATCTGTCGAATTCGATCAGTCCATCAGAAGATTCGGTAGAATAAGTTTTGTAAGCTTGTTTAAGTTCTCTAAGCATGACGCATTGGTATTTTATCTCTTTACACCATAATTACTGGCAAATGTGAGAGACAACCTATGTGTTTCAAGTAATACAAGACAGACGGTGCATTTATGGAGTACCGTTTACGGTGTAAAACAATTCCGCCGCCAGCGGAATTGAACTCGAAGAGCCAGGTCTTAGCGGACTGCTCTGCCAAGGCCCAGTAAATAAGAGTCAGCATAGTGCAAAAGTCAGGCACAGCTACAACCTAATACCCACGACAATTTATTTTCGCTCATATTCGTAAATCTCTGTTGGCTCGCAAAATAAGACATTTCGCGAATATAGAAACTTAGCTTAAATCTTAAAGTGTAAACTACGAAGAGCAAGATTGAAAAAACGTCTGGAACACACTGTAAAAATAAAGACACTTCAAAATAATGCTATATATACAATGTGCAAATCATTGATCGGTGTAACAGCGAAAATTCAAATCAGCCTGCGCATCCTCATCCTCCCAGTTTAATTATCAGCTTCTTTCATGTTATGTAGGAAATAGATTCAGACATATCACATTCTTTCACCTTCACGGTATGTAGGCAAATTTACGTACACGAAAGTATTACTTACAAGACATTGCGGGTAACTGCGCATGGCAGGTAAACAACATTTTATTCTGACAATTTTTCTCAAATATCTCTGCACTGACAAAATATTTTACAGATCTGTTTTTACAGTGATATTGGCCATATTTCCTTGTATCTAGGAACGTTTAGACACTCAAGATACACTCACCATGTTAAGCCTGAGTGTTAGAAAAATGTAGATTTTTGCATTTTTCTATTACTTCGACAGAAGGCAGTATGTGCAATCTGTATTCCTTTATCATTTGCAAAACTGAACCCATCAGCGAGTGGTCTTTAGTACTCTTTACAACCACGGATAAATCAGATTCCAACTTTATACGTTACAAGAATAAACAGCCATATTTAAACGGAGGGGTGTACCTTTTCGCATTTACGACCATCTCAGCATTCCTTTTAAACATTTACGACCATCTGTGCAACAAAACACAAAGCTTGACACGACCATCGACAAAAATCTTGTGTGAAATCATACATATTTGGAAGGTTTGCATTTAATCACGTCTTCCCCTCAATCTAGATATGCAATAAGGCATTACAAGGCACAGGTTTGCCGTATACTTAGCTAGCAACGCCCATCTTTCCTTATATAATTAAAGACTCATTCGAAACCTATTCGGCTGTCTTATAACTATCATAGTCATGGCATTTTGCCAAAACTATGTCTTGTAACGCTTTACTGCATACCTAGATTGAGGAGAAGACGCAATTGAATGCAAAACTTCCAAATATGAATGATTTTATACAAGACGTTTGTCGATGGTCGTGTCAAGAGTTGTGTTTTGTTGCGCAGATGGTCATAAATGTTTTAAAAGGAATGCTGAGATGGTCGTAAATGCGAAAAGGTAGACCCCTCCTGTGAAACATGTCTTTTTTTTTCTTGTAACGTATTAAGTTGGAATCTGATTTAACCGTGGTTGTAAAGAGCACTAAGAAGGCCACCCCTCATGGTTTCAGTTTTGCAAATAATAAAGGAATAAAGACTGTACATGCTGCCTTCTGTCGAAGTAATAGAAAAATGCAAAAATCTACATGTTTTTCTAAAACTCAGGCTTAACACGATGAGTGTGTCTTGAGTGTCTAAAGGTTTCTAGATACAAGACAATATGGCCAATATCACTGTAAAACAGATCTGTAAAATATTATGTCACTGCAGAGATATTTGAGAAAAACTGTCAGAATAAAAACTTGTTTACCTGTCATGCGCAGTTTCCTGCAATATTTTGTAATACTTTCGTGTACGTAAATTTGCCTACATACCGTGATCTTTGTCACTTGGAAAAGTGTACCTAACACAAAGACAAACACAAGCCTGTTCGTTCTGTATGCTCAAATAGAAACTCAGTGGACAGTCGTATCCGTTCACATAGACAAGTTTTGGATCATGAGGAATAGTGAAGTTTGGTCACACGGCCCGTATGGTCATGGTCAGGATATCGGATGTACATGTACCATGAAAAAAAAGCACATTTAGCATGTGCGAATGGAGAAGACGCAGACCAGTCTTTGCATTCGAATTAGCCCTATTCACGATATGTAGGCAAATTTATGTACACGAAAGTATTACTTACGAGACATTGCGAGAAGCGGCGCGTGACAGGTAAACAACTTTTTCTTCTGACAGTTTTACTTAAATATATCTGCACTGACTAAATAACTTACCGATCCGTTTTAAAAGTGATATTGGGCATATGTCCTTCTATCTACAATCATTTAGACGCCAAAAGATACACTCACCGTGTTAAGCCAGATTTTGGGAAAAACGTGAAGATTTTTGCATTTTTTATTACTTCGCCAGAGGGCAGCATGTACAGTCTTTATTCCTTTATCATTTGCAAAACTGAACCCATGAGGGTGGCCTTTTTAGTGCTCTTTACAACCACGGTTTAATCAGATTCCAACTTTAAACGTTACAAGAATAAACAGCGATGTTTCACAAGAGGGGTCTACGTTTTCGCATTTACGACCATCTCAGCATTCCTTTTAAACATTTACGACCATCTGCACAATAAATTACAACTCCTGACACGACCATCGACAAAAGGTTTGTATGATATTGTACATATTGGAAGTTTTGCATTAAACCATGTCTTCTCTTGATTCTAGATATGCAGTAAAGCGTTACAAAACACTGTTTTACCGAAATACCATGGCTAACATAGTTATAAGACGGTCGAACAGCTTTCGAATGAGGTTTTATTTCTATTAAAGGGTGGATTAGGGTTATTTTAGTCATGGCAGTTCAGCAAAACTGTCTTGCAACGCTTTACTGCATAACTAGATTGAGAAGAAGACGTGATTTAATGCAAAATTTCCAAATACGGATGATTTCATACCAGAGTTTTGTCAATGCTCCGATCAAGATTCGTGGTTTGTTGCACAGATGGTCGTAAATGCGAAAAGGCAGACCCCTCCGGTGAAACATGGCTGTTCCTTCTTGTAACGTATAAAGCTGGAATCTGACTTAACCTTGTTTGTAGAGAGCACTGAGAAGGCCACACCCAGATGGGTTCAGTTTTGCAAATGATAAAGGAATAAAGAGTTTAAATGCTGCTTCCTAGCGAAGTAATAGAAAAATGCAAAAATCAACACGTTTTACTCAAAATCAGGCTTGACACGGTGAGTGTACCTTCAGCGTCTAAACGTTACTAGATAGAAGGAAATATGCCCAATATTACTGTAAAAACATCTGCAAAATATTTGGTCAGTGCAGATATATTTATGAAAAACTGTTAGAAGAAAAAGTTGTTTACTTATCATGCGCTGTTTCCTGCAATGTCTCGTAAGTAATACTTTCGCGTACGTAAATTTGCCTACATACCGGATATTGGGTTTCGCATTATATCTCGACGTTTTGCGGTTTTCTTCAAATTACATTCAAAGCTGTCTGAAGGAGTCATCTAGGGGTACCAAAAAATGGTTGCTTTGTGTGACCTCTTAATACATGTTGTTTTGCACTGTAGACCCCCAAAAGGTGGCTTCTAAAGACAGGTGACTTTTAATAGATAGGTTTGCCTGTATTTCGTTACCGAAAAAAAGGTAACTTATGAAAAGTGTGAACAAACAAGACTCTGACAAGCCTGCGCGGATCTGATAGCCTATATAAGTACATGTTTGGTGTCGCGTGAAAAGATGCCTTAATTCCTGTGCGAAAAGGGATACTCCGATCAGTCTGCGCATCCGGTCAGTCTTTCCTTTTTTGATTAATGTTATACTTGTACATGTAATATGGCTTGCCACGTGCGTCTATTGTTGGCCATACCGCATTCACAGGTGTGGCATAGCGATACATTGGAATAGTAGTTTTCGTACAGCGGAGTAATTTTTGTTACCGGTGAGTTAGCAGCGAGTATGTCCCATGCTCCTTTTTGTACAATGGAAAAGTCTAGGGGATGGTATAAAGATGCACCCCCCCCCCCCCCCCCCGACATTTCTTTTGAATCAAGGTATAACTAGGCCACTTTTTTAGCTATATTTATATACTTATTCACCACGTTTAACAACGTATACTGCCGTTTTGTCACGTTTTGAAAACGTAGTAAAACCTAGTTTACAATACCACAGTATCCGAACGCACTGTACCATTTCTTCCGGTTTTCATAGCGTTGAATCGAGAGTACAAAATTCGCTTATAACCAGTAGTCGGAAATTATTATGTTTTGAGATTTTATCCGGAATCTGCTGTGTCATTTATAGTCATTCAGCTTCGAAAATGTATTTTACTTTATTACCCTGTACAATGAAAAACTCATGGCCGTCACGGAAATTTTATTCCGAACAGCTTCATTTAACACGAGCTTGTGTCGTGCAAAACCTAGCTATCATCCTAATATCAAAACTAACAAAATGTAGATTAATAAGACCTTCCCTTTATTTTAAAGATTTTTTATAAAACATGTAAGAAAAGGCTCAAAATGGTTTTAGAATCATGCCAAGGGCGATTTGAATACTGTACCAATTACTACCCGCCCATACACGACATTTTTCAGGACAATAAAGTAAAAGACCGAAGAGCAAATTATATTAAACTTACCTCTTTACATTTTCGAAGCTGATTAACTATAAATGACGCAGCAAATCCCGGATAAAATCTCAAAATATAATGATTTCCGACTACCGGTTAGAAGCGAATGTCTGTACTCTCGATTCAAGGCGATGAAAACCGGAAGAGACGGTACAGTGCGTTCAGATACTGTGAATACGTGACAGTGAGACTGTGACTTTAGAAACGTTGTTCACTTGGACCTATCAACATGTTACAAATTAGTTTTGAGTTAATTTCAAATTATAATTTTAGGTACTTGATTGATATAGTTTAATATTGCACAGACAGATTTGCTGTTGCTTCATTAGTATAGCAGAAATTAAAATCATTCAATGACGATATCGCCCATCTACTAATTTTTACGATTTTCAAGACAGTAATACCCATGAAATTTTATGATATGAGCAATAAATGCAAATAACTTCATAAATATTAGAAAAGAAAGCATCTGTTTATATAAGTCTGACGTTTTGTATATTGGCTCGAAATAAAATGATAAACATGGTTTGATAATGCTGACACCTGAACAGCTCTGTTCTGTTTAGTTTACCAGTAATCTACGATATAAAATATAATATTACCTCGTTTAGCGGATAGATGTTTCAACAAATACTTGGCATTCCGATGGGTACTTGCTACGCCCATTTATAGTTCTTCATGCTTGTGTAGCAACCAGGACCAACCATCTGATATAGAAACAAGGAAAATCTTTAAGAAAAGATAATCGGGGCAGATTAAGTGGAAGTGTGTTGTGTTATATGTCTCTAGATGAATTTTATGAATATGTCTCTAGTGAGCTATGTCGGTAGGCACCCGCAACCGCAATTTTGTCACTGGATAGCAACAATGACCTATCTCAAGACTGAGCTATCCAATTTGGAATTTCAAAATTGACCGCGGTCAATTTTGAGATTGACCTGATTCCAAAACAGCTACCCACATGATGCAATGTTTGTTTGTGTGTATTAAACCGAAAGTAAAAATCAAAAGAAGATCTACTACACTTAAAAAAAAGTTTTCAATATCTGCGTCTGTTTTCGATAAAGTTTCCATTGTAAATTTACAAACAAGAGAAACATTTTGAATTTATATCTGACAGAGTGTTAGTATTCACGCAGTGCAGTGCAACGGGTAAAAACAGAGATTCAGTATTCATTGACCTTTGATAATATTGGCTATCTTTTGACATACGCGTTATTTGACCAATGGAATCTTGTAGAATGTGGAACAAAAGTGAGATTATACTCGGCTGCGCCGAGAACAAAGACTTGGCATACGCTATTGTAACAGAAGAGTCAATTCATAATGGAAGCTGGAGTCACTTTAGCTTGAAAAATATTTCCTTTTTTTTCTTTATTCAATGAACAATGTTTCACAGAGCTCTTATAAAATGGCAAATGATAGTTACAGGCATGTTCAGAATAGTTATATCATTTAGAGGCAATGGATACACTGATTTAACGAAAATAACAGACTCGATTTAATTGAGTCTCTTCATGACCAGTAAGGACACCGATCATGCCGCCTAGAACAGATATAAGCAAAGCTCCGTTTTGAAATCACTCTAATAGATCTCTCAATGGTTCTTAAGGACCAGAAAATATGTAATGTGCAATAAGAACATATTGAAGTGGGAAATTGCTGCTTTGACATTAGTTGGGAAATCTTGGTTGTCAATCATTCAGACTGTATTAAATCATAGTTGTATTATGCAGCATTATATAAATCATTAAGAACAGCAAAATAGAACAAGTAACAAAAATTATTTCTATTTCATATGCTCAAACAGCAACACAGCATTTCGGAAAAGGAGATTAGCAAGTTGTATAAGTAATGCATAACTATACATATCAAGGACAGGCTTTAGTAACTATTACTCTAGTTGATCTTCTTAACTTTGAATACATAACTCCTATTGTTTAACAACAATTATGCGGATAACTACTTATTAATGATAAGTTACTGCAAATCAAATTATTCTTGTTCTGATATTTAAAATACGACAACTGCTTTTCGGACCACATCCAAACAGCAACAGATGGAACTAACATATTACAAGTAGCCTGGTTATTTTTTTTTGTAATACTTATATGTGATGATGGTAATATGTAGGAATAAATACAAGGGTGTGTAGAATTACCTCACTAGATCAACATTGGTATTGGTTATTACAGAAGCGTCTATTCCGGGGGTTCCATATACAATACCTTATAGATACTCATAAAATAACAACTCAACTCGTGAACAGGGTGATGATAAAATCTCTGTGTTTCATGTGTTATATAATTTTCTATCATAACATTTTGCACAATAACAATTTGTTGCAATGTAACCGACGGTAGTATATAAATAGACACAGCTGATTATAGTCATCATGTAAGTTATGACCAAGCAACAACAAATATTTGTTTATCTGTGCTGTCATCAGAGCCCGTGCTCTGCAAAACAAATGTTGATTTGCAGCTAGGCAATTAGTGTGTTAACTATCAACTAAGCTCATACTACTATAGATTTCCAAGGGTGGCAGCTACGTTTGCATGCACGGATACTAACACTCCAGCCATGTTTGACTGTAGTAGGGTAGATTTGCTCGGTTTACAGCAACGGTATGAAACTTGGTACTTCTGCCATGTTAATTCTGAACCTATATTTAGGTCAGTTATGTTTTATATCACTATATACATATTTCACTCGTCGTCAGTAATTTTGAAATATCTTTTTATGATGTTGTTTTATAGTAAAATTAATTGAAAGAAATCTCGGAATGCTTCAGCTGAATAACTACATGCTGAGTCCTTTTATTATTATTTGTTTTAAGGGAAATTACAGCAATGCACTGGATGGGGTGGGGTTCTCTTCACACTGATTGGAGGGTGGGGTAGAGCTTGGTGTTTAGCAAATTAGCGGCCACTTGCGAATCACCACCCTGTAATGCAATGTTTAATGGACTCAAGTTATGAAGCCTGCTCTATCCAGGCATATCAACTTTGTTTTATGATTATGCGTGTATTGTATACATGTTTCTTTTACTCTGTGTTTATCTTTTAGGAGTACGTGTATGTGATTTTATTTTGCTGCAATAACTAATTTGCCATGGCTGAGATGGGGCTCTACTCACACTAATGGTGGGGGGTGTGGATCTGGCTGTTTAGCAATTGAGCTGCCACTTGTGAAACGCTACCCTCCAGTGCAGTGTTCTGATGTACCTTAAATGTGAGCCCTGTATTATCCAGGCAGATCAACATTGCATGTATTGCTAATGTCATAACTTGTTGTATTTAATTAGTTGTCTTAATTTTGTCTTACACCCTTATAACCTTGTTATAACTATTATGTTTATAACTGGTTCTAAATTTATGATCTAATGCCAAAACTTATTTATTTGTAGCTGTTCTATATTTGTTAATTTTATATAATTTGTTTGTCACTGTCGGTTCAAAAGCTCTTCAGAGCTTATGTTACATGTTATACGTCTTGCCGACTCAAAATAAATCTTGTCTTGTCTAGTATTTTAAAAAAAGGGTGCTGATTATTTGCCACCCGACAAAGTTTAGATACCTGTTTTAGACCGTAGTTGGGCGGAGCTATTGTGTAATTACTGTTTTATTGATAACAATTTTAATTTAAAATCGCACAAGATAAAACTGTCAATCCTTTCCCAAGTTAATTTCTTCACACAAACAAGAACAAAACAGATTATTTATTGGAGTTTTATGACATATCGGACATGTTTACTGTGTCATGTACAACTACCTAATTTTGCCTTTTATAGTGCACCTAAGCCTTTTAGAAAAAGTATGCAATCCTGCCGAAACTCCAAGTTTCGATATGACAAATTCTCAATTAGACTTTCTGCATAAAAAAAAAACTGGATGATGTGTACTGTCATGTGGATTGCAAATAATTGGTTTTAGTCGGAGGTGGGGGGAGGGGGTCCAGTTCCGAAGTCCACACAAATGCCGAAGGGTGACAGATCCTTTTCCGATAACACAATTTGCCCGGTAACACTCGCCAGTATTCATTTAACAACATGGACTTCATTTTCATATTGTTTTGATACAAAAAGGAATGCAAGCTGTGAACGAGCCAATGTTTCAGTGAGTCGTCATAACTATACGACTCTTTTCTGCTTATCTTCTCAAAATGGCAGTTTCCAGAACTAAAGAAAATTTGAGCTTGAAACTTGAAAATGCATTAAACGCTAAGCTTAGCGGAAGAATTGGAATGACTTTTGTCCACGATTTATATTTTGATCCTCACTCCCTGTCTGAAACAAAGTGCATTCGGGTCATGCCACAGGGTATATTGTCCAAACTATAATGTAAAATGCCGTACTGAATGTTTTGCTTATCGAAAATGACTGGTTCAGAAGGACATCATTTTTTTGTAAATGCTTCAATTTATCAAAGCTAAATATCCCCTTTTCTGTGAACAGTACATAAATAGCGTTTCTTATGGTTACATATACACTTCAATGTATGCCTTAAATTAGTTTAAACAATATTAATTCAAATAAATACTTTTGTAATAGCAAAATAGCTATACAACGGGATTAAAAAAAAACAAGTTTTACAACCTATAGACATCTTTTCCCGAAATTGGCCTGAAATTGTTTACTACATCTCATATATTACAATTGCCTGTTGTAATGGCCATTTATATCCCACCTACCACTTTTGTAATTTTCTAAGTAAAGCATCGACAGAAAACACAGTTACAACTACTTTAGCTTCTAAAAGACTGCCCTGAATGACTTTGATGGATACATAAACTTACCTACATGCTCTCGAAACTCTGTTTGTAATACATATGCTCTTGGACTTAAATGTTATTTCGATTATCATCCTGCCGTATATTCACTGTTGGCAGTTTAGAGACTGTGTTTTTTTTTATGAAAATAGACCAAAGACAATTGAATGTTTAACTTTAAAGACAGGCGAGTTCATTACGACAAGAAAGAATGCAGCAAAAGATACAAAATGTTATAGAATACGACATTAGGTACAGAAGAAAAAAAAATATTCATAATGTTAACAAATATACTGTTCACAAAAAGGGGAAGATATTAAGCTCTGTAAGATTGTAGTATCTCCAACAAATGTGAAATCCATATGAAACAGTATGTGTCGATAAGATAAATATCCGTTGAGACACTTTTCATTAAAGTTTGGACGATAAATTCCTGTCACGTGATCTACATACAATTGCCTCAGACAGGGAGTCAGAACTAAAGGGTGGTAAATTCGAACAAACAATCATCCAAAGACTTCAACTAAACTAATCTTTTAATGCATTTTTAAGTTTTGTGTGTTAAAAGGTTTTTTCTTCTTCAGAGCTGTCATTTTGGGAAGAAAACCAGAAAACAACTAGAACTGTCAGAGGATTTGACAAGAGCAATAAATAAGTTGCCAAAAAAACTGTTACATAAATTTTCAACTTTCTAAATTTAAAAAGAAAGAAACTGGATAAAAATAGAATGAATGAGCAATAATCCTGTTGGTCAATCCCTCAGTGCAACAACTCAACGTTAATCAGTATACCGAATATGAAGTGTCTAGCCAAAATGAGTCCTGAGAAAACTGTGACACAAATTTACCTTAAAAAGACAGAACCATGGATTAAGAAAGGGCAAATAAGAGCAATGAGCCCAATTCTCAATCCCACAATACAACAACTGATCATCCATATGTATACGAAGTTCCAAGATTTTATATAGCTTCAATATTTCCTGTGAAAACTCTGTCACAAATTTTCAATGTAAACATGCAAAATATGGGAGGAAAGAAAATTGAGAAAAAATAAGAAAATAAAAAGAATGAGCCTGAGTCTCAATCCCACAATATAATCGCTCATTCTCCATGTCTATACCTTGAAGGCTGTTGCTTGCACATTTCCTGAGAAAACTGCGACACAACTTTTTTCTTGTAAAGAAAGAAAAAAGGATGAATTAAGAAAAGAATTAGGGCAATAAGCCCAATATTCAATCCCACAATACAACAATTCATTGGCTATATGTATATTAAATTTTAAGAGTCTAGCCTTTTTAATTTCTGAGAAATTCTGACACAAATTTTCAATGTTACCATACCCAAACAGTAAATAAAGAAAAAGGATAAAAATGGAAGAAAATAAGCAATGAGCTCGAATCCTAATTCCAAGAAACAACAACTCATTCTCCATAAGTATACCAAACTTGAAGATTCTCAATCCCACAATACAACAACTTATCATCCATCTGTAAACCAAATTCCAAGATTCTAGCTTTAATACTTCATGAGAAAACTCTGACAAAAATTTTCAAGGTTAACATGCCAAAACAGGAAGAAGAAAAAAAGAAAGAAAATGGATAAAACATAGAAAAACTCCATCTACATTTTTATCTGATTAATGCCCCTTTGTAATTGATAGTATAGAAATCCTGTCCGCTCCATAACTCTAAAACCATCTCAGATATTTTCACGAAATTTGATACAAATATAAAACATTATTAGACGATGTGCAGAGGACAAGAACCGTAACTCCACCTACTTTTTTTAGGAAATGATGCGCCTTTGTAAATTTTAGTACCAAAAACTTGTCCGCTCCATAACCCAGAAACCATTTGAGATATTTTCACGAAACTTGGTTCAAATGTTTAGTATCATAAGACAATGTGCAGAGAACAAGAATCATAACTGGACCTACATGTTTAAACTGAATTATGCCTCTTTGTAATTTTTAGGACGGAATATGTGTCCCCTCCACAACTTAGAAACCGCTCTAGATATTTTCATGAAACTTGGTAAAAATGTAAAACATCATATTAGACAATGTGCAGAAAACAAAAACTGTAACACCACCTACTTCTTTTACGGAATTATGCGCCTTTGTAGTTTTTAATACTGAAAGCGTGTTTACTTTATAATTTTAAAACTGTCAAAGATATTTTCATGAAACTTTTTACAAATACAAAACATTGCCAGCCGATATGTTATAGTATAAGAACCGTAAGATCATCAAAAAAAATTCAGACTTATGCCCCTTTGTATTTTTAAGTATAAAAATAGTGTCTGCTAAATAGCTTTAGAACTGTCAAAGATTTTTCATGAAATTTTGTACAAATATAAAGCATTATTAGAGGATATGCAGAGAATAAGAACTGTAACTTCATCTACATTTTTACAGTATTATGCCTCTTTGTAAATTCTCAGTATAGCAGTCATTCTGCTCTTTAACTTTAAAGTAGCTGAAGATATTTTCACAAAACTTGAGACACATGAAGGTGTGCAGAGTGCAAGAATGGTATCTCCAGTTTCCTGTTTTACAGAGTCGTTGCCTTTGTTTTTTTATCAGTCATGATTTTGTATTCTGCCCATATCTTCATTACTCTCCCACAGGCTTAATTTCAAACAACATATTACGTATGAAGGAACATGATAATAGAAAGCTGTAATTGTTACTTCTGGTTGGGGACATATGACTGAAATGCCATCAACAGTCCCATACAGGCGGGGCCCTATTAGTTATCATGTTTCTAGTTTACCACGAAAAGACAGAAAAATGGACAAATAAAGCGAAGAATAAAAGCAGCGAGTTTGATTCTCATTCCAACTATACAACAACTCATTGCCCATACGTTTATTGAGTTTCAAGATTCTAGGTTTAATGGTTCCTGAGAAAACTGTGACAAAATCTTATGGAGCTACGGAATTACGGACAAACCAAATCCAGTATAGCCCCACTTTTTCATAGCGGACAGATCGTACAGATCGAGTCACATAAAACTTAACCGATTATGGCATAAGCTCTTTATTTTGATGAAACAGTGTGTACAACCAATTTTTAGCTTGTTAAATCAATTATGGCTAGCGTTTCTGTGTAAATTTTGTATTAAATCTGAAAAGGATTTGTTGTCATACCAGTTTTGTGAGAAATTTGGGTGTGGATCCTGTGTCTAAAAAAATAGCATGCAGATCACATGACTAGATGTACCATCCAAATTGTAATGGAAAACGGTCTTATCGAATATTTGTCAGATGGACACTTGCCGTTTCAGATGAATTTGATATTGTTCCTATTATTACGAATTCTAATATCTTAATATCCCTTCTTTTTGTGAACAGTATTTTAGATAGGGGTAAAAATAGTACAGTCATGTTACGGTGTTTTCTTGTTTGATTCAGTTCGTGGAGAAGAAAACCCTGATGTAGACACAGCAAACTGCAGCACTGACATAGACATTAGGTTGACCACGTACAAATGTTACTATAAGAAATGCGTTCGTCCGCAAGATCCTGACACCGTTCTACCATCCATCAGAAGGCCGGCTGTGTTTCAATACTGGCATGATGTAACCATATGGAATGTGAGCAGTGATGATGGTTATATTATCAATACTGGTGGCTCATATGGTGTGCCACAAAACTATGACGACGTCAGGATAGTTTATGGTAAGCTTGCTTTTGCGGTTAAAGATATCAGTTATTATTTGAAATTGCTAGTGTGGTTATTTGTTTCAGAGAACCTTTGGGAATGCAAAGGAGAGCCTATGCAATATCCAAGGTTTTTGCAGACCGACATGTAGAGTACGACAACGTTCGCGTTCGTGTTCTCCCTGTGATCAGGTTCATGCTAATTATTTGCGCGTTTGTCTGTTTCTCGCATTGGTTATGGATTTGGGTATTGGAGTTGGTATTTTAAAAGGGAACTTATTCCACGTATGTACTATGGATACTTAAAACAGCCGCTTATCTGTGCCGTCTGAGCAGAGTCCTCATTTTCTCATATTTTCAAGGATTCATTAACTGTTTGTACAAAAACGGAAGACTTATCAGGCTGAGTGGACGCAGAGGCTAATCTGAACCTCTACTCTTGGCACAAGCCGAAATGTACCTTTGCTTGCAACTCATATCATGCGTTCAGCCATATGACATCAGCTGATGCATTATAAAATCCTTAGCGCTTAAACTGCATATGTTTAGTTCAGCTGAACTTGATTTGTGACACCGTTTTAAAAGCCCCTGTCACACTTTCACGACTTTTGCTTCGACATGTGGCGAGTTTGATACTCTAACAAGTCGAAGTAAAGTATAAGAGTTGCCGTCATATGTCGTTGTAAGTCGATGGCTTTTTGTCATAGACTAGCACATAGTCGAGAAACGTCTTCGAATGTACCCACTTGTAACCGTATTGCATTCAAAGCCTCCAGGAGTCGTGGAATGACAGGTTCTGTAAATAGTCCTGATCACAAGACCAATATAGGCGCCACGCTAAAATATACTAAAAACAACTTAAATTCTTTTCCAGAATCAAAACACCGACGGCCTTGAAATTTTGTATTCATCATTAAGTACACAAGCACTGTCAAGTTTGTTCAGATGATGACTTTGGTTGACCGGGTGCTTTTTGCGGCAAGATTAAATTTGCCTCCTGGAGCTTTTATGTTAGCAAATAATACAATATGAATTTTGGAAATTGCTGAAGACATTGATAAAGAAAATGGTATTTCAGTCAATTACATGAATAAATGGAGATTTTTGAGAGCCAGAGATATATGCCATTCTTCTCCTTGTCTGTCGCCTTTCTCGATATGCAGTGGTTGAGGTGGCTCAATGGGGGACGCCTGTGCTCGCGAATTAATACGTAGGCGACACTTACCTGATGTCTGCAGCTAATGTGTCGAGCGGAAAGACACAGTGACATTGGAGAAGTAAAATACAGAATCGCGCGTCTGTCTTACTAAATTTGGTGTGGATACGATAATATTGATGATGCTTACATACTTAAACAACTTTAGATTTTCTGCTCCAAAGCCACTGACCCACTTGAAATCAGGTTCACAAGGAGTCTATATGGCTGTGAAAACGAACGTTTCTGCAAACGGTCCCAAATACGCCACCGCCTAAAATTGTTAAAACCCTTAAAAATCTCCAACTTCAGGACCAGTTGAAACTTGGTATATAACCTGGGTTACATATTAATACTATCACGTTTGTTCAAATGATGACCTTTGGATGACCAGGACATTTTACGGCAAGGTCGAATCGCTTCTTGGTGTATTTTATATGAGAAAAGGCTACAGCATAAGATTTCTGCGAAATATTTGAATACTTTGGTATAAAAAAAATCTGAGTACCAGAAGTGATGGGCTGGTCAGGGGGATAAGGGTACCTTTTCCCTACTATCTTCCCCCTCAATCCCTATTTTCCTCCCCCGTAGTCCCCAATTTCCTCCCCAATGTTTTTTTCTTCTCTAAATCAAACTTACACTTGTTTCTGTCAACTTTATCCATTTTGTTTGCCGTGTGTGCCTTGCAGTTGGAACGCAGCTCCAAGGAGTAGGGATATAATCAAACACATAGCAACGAATTTTTGTTCGAACTTGTCGCCATCAAAATGGCGTATAGTAATTTCATATAAGCTTCGTGTCCACTCCATATCTTGAAAACCGTTGAAGATTTTTTCATGAAAGTTTGTATAAATATAGCACCATCAGACAATATGCAGAGAAAAACAAAACATAATCCTATTCTCGGTTTTGATGAAAGTATGTCCCTTTGTATTTTCCGTATAGTAATTTCATATTAGCTTCATGTCTTCTCCATGTCTTAAAACCCGTTTAAGATTTCTTCATGAAAGTTTGTATAGATATAAAGCACCATCAGACGATTTGCAGAGTCAAAGGTCAATGTCACACTTAGAGGTCAAAGTTCAAAATGTAACATTATTTGTCCGCTCCAAATCTCAAAAACTGTAAAAGATTTCTTCATTAAAGATTATACAAATATGAAGCATCATCAGACAATGTGCAGAGAAAAAGAACCATAACTCTACTTTTAGTTTTTACGGAATTCTGCACCTTTGTATTTTTCATATAGTAATATCATATTAGCGTAGTGTCTGCTCGATATTTGAAAACCATTTAAAGACAGGAGTGGTACTATATAAGGAGGATTAACTTCCATAGTGCTATTCTGTCTCTTGATCACTTAGTGTCAACACCTCCAATCAGCCACTGAAAATATCAAAACAGACCTGTAATTCTGGTCCATTGATAGGTTGAATAAAGGATGAGTTGCATTAAGGTGCAATAACGGCCCAATCTTTTCGCGAAAAACGCTGTAATCTCAAAAATAAAGACAGTTTTAAACAGGCCAATCCTTTTATTTGGAAAGACTGTTTTTGTATTTTCGATCGTCTTCCTAAAAACGCGTCATTTTGTACAACAAACTACCCTAGAAATCGCAAAAACAGCCAAAACTTGCGAATTTGCGCACTTCAACATCAGTAAAAAGTATCAGCACAGGCAAGACCCAACTTAAAATTTTAACAAAATGAGCCTTATAATATTATACGCACACAGTGAAAATATCTACTTGGGTCTCGCCTGTGCTAGGATTCAAAACATAACTTTTATGAAAAAAAATATCTTCAGATCGTATGGCCAATTTAGCCAACGCACCGCCGGTGTACCTCAACTGGTACTGGTACTGGTTGTTGTCGAACTGTTTGAGTTCCGTGACTCGTCTTCTACGTCAATTTTCTTTATCCACTTTAAATAAGCTTCCAACGTTATGAAAGAACTGAATTTTCGTCTTACCGTGACGAATAAATTAGATAGATCTTCATATCCGACAGTGGAATGTGTCTTCTAAATACTACCAGACAGACTGACATATATTAAACGTGTCGAATTTCGCGGCAAACAACGTTACTTTAAGGTCGTCTGTCAGGTAAAGGTAAACATGTGTAAAAGACAACTCTTCACTTCTTATCCAGAGAATGTATAGCTGCAACTGTCACTGCACTATTTCATCGATTAACAAAAAACGTTGCTACCCCTTAATTTTTAATGTCTATGATCTATATTTTTATGCCCCCCACCACACACGTGGTGGGGGCGGGGTGTGGGTGTGTGTGTGTGTGGGGGGGGGGGGGGGCTAATGGGTTAACCTTGTTTATCGGTCCATTCGTCCGTCCATCTGTCCCATATTAAAAAATTGTAGGCCTATGTTTAACACCTCTTACAGTTTTTAAAACCCAATTAAGTTAAATACTTACAGACATATGAGGACAATGCATTGATTTCGTATTTCCTTTTCAAGAGAAGGCTATTGTATGTGTGGTAGGGGGTGAGGGGGGGGGAGGGGAGGTAGTAGCTGTAGGGGAGGATGCCACTATTTGGGGACAGGCATGGCACGGGGGACAGTACCTGTGTCTCAATTTGGGGACAGGCATGGCACGGGGGACAGTACCTGTGTCTCAGAGACATAATTTTCTAATTTGTTTTCCAGTTGTTTTCTAATTTTCCTTTCAGAATGTTGGCGTTGCTATCTGCCCGAATACTATGCCCCTTCCATACAAGCAAGCCAGAATAAAGAGTAGGCACGGGGGTGAGGGAATGGCGTGTCAAAATGCCTCTTAAGTAAATGTGAGAAGCTGTCTGATCTAGGATGATTGGGAATACACTTTTTTGTAGCGGAAATAATGCTGTTTAAAACCTAAACACTTTCACCTGGTAAAACGATGGTGAATTAGCATGACTACAGATTTTTACGCCCCCAACTTCTAAGAAGTTAGGAGGGGCAGCATACTGGTCTGGGTCTTTCCGTCCGTCTGTCTGAGCTCAATACTTTTTAGTTCTGAGTGTCTCTTTTAGGTACATATTCATTGTTGGGTACATTCTGTTGGGTGTAGGATTTTTATGTCCCAGTTAAAATGGATAGGGCGTCTGGATTACTTTGGTATAGTGTTAATTTTAAGCGAACAAGGTTTTGAGAATCTGTATCTTGGGATTTCTTCCAGTGTTTGGTTCCGATAAAATTCGGACACTGTCCATTTAAAGATCGTCTCCCTCGTTTATTTCATGTTTTCAGAAACAAATATTTTAACAACATTTCGTGAGACAATATGGTATAGTCTCATAATTAAGCGTACAAGTTTTGAGAAAATGCATGTTTTTCGATAAATGTGGAATGAAAAATTATCTTCAAATAAAAATGCAAATTACCTATTTCCTCACGGCCTACGAGAATATCGATTTTGACTACGTGTGTCATGTGATCATGTACAGGTAGTATTCTTATTCGTGCAAGTGACTGTGACGTATGAATAATTTATTTTTGTCCAATAATGCGATTTCGACCGCTGTCTGCGACCGTTTAAAATTTATCTTATTTTTTTGTGTACAGTCACTTTTATCAAATATTATTATCTAAACTCCGTTTTAAATGTATAGTTAGACTATGTCGGAGGTATTGCATAGAATATTTCATCAAATTATTTTTGTTATTATTATCAAGGGAGTAAATCTTTAAGACCCCAGAAAAATGTTTGAGTACATTTTCTTGTTGGATATTTTTGAGTGAAAGGTATCCAATAAATGCCCTTTAAACCACAAACAAAATAATACCATCCGCTTAACATTTTGTTACTACCCTATACAGTTGGAATACTACCCAGCTTCTCTGGACATACCCAACGAAATGAGGAAACCTTGTCTTAGACAGTCTCAATATATACCCAATGTGTAATTCCGACCAAATAAACGAAGTTCTAGGAGTTTGGTCACGGAATGGTTTATTTGTGGGAGCGTCTGTCCGCCTGTCTTTTACGCCCCTCACTCAGGAACGGATATAGGCAGGATCTTGATTTTTGTGAGTATAAATGAAAAAATGAGCGGATACGTATTTTTTCAGTCTGGATTGTCGTTGCCGACTTATATTTGACTTATTTCTTTTGATTCGGAAACAGGGTAGAAAAGAATATAAGGTCTATTATGAACAACCTTGTGAACAAAATGCATCAAAAGCTAGGCAAGTGGTAATTTGCATACCGTTTGGACATAACGCAAGGATGATCTTATTAACTTTTGAGCAAATTCTTGGCCGAATTGTGTAGCTTTGCGGATTCTGAACAAAATAACAGAAGTGCCACTTTTGAGCTTGGGCCATGATATATTACATACAGATTGTGCTTTGGGTGCAGTTGACTTAATTATTATTATTATCATTATTTTGCAATACGTCAATATTCAACCCAATGTGTGACGCAATTTTACGTTCTTTTCAACAGTATTCCATTCATATCAGGACAATGAGAGGGTGATCATGAAAGGCTTTGTGAAACAGAACCCCGTTTACCGGTGATAAGAGTTCTGAGTGCCGCCTCTAGCGGGAATCAATCCCGGGATCGTTAGCTCAGCAGGCCAGCGCTTAACTAGCAGCGCTGTAGGGAAACCTCTCAACCCAATTGTATCCGTTTACCAAGTTTCAAGTACCAAGTACTTTTTAACTGATCAAAGTTTTATTGTTCTTCCATTTTTAGCCAATGGTACATGTAACTTCTGAGTAGCAATATCTTACGTTAGTATATTCTGTCAGTTTTTGTCTTCCATATCATTATGCGGGTAGAACTTTGTAAAATTCTGTTTGCCACACTAGAAAAAAAAATAGAAAAAGATTATCTCCTCTATTGCTGCAACAATGCAGGGCTCGACTTCCAATATTTTTTTTATATTAAGTGTTTCTGGTACTGTACTCCCAAGGTCCAGGCTGATACAGTATTTCTTTAGGTACTAAATGTATTGACAAGGTAAAGCAAGTAATAATATACCATCACACTGTGTCTTAGGGGTGGGATGGGGCCGGTGGTGGGGGTCCCGAGTTAAGCTGTTATTTTCAAGCGATAAATACTTAGTAGCATAACATACACTAAAGGCTTGTGGCCGTGTCCTTTAAACTTCAGATTGCATTTTTTTTTCTTTATATAGTTTTTCAATTATATTTTTACGTTAATACTGTGCCAGATATTTTCAATAAAAACAGGGCAATTTTCATATTCTTATATGGACAACTGGTAATATAGCTTTTACGAAAGGGCTTCACCTTTAGAAGACCAATTATTGTCACTCACTCTAATGGATGCCTATGTACGAACATGCTGGCTTATGATAGCAGCGACTTTATATTGTTTCTGAAGCAATCATGTACTATTTTTTTTCTCGTTGTATATAACAAATTGTCATGTATATTACTATCTAAAATCGTAAAAATTAAGCAGCTTGGCATTAAATGTATAGATTGTCTGAAGAAATTTGTCTGTTGCTTTTTCTTTTTTTCTTAGCAGCTAGCTATATATAACAAATTGTCACGTATGTACTATCTAAAACCATAAAATTGAGTAGCAGGGCAATAACAGCGATGACTTTATGCTTTCAGAATGATCAGGCAAACAGCAAATCTTCTTTCTTCTTCAGAATACTTCACGTCTTTCGAACTTCTAAGTTCGACCTATTCTATGTTCGCTGAACAGTCACTCTTTATTCATGACGTTTCGGCATACTGCCTTTATCAAAATTATAAAATTTTACAAGACTACATATTTGAGCGTTTACATTCCTCTCAGCATTCAAACATTACTGCCTTTATCAACATTATGAAATATGTAGTCTTGTACAAATTTCATAATTTTGATAAAGGCAGTATGACGAAATGTCATAAATAAAGAGTGACTGTTCAGAGTATAAAATGTTTCTTATCCCTACACGGATTCTCTTCATGATATTCTATGTTCGTCACGTATAAAACTTTCAATATGAAAGCCTAAAAATAACTGCTAAAAATGCTAGCATATTCAAGTAAACAATATTTCTGAATAACTTTCAGAATTGTTCTCTGGGAGAGGAAGTTGAGAAATTTGATAAGTGGTTTTGAAATGGCTTCCCTAATCAATTCATGTTATTTACGTTACTACCAGTAATATCTTCTAAAAAAGATAAAAAAGTTAGACTGTATTTTTCTAATATTTTAAGATTATGGAGCAATTCTACTTGAAAGCATAACAAAAATATTTTCCTTTTAATTTTATGATTTGATGAAAATACTTACAGGTAACGTATATTATTGACCAGTATTGCCCAAAGGACCTTCAGAAAAATGGCAACCCATGTTTTTCCATTTTGTATGCACCATTGCTACAGTTTATATGTATTGCCAAAACATAAACATGCATGCCGATGGGAATACCATATGCACCCAGAATATATGTGGCATGAAAAACAGTGAAATACTTAAAAACTGCTTTAGAAATGTGTAAGTTTGAAGTTGTTGCCATGGCAACGTCAAACACACCGAGACTACATTATTATTTTTACTGTAGCTATACCATTCATACATCTTATAGCAGTTAAAACATTTAACTTTTACTTGCTTAAACTGTCAGTATTTTTGTTTTACAAGCCGATTGCTTTGATTATTTCTACATGCATTTTAGTCACAAGATGCTGAGTTATCACCCTTTGGCACTGTAAATGCTGACGTTACAGTGGGAACGCGTATCCATGGCGGAGTGATATTTTTATACAGATAGCAACGAAATAACGTTCGAAATTTCTCAGACTCAGATTCAATCGACGAACGTGTCGCAATTTCAGTGATACTTTGTCGGCGAATCAAGCTACACAAAGCCGAAAATAAGATATGGTTTTATTCCTTACATCTTAATTTAATTCTCTATGCCTTTTAAGAGCAGAGCTAAACACCGAGATATTCTGCAATCGAACGTTTTACGTGATCATGTAAAGACGACTCTTATCCGCCAACTTCAACAGCAATTTTCAAAATAAATCGACTTTCTCCCGTCGGCGGACATATGCCATGAAAACCATGGTGTCTGCCGTTTCTCCATTATAAAAATTAAGTAATTCGGTGTTTGGGACAATTTCCTTTGCAAAATAATGTTTAGGTACCCTATTTCATTTTCTCAAATTAATGGCGGATTTTTTACCTGATCGATAGACAGCAAAATAATCTGTAATAAATTTAAACATTACCGAAATGTTCTTGAATCCTGATTTCCGACACACGAAGAGGAACGCATCTAGTAATTCAACATACAACAATATTTTTTCTGTACTTTCTTCAGAATGATTGGGAAAAGAATTCTGATCAGTAGCCTACACCATACTGTAAACAACACGATCGATTTATGACAGTTGTGACGCAATTACAGAACTGCGTCAACTGTTTCAAACTTCGCATTTACCTGCTTATAAGTTATTAAGACCGGTACATTGTGGTCACAATCAGAGGGACTGCTAGAAAAAAATAATTTTGCCATCCAATTAATCCTGCACGTGCCAATATTTCAAAGCCTCTCCTGCAACTCACACGATCACCCTACCCAACTTAAGGCCCCTCTACCACTCCCCCCTTCTTCCTCCACCCTTCCTCCATCCCCAACCCCCACCCCTACACACACACACACACACGCACACAACTTTTAACCTTTCTTTTACATGAAAACCTAAGCAAAATATAATAGATGTTTAGCCATGTTTAGCCATAACAAATACTTGCAAAACTTCATTGACTAAAATCCTTGATTAAAAAGTGCAGTGTAGACCTGGGTTAGACTGTACTATCAAAACAGCAGTCTAATCAGGGTCAGTACTATTTGATTTTCCCAGCAATTTCGACACACTGTCAGATGGTGAAAGTGGTAGGACAATTGCAGTAATGAAGATTTTGTTTCAACTTTAAGCTTAGAAAATAACTTGGCCATACATACTTATACACTCCTTTACACTCCATATAATTTCAGCCAACATTGAGAAGCAGCATATGTACTGTTAAATGAGCTTTTGAGCATTAAAATTGCAGTATGCATTTTTATAACTTAGGTTTTGGCCCTCTGTGGAACTACCTTAATGAGGAGTTCTAATGAGGGGTTACAACATATATATTTACTTGTTAGTTGTTTATCCCCTTTTTAAGAGTGTAAACAACTAACAAGAATTTATTGATTCTTCCTAAGAAGAAACCAGGGATTTAATAAAATACATATTTATTATGAAATGCCAGGTGTGTCAAATACTAGCTCATCAGGTGGGGGTGGGGGCTGTCAGCTCTGCAATGCCCTTGGTTCATAAATTAAAATGCCACAGTGTGTTTATATACTCAGTGATCTTTTGAGGGATTTGCTCTAACTGTTGCCAAAAATCTCATGGAAATCTATCAGTAGGGGCAAATCTCATGCAAAAATTATATAATTTATAATGAATGGTACCTTAACTTTTCATTGAGAATGGAGAATTTCTCAAAATTTTAGTTCAATGTGATGTGTTCTCTAATATGATTCTGAGTACCACTCACAAAAAACAAAACAAATAAAAAGCACAGCTGTCCAGCAAACCAGAAAACTTGATTAAATATGTGGCAAAGGCTCAGGACTTGGTAATCTATTCTCTAAGTTGAATAATGGTAAGATATAAACATGATTAAACAAGAAAAATAATAGGCCAATATCTAGTGAGCCAAAGTGGAGTTATTCTTTATCATTTCTCTTCAAGTAAAATGTACCGTATGTTGTGGTGTCTCATCACAGTTGCTTTTGATCAAAAATTAAAATTTAACACAATTTTCAAATGAACAAATTAGTACTATATAGGTATTCTAAATGTATAAAGCTCTGATCAAATTATTATATTCACATGCAGTCTGACATTGCCCTTCAGTGTTTTCCCTATAAGTATAAATAAATAAATAGCCAAAATAAATTATAACATATGTACATAATAAGAAAAAAAATTCTGGAGACAGTTCCACAAGTGATGGTTTTATGATAATGATTATACAAAGACTCAGCTGGAGCATGATAGCAATTCTGGGAATTCTGTCTTATTCAGCCATAAAAACATTTGTTGTGATCCATTAATAGAACCATCTATGCTCTTGCTGAAGTGCTTCTAATGAGAGGGCACAACAGGTGTAAATATGAAGCCCATTGATGGTGGTGCAACAATTATGGTGGAACAGTGTAATTGTTTTCATTCTAACATAGTCTTGACTTGTAGAAGGACAAACAGCATTATGCAACATTCCACATAAAGTGCAGGGTCCATCAGTTAGCAGGGCATGCCCCATTCATTATTTTGTGCACTTATAATAATATAAAAAAGCTTGCTAGCATAATAAAGTCCTAAATATTTGGCCAATAAAATCCTCTGTGAAAATGCTTTTTAATAGGTTGGTGTGTGTGTGTGTTTGGGGGGTGGGGATAGACAGGAAGGGGCTACCTCTCATTCAACTGCACTAAACTGCATCCCTTTACAGTCATGGCTCATCATTTAATGTCTGTCATCAAGCTTTTCTCTCTAGTAACTTAATAACTGATTAGTAATTACAAGTTTCTTCGCTTTGGTCAGAAGCTGCAAACATTTAAGATGGATTGAATTAATCAGGAAATATATATTTTTTTTTTCAGTTTATGGTATCATTTCTATTAATATAACTTCAATATGAGCCTTTTAATTTTCTTTATGAGATTTAAGCTAAAACATAATTTTTGGCATTTAATTCTAAAGAATATGTATTTCTTCATGCCCCTTTCCCCTCCTCCCATCTCAGCCACAGGCCAATCATAAAAAGTATTTTGTTTGCAGTTGCCTATTAACTAGGATTTTTGGAGAGTACTTAGGTAGGTAAGCTTTCTTTTTAATCCCTGCAAACTATGAAAACAACAAAAACAAATAATAGTTCTACAAAAATGTCACACACAGTTACAGTAATTACCCATTATACTAAGATAACAGCATCCTACATTTTGAACTTATCTATATCACCCACAAATGGAGTACCCAAAATGTGCAGGTATTAAGGAAAAATTGCTGACCCAGATCAGACTGCTCCTGGGTCTACACTGCTTGCTCAGACCTGTTTGTCTTACTATGCAGGTTGATCACGGTAAATGTGCCGTTAAATAAAAAAAATAGATCTAGGGTGTCCCAAGTGGCCATCTTTTTTTTTTTTTTTTTTTGGGGGGGGGGGGGGATGGAGGAGTAAGGTGAATTTTGGTGTGAAGGTAAGCAGTTGCTATCTACCCACCAAAAGTGCAGGGTCCAGACTCAGGGGTAAGGTAAATTTTGGTGGGTAGGTAGGCAGTTGCTATCTTCCCACCAAAAGTGCAGGGCCCAGACTCTTTTTTTGGAAATTTTGGGTGGAGCCAGGTTATTTTTTTTTTCACTGATTTTTGAGGCCAGATTATTTTTTGAAATCCCCTTATGAGCTGATTTATTTTTTACTTGCATATTTTTTCTTCCAAAGACAGGGATTTTTTTCGAAAAATATACCCCCCCCCCCCACACACACACACACACACACACAAGAATATCAAATGGTCGGTCCCTTAGCGCCTAGCGGGACAGGGTTTTGGCAGATTTATGAGGAAGGACAAGCTGTCTATTGTACTTTTTGTTGGATGACTTCTGAAATGGTACGTGTGTGTTGAGGGGGGGGGGCGTCGTTCGGGACAGAATTCTTTAGAAGAGCGAGTGGTCTCAGAATGTGGGGCGCGTTATCTTGGGGGAAGTTGTCTGGGGGAGTTTTCTTAGAATCTGGGGCGAGTTGTCACCTGAAGATGGGGCGACATGTCTTGTGGCTTTTTCGTTTGTCAAACTTTGTGGTTGACCAGTGTGTTTGTTTTGTTTTCTCTCGTTCTCGGCGTGTAGCCTAAATTCAGAAGCCCAAAAAAATCGCAGGCAGACAGACTAACGCAAAATCTTAATAAATTCACAGTATGCTAAATGATTACAAGCTTTACTATACCATAAATGAAGAAACAGTTGGTCTCCTCAAGTCGATCCAGCTGAAAAAATGTCTGTGTGTTGACGAACGCACGTGGCATGTATACGTAAAAATTACCAACTTCATTATCGATTTTCAAACTAAACAGACTTTCTCCCAAAGATATACCACGCTAAAAGACGGTCGAATGTATGAACTACGGTTCAGTTATAATGGCATCTAATTTGGTTTTTGGGACAATTTTCTTTGCAAAATAACTTTGGGGTACTGTCGTAGGGTTTTACTTTTCTGAAAAACGGTTGTCAAACTGTGATCATTGTTCGTCTGATTTCAATAACAAAACATCGAATTTCATTCTGATCTGGTCCGTTGGAAAATTATGACTGCATATCTTATCAAACGAGCATTATTTTGGGACTGTTTCTGTTCAATATTTCCCGCCATTTTTTTCCGGCGAAAAAAAGGGATTATTTCTTTGTGCGTAGACGACCGCTCAGAAAATGATTTACTCAAATGTGATGAGTCTGCGTTCCAACTGTTATACATGTCAAATTTACATGGGCATTAACACCATCAAATCCTATCATACTTTCACTGCATAAATACTTGATGTGTAGCCAAGAGGGAAAATCTTGCAAAACTTTGCTTCCCTACTCCCCTTTTTTCACTCAAATCTCCTGCTATCTACCATACGTAATATATTACAAATTTTTGGACAAACAAGCACCAGTACAGGAATAAAAATTATATTTCTTGTAAATATGAATACTTGACTAAATTTTATGACAACGAAATTCATTTCTGACAATGGGACAAAATCGGCCTTTATTGCACCTCGTCTTTTTCACACCTTTACCTGTACAGGTAGAATATGCTATTGCTTGGAACCAGACCTCCCCCCCTCCGGCAGAGAAGTTCTGTCTTTAAGATTTGTTCATGAAATGTTGTACAAATAGTAGTTGATATGACGAGAAAAAGAATCACAACATACCTTCAGTTCTGATGGAATTATGTACCCTTGTAATTTTTGTCTCGGAATTTCATATTAGCTTCTTTTGTTTTGTAGTTTTATATCTGCCTTATTATTGAAGATTTATACTACTGACAAAGTTCTGTCATCTCTTGTTTTATTTCTAACTTTTAGCTCCAACGGGCGTATATCTCTTTTAGGCATATGGCTGGGGGCAAAGTGTTTTACCAACACATTTTTCTAGTTTAAAATCGTCCAACTCTGAAACTGCAAAGTAAGTTGTAAGTTTTACCATTGCTTCAGCGAACTATGTTCTTCCTTTGTTGTCTTTAAAATCGATTTAAGTCCCCCAGTAATTCATTACTGACCGTTCCAAGGCGGTAGTTCTGTTGTGGTTCTTTGTTGCCTGTTTTTGGTGTCAGAGTTTCTGTGATGTTTTACCTTATGTATGTTATTATTATTTTTGGTTCGGTTTGGGTTGCTGAGTGGCCACCTTTTGGGAACAAGCTGCTCACTCGGTTGGCCATATGTTCTCTGTATCTTGATTATTTGTAATCTTAGTTGTTTCCAACTATGGTTTGAGGGCTGGATTTGGATTTTGATTGTTTCAGTTCCTGGTCTTTGCATACTTTTTACTTTTAGTGGGTTGAGCTTTGTGATTATGGTTCTTTCTGAGTAACTTGATCCATATGAGTCATGACACGACAAAACCAAGGAAGTGATATGTGGGCAATGCCAAAACTCATATCAGCCTGGGCAGAGTCCTCGCTGTGTGCTTAAAGGGTAGCTAAGGGTCTAAACTACCTCTATGCCAACAGCAAAGATTCTGAACAGACTAGGCGGATGCCAAGGCTGATCTGAGTCTTCTCTGGGCGCGCACCCACTTAGTAGGTATAGTTGCGTCACGGCTCATATAATCGCAAAGACTGACAGCACACCCTATATGCTCTAGTCTTCTATGGTCTGTCATCTTTTCTTACTACAGCATCAGTTCTTGTTTATCCAGTTATAGCCTGATCCAAAGGAATTATCAGGGCGGAGTTATCTTTATACCTTCCCCGAGACTTTTCTACTGTACAAAAAGGGGCACAGGACAAACACGCTGCTCACTCACCGGTAACAAAAATTATTTAGCTGTAACAAAACTTGCAAATACAATGTAAAGTTATGCAACAACTGGACAACAATAGACGCACGTGGGTAGCCATATTTCCTGTCCTTGTACTACGTCAATCCAAATGACTTGCGATTTTATGTCCTTTTCAACAGTATTTCAGTCATATCAGGTTTGTACTTTTGGCATTTTATGAACGTTATTTTGGCACCAGGAACAATTCTTCTTCACTCTGCCGTAATGCTTCTGAGCTTGAATATCAATGGTATATTTTAAAATATGCAAAATAATATGGAAATCCAAAAATTTATTGAAAAGTCGATAGCCTTTTCCGATTAAGTGAAAAATAAGAGTTACCGAGAATTGAACACTTCTGTTAAGAAAGACTAAACTATATACTTATATCTATCATTTTCTATCAATTTCGGGACATTTCTATCATACAATTAGGAGATAAATGTACTCATACTTGTCATTTCGGGAGGTGAGTCATGGGGTTTATTGTCTGAAATGCAATTTCATGTGTTGGTAAGGCAAAAGGAGTGCATTTTTCTAGGAGTCATTTAGTAAAATAAAAAGTCATGGTCTTCAGAGTTCAGTGTTGTTATAATATAATCATACTAGGTTAATAAGAAATCAAAACTACCCATTTGTTAAAAACACACTAAGCACAAAAGGTTACAATTGAATTGTTTTGAGAGAAAAGATACAAATCAGACAGTGTATTTTCCAAACAAACCTGACAAGTTGGCATGTTGACAATGAGCGGAAGGTCAATGGTCATCAAAATTTAATTAAATCACTGGCTCTGCGGAAAGATAAATTTATAAAATATGTTCAGAATATGTTGATATGTTTCAGAGACATTGCACTGGCTTTTTTCTAGTAAAATTAATGCGTGTAAGTCATCATGTGAACTTAAAACGGGGTCGAGGTCGCCAAATCGAAAAGATATATCACATGGACAGGTTTCAGAGACATGGCACTGGTTTGTTTCCTATAAAAAATAATAAGTGTAGGTCATCATGTGAACATAAACTGGGGTCAAGGTTGCCAAATCAAAATCATATATCACATGGGCTTGCCCCAGTAGTAACTATCCATGCCTGGTTGTTACGACATCAAGTAGAGTCAAGAATTTGCCATTTATCCTTTTGTTAGGTGGTAAGGGAATTCGCTCCGCTTTCAAGCATTTATACTTCTATTTATTATGAAGCGCATTTACACGGTAATATTTTTTTTGTATTTTTTTTTCAGATCAGACCATATGAAACAGACATGATAAAGTGCTATTGATATGTAAAAAAATTAGGGCAGTTTCTTTATTATATACCAACTAAGGATTCATTTCAGATGGAAGAATTCTGTTTTTTCTGATCTATGCCTACTATAGAGACGTACATGAGATTGCATGTGTTATCTGAACCATTTCTTGGGCCTTGTTCAGGAGGTTTGAATTTGGGGACCTACGTTACTTTTGCTTGATTTCAAAGTAGTTTCACTTATATTTCATATCATTTTTAGTTTTGTTATGCCAGCGTTGCGTCGACGTCGAATTGACGTCGCTTGGACGTTGTCACGAAGATGACTACATGCTTTATTGTGCATTTGGGATTGATGAGTATTATGCCATAATATTTTATGATACATAATGTGACTTCCCAGTGACTTCCCAGTTTGACGTTGTATCGACAACGTTGCTTCGTCGATGCATCGTCTGCGATTTTTATCATTGATTATATATGGTGTATTATCTGTATTTACGTAACCAAATTCTGTCGCCAGTGTGTGATATATACATTGAGATATATCGACGTTACGTTGCACATTCGTTGTTTGATGTCATCATATGTGACCGTGCCTGACATTTTAAGCCTTTCGGAGGTACGTCGTTGACGTCACGGAACGTGAAATAAAAGTGACGTCATAAAATTTACACGTGAAGTTAATTGGATTTTCGCGCACTGACTTTTCAATTTAAAAGTGACATTTCTATTGGCGTCTTTTAATTTTCTTATCTACACTCTTTTAAGAATGTTTGCATTAAAGATCTTAGAAAAAAGCGATGTCACGAACAAGAGTTATAAAAGTTTATCCTGCTAGTATGTAAATTGTATCCAATCAGTGAAACAATAAAACAAAATGGGTCGGTGTGAATTTTGTCTGCTTTCGCAGTAAACCTTAGCGCTATTGCTTTGTGCTTCCTGGCTACGCTTGACTGCCAGAAGGCTTTTGATGTGGTTCACCATTCAATACTCTTGGATAAGCTGCCAACAATTAACATTTCAAAAGATATATGGATTATTGTCAGGAACTTGTATTCTGACTTTTCCTCAAAAGTCAAATGGCTTGATGGCTGTAGTGATAGTTTTCCTGTGAAACAGGGCGTCAAACAAGGCGGAATTCTCTCTACACATTTATATAAAACCTCTATTGATCCTCCTTTGGCTCTTCTAAAAAGTAAAAGACTTGGATATTACCTTGGAACAGTGTATATTGGTGATCCAACAGTTGCGGACGATTTAGCATACTTATCAAAGTTTAAAGATGAACTTCAGTTGATGTTCAATGAAGGGGGATATATTCAGGTCAAAACAGATATCAGATACATCCTGTTAAAACGCAGGTTGTCTCGTTGGTGTGCTCGAACCAGTAAAATCCGACATGGACTTTGGGTGAAAATGAATTAAAAGTATCAGATAACACAGTCCACCTTGGGCTTATTAGGTCAGGCAAAAAAGAATCAGAGTTGAATATAAAAGATAGAATAAGTTTAGCTAGAAAAACATCTTATTCCCTCATAAACACCGGACTGCATGGAACATATGGTCTAAATCCTCGAACCTCCTACATGATATACAGAGCTAATGTACTACCCAGGCTATTTGGAAATAACAAGTCTTAATAAAACTCAATTTCAGCAGTTGGAGAGATATTATCCTAGTACTCTTAGGCAGATACAGTGTCTACCCAAAAGAACGGCATCTTCTGACGTGTATATATTGCTTGGTGCCCTGCCGGTAGAGGCAGAGCTATATAAGAGACAGTTAAGTCTGCTGCATGCATTTATTACTAGTGAAAATCAATGTCTGCAAGGAGTTGTGCAACGACAGCTGGCTAGCTGCTTTGACAACGCCCACAGTTTCTTCTGCATCGTGTCACAAGTCCTAGAAAAATATAAGCTACCATCGTTAAGTCAGCTTCTCACATCTAGTATAAGTAAGCTGCAGTGGAAACATAAGTATAAAAAGGCTATAGAGGCATTCTGGACAAGAGTTTACGTCAGTGATATCGATTCAAAGACAACTCTGAAATAATAGGCATTTATTCAGCGGTGGATCTGTCGAGTCGACTGGTCAGCTGTGTCGACTCGAAGAAGAGGATATCTACCATCTTGTAGCACGTTGTCCAGAATTCCACAACATTCGAGTGGCAACAGTGCAACGGTTGAAGCAGATAGTGCTGGAGCATTGTGACAGTTAAGTTTGGAGTTCTTTCTTCAAAGACTGGAATACTATCCTGAGGGTGTTGATTTGTCCAGATTGTGCTACGCACATGGTACCAGGACTGTCGGTTTCACTTGCTCACATTGAAAAAGTTTCAAGGACCTTCTTTTACAAAGCTCATTTGAAGAGGCTGTACTTTTTAAATCAACGGGAATGATAGCTGCCGACCACCAACTCTAATTTGTACATAGCTTTGGCAGATTTAGTGGTTTCCGACTTTGAATTTTTTTGAATTTGAACTTTTACACCCTACTTGGTGGTGCTCCTGGAATAAGAGGAGGAGAATACAACTACAAGAACAAGAACAAGCGTCTCGAAATCTATTCTTGAAGCACTAATAAATATGAAAATGTTAAAAACAACTCTTCCGATTTTCGCTCCATAAGGCTCATAATGTCTGACAATGTCACAAAATTATGTATGTTGAACGAGGGATGATCAATCAAAAAGTTTCCGACAAAGTGCTGTATTCTCTTTACTATTTCACTTTCTTCAATGAAATCTTACACTTTCCAACTTTGATGTATTTGTGGTTCATATGATACAAAATAGTTGACTTATGTCTAACCAGTTTCATGAATCTAGGCCTTTAAATTGACAAGAATGATTTATCTCTCTTGTCTGTTGGTGTATTCTCTTGAGTGAGCCGGTCTTTAGTTGACTTATGTCTAACCAGTTTCATGAATCTAGGCCTTTAAATTGACAAGAACGATTTATCTCTCTTGTCTGTTGGTGTATTCTCTTGAGTGAGCCGGTCTTTATCGATTTTTTAAGGTGTCGGTCAGTAAAAAGGGAACTTGTTGAACAGAATTCGTCGCCTTAGGGTAGTTTAGACACCCCGTGAGGTTTTATGAGCCGACATTCTGGATGCGACAGCTCTTAGACTGTAATCGGGCCAGAAATGTTTTTTCTCTATTGAAATGTGTGTGTTTTCGGTTGTTATTCGTTAATGCTGATCTACAGAATATCCATTAATACTGAACGCAAAGTTTCAAGTGTTTACATAATACGCGCACAACTTGATATTTCATACTTGAGTGATAATCCACTGCAAGACGGTTACATGTGAGGATATTCTAGCATCAGTTTGTCCAAATGTTTATTCATTACGCAAAAATTAAATATTAAAGACGTTGCGTTAATAAATATACTGAGAATATCATCATATTTCTATTTTCAGATTCGTGGGTTTTTATAAACGCATCCATCAACATATTAGGAAACCTGGTGCTAAATGGCATACTTGAATGCACTAATTATCCCGAAGCAAACTACGAGCTTAACGCCTACAACATAATCATAATGGGTGGAAGACTTATCATCGGCTGGCCAAATGATCCGTTCCCCGGACACGCCAGTATTATTCTGCGTGGAATTCATTCGCCACCTTATTATACACCGAAAGGAAGTGGTCCGACTATTGGAAGTAAATGTCTAGGTAAGGTTTACTATCACAACTCTGTGTACCAGCAGCACCTAACCAATATCCTCATAAACATTACTGGAGTATCTGTAGGTAAGCTTATCTCATAGCAACCATCCTCTACCAAGCTTCCATTGTCGAACTCCCACCATTCATTTTCACTGTGTCGTATTTTCTCCATCAACACCGCTAGGCGAATTTCTTTGAATCTTGCCTGAGTTATGTTTGTGTGTAACTACAATGGGTTTTGCTTGTCGACTAGAATAGCTGCGGATAGCCCCTTCTGATTTTTAGTTATCATTGACTTTCTTGTAGAGAGAGTACTGGTATCAGAAAGTGGTAAATATTGGTTGACGAAGGTTGAAAACGGGGAGCTTCAGAATCTGTCTCCGATGAAAAACGGAGATTATAAGAGCAGCTCTCATCAAAGAATAACAATCATTTTGAATCCAAAAACAAAAACAAAAACAAATTAAGTTTTATTCCCCCGCCGACGGTAAAATGACTATGAAAATGGTCTCTAAAATTGTTCTATAGTAGTACTATATCGAAAATACTTGTTTGAGCGCATTGCTTAAATAGCGTGCTTGCCATAGCAACATAAATGATAAAAATTGCAAACATAAAGAAACAACTCACCAAAGCCAAAATGCCTAAATAGCTGAGATTTGCTGATCCATTCTCTGTAGCCTTTATTGAAATACTATGTTTCGTGTCAATCGGTATAGCAATTTGGTTGCCATGGCAACTAAAAAGCCACAGTCGATTTATAATGGAAAAACAGAAACTGACTCTTACTAAATAAGCATTAGAATAAAAGACAGCAGTTCTCTCCTAGTTCCAATTAGAAATGTAGCAATACATGAAACCACAACACTTTAACATACAAATAGCTGGCCAATTTAAAGAGTAAATAAACTTCAGGAACTGACTGAATCAGATCCCAAACCCTATCCCCAACATCAAAGAGAAAAATTGACAAAGACATTCTAACAAACAATAAATTACAAGTGATAAGCCGAGTCAGCAGCTCTTTCCCAAATAGGTGCCAACTCAGCTATATTTACTGAACCAAATAATTTAGACCACCAGAAGGGTTAAAGATAAACAGCACCGAATATAAAACAAATGCAACCGCAACTAAAATACCGCCTTGGGACGGTCAGTTATAACAACTAGGTGGTTTCACCCGGTTTTACTGGGCCCAAACCTTCACCCTCACCCTCCAACGCAGTGCACACAATTAGTCGGTTGTTCGGCTCGTTTGGAGGTCCCCTTACTCATCATGAGTCGTCACGGGCAACATTTAAAATCAAGGAAAGACAGTGATAAAGCAAGGATGAGGACTCGACAGCCAAAACGTGTTGAGACACCTGGAGATCCCTGAGGCGTCAGCAACACCACTGGAACACTGGAGCAAAAGAAGACCACCAGTTGAACCCCGGTGGGCCAAGAAACAGACAAACATCCGGCCCCAACCAACTAATATATAGCTTTATATTGGGGCTATCATAGAGTCTGAACCCCGACCCACCGGCGTGCAATAAAAGAGGACAGCAAATTTGTTAACCGTGACTGGGTTAACGACTAAGCATGCAGACTGTCTCATTACATCTTTGGCTATTAAATCGCATGATAATTTTCTCAAATTGATCAGAAATTTTTTTTTTTTTCCCTACGATTTTGCGTAATTTATAACAGACAAACATCCGGCCCCAACCAACTAATATATAGCTTTATATTGGGGCTATCATAGAGTCTGAACCCCGACCCACCGGCGTGCAATTAAAGAGGACAGCAAATTTGTTAACCGTGACTGGGTTAACGACTAAGCATGCAGACTGTCTCATTACATCTTTGGCTATTAAATCGCATGATAATTTTCTCAAATTGATCAGAAAATTTTTTTTTTTTCCCTACGATTTTGCGTAATTTATAACAGACAAACATCCGGCCCCAACCAACTAATATATAGCTTTATATTGGGGCTATCATAGAGTCTGAACCCCGACCCACCGGCGTGCAATTAAAGAGGACAGCAAATTTGTTAACCGTGACTGGGTTAACGACTAAGCATGCAGACTGTCTCATTACACCTTTGGCTATTAAATCGCATGATAATTTTCTCAAATTGATCAGAAAATTCTTTTTTTCCCCTACGATTTTGCGTAATTTATAATTGAGCCACGACACGAGAAAACCAACAAAGTGGTTGTGCGCCCAGCGCAGACTCAGATCAGCCTGGGCTTCCGCCCAGTCTGATTGGACTCTTTCCTCAGCGCTTAAAGGGTAGCTAAGGGTCTAAGCTACCTCCATGCGGGCAGCGAAGACTCTGATCAGACTGGGTGGATGCCTAGGCTGATCTGAGCCTGCGCTGGGCGCACAACCACTCTGTTGGTTTTCTCGTGCCGTGGCTCATATTATACTAAGCATAAAATTCAGGTTTCGATAGGCAACACTGCAACCTGTGCACCTTTCTCTCGTGCGGTTATCACAATGCTAAATAGAACAAAATAACATTAAACAATAAAAAACGAGAAGAGGCTGTGCGGTCCGTCGCCACAATACGATAAAAATTGAACATCATCAGAACCACCACCTTTAAAGGGACACTCGAAACAAGAGGTTCATTAGTCGCCCACAAGAGTTGTCATATTACCTTCCTGGGCTAATGTGATTTTGTCAGCAGGCATCTATCTTTGACAATTTGTAAAGTAAAACAAATTGTGAGCTTAAAGCCTATCTTGGTCATATGACCAAAGCCGTTCAACATACTTTCATTCATCCGACCAACAAAGTCGGCTCAACTGCTTTGGAGGAGAAGCTGTTCGATGTGGATGCAATATGAATTGACCTCATACAAAGGTAAAAGAATGACTTGGAGCTCTAGTACTAACAAAGGACCTGGTATGATAAGGGCCGTTTTTGGCCCCCTTTCAAATTCTCTTTAAAATGCATGGTTTCTATTGCTTATTATTTGTGCGTATGGGAACAAGCGAAAATAATATGTTTCGTGTTTGTTAATTCTCAGAATAACATGATTTCTGACATGCCTATGTTGTTTCAATAAAATGAAGGAAAATTGCGAGAAAATTTGAGTTTAATACATATTCCTTTCAAGAAATAAGTCATTTACAATAACTTTTGAAAGCTCTTAACAACAGGCTTTTGATGAACTGCTTATATGTAAGATTGCGCTGCTAATTACCTGTACACTGCACAAGGCCTCTCCAGGTACCCCACCCACTCAAGTTTGCAAGTCCAGAGACGTTAACCAAAAAATTCCAACAGATCAAAATGAAATGTATACCAGATTATTCCTTGTGTTCTAACTAAGAAAATGAATACCCACAACATATGTTTATTTTGTCTATTAGCGGAGATAGGGGCGTTTTTATGTTGAGAATGCCGGGAAAATGTTCCAAGCGCTGCCAGTTTGGTAACAAAAAGTTAAAAACAAACATTGAGCCCGGTCTCCAGCACATTTTATATTTTCATGGCATGTAAATATATTAAAATTTTATCTGTATACAAACTATTAAATGTGCTGGAGGCCGGGCTCATATATTTTGAAAGCCACAAAGGCTACCAAATTCGTCATTTTCGTCAGAATCCGCAGGGGGGAGGGTGTATGTCCGGTACAAATATCACAAATATTTTGTGCAAGAACTGGTTAATTTTGTGTTTGCTGTTACATTCAAGGTTTGAACTTTCATATGAATACATTTTTATTATGGAAATAAGACTTTTGAAAAATGAGTTTTCTGGGGGCCAAATATGGGCCTTATCATACCAGGTCCTTTCATGCATTTTTCATCCGATTAAATGTACCATTGTTATACCAAAGGCTTCCGTATTTTCTGGAAATTCAACTTTTAAGCATTTTCCGTACAAGAAGTTGTTTGTCTGTGTCTTGGCCCACAGGGGTTCACTGGTGGTCTTCTTTTGCTCCAGTGCTCCAGTGGTGTTGTTGAGCCCCAGGGATCTCCAGGTGTCTCAACACGTTTGGCTGTCGAGTCCTCATCCTTGCTTTATCACAGTCCCTCACTCGGTTGGCCGTATCTCCTCTGTATCTTGATTATTTGTAATCTTAGTTGTTTCCTACTATGGTTTGAGGGCTGGATTTGGACTTTGATTGTTTCAGTTCCTGGTCTTTGCATACTTTTTACTTTCTTTGATTTTAAATGTTGCCCGTGATGACTCATGATGAGTAAGGGGACCTCCATACGAGCCGAACTACCAACTAATTGTGTGCACCGCGGCGTAGGGTGAGGGTTAAGGTTTGGGCCCAGTTAAACCGGTTTAAACCCCCCAGTAGTTATTTCTGACCGTCCCAAGGCGGTACTTTCGTTGCGGTTGCATTTGTTTTATGTTCGGTGCTGTTTAATTTATTGTGTTCTCATTTTAACCCTTCTATAATAAAAAAAGAAATTTAAAGAGTAGCTACACTTTAGGAACTGACTGAATCAGATCCCAAACCATATCCCCAACAAAATAGGTAAAAATAATTTTTAAATGTTTTTCGTATAATTTGCTAAGTCTGTTGTAACTTTTCTGTTGGTCTAAATTATTTAGTTAAATAAAGATAGTTGAGTTGCCACCTATTTGGGAAAGAGCTGCTGACTCGGATTGTCACTTGCAATCTATTGTTTGTTGGGATGTCTCTTTGTCAATCTTTCCCTTTGATGTGGGGGATGGGGTTTGGGATCTGATTCAGTCAGTTCCTGAAGTGTAGTTACTCTTTAAATTTGCTCGACCTCTCTATTAAAAGTTCCGAGATCGTCCCATTATCAGCATTTATACAAACTTGACAGAAGAGGATTCCTACATGCTGTTTACCTTGATTCTTTGTCATCGGCCATTTGGTCTGGAGACGGTTTCAAAGGTTTTAAAAACATATGGGCATGACAGCCATACCGGTTACATGACTACACCTTTTAAAGTAAATTTTCAATCCATCGACGAAGAGGTACCACATTAAATTAAACTTCAGTTAGCCAATAGGCTTTGGAGAAGATGCTTTGAGTTGTTGAGATTATAGTGATCTAAGTGACAAAGTAAAAGATTGCATTCGAGTTCTGGTACTAAATCACAGTTCTTGATTACCGTTAGAGGTACAGAGTTCATACTTGGTATGACACTTACCTGGACCAAAGCCTTTTCATGTTTTCTACCTATCCTAGAGGCATGTCCCAGGGTGGGACGAAAGTCTAGAGCTATGTTGCGGGAAAATTTATTGAAACTGATTACATGCGTTTGCTGTGTTAACGTTAATAATAGTGATGTACATTTCAAGTGAAAGCATTGCTAAATGCGTTATAACGTGACGTCACGTAACGTTATTAATTTTGACAAATTTCATTAGATACCAGTGCGTTTAAACTTAACATAACACCCTTAATAACCTAGATAACTTCAAACAGTTTTTACCTTTTCGTTCTATAATGGCATGTGCATTCAGATTACAAATAAGAAACTAAAAATCGATTTTATTTTTATGTCATAAGGTCGATTACTATCTGGACGGGCTCATGTATTGGCTGTAATATACTGCAATATAATTTATCAATTGGTGCAGTTTTTTTGTACACAGTGAAAGTGGGTGGAGTAGTTTTGACGCTAAGAGGGTTCTGTTGAGAAAAAGCTAATAATTTTGTTGCTGTTTATAACTGGAAATTTGAAGAATAAATACACTTCAGGAACTGACTGAATCAGATCCCAAACCCTATCCCCAACATCAAAGGGTAAGATTGACAAAGACATCGCAACAAATAATAAATTACAAGTGATAAGCCGAGTCAGCAGCTCTTTCCCAAATAGGTGGCAATTCAGCTATCTTTACTACACTGAATAATTTAGACCACCAGAAGGGTTAAAATGAACAATAAGTTAAAGACAGGAGTGGTACTATATAAAGTGGATTAACTTCCAGAGTGTCATTCTGTCTCTTGATCACAAAGTGTCAACACCTCCAGTCAGCCAATGAAATTAATATAACTGGTAATTCTTGCCCACTGATTGGTTAAATAAATTTTCACACCATTACCTGTACAGGTAACTTAAGCTCTTGCTGGGAACCAGACCCCCCGGCAGAGAAGTCCTGTCTTTAAACAGTACCGAACATAAAACAAATGCAACCGCAACGAAAGTACCGCGTTAGGACGGTCTTTAATAACTATTGGGGGGTTTCACCCGGTTTTACTGGACCCAAACCTTCACCCTCACCCTCCGCCGCGGTGCACACAATTATTTGGTAGTTCGGCTCGTATGGAGGCCCCGTAACTCATCAGTGATTTATCACGGGCAACAATTAAATCAAGAAAAGACTGTGATGAAGCAAGGTTGAGGACTGGACAGCCAAAATGCGTTGAGACACAGATCCCTGGGGCATCAGCAACACCACTGGAACACTAGAGCGAAAAACGACCACCAGTTGAAACCCGGTGGGCCAAGAAGCACACACACATCCGGCCCCAACCAACTAATATATAGATTTATGAACCACCGGCGTGCAATTAAAGAGGACAGCATAGTTGTAAACCGTAATTGGGTTAACCACTAAGCATGCAGACTGTCGCATTACATCTATGTTATAGCCAATGCGTTTAAATTGCATGATGATTTCTCAAATTTATCACAAAATTCTGTTTTCCCTACGATTTTGCATAATTTATATATTAAGTCACCATAAAATTCAGGTTCCGATAGGCCTTGTTGCAAAAGTGACCTTAACCCTGTATTATATGTAGAAACCATTTCAAAGTGTCCACGATAAAATTTAGAAAAAGCTTTCCGAAAGTTATGATACCGATACCCCTGCTGTAAAAGCTTGGCAGTCAAACTTTCATTACGACCATTAGAATCAGCCAAATGACTAGACACCCTAGCGAGGCGAATAAGTTGAGAAATGTAAACACCATAAGAAGTGGTGCGGGGAACATCACCATCCAAAAACGGAAAATTAACAATGTCGAAATCAAAAACATCGCGTTTGTCTTAAATTTTAGATAAAACGATTCCGTCTAAAATTGATAAATGTATATCCAAAAATGGGGCCTCGGTATCAGAAGTATTTGCTTTATTTAACTGCAATTCGGCACGATAATTGACTAACCATTCCTTCAAAATAAGGATTGTCAATATTTAAAATGTCGTCCACGTTTCTAGTCGTTGAGTTGAATGCTTCAATGACATGAGATTGGGTATCATCAGAAAGAGTCATCATAAAGTCTGTTTCATAGCAAAATAAAAACAAATCCGCTGTGTAACTTAGTACCAAATCTGATGAAAATGTTATCTAGAAGATATACTAAAGCATCACAAACATTTTGACAAGACCAAATTTTAAACCTGTTTTGGTCATCGGAAGTAAAAAAAAAGCATATTTATCATTACATGCAAGATAAAGAGCACACTCTCTCTGAAAAGTAGTCTCAATCAAATTTATTAGTTTCTGTTTTATTAAATTGTGGGGCAAAGTTGTATAGAGTGTAGAAAATCGTATGTAGACAAACTAGACGCGCGATACCCTCTTGACTTCAGTTTATCAAGAACCTCAGTAGAATTTTTAATTGACCAAAACAAATTTTTGCCTGACCGTTCGTAAACATTTTCACTGCACCTAATTACATTAATTTCAAGAAGTTAATAATTTGGAAAGTACAGTAGTGGTACAAGCACTAGAATTAGCAATAAACCTGGCTTTATATGGCCGTTTATGAAGTTTAGGTAACCAGTACATCGTAGGAAGCTTGTCCTGCCGTTCCTCTACATTTACAGAAAACTTGATTGCTATATCATTACAGTGCCTAAAGACAACAGACTTTTCGTCTTCTGAAGTCTCTTCATAGGACTTAGTGCCGCTTAGTTCCTGTTTCAATGTGTTAATATAGAGTAACCGTCAAACAACGCGACGTCATTTGCAGCCTTGTCTGCTGGAACCAAAACATACTTACTGTGAAACTGCTGGATATCCAACTTCAGGTGACGTCAATCATTTGGAAGTCTATTATTTCGTGGTCGCTTATGCAATACTAGATATACAAATTGATTATAATATTTAATGAAATTTTTTCATGCAATGTGTTTAAACTCACTCGTATGATATACCTTAAGTTTAGCTTTTATGCTCCAATGTTACGAAAAACCACAACATGCGATTTCAATTTAATTGTCCAGTTATGCAATATATTAACTGGATACTCCAAAATGATGCCGACAAGTTTCTACAGTTTTTATTTTCTGAGTTATCTATCTTCAGAGCGGGTTTGTGTTTTTAAATGTTAGTCAGTTTTTAGCTCACGTAAGCCGAAAGCTCCGTAGGAACGTATCATTATCGAGAACTACCCAGGTTGTTTTAAGGTAAATATGCTTTCTGGTGCTTTTATATGGGAAAATGCTATAATCTTAGATTTCTTTGAAATTGTATTTTGGTATTAAAGTTGTTATAACAATCAACTAGATAAGTAAATTAACTTTAAAAAAAAATAGAGAATATATTATTATTTGACCTTTAGCCAAAAGGTATTTCTTAAAAAAATTCAAACATGTCCTCAAAAGCAACTGGATAAATTTGTATCAGATTTCATATGGAGCATCCATTGGTCGAAGGGGAAGCAAATATGTCAAAACCGTCCTGGACACATCGCCAACATGATCGATCCGCCCATATATGGTTAAACAATTAAAACTTCTTTCTCTAGACCCAACAGACTGCCTGCCTTTAAAATTGGTATGTAGTATTGGACACTGAAGTACTACCAAGTTGTTCAAATGATTAACTTGACTTGATCTCGGCCCTTTTTATGGCAAAGTCAAATTTGCTTTCTGGTGTTTTATATTGGAACCTGCTATAGCAGATTTTGTTTGCAGCTCTTGCAGTTCAAAATGAATTCCCATAGACAGTTCATTATACGGTGCTTAATTTTACATTCTTACAAATTGACATCAAAAGGCAAATGCACATTTTCTTCGAAGACTAAATATAAAACAGCGAGAGAGAATGGTTTTGTTGAATCTTTGTTATTTTTAATTTGAATGTTAATACATTGTAAATGTGCAAATTAACACACTACTGATATGGTATAAACACCTCTTATGGTTGTAATTCATGCTTCAGAGTTCAAGATAAGAACGCATATAAGATGATAATTAGCTAAGGCTTAATTTTTGTTAATTCAGCATATAAACATGCTGTGACCCATCATCTGAACCATCCAAGTGAAGCGGTTTTTAGTGATTAACTTAGTGATTAACCCAATCACGGTTGATAGCTTTGCTGCACTCTTTAATTGCACACCGGGGGATCGGTCGTCAGACTCTATGATGGCCCCGACCTAAAGCTATATATTTTAGTTGGTTGGGACCGGAGCCTTTTTGTCTGTTGCTTGGTCCACCGGGGCTCAACTGGTGACCTTCTTTTGCTTCAGATTTCCAGTGGGGTTGTTTGGCAGGACAGGGATCTCCACCTGTCAGACGGCCCGTTGTATCTGTTGAGTCCTCGTCTTTGCTTCTTCATGGTGTTGAAATTTGATTTATGTGTTTACCGTGATGATTCATTGACGAGTTAGAGGGTTATCATGCGAACCGAACAACCAACTAAATGTTTTGTACCACTTCAGAAACTGAGGGTGAGGTTGGGCCTGTAAAATCGATTTAAGCCCCCCAGTAATTCATTACTGACCGTTCCAAGGCGGTAGTTCTGTTGTGGTTCTTTGTTGCCTGTTTTTGGTGTCAGAGTTTCTGTGATGGTTTACCGTATGTATGTTATTATTATTTTTGGTTCGGTTTGGGTTGCTGAGTGGCCACCTTTTGGGAACAAGCTGCTCACTCGGTTGGCCATATGTTCTCTGTATCTTGATTATTTGTAATCTTAGTTGTTTCCAACTATGGTTTGAGGGCTGGATTTGGATTTTGATTGTTTCAGTTCCTGGTCTTTGAATACTTTTTACTTTTTTTAAGAGTGGTTACAACATATGGTTTCAGTGACAGATAAAAAAACGTACCCTTCAGTTATCATCAGTAAAGTAAAAATATAGGCAATGATCGGGAATTAATACAATCAAATCCCACATTCCGCTCTCGGAACCAATAGAGAAAGAAGCACATACACACAGAAATTGACACGTTTACGAAAGACACGAAAGTCGTCTTATCTAGAGCTATGTGATTTAGTTTGAAGTTATCCACATCTTTTGCAATATAAGATGAAATGCTCAGAGTATGAAGAGATTTGACCTTACCGTAAAAAATGTAATAGTCTAACCAATGTCATCATTGAATGAAGTTGATAGTACTCAAGTACCAGATGCCACATACCAAGTTTTAAGGTCATGAGTTCTTTGTTTCTGGAGAAGAAGATTTTTTTTAGGATTTTACCATATATGGAAGTGGTGGCGATGTTGGTCATGTGACCAGAACCGTTTGGACAAAGTTTTGTTCACCTTAATGCCTGTGTGCTTCATATGAAATTTGATTTCAATGGGCCCAGTGGCGGCTTTTCAGGAAATATTTGAAATTGCTGAAAATGAGAGCTTTGGACAAAGGTCAAATAATGACCTTGATCTCTATTACTCAAAATTTTCACATACTCATTTAGTTCACCGTATATACTAAGATTTATACTAAAATCGTAAATAATTTCCATGAAATCTTATGTTATAGCATTTTCCTATGTAAAAGCACCAGACAGCAAATTTTGAACTTGCCGTAAAATGTCAAGGTCAACTCAAGGCCACAATTTAATTCTTGAGTACCCAATACTACATACCAACAAGCTAATCAGTCTCCACATATGAGCGAAACGACCATGTTGATAATGTTTTTAGAACAGTTTTGACATATTTTCGTCTCATTTGACAACATGATGCTCCATATGAAATCTGATACAAATTGACTTAATATAAATGTAATGCTACAGTCTGCATGTTTAGTGGTTAACCCAGTTATGGTTAAACACTTTGTTTCCCTCTTTAATTGCTCGCTTGTTGATCAAGCATCAGACTCAATGATGGGCCCGACATAAAGCTACTTTTAGTTGGTGGGGCCGGAGTTTGCCTTGTCTGTTGCTTGGTTATTCGGGGTTTTACAACTGATAGTTTTCTTTTGCACCGGTATTTCAGTGGTGATGTCTGACTTCCCAGGGGTCTCCTGGTGTCGAAATACGTTCTGTCCGTTGAGTCCTCATCTCTGATTCATCATAGGCCTTTTCCGTGATTTGTTTGTTTCCGGTGATGATACATTAATGCGTTAGGAATCAAACAGCTAACTTAATGTTTAAAACCACTGCAGAAGCAGAGGGCGAGGTTTGGGCCCAGTGAAACATGTTTAAGCCCCCCAGTAATCTTTGGCTGACCGTTCCAATGCGGTTCTTCTGTTGCGGTTCCTTGATGTTATAGTGTGCTGTTTCCGCTTGTCTATGGTCTCTGGCGGTTTGGTCACCCGTATGGCTGCCCAATCTACCTTCTGTTTGTTTCGTTTTGTAACTAACATAAAAAATAAGGTAAAAAAATAGATGTTGATGCTGTTATTGGGGAAGCTAAATGACCATCTGTTTGGGAAAGAGCTGCTCAATCGGTTTACTGTGCGTATCTTTCGTAAACTTGTGTCACTTTCTGTGTGTTTGTGCTTTTTTCCCTATTGGCTTTGAGAGCGGAATGTGGGATTGGATTGTATTAATTCCTGATCATTGCCCATCATTTAACTTAGTTGCTTCTGTGTAGGTTTGAAATTTTCGAAAAAAAGGGGGTTTTTTTTGGCATAAGGTTAATTAATATCTTTTTCTTTTATTACTCAAACATATTCATGTGCTCATTTAGTTGACTGTGTATAACAAATTAATACCAAACTCTTCTACAATTTCCATGAAATCTTAGGTTATAACATTTCCACATATAAAAGCACCAGACAGCAAATTTTGCCTGGTCTTAAAACTGATTGATATCTAAAAATTACTCATTGTAGAAATTGTCGGTTTAATATTGGAACAAATATAATATCTACTGTATAACTGGAAATATTATTTCAAACGCTTTAAATGTAAAACGCTCATTATTCTTTTTTTTTTTTGCTGAGTTGGAGCATAAAAAGGCCTTAAATTTAGGTATGCCACACAAGTGAGTACATGTTGCATGTTAGGATTTAACGAAGGTATTAACATCAGTCGGTTTATCTAGTTTTGAATTAGGAAGCATGAACTGGTAGTCTTCCAGTGTTAAAAAACAAAAATACTAGCATTTTCTGAACGGAACCCTCTTTGTGTCAGATTCCGCACCTACTGTTATTGTGTACACAAAAAGAAACCTTCATCAATGGATCTAATATTGCATGACATTACAGCCAACACATACTAGTTTGAGTTTACAAAATTTAAAGAAAATCGCTCATGGCCACGAAACCAGTCTCATAAACACTACTCTCATCATATCGAACCTCCACGAGCCGATGAAACGATCGGTCGTGGCCATGTAATTAGTCTTATTGATACTACTCCTGGCGTCAGTTGGCCCATTGGCTTTTGAGGAAAGATGTTTTGATTTGATGAAATATGAGTGTCCTTGGACAAAAGTCAAAGAACAAAATCAACCTTTGGTACTCAAAAGTTTTAATGTACTCGGTTTGTTGAATGTATATACAATTTTGCATACCGTAAAACTTCAACGGTAAACGAGAAATCTTAAGTTTTTTTTCAGTTTTTGTTCATACGTAAGCAGAATGAAGCATCAATGACTTTTCCGTAAACAGATCAAAATTCATCCTGGGTCAGCATGTGAATCCACTTGATAGTTGTAATAAATCAACTATGCGGGTAAATGCTGAAAAATAGTTTTAGGCCCGTACAAGATTCGAATCACAACCTCGACAACTCCGCCTAGCGCTGCGCTGTCCGTCACCGCTACCACTGCGCCACCCCAAAAAAGATTGTTAGAGTAGCGCTGATAGAGGTAGCAGATTATGCAGTACACGTCGTATATGGGTTCTTCTCACATCTATTCCGTTCGCTAATGAAAGCCTGCCGAATCCACAGGATACAAGTGGAATAAGATAAATATTAGGTGCTAGAGAAATATAATTTCACACAACAGTACTTTCGAGCTACATATGATCGAAACTGATCAGATTTATAATGAAGATTGATATAGAGAAATGTAATAAATCAACTATGCTGGTAAATGCTGAAAAATAATTTAAGCCCTTGCGGGATTCGAACTCACGACCTCGACAACTCCGCCTAGCACTGCACTATCCGTTACCGCTACCACTGCGCCACCGAGACAACCCCAAATAAGATTGTTCGAGGAAGGCGCTGATATAGGTAGCGGATAAAGCCTGCTGGTTCCACAGGATAAAAGTGAAATTAGATAAATATTAGGTGCTAGAGAAATATAATTTCACACAACAGTACTTTCGAGCTACATAGGATCGAAACTGATACAGATTCGTAATGAAGATTGATATAGAGAGATATAATAAATCAACTATTTGGGTAAATGCTGAAAAATACTTTTAGGCCTCGAACTCATGACCTCAAAAACTACGCCTAGCACTGCACTATCCATCACCGCTACCACTGCGCCACCGAGACAACCCCAACATAGATTGTTCGAATAGCGATGATATAGGTAGCGGATAATGATTGTTGGAATAAATGTTGGTAAATGTTTTTTTTTCCCATCTCTTTACCTCACGGTATGTGGAATCTGATAATTGCCTATCGTTTTATTACGATCAGAGTATCAATCCAGTACACATAGAAATCACGTTCGAAGTACTGATGCGGATAAGGGCTTCAACGTCTGGGATGTATGAAAAGTGAAAATAAAATCGCCATACCGATCATGCTGGTCAGCAGCATATTCAATTGTTTCCATTTGAGATCAAACAGACTGAGACTTGAGTAGCTGAAACTTCAAAGTATGGCCCATATTCTTTGATATGATTGTGCTTTCTTCTCTTGAAAGAGCAAGGAGCTCTTTTAGATTTTAATTTGACTTCACTGCAGCTGGTGTTGTGCCGTGTGGCGGCCGTAAAACGTCTCCCCGTACATCATCAATAGTGCAGGCTATATTCAGTATTTGTCCTTTGAGATCAGGGGATATATTCTGAAAAATCAGATTTCTTTTATTTGTTTAGAGTCTTACTCTAAATCATCGCTTTTTAATTTTGGATCCCTTTTTGGTACTTATTCTTCTTTGAATCGACAGCCTGATTAAAATTATGAAATTACAGTATGCCGTGTTCTGGATTTCGCCATCAGATATTGCCAGGTTTATAAACGAGGCTTGACTAGCCGAAACATCGAAGTATGACGCATGCTCCTTTTTTTAATATGTTCTCTGTTCTTAAAGATTTTAATGAGATAACGATTTACAATGCGATTCAGTAAAGTGCACTTTTTATCGAGAACATGTTTGCTGATAGTGAGGACCTTGACCAAACTGCTTCTTCAGTGCCAACGGGGCCTCAATGCTCTTGACCCATAGTCCAAAAGGCGCAGATTTCTGTCCAGTCAAGCTCGCCAATCTTCTCTAGCCTCTAGTTTACTGTGTTACTCTTTCCCTCATGGGCACGAATAGACTGAAATAATGTTTAAAAGGCAATAAACTCCCAATAAGATCCTTCCAATCTCTATCCTTCTGAAGTAGCAGTATGGTCAGGGTCTATCTTGCTTCCTTAAGAACTTTGTCCGGGTGTTTGTGCTAAGCGTGATATACAATCATATTTCAGGAGTATTTGGTGGTCTCGACCTATTTGGAAAAGATGTTGGTGTCACATGGACAAAGCTTGCTGCCCCAGCATTAGTAGGAGACTTCCAGCTGGTCTTGGCTGAGAATGTGTCCTGGGTTGCCGGAGATGAGATTGTGATCGGACCAAGTCGCTACGATCCGTGGGAGACTGAAACCTTTATGATTACTGCGGTGTCTGGAGATGGAAAGACCTTGACATTGAATGAGTCTCTTAGATATGACCACCTTGGTATGATATTTAAAACTTTTGAACTTCTGAAATCAAATGCAGTATTCTATCTTGCAGGACCTATTTTGACTCGCTGTAAGAAAGGAGGCTAGAACACAATATTACTCTAATGCGTCATTCTGTGATTAGATATATCCGGTACACAGTCTCTCTAAATTCGTTTAAAATAAAGTTATAGTTTGACAATGACTTCTTGTATCTTGGGATAGACGATCAGCTTTCTTACTTATCCTCTGCTACTTTTCTTATGATATCTTGTTTGTTGTTCATGCTGTGAGTACTGAGTATTGCAGCAACTGACATAGAAATAATTTTCAATTTTAGTATAATTCTAAGCAATCACTTGTAAAACAATCGTTTTGTGTTTTTCCCCTCAGTGGCATATTTCTGCCTCCAGATAGCTAGATAGTTATCGTGATAGTTAGAAAAATTACGGCAATATTTCGATTTTTAAAGATGATATAAAAGAATATCTAAATACTTTAAAGTTTCCTGTAAATATCATCGCAATAATTCACATTTCTATCTCGATATTTGTGTCAAAGGCTGTCACGTGATAGATAGCTATCGCAATATTTTAAAACGTAGTTCAAAATATCAGCTAGATAGTCTTAAGTTTTCTGGAAATATTATTGGGATAATTTACAGCTTTATAAACAGATATTTATGTAATGGAATACCTTTGTTAAAACCGTTCGACTCCCCAAAACAATTTTAATAGCGAACACACGGAGTGTGTTTGCTTTACTGTATCAGTTTTGGTCCTCTACACTAGGCACTGTAAAATGTGTGGTCACTAATTTTTGGTCCTTGGTGGTGGCCATCTTCAAGAAGCCGGAAATTCCAAAATAATGGCGAGACTAGTCGCAAACCAGGTGTTGTTATCGAATTTTATGGGGCATAACGATTGTTACAAATACACAATGGAGAAAATGTACATTTACTATTTTAGATACACCAAAACAAGTTTGCTCTATTTTTAAGCAAAACGAACAGATCATTCCAAAATGTTTTAATTGAGATTATGCCGTCTCCTAGATGGACCGAAGCGTCACAAAAGAACCGTAGGAGCTGTGTATCGGTTCCTGCGTAAAACCTAAACTGTGTCGCGTCAACCACCCAGAAGCGCTCCAAAGCTAGAATGGGGCAGGAATGGTGTAAGTCCATTGTAAGACTTACTTTGATGACAGCTTTATTACTAAGACTTATTTTAGTAAAATAACCATGATATTATATAAAAATGTAATGTTTCTGGCCATATTTTGCTATCTTTTGAACTGAATAATGAAAATCCTATGCAAAAAAAAAAAAAAACGAATTCTTTGCTTTGCTTATTAAAGGGTCCATCAGGAGCAGAGCAAGAAAAGGAACATATATATATACTGAACAAAAAAAGAAACGTTACATGTACTTTGAATGCTTGCCAATGCTATTTATGTCTAACTGACAAAAAGTTTTCAAAGATTAGTTTGAATCAATGAGGGGTCAGAAATTGAAATTACTATTTCGAGGTGATTTTTGGAGACCCGTATTTCACTCAAGTTGTCAGCCCATGTAAGCAGATCACTTCAGAGATGTTAAAAGGCAGTATTTGTTACGAAAATGGTGCAATCGCCGCTTCCAAAGGGCTGATCAATGAAGCACAATGTTTGGAATAGCGCTTTTCAGGACACTTGAACCTGACTTTCATGCTTTGCACTGAAATTACCATAGACAGTTCAATGTGGCATACCACGGATTATTAACCAGTGTAATCAAACTTTTTCGTCATGAACCATTGTCCTGAGAAGCTGGAATAAGATCCATGCATTAAACTTGAAAATTTTATTCAAACGTACTGGTTAATCGGAACAAACGATTTGCTACACTTTTAATTGCAAGGAAGACAATTTCAAAGACACAAAATCTTTAACACATTATTTCTTTGAAGTGCTGGTTAAATGTCATAATGTTCATAGGGTTTCTTATCGGCGGTTACAAGGCAAATCCAAAAATTTTAAAAAAGTTTAAGCCCTTGCGCATGCGCATTCAGCGTTTCACATTTTCTCTGGTATTTTCAGTCAAATTGGAATAATTCTGCAACAATTTATGCAAATCAAAAGGCAATTAGTTTCCGAGGTTGTCTGATGTCTTGCATGTGAGAGAATAACGTAGCAATATTTGAAAAAGACGATTATACAGGGCACAGTGAAGGGAAAAAAAGAAGAGACAGACAGAAGAAGAAGTGGGAAGACAATATTAAAGAGTGGGCAGGGATGGATTTTGCCAGCTCAACTAGGGCAGCTGAATACAGGAAAAGGTGGGAAGGGATTGTTTCGAAGTCATCTGTTGTGCCCCAACGACCTAGTAAGGTTATGGGATAGAAAAGACGAGAATATAATAGAATTCCATTTTCTGAATGTCTGGTAAAATTTTTAAATTATTCTAAAACTAAGACAAAATTGTCATAGCGACAAGAATCTTAGCTGAGAATTGCTTCCATTCTTTTCAGGGCCTTTTGCGGGCTCGGGCTGCATCGGACATCTCTTTTTTGATGTCCTTGTCTGTCGCCTTTCTCGGGACACTAGAGTTGAGGTGGCTCGATAGGGACGCCTGCGCTCGCGGATTGATACGTACGCTTCTATTAGCTGATGTCTTCAGCTAATGTGTCTGCGGAGTGCAAGAGTAAGTGTCAAACTTTTGGGGTCTAGTGACACTGAAGAAGATAATACAGAACGCATGAAAAGAAATCGATATAAGGGGAGAGAAACCTTCTTATTCCTTTAATCTGTTGATTTCCGATTACCCTGTAGAGTTACTACGCTTGGTTACCTGTTTGACTGTCCGATATCAAGTTCGATGACACGTCTAGGTGTTTCACGATGAGCTCTCGTGGAACAATATTGGCCCAGCGCCTTACCTGTATTTGATTTTATTGTTAATTGTACACAGATGGAGTTGACATGAACTTTTCAATCTTAAATTAAAAACAAATCAAAGCAAAACAAAGAACAAAGAAATAAAACAATAGTAATAATAAGACGATAGCAAAAATGAGCTTTTGGATTATGCATTACCACACGTGCATTACCATGTAATTTATTCCCGACTTACTATATAAAAGTTGAATTTGCTTATGGAGGGGGGGGGGGGGCTGGGGTTCGCATTAGTTTTGCTATAATTTCAGTTTTCTGAAATGTTTAAACGGATTCTAATTTCACTGAATAAAAAAATACTTTCTATCACTATGTTACCAAACAAACTAAGGATGGATATAATCCGGAGAAATTAAAGAGATTTTCTGTGTTTTGTTTTTGATATAAATATATAAATATAATAGTATGAGTATGAAAACTGGAACATCTGCACAGCCAATTCAACGGAGGTGTATTTAAATGTTTAATCCTGTGTCAAATAGTAGTCTCCGTATTCTGTCAGAACATTGAAAGAAAGCTGTTATTAACGAAAATGTGGCTCATGCCGCCAGGTGATAATAGTGACGCAGACCATACATTATGCATAAGGCATAATAGCAGGCTAGTTAGGTTTCAAGTCGTTAGCTTATAAAGTATGCTTAATACAAAGTCGAGGGTGTATGCGGAAATCTGGATATAGTGGCTGTGTCTACACTAGCCGCATATATTTTAAGGTACTGTTTTGCTGTCCCGTCCATGAGTGGGCAGAACTCAAATCATCTGCCTGTTATTTCACACATTTAGATCAGAGTTCCCTCTTTCCAACCGAAGAAGCGTAGGCTCAAAAGAGTTTTCTGGGGCGCATGTGACCAGACTGCGCGGGTTTGATTTGAGCCTTTAAAAGCCGGACATTCCTTTTTGGGCTGAAGCTATTGTTTCTATATTATTTTTCCTTTCTTTTTAATTTGTATTTTTATTATTCGTATGTGGTTAATATCGTTTTTCTTTTTTTCCACATGACCTTGATGCAATCACTGATGACTCAGATCAGCAGTACCACAGTGAATGGCCGGTTTACTTTTTATTAGTCGCTCTGAAGGAGGTATTTTGCGTACCTTATCCTTGAAAACAGAAATGATTTTACAAATCGGGTCACCAACAAAAATCCACTCAATGTATTCTCTTATTATCTATCCTTATTTATTTATGCAGTCTCGGTAATTCAAGAGGATAAGTGCTTGCCTGCTGATCTATCTAATGGTTCAATTCCCGCTGCAGACGAATCTTTTATCAAACATAAACGGGCTTGCATTGCATACAGCTTTTCATTATCACCATCCCATCGTCTTTGTATGACTGAAATAGTGTTTAAAAGAACGTAAAATCATAATTTATCCATCTTTTCGTAATTTATGAGTCAAACTGACATGCCATTTTGTGACACAGTTGTAGATTGTCAAGATATGCTCCAAGGCAATCGGAGGCAATACCTCATCAATAAAATAATGACTTTCGGGTCAGCCTTCGCATGGGCACAGTCTGGTCAGTTTTATTTTCGTTATCCAGACAGAATAATACCTATCATAAGATGTGTTATATTTGAAGCTTTCTACGAGCATAGAATGCACTGATCAGTCTACCGTTCCTCGCAGTCTGATCAGCCTTTATTTTTCATGTGCTTAAATCGATGTTTTTTCATAGTATTATTTTTTATAAAAATATACATCATGAATAGTAATAAAAATCAAGAAAGCGGATACCAAAAGAACCGCACAGTCTGTCTGATCAGATAATGTGTCACGATTCGTTATCGCTAAGTAGAACTTTAGTTTGAAACATGTGATTTTTTATAATTATCATTATTATTATTATTCCGAATTTGTCAGTAAGATAGCTACATGTCGTCTTATACACGGATCAGTCTGCGCATATGCGCAGTCTAACCAATGTTTTCATTCATTATCTAGAAAGTAAAATACTTATTAAAGATTTCAGAGATTTGTCGATGTTAAATTTCACTGCTAAATGACTAGCCATGATTTTCTGTAAACCTCGTGACAGTATGCAAAATTCTAATGTGGCAATTGATGCAGTAATACATTTTTTCACACCTTTCTATTATTCTTAACTGAAGACTAGATGGTCATTATTTAAATGATGTTCTAAATTAAGAAGGCACGCCCTTGGACGGACACACGGCGCCAAGTGCGTGCAACTATGATACGTACCACTGAGCCACTTGGGGAACGTCGTTAGGAGAATTGACCAGAACATATATCAGAAGAAGGCACGCCGATTTCGAAATCTTTAAACAACAATTATTGAAAAATGCAGGTCGCAAAGTTTAATTTATTCATTTATTTATTTATTTATTTTTGTTGTTGTTCGGCCGTTCATAATAGAATCCTATTCTTAAGAGTGATAGGTAGGACAGACATTATTTAACTAATTTACTACAAATTGTATCAAACGACTATTAAGTCGCCAAACGTAATCATGTAGCTTAGTTTAAGCAAGAAGCCGCTGCAATTTACATGCACATCATGGAGCTTATAAACTACTGCTAATTACAAATTTTCTTATTGGACATTTCCAAATTAATCAGAATATGACACTGTTAATGACAAATTTATCTGTAAATCTGGGGAGTTTCTCAAGCTGATACGTATACCGATGCTAATTTCAGGGCCAATTTGTAGTAAAACTAACAACCAGAACGCTTTTGTGCCCCTAAAGGAACTTGGGCTGGCATAGTAAAATCGCACCGCTTGTCTGTCATTGTGTGTGTGCGTTACAAAGCGTGAGGTGGCATAACTCTAAAAGTGCCGAAGTTTATTTCACCAAGCTTCACAGATAAGTAAATCATACTTAGAGGGTGTGTCGGGCACAAAATTTAGGTTCTCATGCCCAGGGTCAAGGTCAGAGTTAAAGGGCAAAGGTCAAATCATGTATCTGTAATTTCTAAAACGGCTTTTTAAGATAAAAAGCGGGAAAATGTTTCCCATAGCCTTATGACCGCAGGGGCGTTTGGGGGATAGAGGCCCACTGTATCTTGGACACAGCTAGCATATGAAAGGCGATGCTATCCCTATCTTTTGCTGCCTTATCATTTCCTGATTCGAAAAAGGTACCCATTTTCTGCTCGTATACAGCATAGAGGTAAAAACTACAGTTATGTTGACAATAAGTATGTTTTATTCCCTTTTTATACCCCGCCACTACCGTTTCACGTTGGCTGTTCGTTGTGTCTGTCCGTCTGTCCGTAGTACGTACGTCCGTCCGTCCGCACTTCGTTTCCGTTCGATAACTTAAGTATTTATCAACGGATTTCCTTCAAATTTTGCTCGGGCTATATACATGCTTAAGTTGATGATACAATCTATATAAATTCATGTGAAACCACACCTTCTTTTCTGAGTAAATCGACAAGTGGTCCATTATATGTCTTAGAAAGAAGTTGTTTTATGATCTTCAACAGATTTGCACCTTCTGACGCTATTTAAACTGCTTCTGTACAGATTTAGATGCTTGTATGTACCAAGGCGCAAAAGTGTGATGGTAATACGGTATCGGTTGAGAAAGTTGTTGATGTTTTACAGTCCGCGGTGCAGTTCAAGCGTTTTTCTTGTCCTCAGTGTGGAAATGGATTGGATTTTCTAAATGTCAGTGCTCCAATGTTTGCTCCGCTGCTTTGATTGCCTATTGAGTGACCTATTCCCTGTTGTCGAGTATTAGCTCGTTTGGAAATTGGGGTAATATCTTGTGCACTTTTTTACTGGGTGCTAGCTTCGTCCTGTATGAAAAGTTTGTTTCTAATTTTAATGTAGGCAAATTGACTAGTCTGTGGGCCGCTGGTTGCCGGCTGCAAGTTATTGAATTAACAGCTAAATTTATATATCTCATGCATTTGCATGTTATCTGAATAATGTCTTTACTTTAAACCCCATATATTAATGGTAACTTTTTCTTTTAAACTCAGTTATGACGTCATGCAAAAAGAAGCCCTTAGCCGGTCCTTGACGGGTATGTAAAATCATACAAGAGTTATGGCTTGATGGAACTGGCTTGAATTTTTGCTTTTTTTAAAGCTTTCCCAAAATACAGTCAGTGCACGAACAGGGCAGGCAAAACCTCTGATAAGATTGCTCAGAAATAGACTTAAACGCTAGGTTCGATGTTATTTTGGAATGACTGACGGACGGACGGACGGAAAAGTGAACTTCATCGCACCTTGCTAATGCAGGTGCGACAAAAGAAGTCCTTTCTGCGAAAAGGAATTTTTATCACACAGAGGTAGAGGGAGAGAGAACGGCACACACACACACACACACACACACACACACACACACACACACACATTGACAAGTCTGCTATAATCTTATTGAAGTCCTTTTCGTAAAATAAATAGTTTTGCATAAAGAACCCGTCCCCACCCAATGCCCATCCCCATGAGACCCACATAAATATTTGTCAGACAGACACATGCGTTTCGGAAGAAACATAGTTGTGGAACTCAGTTGATTACGGTTTTAAACGACTGGGCTAAAATCTTGAATAAGGGCGGTCAGGTTGACACTTTTATCTTGGACTTCGAGAACCCCCTCATGAATTACTTAAATGTAAGCTATATATACTCAGAGGCAAAAGAAAGTATACACTTTTTGGATGCCTATATTTTTTTTTATTTTTCACCGCTCAGGTCTGAAATTCTGCGTGGCTTAATATTACTCAAGGTGGATCAATGTGGTGTAGTAAAATTTCCAATTGAAACACTTGCCTAGCTGTACTATACGTTCATGCCGGTTTTGCACGTTTCCCGCGTGCAGCAAAATGGACAATATGATTTTGCTGTTAATCTTCATTTGAAAGTTCTGGTGGTTTTCTTTATAAACCACAACGTTTGCTTTTCATTTACATGATGGAAAGGCTCCCTGTGGCAAGCACGATTTTTACACGCAGAGGCAAAAGTAAGGACACATTTTTAAATGCCGTTATTTTTCTTATTATTCACTGCTCAGGCCTAAAATTTTACACAGTGCATCGTGCATCTTTCCTCAAAGTACAAAAATGAGGCATCATAAGATTACTAAATGAATCGCCTGACTGGCGACGCCATAAATACATGTTTGTTTTGCCGTCTTTGCACGTGCATGATATTAAACAAAATGATCATGCAGCAAAATCAGTATTTGCGTTTTCGGTTGTTTTTCTGAACGAACCACAGTGTATGCTTTTCATTTAACTGACAACAATGTTTTTGGGGCAAACTGAAGTCGTAACAGGCTGACCGCTCAAAGCGGTTAGTGGCTGGCTTAATACAATACACTAGAGTCACTACTGATTGGCGATGAAGTATATACTTTCTTTGTGCCTCTGGCTACTTTTTACTCTGCATGTATGATTTCTGTCTGCCAGAGAGAGCCTTATCATCATGTAAATGAAACGCAAGCGTCGTGGTTTCTTTAGAAAAACAATCGAAATTACAAATACCGATTTACAGAAACTCGTATTGTCCAGTTTGCTGCGCGTGCACGAGTGCAAAACCGGCATGTACATTCAGTGCCAGTTATCAAGCGTTTTAATATGTAATTTTACTGCACCACACTGATGTACCTTGAGTAAAATAACTTATGCAAACTTTCAGGCCTGAGCCAAGAGAAATGAATAGAATATATGCATTCAAAAAGTGTATACTTTCATTTGACTCTCAGTATATATACGGCTATGGTATTGGTGGGAAGAGACTCTCTTTTTTCTATTACAGGCAGCAACGTGTAGTAGTCAACTGAGTTAATAGTCATAGTGCGACTATGCCAGTATTGGTCATGCACATAATTCAATTTGGTAGATGTAGAAATTAGATTGGGTCCCAGTGTTGTCAGGTGCGTGCTTGGACCACTGTTGTTCTCGTTGTACATTAACGATATAACAGAAAACATTGACTCGGAATTAAGTCTTTTTGCCGACGACTGTGTTCGCTATCGTGAAATCAAAGATAGTGAAGACACAGTGAAAATTTAGGAGGATAAAGATTGTTAAGAATGTTGGGCAAGGAGTTGGGGCATGAGGTTTCAACTGGTCAAATGTAATATAATGTAAATTACAAGAAAACGGATCCAGAAGATCAATGCTTCCTATACCTTAGAGGGAACGGTCCTCAATAACGTAGAAACGATCAAGTATCTCGGTGTCACGGACGTTTAAAAAATCTCACGCCCCGGCCTAGGATCGAGCCGGGGACCCTTCGATCTAAAGTCGAGCACTCTACCATGTCACTATAAAAGCCGGCTTGTACCGCAAGGCATTACAAGTGTATGATATCGTACCTAACCTATACCAATGGATGCGGGATGGGGGTTGTCTGTTTATTTGGGTTTGTCAGATTTTGGGGTATTTTTAACTTTAACATTGATTTGCAAGGAAATGAAACGGTGAAAATTTTGTATTTTTGTCTTTTTTTGTAATATACAATGTAAGTTTTTCTGAAATGATATGCTTGAGCATGCCCCATCGATCAAATATGTTTTTCATACCTTTTTTCATGAAATTAAATTTTCTTGCATTTTTAAAAAAAATGTAAAAAAATACTTATTATCAAGATAAGTGCATTCTTCTTTTACCAGTTTGTTTTAGATATCCTATAGTATAGATAATATGAATCGCAGACATCAAAGTGCATCCATATGCTAGAAATATGAATTTAAATAGAAACTTTGTAAAAAGTGTGTAGAAATACAAAATTTTGAATTTTTGGAAAACGAAACGGTAAAAATGTCTTATAGCCCTGTGGGTTATTCGGCTGGTAAAGTGGTTTGAATGCCCCATCAATATTCTTATTTAGTATTCAACTACCTTAAGTGGGAAATTTTGAAAAAGAGAAAGAAAGATAGTAGACTCCTAATGCTTTACAAAGGCCTGAAGGGTGCAGCCAGTATACCCAAAATGAGCTTTTTTACCAGGTAGGTGTACCAGGAATCATCATTCTCTGGCATTTCAAACCCCATTTGCTGGAACTGACATTTACAAGTCCAGAAAACCGGTTTCTTCCCCCAGACTACTAGATATTGGAATTCCCTGGAAGATTCCCTTATTTCTGCTGTTGAGTGTGATGAGGATTCAGTTACTAAGTTTACTTCTCTTGGAATGGCTAGGGACTATTTTCCCTTATCTAAGGTCCTGGTGAATGATTGTCCTTGAACGTATCACTTATTAACAATTCTAATTCTGATTCTGATTCACTCAATACACAAATACTCTACGACCCTACCCCTACAAAGTATAAAAACGACTTACAGTTTATTTAATTACCCACAGTCTGCTTAAATGCCTTATTGAAGTGCTTCTCAGCCTCGGACATGACTCATTCGCAGAACTTATGTTGATTATTGCGTTTATTGTGGATTGCATTCGTCGTGTGTAGAAGACGTTCACCATTTTCAATGCAAGCTTATTAAGTCAAATCTCATTTTTTGAATGACATCAACTCTAAATAGCAACTCCGAGGCGCAGTGTTAGCGTTTAACATGCGATTAACGGACGTCATTATTAGCATTTTAGCCAAGTTCATGATTAGCCTAAACAATACATGCACCGCGGTCTGTAAAACACACATCCGCGGTACAGACCAACATTTGGAGTTATAGGCATCCTGTTTCATTGGCGATTACTACAGAATGTTTGGTCAGATTAATCTGACATTTTGACAAAACATATACCACTAATTTAGCTTCAAAACTGCAAAAGATTCCATAATGCTAACAAACTATTAACAACGCTTGAGTCGACTAAACGCATTTGTTTGCCGTTTTGATCCTCTTCCTTCTTATTGTTATTTGTTTTGCAAATGAACAGAACGTTTTGCTAAGATAACGATTGTTCGAGGGCAAAGGTGGTTTAAAACTGTTCTGTTTGCATGATCTTTTATTTTCAAAAACAGCCTGATTATCTTTAATTTACCACTTGTCAACAGCATCCCTCAACAGTTCCACCATTTATAGCTGCACCGAGCCAGGATTAGCATTAAATCAACCGATCCTACAAAAAGGTATAATACCTGTGCTGTGGTGCCAAACAAAGTTTACCAGGCTATAGGATAGACTATTAAAATTCTTTAAATAAATTTATTGACTGATAGACCCAATTACGTTTAATCTCGACGTAGGCCATCTGTTTTGAATGTCGGAATAAAGAATGGAAATGATAACACTCCTTACAATGAAAACCGGTTGATAACCGCCCCGACGGTCTCCCCTTACCCACTTATAGTCACTATCTATAAGGAGTACTTTCGGCAACAACACCAGCGGCCGGATCTTATCGTGGTGATATTTGAATTTAGTGATAACTTTATTTATCGCCATAATCTTATTAAGATCTTAATATGAGCTCGGAGCAGTTACACCGAATTTCAATTTAAAACGTTTTCAGGAAGTGAGAAAGATATAACGAAAATACGATTTATCCTGATATTTTTTTCAGAAAAAAGTAAATTAATTTCCTGGAAAATGAGCACTATTATGGCAGTATGAACAATATTATGGCAAAAGTATCTAGCTATCTCCTGGCAAAAATATGCTACCATATTTTCCTGTATTTAAATTCTTTTTCTTCATATTTTGAATTATGCTATTAGTGTATCAGATTTCACAGCAGCTGTTCGAAGTACTTTCATACTTGGTTCCAAAATTCTCGCTATAACAAGTAAATATAAGGATTAAGCAGTAGCTTTCCTCTGCATACTCTCTTTTATATTAGTTCAGTGTTTTTTGTTTGTTTTTGAATATTAAAATACTTTTTTTCACATAGATTTCAAGATTGTGTTATCATGCAAAGAGCTTTTTTATACAGCTTGTGCATCGTGGAACTGAGGGCAAGCCTTCTTATTTTTATTCTTAAGGTGCTTAAATTTTTCTTTTATAGTTTTAATTGCTGAATCGTATCGTAACGCACATATTTCAGAAGCCGTTCAAGGCCCGACTGTCATATAGAATGCAAGTGATACTAATGACTTAAACTTTCTCTTTAAGTATACAGTACTAATTGGAGTTTTAGTGCGACTGATGCGCAATTTTGTATTGGAATTCTTTACAATTTGGGCACAAGAAAACATATTTACAACCCCACCCCTCCCACCCCTTTGAAGCCTATACGCACACCGATCACCTAATCGTTTTTGAAGCTGCATCAGAAGGGATTGCAAGGTTTTACATATCTGTGGAATTTGCTTTAATATTGAGCAGTCAGGTGATTTTAGCGCTGCCTTAGAGCCAGCATGATATAATGCAATAAAGAGTATTAGTATTTAAACTAGCGTATTCAAATTAGGTTATATTTCACGGAGTCCCATTTATTTTGTATGTTAAATCCATACTGATTGTACAAAAGGGTACATGTAGCTGTAAATTTTGCACAGCTACTTTACTTCTTTTACCATTTTCTTATTGGCCAAAGACCCTGCTTTTTAAGAAGTAAATTTAGTATGCACAGGTTAGTTAATTTAGTAGGCAAAAATTAAAATTTATTTGACTTTAGTGCATACTTAACAACTATCAGGCTTATTCAATTTCAAGCTTATTTCATAGAAATGGTATAATAATTTGTAAATGAATAGTTCAGCTAGTGTGTATTTATTTCTAAATGAGGCTATCCTAAAGGGAAACGTCATTTGCGTGTCTCTCTTTTTCTGTAAGTTTCTCGGGTATCAGGATATTTTCGTTTATTTGTTTATATATCTCAAAATTGATATGCTAACACGACAAGGAGATATTAAGCCTGCTGGAGGCCGGGCTTCTATTTATTTCTAATTTTTGTTACCAGCCTTGCTATTTCCAGATATCTTACCATAATCAATGCCAATATCTCAACTCAAAGATATTTCCACTAAAATAAAAAATAACCATATGTGAAGATATCATTTATAGCTGGAACACAAGAAATCAGTTGGACCTGCCATCATCTCTTTTCTGTCAAACTTTTGGGGTTTAACGACACTAAAGAAGTTAAATACAGAAACGCGCGTCTGTCGCACTAAAATTGATATGGATGCATTTATATTGGCTTAAATTCTATTTGCTCCGTTGGAGATGTTTGTTTAACATTTCTGGACATGCAAAGATCAAAGGGATAGGTTGTGCCGTACACATGTAGTTAGCAGTAGTTTCGCGATTATTTGCGTATTAACCTGTTATCAAGTTAGAGTACATCTCTGGGTTATTCCTTCTCCATTTAGATTTCTCGAAAAGATGTCGTGTTGATAGGGTGGCTTGTAAAAGATGTTGTTACGGTTGTATCCATGTAAAGGAAGGACTCCTTCCTGTAGTTTTCTTAAAAAGTATTGAAACAACACAGGCATGTCAGAAATCATGTTATTAAAAATATACATCAAGAAAACCATGTTATTTCAATTAATAACCGTTACCTTAGATCATAAGCAATAGAAACTTGCTTTAAGAGAATATAATGAGTCATCATACCAGGTTCTTTGATCAAAGTCCATCGACAAACAAACGTATTATCGGATCTTTAGCTATATTTTATATTTATCATCATGGGTGCCGCCATTTGCAATATCCTTGAGGTGCGGAAAAGTTTCAGAACTGCACTGTATACTTCTGCTATACATAACAACAGTGCAGGTTTAGGGGAATGAAGTTGAATTGGTAGCAAATAAGGCATGCCGGTGTGCAGATAGCAGTAGGTGCTGAATATATCCTTGAGGTGCTGAAAAGTTCCAGAGCTGCATTGTAACCTTCTGTTATAGATAACAACAGTGCAGGTTTAGGGGAATGGAGTTGAATTGGTAGCAAATAAGGCATGCCGGTGTGCAGATAGCAGTAGGTGCTTTTCTTTACCTGAATTATACAGTTTATGCATATCTAACTAGCAAGTAATGACGCTAGAAATTTACTAAAAGGCGGCGTTCCTGACCCGTTTTAAGCTTTCTAAATAGACATAGCTTTCTTGCTTTTCAACCAATTTTGTTAGAGTGAGCGCCAGTGGTCTCAATTAAGACATCATATTCGAACAGATCATTAACTTTGCAAGCCTATGCATGGAAAAGAAATGTTCATATTTAGTTCACAAGTAACCTTCGACGAAAAATGTCTTCTTAAGAGACCGAAGACAGTCTCTCGCCCCCCTCCCGCCCCCATCACCCCACCCCACCCCGCATTAAGAAGTGTATGTGTGTGTAGTGGGTGGGTGGTTTGGGGCGGGGTAGATGTAGAAAGGAGGCAGGGTCTGTGGAATGTACTAGTTTACATTTTCTCCCTATAAAGCAGCAATACAGATAGATTTGGGACTCATGTTTTTTCTCTCCTATTTCTCCCAGTTTACCCTCATGTCAATGGTTTGACAGCAACTTTGCCAACGAAACACATTTAAGTTGGACTCATTATACTTGGTAGGCACATTGATAATGAGAGATGCATGAACCGGTTAGTTTTTCAACGTAATGAATATTTGACCAACTTATAACCATTTAAACTATGTCATGTAAAATCATTACCACATTGCCAGATTAATTTTGAGAATTTGTTCTATACAAGGGTATTGATATATTGAGTATGTGATACCAGTAGCCTGATTTATCTTTGAGCAAATTCTATGAGTCTTGAGTTGTTTTTGTCTTTTGCCCGTAGGACTTATAACCATTGAAAACTTTCTCTTAAAAGTTAAGGACAAGTGTTATGTGTGAAAAACGCAAGTATTAGTACATCGCCACCATTCGTCTGCAATTAAATTGCAGAAGTTTTAATTAGAACTTATTAATCATTTGGAACTGTATTAAAATACGTGGGACGCTGCCAGTATGATTTATTTTTAGTCCTTAGCCGTCTTGCTGCTGAGCATTCTAAGGCGGGTGTTCTGTTGTACGATTCTTGCAAATATGTAGATTGGTTTTAGTATTTCTGATTCCTGTATTACATCCCTTGTTCATGCCATGCTTGGAGCCGCTTTGGTGAAAGTAAAAGTCTAGGGGTTGCAAGGTTTTATCTCCGCTTGTCTGTTTTCAAATTTACTTTGTTAGTTCAATACACAATTTTGCACCTGCCGCACTAAATTTGCAATGAGTTCTTTAATATTCATAAGCAAACTGAATGGCAAACGTAGCAGGCTCAGACTGATCCGTAGTTCCGTATGAGCGATCTGACTTGAGTTTACATTCATTTCGGAAACCCTTTGTTTACTATATTTCGGTAACCATAAATTTAATTTGTTTTCAGTGTACAGCGAATCTTTTCCTAATGGGCCGTCGGTTGATCTAGCAGCACCAGTTGGCCTTCTTACGCGTAACATCAAAATCATTGGTGAATATTACAAAAATGTATATAGAGAGGGATATGGTGCCAGGGTTCTGGTAGGCCTCTATACAAGACCCGGTCAAACATATACTGGTAAGTACTTCATGTATATTTTATATAATTTTGTATTGTATGATATGGTATAAAGAAGACCATTATGAAATCACAATCCTTATGGTAACTCAATGGCATTTGTAAAAATAGACATAAAGGACTACATGTTTGGACATTTTTTTAATATGTTCATATTGAGAGGCGCCGTAGTCGTAGTGGTTAGAGTGGCTCGGTTATTGTGCAAAAAGTCACAGGAAGGTCGTGAGTTTTCGGTTGATCGTCGCCATCCGATGACTGGAAAACTGTGTCTGTCGACCCAGCTGTAAATTGGTACCTTTTTCGAATAAGGGAAGGATCAGGCAGACGAAAGATTTGCCCCGCCTTTCATCACATGTGCCCAAAATACAGTGAGTCTTTAAGCCCCACGGACCCTACGGCTATTAAGCTATGGGAAACCTTTACATATATTGCTTTTATGCGCTTGACTTCAAAGCAGATGTTTATGTTTAAATAGTTTTAATCCTTTTTGACCATTTGACCGTTACACCATAAGCACATGCTAGAACGATGGGATTAGCATAAACATAGAAGCGGGTAATGTTAGAGGGTGGCTAATGAACATTTTATTCTCACAACTCTTTTGCGAAAAATTGCGAAAAATGCTTTTCTTCAATTACGAATAGTAGTATTTGTATTATTTTCTTGTTTTTGCATGTAGCCACGCCTTAAGAAATGTGGACAATCGTTTACAATTTTATTGTAAGTCAAAACATATCTTAAAAAACAATAATGCACGAAAGCGGCCATTGATAGAGAAATAATACAATTTAATTCCACATCCTATCCATTACATAAAATGGGAAATTGCAAAATAAAGTATACACACTTGGTGTTAGACAATATGATTGGATAGTGATATGAATAGCTCTTTCGAAGGTAGAAAGTCACAGAGCTATCCTTGGACAAAACAAACATGTTTTAGATGACTACAGGTAAGCGGAAACAACAAAACCATAGATAACCGAAACGGTATTGGAATGGTCATTAAAACACTGGATGACATAAACCGGTGCCACGGATTGCCAATCCGCGCACTGGCATCACTGATTTATATAACATTAAGTTTAGTACGCCTGTTGGTCCTCTAGCTTATCAATGACTGATCACGGGAAACATGTACGGATCAACCGAATCATCCCCGCTAGAACGTTCTGATACCTAATGCCGATAAGCACAGACTTTTTACATGTATTTCAGGAACGCTTAGTATCAGATTTCACAATTCCTCACTTTGTGAGACACCACGCACAAGCAAGTAAGTGATGTCTTCTTCATTTTGCCTCGGTGCTATGGTAACCACCTTAAAAGAACTGGCTTAAAACTTATCATAAAAATAATCATCGAATTTATATGCAATTTTGATCTTTTATTTATCCTAAATTCTGTCATAACCTATTTCAGCTTCAAATAGCGATGAACATCAAATATGAATATATATCTGTGAGAATGTCTTTGATATCGCAATTTCTCGGTAGTACTGGGCGACATGGTATTACACACCATATCCTGAAATAACTAGGCATTTTTGACCACCATTCATAAAACCGCTCACATCCGCTGCATAGCGATCGTCTTTTAGTTTCAGTAAATGCGAAAAGCAGAGGGGATAAAGCTGTCTTTAAATTGCAACAACGGGAACAAATCAAACTCCATTTGGAAAAATAAATAATTAGAAAAAAAGTAAAAAGACAGGCGGTTGCCCTAATCACATGATTATAACAATAAATACACTGGTCCTAATGTTGTAGAAGCAAAGGTAAGACTTGACTTGTTCAGCTTATGACATGTGGGGTGTTCCTGTTGGTATTCACTTACAAGGGCCAAAATGGGTCAAAATAGTCAAACTGACCACATATAACCGCTGCAGTCCACGAAGCAACAAAATTCTTTATTGGTTACTTTTTCTTTGGCGTTAAGTTACATTTTTCACAATAAAACTAAACACAGCTATTGAGCCTTGTTTAAACCACAAGAACACATTTTAAATGGATTCAAAAATATTTCATAGTTTTCATCATGGGAGCGAAAGCAATCGGAAGGGAACAATATCATATGTTTCTTTTTTTTACGAAGTCTCAATAGGTAAAATTGATCACTTCATCAAAGGGTGCCCTAAAGCTCAACGTATAGATCTTAAAGAGGTAAAAGACGTAAGTTTGTAAATTTTCATCTAATATCATGATATTTCTTCACAACTAAACTCGAGTACAGCACTGAGTCATACATGAGCCTCCATGTATCAGTAAACTGGTATTATCGTTCTGTTGTGGTCACATCTTTAAAATAGCTGAACTGTCTACATCTGGTAAATATAACTTTAAAATTATTTTTCTGAAAAAATAAAAAGACTGGTGATCTTGAAACTTTGCGTATATCATCCGGAACTCATGTGCTATTGGATTTACTCACACGAAGAGCCTATGGTTGTCCTTTGCGTTTATTGCAAAGTGACATCTTTTCCTTAATTTTTTATTGGGGCAACGCTTAAATAGTGGATTTTCTGCAACTATTGGAATATTTGATACAAAGATAATGCAAATAGCCCATTCAATGATTAGATGAAGATATGTGCATATCAGAGGTTAAGGCTATACTTCGACCATTGCCCAAGGTCTTTAGGCGCACTAGATAGACTCGATTTTCAGTCAGTGGGTATATAAGTTTGGTTGAAAATAGCAACTTACTTTAAGTGCTGTGAGAAAGTTTATTAAAGGTCAGAAGCAAATTTTCTTTTGGTCTATAAAACATTCTGGTGAGGTTCTTAATAGACTAAAGCTGAGAGGATTCCGTGTGACCATTTTGTCAACGTATGATTTTCCTACACTCTATACCGTTTTGCCAGTTAATTTAATCAAAGAAAAATTTATAGATTTCATTGAGTGGACTTGTCAGATGGGAAGTTTTGCCGTTTCTTGCCTGTAACGAAAACAACGCTTTCCTTACATCTAAACATCAAAACCGATATAAACTTTGGTCATGTCAAAATATGCGTGAAGCATTATCATATCTTTTAAATAATGTTTACATTAGACTTGGTACCAAGTTTTACATACATACTATTGGTTTTCCGATGGGTACTAACTGTGCTGCTTTTGTACCTGTTGAGTGATTTGTTTCTTTTTGTTGTTGTTGTTTTTTTGTTGTTGTCGTTGTTTTTTTCATGGCTTTCCTGTCTATTTATAAACATGGTGAAATTATAAAAGTTTTTTTCATGGCTTTCCTGTCTATTTATAAACATGGTGAAATTATTGAAGCATTTAATTCTTCATCCAGATATCTAGACGAACAATTACCTATTGACAACCCTTATGTTGAAGGTACGGTGAATCAAATCCACGTAAACTGCAGTTAAACAAAGCAAATGCATCCGATACCGAAACCCTTTATTGGATTTACATTTTTACACGGATTTGTTTTATACAAAAATTATGATAAACGCGATAACTGTGATTTTAACGTAAAAAATTTTCGGAGTTGTTTTTTTTTATGATGATGACGTTTGCCTACTACCTCTTACGGAATTATCATTTCTCAGCTTATTCAGTTTGCTTCAGTGTCTAGTCATTTGTTTGACTTCAATGCCCGTAATAAAACTTTTACTGGTAAACTTTTCAAACAGGGCTATCGGTATCATAAACTTCGAAAAGCTTTTTCAAAATTTTATCGACACTATGAATTGGCTTCTAAATTCAAGGTCGGATTAAAAACTCTTTTTAAACAGGGCCTATTGGAACCAGAATTTATTGAGACTAAGTCTATATATTAAAAAGTCTAAGAAGGGTTAGTTTTGGTTATTAGTCCAAAAAAGGTACCATGTGTTACAAACGTATTGGCTATAACCTAAATGTAATGCTGCTGTCTGCATGTTCAGTGATTAACCCCATCACGGTTAATAACTTCGTTTTCCTCTTAAATTGCATGTCGGTCGGTTGGGCTTCAGACTCATTAATAAAGCTATTTATTTTAGTCGGTTGGGCCCTAGCATGTCTTGTGTGTGGCTTGTTCAATCGGAGTTCAACTAGTGGTTGTCATTTACTCCGGTATTTCTGTGGTGTTGTTTGACACCCCAGGGATCTCAAATGTAGCAAGACATTGTTTCTTTCGAGTCCTCGTCGTTGATTCATCATCAGTCTTATCCGTAATCTGTTTATTTCCTGTAACGATTTATTGTTGCGATAGAAAATCTTCATGCGGCCCTAACAGCTCGAACCACTGCAGAACCGAAAGCAAAAAAGAGAGGGCGAGAGTTTGGATCCAGTAAAACAGAGGGCGGGCGTTATGGTCCAATAAAACGAGTTTAACTTGCAGCAGGTGCGGGTAAGGGTTGTTTGGACATTTTTCTCTCGTCTATTATTTTTCCTCTTTCTCCCTCTCTGGTAGACGGCTCGACATAGACTAGAATACTGTCTCAAAGGGTCCCTAAACCCAAAACAATCAATCAATCAAAACTGCTCGTGTATGGTCTCTGGCAATATGGTCAACTGAATAGCTGCCGAGTCTGCTTTCTTGTTTGTATTACTTTGTAATTTAAGATAGAATATAGGTAAATTAGATGTTGCAGCTGCTGTTGTCATTTAGGGTAGCTGAATGCCCAACTGTTTGGAAAAGAACCACTTTTTCGAAAAAAAGTGGCCATTCAGGTACCCTAACTGAAAACAGCAGCAACATTCCTTGGGTACATTCTGAATTGTTAGATAATTGTGATGTTTACTACTTGCGAGCACCTGATCACACCTCTGTTTTGGGGTCCATGTACTATAAATATTTCGAAATTGTCAATTATCAATTTAAATGACTAACAAGTTCGGACTTAAGATTTAAGTACTTTGGCCACTTTCATTGGAAACAAGGAAAGTAACAAAGAAATGAAATTATCAGACTCGGTTTTCTAAACTCTGTACATGCCAGTTATAAAATATGCAACATCAACCAGGCCCCTAGCACCAGTTGAAGCGGAACTCATGTTCAAAATGAATCTGAATTAACTCAATGATTCCAAAGGACTAGAGAAAATATAATTTACACTACGGTGATGTAACGGGTGCGGGAAGAAAAAAAAATACAGCTTCCACACGATTTGTTCAAATAATGACCGTGATTGATATAGGCAGGCTTCCGTCGTCGTCATCCGTCGGCGTAAACGCTCTTTTAACATCTTCAAATTTCATATGGAGTCTTAACAAGATTCGTTCAGTTCAGTACAGTTAGAATTCTGCTAACGACGTTCCCCAATGTCTTAACAGGATTAGGAAACTAAAGTTTATATATTTTGTCAAGGTCACATGACCAAGATGGCCGCCATGTCCAAATATAGTAAAAACCTTAAAAACTCTTGTCCTCGAGAACCTTTAAGCCGATTGTCTTGCGCCCCAGCACTTCAACGTTTACATAAATGATGACCCTGTGTTGAGTTTGACTTATCTAATGGCAAAGCTTCGGTCCTTTAAGCTTTTGATGAGAAAAGCAAAGCAAAAGGTGCATTTTTCTGTAGCTAATGTTCTTTAGGATATGAAAATGCTGTTTACTTCAACCCCTATAAATGGTAGAGTTCAAGTTTATTTAGTGACCTATGCCAAGGTGCACTTGTCTGTTTTCAGTCAACATTTCAAAAGGACTTTTCCCATGTCTAACCAGCTCCGATCTTCCCTAAAGAAAACAACTAACAAAACGTTATTTTTTGGTTTAAGCCTGTGGGAACCACCGACCGACTACCAACTATATTGAATTCATTCATATACTTCATCACATGTAACCAAACACAAAACTTTCACAATTTCCGCTTCATCCGCTTAAAGCCCCTATCCAAAACCCTAAATTGACGTTTTCCCGACGGAAATACCAAAAGCAAAAAATGTTTGATATGCAGGTGCGTTACAAAATTTTTATACATGGGTAAATTTTTCATAATTTTTTACATACAGGTATCATAATCTAGAGACGATTCAAGGATTGAAAAAAAGACATTATTTACAGTATTTATACTATATTCATGCCAATTCATAATAAAGTTGAACCGCAGTCACCGGTATAGCACCATTGCATATTTAACCCAGTTACACCACCCTTTGCAGTAAAAACAGCCTTGATTCCAGCAAGCCCGGTCAAATATAAGGCCTTTAATTCATCCATTGCTGTGCTGTACCATATTTCTGGGACATTTTTACTTAAGATCCTCTTTCCTATTCGGCAATAGCCCCATGTGCCGCTTCACAATATTCCATACAGATTCTATCGGGCTTAGATTTGGCGAGTTTGACAGCCAGTTGAGAAGTGCAATACTGTGGCATCAGATACATAGAAGAATGGCAAAGTGCGTTATTTTGTAAGCAATACCAAATTTGAATACTTTTCAAAGCTCAATTTTGAAATCGCTCTAACAAAATCCGAAATTTCAAATTTGCAGCCATTGACTAAAGTGTTTCAAATGTTGCTTACCTTCAGAGGACGTCTTTTTGGACCATGCAGCTGTGAAAAAGGTGCTTAACCCTGTTCTGTAAGAACAAGTGGTCGTAATATGGTTTGATATTTCGAAAATGTAATGATTAGGAAAGCACAAAGTTTATATAAGGACAGTTTTGTCTTTGTACAGTATTTGAAAGCTTCGTGAAACACAAAGTAGCTATATCGTTAAAGCGTTGCAAAGTTGGTGAACTGTATGTAAATGGGAACGAAATCTTTTGCTTTTGTTTACTTACACAAGTTGCAATATATCTGACATAATTTCGATTTTGCAATCTGCTTAAGTAGCAAAACATTCCGACAAAAACTCTTGATCATGTACTTAATATATATTTAAAGTAGTACCACATTTATGATATGATAAACAATGCCATTGTATATAGACAGGAAAATAAAAAGTGAGTGTATTGCATCTTGGGATATCTCTTAAGCATATGCTAAAGTAAGTAAGTAAGTAAAAGTAAGTAAATTCTTTATTTAAAGAGGGTTACTCATTTGGGTTGCCCCAATCTTCCATGAGGCCCTCAAAACAAATACAAACACAATATACATAAATTACATAGTAACTAGGCAATGAAATACTGGGAAATGAATAAAATAAAATTTTCACATGACACATGACTATCAATAAAATAGAATTATTAAGAATTATTATTATTAAGTAATTTTCATGTGCCATGATCTGCATACATATGGCAAGCAAATGAAGTAATTTGGGGTATGAAAAAGATTATGAAATATTTACGCATGTATAAATATTTTGTAACGCATCTGTACATCATCATCAGTAATAAAACACAAAAACAGATTTTTGCATCACCGACTTAAAGCCATCATCAAAAACGCTAAATGGTGTTTTTCGAGGAAAACAACCGTATAGTCGGTCGTTCCGAAAGCTGAATGGCAACTTATTCACGCTTACTTAACTGATGCGATTAGCACGGACTCATAAATACATGAGCGACACCTATCGGAGATGACCACACAAGGGAAATAAATTTTCGCCTAATTCACTACATGTACTTCAAATGTCGAAAATTACATTTCCCTTGTCCAATCAGCTCCGATCTTCCCTAAAGAAAACAACTAACAAAAACGTTATTTTTTGGTTTAAGCTTGTGGGAACCACCGACGGACTGGACTAAAAGAACGGGCATGCGCTGAATTTATGAATAAAGAAAAACCTCTATAATCCAAGTGACCGTGAAACTTTAAGTCTCTGTTCGACTGAATCTTTAATATATCCATCTTTAGCTGATTCACTTAACCATTAACCATGTCTTTTAAACATCCTTTCTGGAATCCCCTGATTTGCAGCTGCACTCGCACCTCCCGCTCTTAGGGAATGTAAACAGTATTTTCTGATATCACCAACATGCGGTTTAAAGGCTTCAAGAAATAATGTCCGAATCTTGCTATACGACAAATACGACATCTTTCCTCAATACATAACCGTGTTTGGTGGCACTCAAATGCAAAAACAAGAATACATCGGAATCACATGAAATATTTGCCCATAGGAAATAACGTTCCCAATTGAGAACAGGACAAAGAAATGTTCCAGTCCTTGAAATTAGAATCCATGCTCCATCTCTGTATTTATCAGTTTTACTTGATTCGATAAATACACTCAGGTATACACTATTGATCAAAATATCACTTCTTTTCAATTTAAGCAATTCTTCACTTCTCAAAAATCCAGAAAATGCTAATAAACAAGCACAAATGGTTCTCTGATACTTAATATTTCCAGGACTATACAAGATTTGAAACATTTTGGATAATGATTCGCTAGTAATGGGTTCTTTCTTTTGCACAGGCTTAGCAAGCCTACGTTTAGCAGCATCTAAAATATTTATAACTAATTTTCAATCCGTTGGAGACTTAAAATCAAACATATCATGGAACCATTTAATGCTGTAAAAGCATTAGTAATTGGACTATGCGTATGTGCTGACTGCACTAATGATGCCTAATACAAAGCTACATGAAACCTCCTGGCGGGCAATGTATCCTTACTTTCAAGTCCATTACTCAAAGCCCAAATTCTCCATCGCTTGAAACCGCGTTTATAAGAAGCACAAGTATTCTCCGCTCGAGATTCTTTGAGTAACTCCGGGAGCAAAGAAACTTTGTCCGCCAAGACTTCCGGGTAGATGTTCAATATCATCGACATAACTCTGAAAAATTAAACGTATAAACAAAATTAAAAATTACTTCAGTGAAACAAAAAAACTATCATACTATTTATTTCTCTCTCTCTCTCTCTTCTATCAAGCCCAGCGCCGATACCAGCACTTTCAGATTTATACCCTATTCGCCGATACCGGCAAATAGTAAAAAGGCATACGCCATATAGCTTAAATCTGGTACTATATTTTTGTTAAATAGTACGTGAAATTTACATAAACAGCCTCATATTAACTTTAAGATCTTTATTTCCAAACATACCAATACCGTTTCTTCAGTAACATTTTTCTGTAGGTAAAAAGATCCAGTCCAATATGAATGGCTTCATTTTTCCATAATGTTTACAAAGTAACGGCCAGAAATTTGCTGACGTTCATTCTGGGATAACGAGATACCTTTAGCTCTGCAGCTTTCCATTTTCTTCAAAACTCTACTGACTAGAATGATAGGCGGCACATATAGTCCAAAAGATTTACCCCTGTCAAAAGTAATAGCGTCAACTCCAGATGACTGATAACACCAACATTTTGAATAGAATGTTGCTAATTTTGCGTTATGCTCTGAGGCATAATAATCGACTTCTAATGGGCCCCATCTATTTTGAATCATAGATAAAATCTCGAACGAAATCCTCCAATCGTCTTTTTCAATGACATTTGAAAGATAATCTGCCCTATCATTTAAACTGCGGGGTACCCATTCAATTTCTAAATGAGTAGCATGCAATGAAGAAAAATTGAAAATCTGCATAGCTAAATCCTGTAATTCTAATATCATTGAACCTTTGTTGACAATATTAACCACATTTGTATTGTCCGTAAACCATTTAACTCTCAGGTTACATAATACATGAACCAAAGACCGTAAAACCCTAAATACGGCACATAACTCTCTCCATGTTGAAGATTTTACGGCCTCTTCAACAGTCCATGTACCATTAGACACCCCGTTTATAGGACCCACTTCATATCCTGCAAAACCCGAACCTGAAGCATCACTGTATACAATCCGAGATCACACACCTGCAACATTTAGATTTTTTACATTTAAAGAATCTAAAGTAGTTTGCCAAAATATTAATTGTTGGCAACCTTCTGTTGAAAGGCTTGGTTTAAACAATATTTATTCTTTCAAAAATATACATCTGAATAAATATACAATATAAACAAAGAGGATCTGAACGGAAGCTCTAAGCATATAGAGTCCATTTCCTCGAAAACTGTTGAAAGTTTTATGTATGAATTCCATGTAAGAGCTTTTAATATATCCATACTAATATATATTGTCATAATTTGTGATACAGACCCGACCACAATATTCATGGATATAATTTGACCTACAAAACTCGCAACTTTTCCCACCGGAACCCAAACGGAAGTTCTTAGTTCTCCGAGGGTAACCTGTGCTTTTTCAACCCTTCTCTTTGGAATGCTAATGGTAAAATCTACAGAGTTTAATATGGCCCAAGCCATTCCAAAACCTGTACAGGTACCCTAATGCACTTATCGACCTTTGGTATGAAACCAGAGTCAAGCGGATCTTGCTTTACTGCTTGAGACCAGTCTTGTGCCAGAGACTGAGTATTTCCTGTACCAAACCCATCATCAAGAAACATGATAATTTTCTTTCCTTCTCCCCTCCATTTTGCTATTAAAGGACGAGTCAATTTTGTATAGATATAAGGTGCAACCCCAAAGCCAAAGGGTAAAACCAAGACTTTGTAGTAATGACTGACCCCTTTTTGATCTAGAAATGAGAAGGCAACATACTCTGTATCTTGCAACCTAATATCTATAAAATGATAGGCTAAACATATGTCAAACAGCTGCCTTTTTGCAAATATACGAGAGCAATTCTTAAATCTTCATACTTTATCTTTTGTTTCCAAACATATTTGTTTACTTCTCTCAAATCTAAAATCAATCTCTTTTTACAATTGCTTTGAATCGAAACTGTAACGGAGTTACAACTTTAGGTATATAGTCACATATCTGAATGAGACCCCTATCAAGAACATCTGAAATTGCTTCTTGTACAATAACTTTTTCACGCAATGCTGACATGTTATTTTTTTAAAAAGACCAAGGTGGCAATGAATAAAAAGGTATTTTAAAGCTATATAAAATTGTATCTAATATAAACTGACTAGCACCTATATTCTTCCAAAATGCGATATGATTTTTCAGTCTGTTTTTAACAATAATATCTTTTTGACCCTGTTCATATCTAAAATAATTTTGAGTAAACCTGTCATGATCAAACTCAGTGTACTGTAACAAAGAATACTCATCTTCAATGTCAAAATCGGGGGTTTCCCCTGCTGGACGTGTCTCACTTTTAGCGGGGATCTCGGGTTGCTGTGGAGCTGGGTACCCCTAGTGTATGGACAGTTTCTACGGTTGGGTTTGCTTCTCCACAGGCAAAGCACGGACCGACTGGGGAGACGCCTCTCTGGTCGACTACTGGGAATAGGTATCCACGAAAGGAACCAAACCTTGGTCCCACGGGTTGTACCTGGAACTGTTGTGGAAACGCCATTGGCTGTATCCCAATACCACCCCACATGCGCTGATAAAAAGAATCAGAGTAGCCATATGCAACGGAAGCCCTAGCTTTAGATTTCGACTTCTGGCTTTTCTTTTTCTAAACAGCACGCGATTCAGCCCTATTGAATCTGGATTCATCATCTGAATCGCTAGCCAGGGGATTACATACATATTGTCTAACAGTTTCCCACCCAGCCTCAGAACTGTCAGCGATTCTAATATGTTTGTTTCAGACTTTAAACTTGTCACACGACTCATTAAGTAATTCCACAGCATACTCTCGTTTCCCGTTTTCTAGGGCCAAAATTACCTGCTTTAAACCGTCCTCTACCTCAGAATTAAATTCAAACTGCAATTTGTTACGTTCAAACCTCCAAACAATAGTTTTGTCAGTTTTTAACTTTTTCACTTCAGAAGCTACAGAGAGCGAATTGTCGCGTATTTCATTCTTCAACGAGTCAATTTCAGTTTTTTGACTTCTAAGTTCTCTCAAATTACTATTTATGTCTGTATTGTTCGCATTTCCAACACACGTGGCCTCAGGGTTATCAAGCGACATTTCACAAAACGAGAAAACACGTCCGTATAGTCGGTCGTTCCGAAAGCTGAATGGCAACTTATTCACGCTTACCTAACTCATGCGATCAGCACGGACTCATAAATACTTGAGCGACACTTTTCGGAGATGACCACACAAGGGAAATAAATTTTCGCCTAATTCACTACTTTCAAACGTCGAAAATTACATCTCCATTTGAAACTACTTGCCAATTTCAATTAAATTTCTTATGCAATTTTCAGGCAAAGAGGGGCAGAAAGTTTATATATTTAGTCCAGGTCCAGTGACCAAGATAACCGCCATACCCAACCGCGGTAAACACCTTAGATATTTCTTCTGCAGAACCACAAGGCCGATTGCCCTGAAACTTGCGATGAAGCATTTGGAACTAGTTCTACAAAGGCATATCTCGGATGAGTTCAAAATTTGGCTATCTTTTATTGTTGTTGACTTTCATAAATTTTGCCTTGGAGTTACATGTCCTTGCGTGCTTAAATGGCTTATATTTGACCTTGTCCCCACATTAATTTTCTTACTGAACCTCCGTCAAACTTGCATAAAATCTCAGATGCATTCAAAGGTAGACCGTAATGAACTATTTGCCTATGACTGACTCACCATTGAGTGCTAAGGATGCATGGAATCAGGTGAGTTATAGGACCAAGGGTCCTCTGGTTATGAGAAAATGCTATATCATTCGGCATGTTGGAAACATTTAAAGGCTTTGATATAAAAGTTAAAGTATACAGTCAAATAAAAGAGAATGAAGATTGATGAGCACTAGAGGTTAAGAACACTGTTTGTGGTTTATCAAGGGTTATCATTTTTCAACAATTTCAAACTTTTTCAAACCGATGCGCCGATCAAAATTAAATTTCATATGGAGCCTCCATGGGTCGAGGGAAAGTGATTTTTCTGGTTTTATTGTATTTGTGGCATGCCCACTGGGCTGCCACACCCAGATCTCGGAAAACTTAAAAATACCTCTACTCCAGTAACTTTTAATGACAATGTAAAACTTGCTTCCTTTTTATGTTTTTGTTGTTGTTTTTGTTGTTGTTGTTTAGTTGAAAAAAAGCTATTAAATTAGAATCATAAATATAGATTAAAACTTTCATTCGTGAGTACATGAATATGTTTTAATTCCAGTTGTGAAGGCTATCATTTGACCTTATAATTGGGTAACTCTTTTTCAGCAGTTTCAGATTCCTTCTCCTTTATTAACACTGGGCTGACTGAATATCACATGTTTTATGCTTGTCCTTACATTTGGTTGCCAGTGGGAAAATTGAAATTAACTATTAAGATAGAAAGATAGTGAAAATATATGTTTTTTATTTGTTTAAACAAAATATAGTTATTGTTCATAAAATGATCATCTGTAGATGGCAACTTTGAAGACCTTGATCATTCTGGTTCCTAAGGAACAGTCTGATCCCAGTTTCTACTGTTTATACATACCTATCAGCCCGTCAACTTAGGATCTTTACGGTAGACATTATTACCGGGTCTTATAACTGTATATACTCCGAATTTGATCGATTGTAACATGAACAATAACTCTCTTTTGTTTAAACAAATAAAATACAGAGTTATTGAGTATCCAACTATCTTAAATAGTAACCAATCTGACATATATTTTTGACGCTAAATGCATTTAAATTTGTTTGGTTGCCGTTGTAACTACAGTTCTGAAATTTACACACAAAAAAATCAAAGTAGCACCGCATAAATTAAATCCAGTGACTACATCTAGTCGCCTGCCAAGTTGAAATATACCATTTTTCTTAAATTTTGGTGAAATCTGAAAACCTAGCTGAAGTTCAGATCCAAATATTTCTTTCAAAATACAGACAATATAACATGCGGTCGCCGATTGTAACGCAGTGTTGGTTCTGTATTTGAGGAAGTAGTTATGTAATTGTGAAAATTTGAAAAAAAATCTATCTGAAGTACAGATTCAAATATTACACCCCGTAGTTTACACCTATCTTTGAACCATATATAACTTCCAGTGTAAGAATGAACGACGTTGAACACACTCAGTTTTAATTTTGATTTCTAGTATGAACTAGGAATCTTCCACACAAATTACACAAATTGAATAACTGAGATGAACTAAAGCAGAAACAAGGATGAGGATTGGTAGCAACCGCAAGCCGGTTAAGCCCCCCCCCCTCCCCCCCCCCCCCCCAGGCCGTCACAAGGCGGCACTTCTGTTTTGATTTTTCTTGGTTGTTTTATGTGTTGTTTGTAGCTATGTCTGCCATTGATATATTGTTTGTGATGTTTAGGTTAGATTGGTGACAACTTACGATGCAGCCGCTGATAATGTCTTTGGCGGTGACTAATTTGGTGTTGTCTTTTTCCCACATGGTGTCTTGGGTGGGATCTGGGATTGTTATGTGTCAGTGCCTGAGAATTTTCCTATTTACTTTTTAAGCTAGTCTAGTTTAGTCTCATAACCTTGCGAGGTGTTTAGGGTGCCTCCGTGACTTTACACCAGTCCCTTTCCATCTAGTCATGTCTCCATCTGTTCTTGTTGAGCTAGCAAAATACGCCCCTGTCATTTTCTTAATGGTGTCTTCCCACCGCTTCTTCTTTCTATCTCTGGTTTAATCACCTGGTCTCAGTTTTAGTCAGTTGGGCTATATCAGACCGGTTTGGACTATTTTAGATTTAGCCTCACCGAAAGACGAAATATACTAATCACTGTGTATATGCAGTTCTTTTCTTTTTATTTCAGGTTATGCAAGATTATCGAACGTCGAGTTTGTCCACACTGGTCAGGAGGGGTTCACCGCGCCATATGATGCTAGGTTTTCTGTAGCGTTTATTGAAGTAGGATTTGTATCTGATGTTAAACCATCATTTGTGAAGAAATGCTCATTCCACAAAAGTTTCAACTCTGCTGTTGGGGCTTTCGGTATAAGTGGTTTGCACATAACAGATAATGTTATACATCACACTGTTGGAAGTGGTAAGTCTGTTTAGTCTCTTACGTATAAATTAAAAATACTAAAGACTTTCCTCAAGGACAGAGATGTCTGAAATGTCTGAATACACAATGTAAACCATATCAGACGACACGAGAGTTTAAAGTAAAATACGGTGTACCAACATGGACTTTTCCAGCTGCATCTTAAAAGTAAAAAGTATGCAAAGACCAGGGACTGAAACAATCAAAATCCAAATCCAGCCCTCAAACCATAGTTGGAAACAACTAAGATTACAAATAATCAAGATACAGAGAACATATGGCCAACCGAGTGAGCAGCTTGTTCCCAAAAGGTGGCCACTCAGCAACCCAAACCGAACCAAAAATAATAAGAACATACATAAGGTAAAACATCACAGAAACTCTGACACCAAACACAGGCAACAGAGAACCACAACAGAACTACCGCCTTGGAACGGTCAGTAATGAATTACTGGGGGGCTTAAATCGATTTTACAGGCCCAACCTCACCCTCAGTTTCTGAAGTGGTACAAAACATTTAGTTGGTTGTTCGGTTCGCATGATAACTTTCTGAACTTTCTAAAAACTATTTCCTGCTAAAACGTATTTTCGCCTTTGCAATGGAGTTAAATCTGTGAAGGGCAGTAGGTCACTGATAAAGGAAACTGATCTATTCAACCCTGGTGTACGTATATATGAGTCCTAATTTAACTAAACCCAGTAAACTTCGCGAACACGATGTAGGAAATAAATCGTGGGCTTAGCACAAGACAGCAGTACCTCTTTGCAGTTATCGCAGTGTAGCTGCGCTAAGCCCACAAAATAGTCAATGTCAACTGGCCTCAGAGTCCTAATGTTCCAGGTTCCAATTTAAATGTAATCTTCTTAACTATTGTTACACCAGTAGCATACTTGTCATATATGTCCCTGTGTCCAACAGTAGGCGCGATCATTGTTAACCCTGGCTGCAACCGATCCGATACTAAGTTATTTTATGGTTTTCTGCCACGGTGTTTCTAGAACAGAGTTCAGTTTGACGGAGCCCATCCTTCGCCAGGCTATATATGTTAAGCACAGCCAAAATCCACGATTATTGTGTGTCTCGCCTTGGCTACGAACATATGGCCATTGACTCAAAAGGTTCTTCCGCCTCGGCCGTTGACTTCTTCTAGGAAGACTTCTGCCCAGTGATGTGTTAACACCACCCCTTGTTGACCCATAGGGTTGGGAGACTCATGGAGGTGGGAGCGCCTTATTGCCTCCCATCAAGTCATTGACTTACCCTTTACCTATAATATAAACACCCAGACTCAAAGAGCCAAAGTGGCGGGGACATATCCCAACCTACAATGACTCCCTTAATCTAGCTGTTTTACCAAGCTGAGCATGGCTCGCTCGGGCCTACCTACTAACATTTGACTCAGATGTGACTTCTACCCTGGCCGTTTACCTCTTTTATTAAGACTTCCGCCCAATGATGCTGTGTTCGCAAGTGTGTTAATAGGTTTTGGTTAGAGACCTAGCAATGGACTTCTAGGTGGACTGCCTGCCAAGGCTAAGAACTCAACTACCCCTTCTAGTTTTTTAAGCTCACCTGAGCCTTTAGGTGAGCTTATAGTATAGCCAGGCATTCGCCGTCCATCCGTCGCCAACATTTTCAAAAATCTCTTTTGAAACCATTGGGCCGATCGAAGCCATATTTCATATGGAGCCTACTTAGATCGAGGAAACGAAAGTTTATAAGGGGTATCTGGGTCACTTGACCAAAATGGCCGCCACGCCCATACATGGAAATAACCCTTCAAAAATCTTCTCCAGAAACGAAAAGCCTATGACCTTGAGATATGGTATGTAGCATTGAGCATTCGAGCCCATCATAATTTGTGCAAATGATGACCGTAGGTAGACTTGATCTTATTTACGACACAGTCAACTTTGGTATACTATGCTTTTGTATTGGAAAATGCTTAAACACTGGATTTTTCAGAAACTATTTAAGTTAAGGTATAATAGCGAACACACGAAGTATGTTCGCTTTACTGTATCAGTTTTGGTCCTATATACTTAGGCAGTTAAAATGTATGGTAACGATAATGGCTGCGGCCATCTTGGAAAACCGGTTATCGAAAAATCGAAAGTTATCGCGAGACTAGTCACGAACCAAGTGCTCTTATCTTTAACGAGTCATAAAAATTATTTTTGCAATCACTCTTTAAAGTAAATTCACATTAAATATTTCTCGCTACAATAATTCTCGTTTTTGTTAATTATGTTCGTAAAATGAATAGATCAAACTGTAAACGATTTTCGTTTAAGGTTATGTCGTCTGCTCGGGCCCGGAACTTTAGACCGGAACTGAGTTCCTAGGTAAAACCCCGTACCGTGGCGCGTCATGTGAATTGGAAATGACGGCGCACATAGGTTAGAATGGAGCGAGAATGGTGTGTTTGGCCAGTTTAAACAAACACTTTGAATAAAAAGTTGATTTCTACGATTTATTTTTGTAAAATTTTCATGACACAGCCTTGACATCTATATTTTAGCACATTTCAAGTATCTTTGGAACTGAATAAATAACAATCAGATACAAAAACAAATTGTTTGATTTGCTAATCCAAGCAACCATCACGAGTACAATTTTAAGCACCATATAATTTAATACCCAGAATTACACTAATTATCTAAAGTGTATTTCTGTATTTCTGAATTTGGCCAATAAGCCTCATAGCCACACTGGTATCATCATGAGCACAGGGCATAACACACGTAATATCTCGTGGTATTTTGGTGGTGCGCGTTGTTAGACTATTAGTTCAAAATCCGTGTGGCGAAACGTCCAGTTCCAACCACGAAGGTCTCTAGCTCTGCTAAAATGATATTTCTCTATTCCTTGAAGTTTTCATTTCGTTTGGCGTCCAGAAGTTAATACATATCCAAATGGGCAATACCACATTTTTCAAACAAATTCTTTCTCTGTCTTTCTCTCTCATTGTCATACATGATACACTCAAGTAAGTAATGTTTGACAGATTCTATCCCTCCACACGAGCATTTATTGCTTTTGGCAATGTTACTTCTGTGCAAGTATTCATTCAGACTGACATATCCTGTTCGATTCGAAGCTGTGACACAACGGTCTCTCCTCTTCTTGTTTCAAATTAATGCTTTATTTTGTATGAAATTTCTGGTCTATACTGGAAGAGATTTCTACCCTTCTCCGATTTTTCCCACATGTCTTGCCATTTTTTTTTCCGGATTCTCTTGCTGCTGTTTAACATATCCCATTGTAATGACTGCTGGTAAATCTTTCTTTTCATTTGCTTCTTCTGCTGCCTCCTTTGCCAGTTGATCCGCATACTCGTTCCCCTTTATAACAGAGTGACCCGGTGTCCATGAACTCTCAACTTTAATCCCCAACTGCTCTAAATTCTTAATATTTTACTTTTCTTCCCTTATAGTAGATTTATGTGATTTTGCCCCCCATCCTAATAAAAGATGTCCAATTCCACACTAGCTATCAGAAAATATGTGAAGCTTTGCAGTAATACTTAGTTCTGACCTAGTTATCCTATTCTGAATATGTTTGACAGCAATTTTAATTGCCATTAATTCTCCTAGTAGTATGGATCCGTATGAGCTTACTGGATATTTCAGAAGTATAGGTTCTGTATGACCTGGAAGATAAATGCATGCCTCTGCCCCGCAGGGGCCAGGGTTTCCCAAGCAAGAGCCATCAGTGAATGCAATGCTGTTTTCTCATTACAGTTTTGTATGATAGCACCTATTATTTTACTTGATTTAAATTCTTGTGTCTAAGTTCTTGCCTTTGATGATCCTAGATTCTGCCAGTATTCTGGCTTACGTTTGCTTAGGTATTCTTGTATTAGAGATCATATCTGCCACTTGTAAATTCATCTTTCCAAATGGTGATATTTTACGTTCGGCAATGTCTGTGTCGATAAACTTGTCCCAACTACTCTTAATGCATGAATCGTCATCTTTTGTCATTATTTTGGCCGCCTGTCTCACTGCCAACTCTTCTCGCCTAAGCTCAAGTGGTTTGACACCTGCCTCTACTTCCAATGCTTCCAGTCCTGCTGTTCCAGGTGTCTCTCAGCTGTGGAATATAAGGTTTGCTGAGAGAGGTCAGCAGGATTGACTTCCGATAATATTATTTTGAAGACAGTTGAATCCCTGCCTCTTAATGGTGCAGATCGCCGAGGAAAGTGTGGACTTCCAGATGATTAGTGTACCTCACCAGTGTCACAAAGCAGCTTAATATTGTGACAGCAGATCATAAGGACATCTTAGGAAGGCGAGCCTACATATATTTCCGTTCAATCTGCATACCGAACAAGTCTACTGTTGTTCTTTCTTAATGGGCACTTCGAATGTCTTCTTTGACATTTAAATACAGACTCTAACCGATACTGGCATGACGTTCAAGCCCGTCTTAAGGATTGCAAACCAGCTTTAAACCCTACAATGCGTTGTTCTTTCGTTTCCTTTTTTTCTCTCTTACTTTTTTTCTTAATCTGTTTTTTTTTCTTTCTTTTTTTTTACTATGCTTTACTCCAGTGCATGACCACGTTGCTGATGCCCTTTCCTGCACAATGAGGCTCATGTCGTTTATGGGTATTGGCGGCTTAGCAACGTCTTCAAATCAAATCAAATCAGTTAACTGTTTTTAAATCCAGTTACAGGACTGACACCAAGTATAGCACAAAATATACAATACATAAAAACATTCGGTACATGCAAGTAATGTAGGTTTAACCATGACAGTGTATGGTTTAATTACTATATATAATGTTAAAGTTAAACATCTCCAGAGGAAGCAATTCAGCCATCCAATCTCTGCGCCCCCTCCAACTCAAGACCAGCTCCCTAAGAAAGAATTTGCCCCCATTCATTGGAGCAAACGCTCTCCCCTATAGAAAACCCACCTGGAAGGGCTATGCTTCCCAAGGAAGCAAAAAAAGATCACAAAGGCGGCCTACTTTTGCAAAAGTGATGAAAAATATGAAGGTGCATCACACACCCGAACTGTACCATAGCTTGAACTTTATTTTGCCAAACAGTTAGTTGTACCTGTAGTAGGAGGAGAAAAATCTGTAAAGGCGGCTTAGCAACGTCTTCAAATCAAATCAAATCAGTTAACTGTTTTTAAATCCAGTTACAGGACTGACACCAAGTATAGCACAAAACATACAATACATAAAAACATTCAGTACATGCAAGTAATGTAGTTTTAACCATGACAGTGTATGGTTTAATTCCTATATATAATGTTAAAGTTAAACATCTCCAGAGGAAGCAATTCAGCCATCCAATCTCTGCGCCCCCTCCAACTCAAGACCAGCTCCCTAAGAAAGAATTTGCCCCCATTCATTGGAGCAAACAGAAAGAATTTGCCCCCATTCATTGGAGCAAACGCTCTCCCTCATAGAAAACCCACCTGGAAGGGCTATGCTTCCCAAGGAAGCAAAAAAAGATCATAAAGGCGGCCTACTTTTGCAAAAGTGATGAAAAATGTGAAGGTGCATCACACACCCGAACTGTACCATAGCTTGAACTTTATTTTGCCAAACAGTTAGTTGCACCTGTAGTAGGAGGAGAAAAACCTGTAAAGAAAATTTCGTCGAGCGCCCCGACTGGGGATCGATCTAACAACCCCAAGATTATAAAGCGAGCACTCAACCACTAGGCTAAAAGGTCCGAAGCAGTTAGACTGGTCAGTTATATACTCTATATGCCTATATATATATTTTCAAATAATTCATTGGCCATACTACTACACTCCATTGAAAAGCTGGTGTTTTTTACACCTTAACTGTTAAAGTATCTGAATGATATTATAAGGTTAATGAGAACACCGTCAGGGAAAGAGGTTGGCAATCCAGACTCTGTGACTTCAAAACTGGGACCAACACGCAAAGGAAAGAATTTGTTCCCTATAGAGCAAATTTTCTCCTTTCAGAGTGGAGCCCCCCCCCCCCCCCCCCCCCCCACACACACACACACGTAAAAAAAGGCCACACTGCCTACTTGAGTGCCAAGGTGAAAATGCAAGAAGACACATAAGTTGACTCCCCTTTGAAAAATATGGCAGAAACTTGCGCACACAGCTATAATTGCTTTACTTTAGTGCAGCATGGATCAAAATCAGAATCAGAATTGGTTTACTGGTGATATGTCCAAGGACAATCATTCACCAGAACCTGTAAATCTGGGAACTAGTCCCTAGCCCTTACAAGATATGTAAACTTAGTAACTGAATCCTCTGCACACTCAGTGGCAGAAATAATCTTTCAAGGAATTCTAATCTGTCACACGAGCTGCACCGTTCTCTCAGAGATGTCACCATTACCATTATAACATAAGATACAGTTTGCTAATCCAGGTCCGTGCCACTCGGGCCAATGTGAACCAGACTACAACGACAAGGTGGTCCCTAGGGTAGCACGACCTTCAAGGACCGTAAAGAGTGTGTTCGCATAAAGGCAGTGCCTTAATTTCATATTAGTTTGTTTGTTTGGTTAACTGTATGACCAGATAAGAAAAATTATGTCGCTTAATTCAATGCCATTATTTGACGTTTGTTCAGGGACGCTGACATTTTGTCTCATGTCAACATTTTCATTCATCTTGTCCTCTGAGGCCACTAGGTAGGCCGATTGAAACCATTTTCATATAGAGCTTCAGTAGGGCAAAAGAATTTAAGTTTGTTCAAATGGTCTTGGTCATGCCCATATATGGTAAAAACCTTTCAAAAATCTTCTTCTCCAGAAATAAAAGGCCTATGACCTTGAGAAACCTGATAGGTATTATTGAGCATTCCAGCTCATTATAGTTATACCCCCGCTTTGAAAAAGTGGGGGGGGGGGTATACTGGTTTACATCTGTCCGTCCGTCCTGCCTTCCGTCCGTCCTTCCGTCTCCTTTTTACGTCAAAGATTTCTTCACAACCATGCAAGCTAGAGTGGTCATATTTGGTATGCAGGTTGATGACCACATGTTGTATTGTGGGATTGAGAACCAGGCTTCTCCTGCTTATTCTTCCCTGTATTTGTCCGATTTTCTTTCTTTCCATACTTTGAATAATGAAATTTTTCGTCAAAGATTTCTCCACAACTGTGCAAGCTAGAGTAGGCATATTTGGTATGCACGTTGATGACGACATGTTGGATCATGGGATTGAAAACCAGGCTTCTCCTGCATATTCTTCCCTATATTTATCCGATTTTCTTTCTTTCCATACTTTTATTATTGAAAATTTTCGTCAAAGATTTCTCCACAACCGTGCAAGCTAGGGTGGTCATATTTGGTATGCTCGTCGATGACGACATGTTGTATCGTGGGATTGAGAACCAGGCTTCTCCTGCTTACTGTTCCCTGTATTTGTCAAATTTTCTTTCTTTCCATACTTTGAATAATGAAATTTTCGCCAAAGATTTCTCCACAACTGTGGATGCTACAGTGGTCATATTTGGTATGCAGGTTGATGGCGACATACTGTATCGTGGGATTGAGAACCGGCCTTCTCCTGCTTATTCTTCCTGTATTTGTCCGATTTTCTTTCTTTCCATACTTTGAATAATGAAATTTTTCGTCAAAGATTTCTCCAAAACAGTGGAAGCTAGAGTAGTCATATGTGGTATACATGTTGATGACGACATGTTGGATTATGGGATTGAGAGCCAGGCTTCTCCTGCATATTCTTCCCTGTATTTGTCCGATTTTCTTTCTTTCCGTACTTTGAATAATGAAATTTTTCGTCAAAGATTTCTCCACAACCGTGCAAGCTAGAGTAGTCATATTTGGTATGCAGATTGATGACGACATGTTGTATCGTGGGATTGATAACCAGGCTTCTCCTATTTTCTTCCTGTAATTGTCCGATTTTCTTTCATTCCATACTTTGAATAATGAAATTTTTCGTCAAAGATTTCTCCACAACCATGCTAGCCAGAGTAGTCATATTTAGTATGCAGGTTAATGACAAGTTATTGCATCGTGGGATTGCAAATCGGCTTTCTCCCGCTTATTCTTCCCTGTATTTGTCCAATTTTCTTTCTTTCCATTCTTTGAATAATGAAATATTCCGTCAAAGATTCCTCCACAACCGTGCAAGCTACAGTAGACATATTTGGTACGCAGGTTGATGATGACTTCCTGTATCGTAGGATTGAGAACCAGCCTTCTGCATATTCTTCCCTGTATATATCAGATTTTCTTTCTCTCTTTACTTTGAATAATGCAATTTTTGCAAAAGATTTCTATGCATCAGATTCTGTAAGTTAGAGTAGGGATTTTTGTATGTAGGTTGATGATAACTTGTTGTATCGTGGGATTGAGAACCAGCCTTCTCCTGCTTATTCTTCCCTATATTTCCCCAATTTTCTTTCTCTCCTGACTTTGAATAATGCAATTTTTTGTAACAGATTTCACAGCAACCATTCAAGTTTGAATGTTCATATTTGGTATACAGACTGATAAAGACTTATGTCTTGCATGTATTTATTATTTTTTCTTTCTGTCAATGTGAAATCATTTTATTCCATATTACATAGAAAGGGATTTATGTTGAATATTGAAATTTGGTATACATGGAGACAATGAGTCCTCTCCCAATGCATTTTGTAACGAAAATAACACCATTTGATTTAAGCAGTTAAGCGGGGGTATAGTCGGATTCTCCGACAATTCTAGTTGTATAAATGATGACCATAGGTTGACCTTGACCTAATTTACGACATGGTTAACTTTGGTATGTTATGCTTTTATATGGGAAAATGCTTAAACAGCGGATTTGTCAGAAACTTTCTAAGTTTAAGGTATAATATTTTGCATAAATGGTTAACTGAACGACCAGATGAAGAAATCATGTCGCGTAAGGTTAAGGTCATTCTCCGATGTTTGTTCAAGGTCACTGAGATTCTGTCTCCTGTCAACATTTTCAATCATCTAGTCCTTTGAAGCCACTAGGTTGACTGAAGCCATATTTCATATGAAGCTTCATTGAGCCGAAGGAAATAAGTTATTACAGATGGTCATATGTCCAAGATGGCCGCCACACCTATATATGGTAAAAACCTTCAAAAATCTTCATCTCCAGAACCGAAAGGCTTATGACCTCAAAACTTTTAACTGTAGCATTGGGAATTCGAGCCTATTATAGTTTTTACAATGGATGACCGCAGGTTGACCTTAACCTAATTTACGACATTGTGAACTTTGATACGTTGTGCTTTGGTATTGGGAAATGCTTGAAAAGTGGATTTCTCAGAAACTGTTTAACTTTAAGGTATACTATTTGGTATATATTTGGTTAAGGAGATAACCAGATGACAAATTATGTTGCTTAAGGTCAAGGTCAATCATTGACCTTTGTTCAAGGACACTGACATTCTGCCTCGTGTCAACATTTTCAAATCATCTCCTCTAAAGCCACTAGGCCGATTGAAGCCATATTTCATATGAAGCTTTAATGGGCCAAAGGAATTAAAGCTTTTTTCGGGTTGTCTTGGTCACATGACAAAGATGGCTACAACGTCCATATATGGTAAAAACCCTTCAAAATTCTTGTTTTCCAGCACCAAAGGCCATGTGCTGGGTGTGACGCATTGAGGACTCGGGTCCATCAAAATTTAAAAAAAATCATGACCTTGCACTTAACTTGACCTTATTAATTATAGCAATGCCCATTTGGTATGTTATGCTTTTGTATGGGAAAATGCTTTAAACAGTGGATTTCTCAGAAACTATTTAAGTCTAAGGTATATCTTGTGGTATATATTATCAAATAATTGAGCAAATAAAGATATTATGTTGCTAAAGGTCAAGGTAATTATTAGACCTTTGTTCAAGGTCACTGAGATTCTGTCTCCTGTCAACGTTTTCAATCATTTAGTCCGTTGAAGCCACTAGGCCGATTGAAGCCATATTTCATATGGAGCTTCACTGGGCCGCAGGAATTAAAGTTATTTCAGATGGTCATATGTCCAAGATGGCCGCCACACCTATATTTGGTAAAAACCTTCAAAAATCTTCATCTCCAGAACCGAAAGGCTTACCAAGGCCTATCGGAACCAGAATTTTATGGTGACTTAGTATACAAATTCAAAAAGATTAAGGGTAGGACTGATTTTTCTGATCAATTCCGAAAAATAATAATACGTCACAAACGTATTGGCTATAATTTAAATGTTATGCGACAGTCTGCATGCTTAATGATTAACCCAATCACGGTTGATAACTTTGCTGCACTCTTAAATTGCACACCGGGGGATCGGGCGTCAGACTCTATGATGGCCCCGACCTAAAGCTATATACTTTAGTTTGTTGGGACCGGAGTCTTTTTGTCTGTTGCTTGGTCCACCGGGGCTCAACTGGTGACCTTCTTTTGCTTCAGATTTCCAGTGGGGTTGTTTGGCAGGACAGGGATCTCCACCTGTCAGACGGCCCGATGTATCTGTTGAGTCCTCGTCTTTGCTTCTTCATTGTGTTGAAATTTGATTTATGTGTTTACCGTGATGATTCATTGACGAGTTAGAGGGTTATCATGCGAACCGAACAACCAACAGAATGTTTTGTACCACTTCAGATACTGAGGGTGAGGTTGGGCCTGTAAAATCGATTTAAGCCCCCCAGTAATTCATTACTGACCGTTCCAAGGCGGTAGTTCTGTTGTGGTTCTCTGTTGCCTGTTTTTGGTGTCAGAGTTTCTGTGATGTTTTACCTTATGTATGTTCTTATTATTTTTGGTTCGGTTTGGGTTGCTGAGTGGCCACCTTTTGGGAACAAGCTGCTCACTCGGTTGGCCATATGTTCTCTGTATCTTGATTAGTTGTAATCTTAGTTGTTTCCAACTATGGTTTGAGGGCTGGATTTGGATTTTGATTGTTTCAGTTCCTGGTCTTTGCATACTTTTTACTTTTATGACCTTAAAACTTTTAATTGTAGCATTGGGAATTCGAGCATATTATAGTTTGTACAATTGATGACCACAGGTTGACCTTAACCTAATTTACGACATTGTGAACTTTGATACGTTGTGCTTTTGTATTGGGAAATGCTTGAAAAGTGGATTTCTCAGAAACTGTTTAACTTTAAGGTATACTATTTGGTATATATTTGGTTAAGGAGATAACCAGATGACGAAATTATGTTGCTTAAGGTCAAGGTCAATCTTTGACCTTTGTTCAAGGACACTGACATTCTGCCTCGTGTCAACATTTTCAAATCATCTCCTCTAAAGCCACTAGGCCGATTGAAGCCATATTTCATATGATGCTTTAATGGGCAAAAGGAATTATAGCTTTTCTCGGGTTGTCTTGGTCACATGACAAAGATGGCTACCACACCCAGATATGGTAAAAACCCTTGAAAATTCTTGTTTTCCAGCACCAAAGGCCATGTGCTGGGTGTGACGCATTGAGGACTCGGGTCCATCATAATTTAAAAAAAATCATGACCTTGCATTTAACTTGACCTTATTAATGGCAATGCCCATTTGGTATGTTATGTTTTGGTATGGGAAAATGCTTTAAACAGTGGATTTCTCAGAAACTATTTAAGTCTAAGGTATATCATGTGGTATATAGTATCAAATAAATGAGCAAATGAAGATATTATGTTGCTAAAGGTCAAGGTAATTATTTGACCTTTGTTCAAGGTCACTGAGATTCTGTCTCCTGTCAACATTTTAACTCATCTTGTCCTCTGAAAACACTGGGCCGATTGAAGCCATATTTCAAAAGGAGCTTCAGCTAGCCAAAGGAATATATCTTTTTTTAAATGGTCTTGGTCATATAACCAAGATGGCGGCCATGCCCATATATGGTAAAAAAAACTTAAAAAATCTTATTCTCCAGAACCAAAAGGCCTATGACCTTGAAACCTGGTATGTAGCATCGAGCAGTTCAGCCCATCATAGTTTAAACAAATAATGACCATAATTTGTGTTGGTCAAATGAATCAAAGGATCCAGGTGGTCTTTGTCACGTGACAGAAGTGGCAGCAATGCCCATATATGGTAAAACCCTTAAAAAATCTTCTTCTCAAGAACCAAAGCACTAATGGCCTTCTGGCATGGTATGTACCATTGAGGACTAGTTCATTATAATTTGTACAAATCATGACAGTGCAGTTACCTTGACCTAATTTATGGCAAGGTCAGTTTTGATGAAATAAGCTTTTATATGGGAAAATGCTTAAACATTGGATTTCTCGGACGCTATGTAAGTCTTAGGTATAATATTTGTTATATATGGTGAACTAAATAAGCAAATGAAGATATTATGTAGCTAAAGGTCAAGGTCATTCTTTGACCATTGTTCAAGGTCACTGAGATTCTGTCGCCTGTCAACACTTTCAAACTTTTTCTTCTCTGAAGCCACTGGGCTGTTGAAGTCATATTTCATATTGGGCTTCACTGGGTCAAAGATACCAAGGTTTGTTCAGACGCTCTTGGTTACATGACGAAATGGCTGCCATGCCCATATATGGTAAAACCCCTTGAAAATTCTTCTTCTCAAGAACCAAAGGCCCAATGACCTTGTAGCGTGCTATGTAGCACTGGGAACTCGGGCCCGTCAGTATGTACAAATCATGACTGCGTATTGACCTTGACATAATTTATGGCAAGGTCAACTTTGGTATAGTATGCTTTTATATGGAAAATTGCTTAATCAGCTTATTTCATGGAAACTCTTTAAGCCTAGATAATAATTGGAAAATATGGTTAACTAAATAAATACATGGAGACATAAGGTCATAAAAGGCCAGGGTCATTTTTTTAACTTTGCTAAAGGTCACTGAGATTTTAAAATTTGAATATGCACTCCTTGTAAGCCACTGGTTTCAAATTTGTAAAAATGAAGGAAATGACAAATTGTGTATGTTGACAAAAGGTGTCAGGTGAGCTACAGGACCATTGGTCCTCTGGTTCAATTAGAGACTCGTAACTCTTAGACAGGACAGCTTCCCAGGTTGACGAGCCCCATCTGCTCACATGCAACAGGTAGTACTGGACTGCATGATACCAGTAGCAGGTTTTGTTGACCTCTGTATTAGATCATTTTTAAAACTTTCTTTAATAATTTGTAGTTTTTTTTTCATAACATATTTCTCAGTAATTACTCAAGGTATAATTAAAACCTTAAAGAATTTATTTAAGTGCAGAGAACACATTTCAAAGGAGGATCATGGGACATACTTCGAAGTTTCGGATACTTAATCCTCATCGGTGACTCTGACAATATCTGGTGACGAAACCCAGAGAAATGTTTTCTATAATTTCTTAAATTTTAAAAAGGCAGTCGATTCAAATTTAAAGAGTAACTACACCTCAGGAACTGACTGAATCAGATCCCAAACCCTATCCCCAATATCAAACTGATTAGTATCGAAAAGGGTGCAAATGATTAAAACGCGATGGTCTAGAATCAAGTCTTAACCAGTCAATTATTTCTGATTTCTCAGAATATATCGACTGATCTGAAAGGACACAAAATAAAACATAATCTACACTATGGTTTTATTTTTTGGCATACAGGTGGACGACGAACAAATCTATCGAGGGATAGAAAATGTTTTTATCCTTCATATTTTCCTGTATTTTCTCTTCCGTTCAATCATTTGCATTTTCGTAACAGATTACTCAGCAACTGTTCATGGCAGAAGTTCCATATTTGGTTTATTGGTTTACAATTTGTTTATTGTGTAAAACATGGAATAGGAAATGGATTTTCTCCTGCATATTCTTCTCAGCATCTCTGTACTTTTCTCTTTCCTTGCGTTTAATAATGATTTTCATACGGTAGGGTTCTTTAGCTTGTATGTTTTCTCAAAAAGAGCAGTAAGGCTTTCACGTATACATACATACATACATACATACATACATACATACATACATACATACATACATACATACATACATGATAATGATGTGTTGAATGCTTAAAATGTAATATTTAGTCAATGTTCCGTCAGATTCCCTATTAAATTTATCATTATTCATGATTTTGGATCTACCCTGCTCTTTTGAAGTTGGATCTTTCACCAGCTGACATGCTGTCTTACTGTTGTATTTGTTCAGGGAAAGTTCAATCTCCTGGCACTGAGTACCTATTTAGCTCTCCTTTGCTTTCATCAGGTTATCTGAACCCTCATGTTAGCTTTTCTGTATTCTTTCACACCTTTTGCTTTACACCTCCTCTTCTTTTAATCCCTCCTTTCATGATAGAGGTCGCGCGCATCTCTAGTAATCCGGGCTTGTTACTGCAACGTTCCTTCCAAAGTATCTCACTTACCGTGGCAGTCACTGCTGTATTGTAGGTGGTGGTCATGCTATCTATATTGTGTCATTATCCCTCATACTGAAAAATGATTTGAATTTTCCACCTATTGTTGCTTGGAATATGCTTGCCATAACTGGTGTTTAGACTTCACAAGGTCAACCTGGCCTTGGCTGGGTTGGATTTCTGCCCTGCTTCAGACAAACTCGGAAGGTTATCAGCAACAGGTGAAGGTATTTTCCTATGTCTTCACTAGGAACACTCATTGTCCAACACTAAGCCGAGCCTTCTCTGACTTCCATTCCTGACTGGCGGCTTTTGCACCAGATGTCAGCATTAAACAACCCCAAATTTTCAACTACTAGTATTCTAGCCACTGTTTGCTTGTTACTTATAGAGTTTTTAGCTCACCTGAGCCAGCGGCTCCGTGGGAGCTTATAGTAAAGGCAGGCACCGTCGTCCGTCCGTCCACAATTTCAAACGACTTCTCCTCTGAAACCGAAGGGCCGATTGTAACTAAATTTCGTTTGTAACCTCCTGGGGTCTTAGGAACAAAAAATTGTTCAAACGGTCCTGGTCACCTGACCAAAAGGGTCGCCTTGCCCATTTAAGGTAAAAACCTAAAAAAATCTTCTTCTCCAGAACCAAGAGTCCGAAGGTCTTGAAACTTGGTATGTACCATTGAGTTCGCAAGTACTTCCAAGATTGTTCAAATTTTGACCTTGGGTTGACCCTGACCTTTTTACGGTAAGGTCAAATTTGTTCCGTTGTGCTTTTATATGGCAAAATGCTAGAACATAAGTTATCTTGGAAATTGTTGAAGATTTTGCTAACTACAGTCATCTTAACGAGTACATGAAGAATTATGACTACAAGAGGTCAAGATCAGTCTTTGACCTTTGACCAAGAACTCTCATATTTTGACAATTTCAAACAATGTCCTCAAAAGCCACTGGGCAAATTGAAACCAAATTTCATATAGAGCTCAATGTGTTGAAGGAATGAAAATTTATTCATACGGTCCAGGTCACATGACCAACATGGCCGCCGCGCCCAGATATTGTAAAAACCTTTAAAATCTTCTCCAGAACCTATTGACCGATGGCCTTGAAATTTGGTATGTAGCCTTGGGTACTCGAGTTTTACCAAGATTGTTCAAATTATGACCATGAGTTGACCGTGACCTTTTTTTACGGCAAGGTCAAATATGGGAGAATGCTAGAACATGAGATTTCATGGACAGTTTGCAAGATTAAGGCCTTAAAATTGGCATATGCGATCATCTTAATGAGTACATGAAGATTTATGAGTACAAGAGGTCAAGGTCATTCTTTGACCTCTGACCCAGAACTCTCATTTTTTGACAATTATGTCCCCCCACCAAAGGTGAGGGGGGACATATTGTTTTCAGTGCGGATCCCATCCCGTCGACGTCTGCGTCGGCGTCTGCGTCGGCGTCGGCGTGACAGATTCTTGTATGCGCGATATGTCTTGAACCAATGGATAGAATTTCACCAAACTTGCATGGATATGTTATTGGGACAAGCTTATGAGCTGATTAGATTTTGGTGACCTTGACCTCATGTTCAAGGTCACGGGAGGACTTAGATGACAATTTCTTGTATGCACGATATCTCTTGAATCAATAGATAGAATTTCACCAAACTTGCATGGATACATTATTGGGACAAGGGTAAGAGCTGATTAGATTTTTGGTGACCTTGACCTTATTTTCAAGGTCACAGGATGACTTAGATGACAATTTCTTGTACCCAATTTCTTGTATGTGCGATATCTCTTGAACCAATGGATGGAATTTCACCAAACTTCCATGGATATATCAATGGCACAAATGTAAGAGCTGATCAGATTTTGGTGACCTTGACCTCATTTTCAAGGTCACAGGAGGACTTAGATGACAATTTTTTTACCCACTACATCTCCTGAACCTATGGATGGAATTTCACAAAACTTGCATGGATACATAATTGGGACAAGTGTTTGAGCTGATTAGATTTTGGTGACCTTGGCCTCATTTTCAAGGTCACTGGAGGACTTGGATGACAATTCTTGTACCCACTATATCTCCTGAACCAATGGATGGAATTTCACCAAACTTTCCTGGATACATGATTGGGACAAGTTTATGAGCTGTTTTAGATTTTGGTGACCTTGACCTTGTTTTCATGGTCACTGGAGGACTAACATGGCAATTTCTTGTACCCACAATATCTCCTTAACCAATAGATGGAATTTTGCGAAACTTTCGTGGATACATGATTTGGACAAGTTTAAGAGCTGAACAAAATTTTGGTGACCTTGACCTCATTTTCAAGGTCACAGGAGGATTTAGATATGTGAAAATTTCACTAAAATTGATGTATCTCTTTAAGCTTTGGCTTGATTTCCACTTTACTTTCATAGATATACTTATGGGACAGTCTCAAGAGTGTAGTGTGTTTAGATGACCTTGATCCCATTTTCAAAGTCAAAAGCTATCTTACAAATGCGTATTTTTCTCTCTTAAAAGTGAGATATCTTGAACCAGTGGATGGATATTCATCAGACTTGCATGAATGTATTATTGTGACAGGTTTAAGACATGTTTAGTAGTTGGTGACCTTGACCCATTTTTGAAGGACATAGTCTTCTATCTAGGATATCTTTAGAACCAGCGGATGGATTTTGTCCAAACTTGCATAGATATTTTATTTGTATAGACTTTTTATTCATTAGAGGGGATGGGACATGGGCTGGTGGGGGGACATCAGTTTTTCTCTGAAAAACATTTCTAGTTTCAAACAATCTCCTCAAAAACTACAGTGCCAGTTGCAATTAAATTTCACAAAGAGCCTCCAGAGATTGAGGGAATGAAAGTTTGTTCAAACAGTCCAGGTCACATGACCAACATGGCCGCCACGCCCATATATGGTAAAATCCTTTAAAAATCTTCTTCTCCAGAACCAATTGACCGATGGCATTGAAGCTTGGTATATAGCATAGGGTACCACAGTACTATCAAGAATATTCAAAATGATGACCGTGGGTTGACCTTGACCATTTTACGGCAAGGTCAAATATGGGAAAATGCTAGAACATAACATGGAAAGATTTGAAAATTAAGACCTACAAATTGGCAAATACAGTCATCGTAATTAGCACATGAAGATTCATGAATACAAGAGGCCAGGGTCGTCCTTTGACCTTTGACCCTGAAATCTCATAGTTTGGCAATTTCAAACTTCTTTTTAAAAGCCATTGAGCCAGTTGTAACCAAATATCATATACAGCCTTCAAGGGCTGAGGGAACAAAAATTTGTTCACATGGTCTGGGTCACATGATCAACATGGCCGCCGTGCTCATATAATTATGGTCTATTCTATTCTATCCAATAACCTTAATAGGTCGTTGGGGCACCATAGATGACTTCGAAACAATTCCTTTCCACCTTGTCCTGATTTCAGCTGCCCTAGTTGAAGTGTCAAAATCCATCCCTGTCCACTCTTTGAGATTGTCTGCCCACCTCTTCTTCTGTCTACCTCTTCTTCTTTTTTCTTTCACTGTGCCCTGTAGAATCGTCTTTGCTAAACCAGAAGACCTTGAGACGTGGCCATACAACCTTAGGTTTCGTTTCTTGACCAGCGCAATGAGTTCATCATGTTCTGCAATGGCTGCTTGGATCTTTCTGCGAACCTCCTCATTGGTTGCATGGTCCTTGTACGAAATTTTCAATAACCTTCAGTAGAATATCATCTCAAAGGCCTGCGTTCTTTTCTCTAACTCTGTTGTCAAGGTCCGCGATTAGCAGGCGTACAAAAATACGACAAGGAGCGCTTAAGTTGCACCTTTGATCCAAGAGATATGTTGTTTTCTCTCCAAATAGGTTTCAGCTTGGTAAGAGCTGAAATGGCTTCTGCAATCCTTGAGAGAACCTCCTGTTTTGACCCACCATCGGAAAAAACTGCTCAGCTTGTTACAGTTCCCAGCTTCTGTCCTTTTACCTTGATCTCCCTCTGGATGCCAGCTGCACTGTTCGTCATCATTTTGGTCTTCTCAGCACTGATCTCCATCATATACCTTGTGAAGGTTTGGTTGAGACTTTCAACTAGAGCTTCTAGTTCCTGCTCATCTTCAGCTATAGCGTCTATGGCATCGGCAAACCGCACATTGGTAATGCTTCTGTCGCCTATGCTAACCTTTCCGTCGTGTTCTTCCAGAGCATCAGACATGATCCGTTCGAGAAAAATGTTGAAGAGGATGGGTGACAGACGGTCCTACTCAAACTGTTGTTGTGAACCATTCTCCTGTGCTGCCATTGATCAGGACTTCACTTGTAGCCTTGTCGTAGAGCTGCTCAGTGGTGCGAACTAGATTTGCACTGATATTGTACTTCCGCATGGTGGCCCATAAGTCTGCATGCCTTACCATGTCAAAGGCTTTTTTGAAGTCAATGAATACATGGTACAGATTCTGCTGATATTGGAGATACTTTTCACAGGATTCTTAGGTTGAAGATATATTCTGTGGTTCTTCTTCCTGCTCGGAACCCAGCCTGTTCCTCAGCGATTATTTCTTCGGCTTGTGGTTTTAGCCTGTTCAAGATGACTTTCAGCATGACTTTGCTTGAATGGCTGATGAGGCTGATGGTTCTGTTGCTCTGGCACAGCTGTAGGTGCCCTGGGTTAGGCCATTCTCCTGTTCTGCAGATCCTGTTACAAATATCTGTTAAAACATCAATCATGGTCTCTCCACCAGCTTCAACAAGGTCTGCTGGCATATTATCAACTCCGGCAATCTTCTCCTTCTTTAGTGCTGCTACTGCAATCTCAACTTCCTCACAAAGGATCGGTTGTTGATCTTCTTCCGGGGGCTGATTGCAGTCCAGAACCGTATTGTCACCGTAAGTCTCATAGTTGTATAGTTCTGAATAATATTCTGTCCATCTGCTGAGAATCTCTTGTTCCTTTTTAAGGTATCTCCCAGACCTGTCCTGGATAGTTGTGGAGCTACCCTGTTTCTCTGAAGTTAGATCCTTCTCCAGCTGGTATGCTTTCTTACTGTTGTTTTCGTTCAGGCAGGTTTCGATCTCCTCGCACTGGTTAGCTTTCCAGTCCTCTTTAGCTTTCTTCACTGACTTTTGAAAGCTCTTGTTTGCTTCCCTGTATTCTTCTGCTCCTCCTGCTTCATACCGCTTCTTCTTCAAATTTCTTCTCTGTTTACAGAGGTCGAGAACATCTCTGGTGACCCAGAGTTTATTCCCTACGACGTTCCTTCCCCAGTATATCTTTGGCTGCATCAGTTAGTACTATATTGTAGGTGGTTACATGGTATCTATGTTCATATCATCACCCCTTAGACCAGTGAGTGGTGCGAATTTCCCAACTATTGCTGCTTGAAAAGTGCATGTCACTTCTGGGTCCCTTAACTTCTCAAGATCAAACTTTAGTCTTGGCTGGGTAGGCTTTCCAGCCTTCTCCAGACGAACTCGGAAGGTCAACATCACCAGGTCATGATCACTACCTATGTCTGCTCCAGGAAAACTCCTCATCCTTAGGATGTTGACTCCTGATCGGAAGCGCTTCCTCACCAGGATGTAATCAATCTGATTGTGGTGTTTCCCACCTGGGCTGTGCAATGTCCATCTTCTTGATGGTTTGTGAGGGCCAAGGGTGTTTGTCAGTGCAAGGCTGTTACAGGTTGCAAACTCTAGCAGTTTGAGACCTCACTCATTATGTCCCCCTCCCCCCCCCCCCCACCAAAGGTGACGGGGACATATTGTTTTCAGTGCGGATCCCGTCGGTGTCGGCGTCGGCGTGACAGTTTCTTTTATGCGCGATATCTCTTGAATCAATAAAGGAAATTTCACCAAACTTGCATAGATATATCATTGGGACAAACTTAAGAGCTGATTAGATTTTGGTGACCTTGACCTTATTTTCAAGGTCACTGGAGGACTTAGATGACAATTTTTTGTCTGCGCGATATCTCTTGAACCAATTGAATGGAATTTCACAAGACTTGCATGGATACATTATTGGGACACGTTTAAGTGCTGATTAGATTTTGGTAACCTTGACCTTATTTTCAAGGTCACTGGAGGACTAATATGAAAATTTCTTGTATGGGTGATATCTCTTGAATCAGTGGAGGATTTTCACCAAACTTGCATGGATATATCTTTTGGACATTTACATTTTGGTGACCTTGACCTCATTTTCAAAGTCATTGGAGGACTAAGATGACAATTCAATTTCTTGTACTCACAATATCGCTTGAACCAATCGATGTAATTCAACCAAACCTGCATGGAGTCATCATAAGGGCAAGTTTAAAAGCTGATTAGATTTTTATGACATTGACCTCATTTTCAAGGTCACTGGAAGATTGAGATGACAATTTCCTATCACCACAATATCTCATGAGCCAATGGATGGAATGTCACCAAACATGCTTGGATACATCACTGGGACTAGCTTAAGAGCTGTTTAGATTTTAGTGACATTGACCTTATTTTCAAGGTCACTGAAGGACTAAGATGACAATTACTTGTATGCGCCATATCCCTTGAACCATTGGATGGATTTGCACCAAACTTGCATGGATTTACCTTTTGGACAAGATTAAGAGCTGATTAGATTTTGGTGATCTTGACCTCATTTTCAAGGTCACTGGAGGACTTAGAAGACAATTTCTTGTATGCGCCATATCCCTTGAACCAGTGGATGGATTTTCACCAAACTTGCATGGATTTACCTTTTGGACAAGGTTAAGAGCTGATTAGATTTTGGTGATCTTGACCTCATTTTCAAGGTCACTTGAGGACTTATATGACAATTTCTTGTACCCACGATATCTTTTAAACAATGGCTTGAATTCAACCAAACTTGCATGGATACGTCATTGGGACAAGTATAAAAGCTGATTAGATTTTGATGACCTTGACCTAATTTTCAAGGTCACTGGAGGACTGAGATGAGAATTTCCTATTACCACAATATCTAATGAACCAATGGATGGAATTTTAGCAAACTTGCTTGGATACATTACTGGGACAAGCTTCAAAGCTTATAAGCTTTTGGTGACCTGGACCTCATTTTCAAGGTCACTGGAGAACTAAGCTGCCAATTTCTTGTACCCATAATATCTCATGAATCAATAGATGGAATTTCACCAAACTTGCATAAATGCATAACTTGGATTAGCTCAAGAGCTGATTTGATTATGGTGACATTGACCTCATTTTCAAGGTCACAGGAGGACTTAGATTTGTGAAAATTTCACTGAAGTTGATATATCTCATTAGCTTTTGGCTTGATTTCCACTTTATTTTCATAAATACATAATGTATACCTTTGGGACTATCTCAAGAGCTTACTGTGTTTTGATTACCTTGTAGTTTGTCTTTACATTGCAGTAGGGTCCATGTTTGGTCTATGATTATCTGGAGTTGCTGGTAGAAGTGTTCGACCTCCTTGTCGTCATGCCCAGACGTTGATGCATAAACTTGTATGATGGTGATGTTGAAAGGACCTTCTCTCAGGCGGAATAAAATCAGTCTGCTGGAGACTGGTCGGCATCCCAAGACAGCACTCACCATGTCCTTATGCACAAGAAATCCAACCCCATGCTCATGTTTGTTCTCTTCTTTACTGAAATAAACCTTTTGTCTGTCATCTGTTGACATTTCGTCAAAGTTTTTCCAGCGAATCTAACAGAGCCCACGTATATTCTAATGATACTTGTCCATTGCATGAGTCGCCGGGCCGGGTAGCGCAATCGGTAGGGCACCTGACTCGTAAGTCAGAGGTCCTGGGTTCGAATCCCGGTCTGGCCACATACTTTCGTTTCTCCTTCCGCTGATTCAAGAAGGGCAGTTGTCAGCTACTGGCGAAAGTATGTGCACTTAGTACTGGTTAACCGCTTAGGAGGTCTAAGCCTGCCCAGGAATAGTGTGGTTAGGTTAACTGACCGTCCCGACATGACCTTAGTTGTTTACCGTGGACGTTAAGCATCAAATCAACCAACCAACCATTGCATGAGTCAGCTCTTCAAGTTTCCCAGCTGGCCTCAGAGTCCTCACGTTCAAGGTTCCAATTGCGAGGTTCTCCCTGCTTCTGATCTTCTGGATCATAGTTCCACCAGTTGCTTACCTGTCACCTTCGTCCCGGTGTACAACAGTAGGCGCGGCCATTGTTAACCGGGCTGCGACCGATCCGGTATTTAGGTATTGTTACTGCTGTGTATCATGGTGTTTCTAGGGCAAAGTTCAGCCTGACGGAACCCATCCCTCTCCATGCTATATATGTTAACCACAGCCGAAATCCACGATTATTGTATGGCTCGCCTTAGTTACGAACACATGGCCGTTGACTCGAAGAGTTCTTCCGCCCTGGCCATATACTTCTTCTAGGAAAACTTCCGCCCAGTGATGTTGTGTTAACCACCACCCGTTGTTGACCCAAAGGGTTGGGAGACTCATGGAGGTGAGAACGTCTTATTTCCTCCCACAAGTTGCTGACTTGTCAACTGCCTATAATAAACAACCAGACTTAAAGAGCCAAAGTGATCGGGCCATATCCCTACCTATTTGTGACCTCCTTAATCTAGTTGTTTCAACAAGCTAAGTAGGGCTCGCTCGGGTCTAGCTGCTAACACCTGACTTAGATTTTAGTCCCACTCTGGCCATTGACTTCTTCCAGGAAGACTTCTGCCCAATGGTGCTGTGTTCACAGGCTTTGTTCATAGGTTTTGTTTGGAGACGTAGCAATGAACTCCTAGATGGACTGCCTGCCGAAGCTAAGAGCTCAGCCACCCCTTCTTGTTTTAATTAGAGACTAGTAACTCTTCGACAGGGTACCTTCCCAGGCTGATGAACCCGTTCTGCCCACATGCAACAGGTAGTACTGGTCTACATGGTACCAGTAGCAGGTTTTGCCTGACCTGTCTAATTATCGTAAAAACGTTTAAAAATTTTCTTCTCCAGAATCAATTGACCGATGACCTGGAAACTTGGTATGTAGCATTCGGTACTTCAGTACTAACCTTGGGTTTATCTTGACCTTTTTTAACGGCAATGTCACATTTGAAAAATGCTAGAACATAAGAATTTATGGGAAGTTTAGAAAATTTTGGCCTAAAAACTGGTGTATAAAGTCGTCTTAACATTTCCTCTAACACCAAAGGGCCAATTGTAAACACATTTCATATAGAGCCTCCAGGGGTTGATTGAACAAAAATGTGTTCAAATGGTCCGGGCCACATGACCAACATGGCCGCCATACCCATTTATGGTATACACCTTAAATATTTTCTTCTCTAGAACCATGTACCTATGGCCTAGAAACTTGGTAAGTAGCATGGAGTACTGGAGTACTACCAAGACTGTTCAAATGATGATCTTGGGTTTACCTTGACCTTTTTTGCGGCATGGTCAAATATGGGAAAATGCTAGAACATAAGATTTCATGGAAAGTTTTGAAGATTTTGGCCTAAAAAAATTTTATATATGGTTGTCTTAATATGTACATGAAGATTATTGAGTACAAGAGGTCATGGTCATTCTTTGACTTTTGACCAAAGACTCATATTTTGACAATTTCAGACAAAGAAAAAGCCATTTTGCCAATTGCTCAGGTGAGCGATATTGGCCTCATGGCCCTCTTGTTTATTTATATAGTCACCTTACTTCAGAAGAAGCATAATACATTTAATCTAGTTTCGTACATTAACAACCTGTTAGTCGTTACATAAACTTTTTGAGAGAGTTTTCCTTTTCATACACGAAAATTTGATTATACGCCATATGTGTTGACTTCAGTCAGCACGCGCCATTGTACGACACGTATGCGGTGCATTGATGGAATTTATGCTTGTGGGTATTAATCCGCATCGCATAATTTTTGTCAAAGACATATAAGATTGCTTCTCCATGTGATTATGAACAACTCAGGTTTGGCGACTAGAAGTATAACTACAACTGCAGTCAAAATGAAAGCTCCATGCTTCTGGTGCTGGGAAGACTTATCCAGTCCGGATAAAAATGATTTTAGATCAAGTGCAGGACTTATCCTAGCTAGCACATGACATTTTTGCAACTTTGCATCAATGTAAATGCAACGTCATGGGGTCGCATTGGCATGATTACAACGTTGTCTTAACGTTTAGTTGTCGCTGGATAACTGATGAAAAATTGTACATAAGGCAACATTACTCTTTTATCTTCGAAATATCTGTTTTATTTAAAGGTATTTTTAATATATTTCTTCTAAGCGTTAACGTTGGTATTGTTCCGAACAGAGAGACAAACGGATATAGCGGTTTCTATGTCGGAAACGAAGAAAAGAGGAAAATGATTTTTGAATGTTTCACTTAGTAATAGAATATCTCACTTATAGTTGTAGACACTTATGGGCCAAATTCCTGTTGAACACGTTCAAAGGTTGGTGTCGTATGGAGGATATTAGGGGTGACTCATTTATTATCAGGTGGAGGAGGAAGGGTTGATGGATGTGGGCGAGTGAGTCGGAAATTTGTTTCAGTGATTTGCTGGGGGCTAGGGTTCGAAAATCAACATACCTAGGAGCAGGAGGCTCATATATTTTGTAAGGCATATCGGTGGGCGGAAATCAGAATTCTTCCATCAGTCTTCATTGAAATGCCTCAGCTTCTGAGGGAAAGTACAGACCCCCCTCCCTCCCCCCCCCCCCCCCCAACCAATTACTCCTACATTTTTCAGATGAATTCCGGTCTTGCAAACTTGAGACTTTAGAATATTTTTCAAACACACACACACACACAAACCTTTGCTGCTCAATATCAAGAATATATATGACATTATACAATGATCCATAAAATCAAGTCATTAGATATTACCGTTCGCAATTTAATGCCTGTCTCTGTGGTATCAGATCTCCAGGTTCCTTGTCATCAGCTAAAATGATCGTCGATCTCTTAATATTACCAGCATCTGTATAGAGCATTCAGCATCAGGTTTCTGGACGAGGGTGTGCAAAAGAAAAAAGGAACAAGTGCAGAACTAGAAGACCTTTTACTGTACTGAGGGAAAATGCTCTTTCTGCTTTGCACCTGTATCTTGGTTTGACTGAGGTCAGTCCCAGAAAATAGGTAATATGGTGGGTGATGGGTTGTTGGAAAAAGGGGACGCGAGGTCTTTACTTTTAGTTACCTATGGTGTGGAGTGGAGTTTGGGGGGTGGAGGGACAGGGCAAAATTGTTTAGACTGGGAGGGTCGTAAATTGTTTAAGAAGCATATGTAAAGATTAAAAAGCAAGCAGCTGGCTGCTGTTTGTTCAAACGGGACACTTACGTTCCATATCTTAGTAAATACCCTCCAGGTTAGGACCAAAAAAGGAAAAAGGAAAAAGAGGGTATGAAAAGCTGTAGGAAGTGATAACATATATCATTGTGTTACAGACACACAGAAATTTTATCTCACCGAGTGTCCGCCTTTGTGGGATATTGCTGCAAATTAGGCTAACAAAAAAGATAAATGTGTGGGAGATTGAAATAATGCATTAAAAATGGATTATCGACCAATGACCGTAGCAATTTTGATCGTAAAAACTGTAGTTTCTGGCATAGATCAATGCTACTGTATATCACATGTAGTCAGCAAAAACAAAACGTGGGATGCCACAAGGTTCTGTTGTATGTCTTAAGTTGCCATTGAATTTTCATATTCATGTAGTAGAATACATGACGGAGAAGTATTGAATTAGACTGCACCCAATCGCCTGACTTGCTTTTGTAATGATGGTATTAAATAAATGCGAAAAAGGTGTGATAAACCTTTTCAGTTGTTCGTAAAATTCTTTGGAACCGTGCATGCACTTCATACATAGAATATCTGACCCGTATTTTCTGTTGTCTGAGTAGTCTCCCTTTGTGGAGTTATGCCCCTTTGGAAAAACATCATAACTGAATGTTGTCAGCAGGATAATTTTAAAAACATCTTAGCTAGGGGCTTGAAACCTTGCCAACTTTTTAGGAATGAAAAGAAGATGAATTGATCAACTTTTGAATTAAATCCATTGTGACCTTGTGAAAATGTCAGCGTTCTAAATTTGTTAGCAAGATAGCTTCAGAAGTATTTTAGCTAGGGACTTACTACTAAGCCAGCTTATTGGAGATTATAAGAAAAAGAACTGAGAAACTTTTGAACAAATTTCGATAATTGTCGTCAGAGTTATTGCCCTTTGAAAACTTTAGCAGTTTAAACTTGTCAGCAAAAAGTGTTTGAGCTAGGAACTTGAAACTTGATCAATTGATTGGAGATGATAAATTAACATGACTGATTTTCTTTTGACCGATTTCTATCAATATTTTCTGTTCAGACCATTTGCTTTTAGATCAGGCATATGGTGGGGGCATAGTGTTCTACAAACATCTTTTCTGGTTTAGCTTTTGATATGGAAAGAAACTGAAAAAAAAAATCAAAATAATCCCAAAATAATTCCTGTTGGTTGGCCATAAAAATATGTTCGGCCTACCATTAGAACTACCTTGCGGACTTAAGAATTAATGATTCAACATTGACTTCGGTAGAATTAGACAGTTATTTGGTTTAAAGATCTTTCTCTTTCTCTCTGTCATTCTAATTCGTTGATAGGATAACTGTGTTTAATGTCGAATATGTACTTTTTACGTATTTTTCTCCTTATTTCTTCTTTTGATTTTGGATGGGTTGTACTTAGTAATAAAGGCTTGTCAGTAGTTATTACTGACCGTCCCAAGGCCGTACTTTTGTTGCGGTTGCATTTGTTTTATGTTCGTTGCTGTTTAATTTATTGTGTTCTCAGTTTAATCCTTCTATTATAAAAATAGAAAATAGGTAAAAATAATTGTTAAATGTTTTTCATATAATTTGCTTAGTCCGTTGTAACCCGTCTGTTGGTCTAAATTATTTAGTTCAATAAAGATAGCTGAGTTGCCATCTATTTGGGAAAGAGCTGCTGACTCGGCTTATCACTTATAATTTATTGTTTGTTGGGATGTCTTTGTCAATCTTTCCCTTTGATGGTGGGGATAGGGTTTGGGATCTGATTCAGTCAGTTCCTGAAGTGTAGTTACTCTTAAAATTTGCTCTTCGTCTGTTCATACTTTCACAGACCTAGTTTTATTTTTTTTTCAGCAATTGTGACCTCATCGTTTGAGACCGAAATTATAAACAACATGGTGGCTGTCGTTGAGTGGACTGGATCTTATCAAGACAGATTTGAAACAAAAAATTTCCGTTGGGAGGCCGGTATTGAAGCCATGAAAGCTAAGGGGCTTGTTTTGCAGGATAACTTGGTAACTGCCTCAGAGAGGTTTGCATTCCACGTTCCGCCGTTGAAATGTGACGATACGTCGGGTGACTATTGGAACAATGAGGCGTTCAGTAGTTTGATTGGTGTTGGAATTGTTCCGGGAGATGTTGTAGCCACTCCAGATTGCGTTCAAATATCTAGTTTTACCGCTTGGAAAAATCACGATTTTGGAATATATTATCAGAACACGCCTAGGGTGGTAATAACTGAAAACGTGCTTGTGGATAATCGGCAGGGAATATGGACGGGCGTGCTTGGACCAAAGCCTTTACTTCATGATATTGGAAAGAAGACTGTTTCAATTTTTAATAATCTTCTAGTTGGAACAAGCCAAACCTACGACTGTGTCAGTGATGTCTCCCCAATAAATGACAATATGGTTCTTAGCGCATCAGCTAGGCCTTCGATGGCACCTAATGGTGGAATGATTGGTATTGTGTTTCCAAATTTTATGGCGGATGAAAATGAGGCCCCGATGGAGCCATTTACTGGAATTAAGGCCTATAACTCGATAGCTGGGCTAATGAAGCTTAAAAGTAAGATAATCGTCTTCGTTTCAGCAGATTACATGTACTAATGAGTTCTAAGATTTATTGGCATCGGCGTTATTTTCAGCGGTGTAATTAATTTCCAATGAATGTCCGTATCTCTGTACCCTAAGGACCATGTCATAACTAGTCCACGAGAATCTAAAATAAGGAGAGTTCAAAATACAGGAGCAAGTTTACACACAAACCATTCAGAATAAAAAGCCCGATTTACATTGTTATGGTACATTTAATTAATCATTGGTTTTAATATTAACGACCTTTAGCAAATTTAGTTCGACTGACTATTAAAAACAATTAACATGATTCATAAGGGTGAAACGGCGGTTGCAATTTGTGTTTTCGCCCATTCGGTCTATTTTTGACTGTTGACTCTAAGTACTGATATTTTAACTGCTATAAAAGCCTCAAAATGCTCTCATGGTATCTGCAAACTGTGACTTTTATGAGTGTCTATGTCTTGTAAGGATCGGGAATGCAAAATTGTTGCTATTTGCACATGAGATAATGTTCATCTTGCGGCATAGCTGATATGCGATATTATTACAGATATAACATTTGCCCATTATGGAAGTTCAGCCTGTCATGACGGAGTTTATGCCATAGCTACAAATGGGAACAACGATGATGGTCAGCATCCTATAGAAGCAGAACTTATTAGTTTGTATGATGTAGATACTGATTACAAGGTTGTATACCATAGACCAAATATTACGTAAGTGTATCGCAAAAAATGCATTGCCTAAGCAGAATGTATAACCATGCTGGATAAAGAAAATTAATACTAAGCTGTATATGACAGAGAAAATATTAAGTCGCTATATCTTTGTAAATTAAATACCAATCATACACCATAGAAGTATAACGAACAGTATTGCATACCAAACCAGATTTTTTTGCGGTTTTAACCAACATTGATGCTAAAAGAAGCTCCTCTGGAATGTCTGGTCGCCAATGAGAATTTTCTGTGCAACCCCAAAAAATGGCCACACATATATTTTTGCATAAATGTGTTTTCTAGCATGTCCGTACATGAAAACTAAATGATGCCACTTTATTATCTTTTGCAAAATCGAAGTAACCAAGATGGTGGACAAGATGTCTGCCGAAGCATAAAATATCAATATCTTCTTAAGTATATGGGCCAGAAAACTTTTGATTGATTTCAGAGGTATCAGTTACACAAGACGCCGGAAAAGATGGCCGCCGAAACATAAAATCGCCCTATCTTCTTAAGTAATAAGGCTAGAAACATAACTTTAATGTCTTCGCATCGGATTTAGGGGTCATGAAATTGACTCAGGCGCAATAAAATTGACTTTACGACACAGCAGCCAAACAAAATGGCGTACAGGATGGCGGAAGAAGCAATAATTACTTTACTGTCTGTCCGAGAAATGCACTTGTTGATAGCAGAATTCTGGTTTTATTATTAGAAACCCGTAATTTTGCATATAATTATATGGTATATAAATATAGAATGAAGTTTAAGAACTCCATTTTGGTAGTGTTTATACAAGAGAATCATGATGGTTGACAAAGTTTAAGTCATAATAGAAAACTGTTGTTACGACAGATGATCAAAACTGTGTTCGCTTTACCATTTTAATGACTGATAGACAGTCATACAAAGCTGTCGCAAGCGTATTTTGGAAAGTGACTTACACAGCTGTATTCTTCCGCTCAAACATGAAGTGATCGAAAGTTCATTTTGCTAAAAAAACATCTGGAATTGAAAATAAGTTTTGTACAAAGTTAAATGAGAACTTGTGTAGGTATATTTATGTAGTTTTGTAAAATGATAAGTGTCCAACTAATGACATCAGCGGTCAAAAAATATAATGAATACAAACTGGATATTAAAAATCAATCCGCCAGTTATCGTATTTGCCCCATTTAAACGCATCTGTCTCTTTAAGCGCCCCTCATACTTTATTAAGTAAAATAAATTAGCTGCCGCTCAAACAAAAAATTGTAATAACTGTTATACAGTTGTAATATTGCTTAAAACAGTTTTCCGAGCACGTCAATCATTGCAGAGAATGCAATGTAGAAGAAATTCTCTAGGGTTATCCACATCTCTCGCAAGTGTTTTACTGAATGTGTGTTTATCGGTGGCTATTTATAGATTTGCCATGTTGTAAACATTGGAGTGAACACCTCGTGGTCTATAGGTATTGCGAAATACAACAAACACTGAGTGCTTAAAAGTCACTGAAAAGCAGTAACCATTGTCAAAATTCAGAAATTAGAGATAAAATTGTGGCAGGTGCATGAAGTGATTTGCGCTTAATGACTTATTTACATTATTAGAGTTGGACCATATACAAGCAACAGGACTGAAGTTTGAAATTATTTTGAGCCGACGTAGTATGACTTTATTCTGATAGAGTCTGTCATTTCAGGGCTATTGGCTCTTTGATTATTTACGTCGATAGCACTTCAGCTATAAAGTTTGTTTCAGATGAAATCATAGCTCAGTTAATCGGAAGATTCTCTCCTATGTGATGGGGGTCCTCTGTTTCGTGCCCTGCCGCAGCCTGATTTTTTATGTATGCGGTAGAAAATTTATAATATGTCAGATAAAAGCATGTGTACTTAAGGATAGTAAGCAATGTCTTAAACAGGAGTTGATATAAACAGTTGACTGCAAATTTGTATATACAAAATGTTTTAGCTCAAAACGTAACACTTGTCATGCCAGTTTGTGAAAGTATTTTTTCTCGATGGAATCTCCCGAACAAACTACGGGAAGAGCTTATAGGAGAAGTTGAATCCATGGCCCGTCAGCTTCGACTGCCCACACATTGACAGCGTTTCTCAGAAGTAAAAAATAGGCAATGATCAGGAATTAATACAATCAAATTCCACATCCCACTCTCAAAACCGATAGGGAAAGAAGCACACATGCACGGAAAAACCGACACAAGCTCGCGAAAGACACGCACGGAAAACCAAATGAGCAGCTCTTTTCCAAACAGGTAGTCATTCAGCTTCTCTAATCAAAAACAACATCAATATCTATTTTTATTTACTCCATCTCCAACTTACAAAACAAAACAAAACAAAAGGCAGCCTTGGCAGCAATATAGGTGACCACACCGCCAAAGAACACAGGCAAACGTAATAGCACAATGCAACACCTAGGAACCACAACAGAAGCGTCGCCTTGGAACGGTCAGCAAAAGACCACTGGAGGTAAGGGGAGGGGGAGCTTAACCTTTTTACTGGTACCAAACCTCACCCTCTGCTTTTGCAGTGGGTCGAAACATTTAAAGTTAACTGTTTGGTCCGCATGAAGGTTTCCTATAACCTATCAAAGAATCATCATCGAAAACAAACAAATCACGTATTAGACCTATGATGAATCAGAGATGAGGACGACGGAAATAGCGTATTGCAACACCAGGAGACCCCTGGGGCGTCAAACAACACCACTGAAATACCGGAACAAAAGAAAACCATCAGTTAGACCCCGAATAACCAAGCAACAGACAAAGCAAACTCCGGATCGATCAAAATTACATTTTGAGTGACTGAAGTAGTTGGCGTATGTACATAAAGCTGCGGGGTTGAAGCACATCTTGACAACAACTTAAAAAGACTCTTTGTCGACTCAGAAGTAAAAATGTACCTGACCCGAATCAAGGGGAGGGTTAAAAGGCAACAAAGGCGAGGATTTAGCCCCATCTGTCATCAAGCTATGCCAAAGATACAATGGGAATCTAACAACCCAATGATCCAACAGCACTAGCTTCACTTCCATGTTTTAAGGGAAAGAAAATTGTTTGCGGCCTGTGATTCAAGAGATGTAACCCTATCATCCCAAACATTCCTCTTCTCCTAAACCACTGAAGTACTCTTATTGACACTAACCTCATCTCAATACTCAAGGAAACAAGAGAGTCATGAGGCCCTGAATCGCTCACCTGAGCACAGTAAATTTCTTCTAAGCTTAAGTGAGATTAAGTGAGCAGGCCGCCATCTTGGATCATTGAAACAAACGTTTTACCATCAATTGGCAAGAAGGCCATTTTAGCGACGTACCTAATTTAATGTCTAATTATGAATAGTTATCCGGTATTCAATATTGGCTGAATATCTAATACAGTATGGATGATAATGTGATTTTACAAACTGGAGTGGGCAAGCTTCCTCGATGCTTCCTGCAAAAGTTTAGCTCGTTCGCATTTCTGGTTTCGGAGAAGAATATTTGTTTGATAAAACAGAGTTATCTGCCCAAGTGCCCAGCGTGCTTGACGAATCGCGACCAAAGTAACAATGTTTCGTTCCTTCTTTGCCTGAAATCTCCACATACACTTTCACTTGGAACCGCCCAGTATTTTCTGAGACGAAATAGCTCAAAGGATTGATGGACAACGAACAACGGACAACAAATGACGACGGACGACGTACCCTACCTAGACTGTAAGCTCTCTATGAGCCATCATTTCAATGGAGCTAAAACATCTAATTAAACAATGAACGACAAAACGTTAAGACACGATTTTCCCCATACAAATTCAATAGGAACGCTCAAGGGAAAATGTAAAATTGGAACTGGCTAAATTTTGAACTCATCTGAGCACTTGCGCCTCTCCTCAATTCCTGACACAGATCCGATCAAAAATAACCAAAAAAACATGAAGACACTACATTCTTTAACGCTCAATGGCAGGCAAGTAACTCTGATATGATAAGTCCCATCTGACTGACATTCGAATACATCCGAGACTTTAAAAGTAAAAAGTATGCAAAGACCAGGAACTGAAACAATCAAAATCCAAATCCAGCCCTCAAACCATAGTTGGAAACAACTAAGATTACAAATAATCAAGATACAGAGAACATATGGCCAACCGAGTGAGCAGCTTGTTCCCAAAAGGTGGCCACTCAGCAACCCAAACCGAACCAAAAATAATAAGGTAAAAGATCACAGAAACTCTGACACCAAAAACAGGCAACAGAGAACCACAACAGAACTACCGCCTTGGAACGGTCAGTAATGAATTAACCCTGTCATCATTTCCTGCGAGTATGAAAAAACCCGGTCATAGATAAAACAAAAACGGTGGAGACACGATTATTCCCATACAAAGTCTATAGGAACGCTCAAGGGCAACTAGCTCCGCAATGGACATTTAAAGAGTAAATACTCTTCAGGAGCTGACCGAATCAGATCACTACCCTATTCCCAACATCAAAGGGAGCGATTGGCAAAGACATAAAAGTAATACGCCGAGTCAGAAGCTCCTTCCCAAATAGGTGGCAATTCAGCTATCTTTACTGAACTAAATAATTTAGACCAACAGAAGGGTTAAAATGAAAAAGCAATAAGTTAAACAGCACCGAACATAAAACAAATGCAACCGCAACGAAAGTACCGCCTTACTTCTGACAGAATTTCGAACTCATCTGAGCTGTTGCGACTGTCCTCATTTCCTGCTAGTCTGAAAAAGATCCGATCAAAAATGACCAAAGAAAGCTGAAGACACCCTATTCTTTGACGCTAGAGGGCATGTAACTCTGTTATGATAAGTCCTATCTTACTGATATTCGAGCTCTTCCGAGACTTTATGCCTGTCATTATTTCTTGCAAGTAAGAAAAACATCTGATACAAAATGAGCAAAAATATGTGGAGACACGACCTTTCCCATACAAAGGGCAACTAGCTCAAGGAAGGAAAAAACGGATCTGACTAAACTTATCCGAGTTCTTGTGCTTATCTTTGTTCCCTACAAGTCTAAAAAGAGCCGAACAAATAAAGCGGAGAAAGCCTAGAGAAACCAATGGGAGCTTTTGGTTGCCATCGCACAACAGTTTCGGGCAGACAAGCCCCAAAACCTAATACAGCCTTTCCTCCTGCTCAATAATGCTATACATAAAACTTAATCAAGATGGGCCTAGGTTTAGAGATATTGTTTGAAAATGTTGACGGACGGACGACGGAGCCTCCAATCCTATGAGCTTCCCTAAAGACGCTTGCTCGGGTGAGCTAAAAACAGTACAAATATCTGAAAGAAATTTCCCAAAACTACAACAAAGTTTTCCGGCACTGTCCAAATTGTTTCCCAAACGGTTGTCTTTTCCTGCCACTGGTCCAAATACTATAAGCTAACACTGAGAACTTTTTCAGCATTAAATAACAGAGTTGACAATGATTTTATGCCCCCGTGACGATAGTCAGCGGGCATTAAGATTTGCCTCTGTCTGTCTGTCTGTCCGTTCGTCACACTTTCCGGGTAAGAGTTGTGTAATCCACTTCTCCCACAATTTTTAATGGATTTCTTTCAAACCTTGCATACTTATTGTGCTCAATTACGCAGGAGACCAGGTTGTTCAGTGGGTAAAGCGCTGGCCTACTGATTTTAGCGGACCGGGTTCGAATCCCACTTGATGCGAGAACCTTTCCTACCGTAAACGGGGTTCTATTGCATACAACCTTCCATTATCATTCTCCCATCGTCCTGATATAACTGAAATACTGTTGAAAAGGACATAAAATCACATGTTATCCATCAACAAGCCACCAGTTACGCAACCAAAGTGCTGAAAATTACAAAATATTCCTACATCACCCTTTTCAGTAGCTGTAAGACAGAAAAAGCTGAATTTTGGGTCGAAAAAATATTAAATTAGCCTTTAAAAATAAAATCTGTTTATACTGCTAATTGGTTCCGTAACATGGCTTCTATGGCAGGTTAACATTGCCATTGACCTCCGGTGAAAAACATGAAAACGGGTTGCGCTGCTACTGCTTTAGCATGTGCTTGGTCATTCGAAGTTAAACTGCTGGATTTTCTTTGCTCCATTATTTCAGTGGTGTTTCGACATACCGGATATAGTAATGCGTTGTTTCTGTCGAATCCTAATCTTTGGCCGGGCCGTGTAGTGTAGTCGGTAGGGCACCTGACTTGTAAGCCAGAGGTCCTGGGTTCGATACCCTTTCCTTTCACTTACATTCATTCCCCCTTTCGCTGTTTCAAGGAGAGCAATTGTCAGTTACTGGTGAAAGTAAGTGCACTTATAAGGCCTAAGCCAGCCCAGGAATAGTGTGGCTAGGTTTACTGACCGTCCCGACATGACGATAGCTATTCAGCGTGAACGTTAAACAATAACACAACAACAACAACCTAATATTTGATTCATCATAATTTTTATCCGAGATGTTTTGTTTCCTGTGATCAGTCATTGATGGCTAGGAAACCTAGACGCGGAACAAACAGCTTACTAATATAAAAGTATTCATACCAAATTAAGTGCGACAGACGCGCATTTCTGTATTTAACTTCGTTAGTGTCGCTTAACCCCAAAAGTTCGAAAGAAAAGATATGATGGCAGGTCTCGACAGGCGACAAGCATCCCTCTACGAGCCACACTTACTGTCCCATTTCGCGAGGCACAGTAGCTGCAGACATCAGGTAAGAGACGCCTACATATTAACCCGCGAGCGCAGGCGTCCACCACCTAGCCACCTCAGCCCCGGCAACTCAAGAAAGGCGACAGACAAGGGCATCAGGAAAGAGATGTCCGCTGCAGCAAGAACCCGCAAAAAGCCAAAACAACTCAAAAGAATGGAAACCAAACTCCGCTAAGATTCATGTCGCTATGACAAGTCAGTCTTAGAATAATTAATACATTTTACCAGATATATTTCAAATTGAATCTAGTATTTGAATCAGTATTTAAGTAGTGACCCCAATGCCTGAGAACCAGAATCAACACTGAAAGACTGACGAACTAGGTTGATGATATCCTCGGGGACAAATTGTCCTCCAGCAGTGATATCGGCCCAGTGGTTCTAATATAAACGTATTCATGCCAAATTTAGTGCGACAGACGCGTGTTTCTGTATTTACAGAGAAGGGCATGTTTCGAACCATTACAGAAGCTGAGGGCGAGAGTTTGGATCCAGTAAAAGTTGTGTAAGCTCTCCATTAATCTATTACAGACCATTCCGATGAGGTACTTCTTTTGTAGTACCTCAATGTCAATTGTTTTTCTGTTCGCTTGTCTATTGACTTGTAGTAATAGGGTCATCTTATAGCTACCGATTTTACTTTCTGTTTTGTTTTTAAATTTAAAATAGAATAGATCCTACATTTACTTATTCTGGTTGTCCCCCTGTCTGGAAAATAGCTGTTCATTCGCTTTACCGTGACGTTTTCTTTTACTTTTGTCAGTTAAAGTATATATTTATTTCCCTTTCTGTTTTAAAAAGCGGGATTGGGATCTGAATGTATTAGTTCCAGATCAGTTCCAGATCATTGCCTATCTTTTTATAAGGCTGGAAAAATTTAAACTTAGGAAAAACGTTTTCTGCACAAGCTTCTTCAAAATTACTATTCTTGGCAGCAATTAGTACAAGAATATCGCTTTCTTGACAACTTAAATGTACCATTGAATGTCCATAGATAAGTCATAATTTGCAATTACAGCCTCGGCAACGCATGTATAAATACAGATCTCATACAGAAATGTTCTATAGACTGACCTGCATCAGACATGATAATATTGTACTAACATTTCTATTGACTTTGTTACCATAGCAACTGAAATGCGGATAATGGCAGACTATTTGAAAAAGACCTTCCCAGTAGCTTGAGGGCTGAAAAGCTGAAAATGTAGGTTGTCAGCAACGACCTCTGTGTATCCTGGCTATTACTTCAGCACTTTATTTGTTGTCCCAACTAAACTGTGTTTGATTAATAGGAAAATAAAATACTTACTCTTACTGCCTTACAAAAGCAGATATAATGACAGATATTCTTGGATATTTCTTCGTTAGTAATATACTTTGTATTTGTTTTTAATTTGGCTTTGTTGTCATTGCAAACCTATGATGAAACTTGCAAAATATTGAGAAATTAACTCCTAAGTAGTCATAAGGTTGGAAAAGCTCATCGTAAATCCCTCTACAAAATATTGCTGCTTGTGCTAATTGGTCTTGAACTTAGTTTGCTATAAAAACTTGAAGCTAAGAAAAATGGTCCTGGTCGAACTTTCTTAATAAGTTTGACTGCCATGGCAACTGATGTACCGAAAGTAAACATTTTATAAAACAAAAAGAAGTCCTCAATAGCCATAAGGGTCGAAAAGCTGAAACAATAGTATTAATAGCATTAGCATCTACAAAAAAGACTTTTCTTTATGTGTGTAAAATGGCGCAGATCTTTGGTCTTTTGAAAGTTCAAACTTCCCATTACCTCTCAGAAGGAAAATTGGCCTTTATAAGTACAACAGTGCATAGAAGTTGTTATCTAGTGATTAACAAATTGATTTTAGTCGTGCTTAGTATCTGAAGTATATGTTGTTTAGCTAGATTCTCACTCAAGGAAGCGATACAGGGCCTAATGGTCCTCTCGTTGTTGTTTTATTGTTGTTTTCTAGCTTGAACAATTTGGTTGAATGGCAATGAAGCCAGTTGAAAGCGTCTTTTAATCGACTTTAAAAGAATCCAGGAATTGTTATCCATATTTCATGTTTATACAGATGTTGTGGTATCTAGACTGTACAATGTTGAAGATAATTAGATGCTTAAATTTAAAGGTAGGTTCCTGTACTAGAGATAACAATTATGTCCACAAAATCCACAAAATAATTTCGTCTTTTTCTGAACAGTATTGAATTCTCTTATTTATCTGAATTTGTTGCTACTGAGAAACTCGTCAGATGTTGAAGAAAATAGTCGTTTTCCCTTTTGGTTTATTTTCTTGCGTTGGAATTCCAGTTTTAAAAATAACTATGTTTATTATGTCTATAAGTGCGCGATTTCTGATGCCATTCTCCAAAGGTCAATATTCCCTTGTCGTGGGCTCTCCTAGAGGTCCTGGCATAGTAGATGGGTTAAAACTATCCCAAAATGCAATGCAGCATGACCTCAGCTGCGTTATCTATTTTGGCGCGAATTAAAAATAGCGCTAACTGGTGTGCGAAGCAGAGTTAGGAAATCCTTGCAAAACAACTTTTCTAATAGTTTTTTGATTTACACTTTTTTAGTGAAACTTATTCATTCCCTTTTATAAGGCTTTCCAACAACTTGGATGAAAGATAATCAAAATAATGACGCATTCCAAAGTACAGGAACCTACCTTTAAAGAGTAACTACACTACAGGAACTGACTGAATCAGATCCGTAATCCTATCCCCAACATCAAAGAGAAAGTTTGACAAAGACATCCCAACAAACAATAAATTACAAGTGATAAGCCAAGTCAGCAGCTCTTTCCCAATTAGGTGGCAACTCAGCTATCTTTATTGAACTAAATAATTTAGACTAACAGAAGGGTTACAACAGACTAAGCAACAGACTAAGCAAATTATACGAAAAACATTTAAAGTCGGTATTGCCTGAATCTTGCAGAAGTAAAATAAACACTTCTTCTGCGAACTAGAGCACAGGAGCCACATAGTGGCAGTACAGTTTTCTAATATATCACGATGGATTTCATGAAATTAAATAAGGCAAAGTAATCTGATGCCGCAGTTTTGCATATACATTTGTCTATATCAAACGGTAACATTTACTCAGATTTGTGATACATGCGATGATTTAGTGTTCCCATTTCTAGACGATGCCATTCTCCGCTCTACATTTTAATGTGTTTATATCCCTTGGTTCTTTCGTTGTGAACGAGTTTCAAGTCACATTGTGGATTTCAATGCTCGTAATAAAACTATGACAGCTAAACTTCATAAACAAGGCTATCGGTAGCACAAACTTCTGAATGTTTTTTTCTCCAGTTTCAATCGACGGCAATTTGATGTGGTTTCTAACTTTAAAGTCCGATCGAATGCATTTCTGTTATAAGGTATTTCAAATTCGAATTTTACGGTAACTCAGTGTATCTGTTCAAGAAGACTGCAGATAAAATTACTTTACTGATCAGTTTAGAAGGATAGTCAATAGTTACAGAAAACTGGATTTAACATGTCTGTTAGTGCAGACTGCATGCTTGGTTGTTTAACCAATTACGGTTGACAATTTTGCTTCCCCTAGTTAACTGCGCGCCGGTGTGTGAGACCACAGACCCAGTGAAGGCTCCACTTGGTTGGTACATGATGTTTTCCAGTCTTTTTTCGGGCTCGCACGGGTTCAACTTGTGTTTAGTTTCATTGTACATGTTTCTGCTGAATCAGCATCTTGTTTCGTCATAGGTCTTTATTATTATGATTATTATTATGATTATTATTATTATTATTGTTTATTTATTTTTGTGATTGTTTACTGATGAGCCCGAAGACGAACCGAATATCACTTGAATCAGTATGGAAGCTTGGGCTAGTATTGAAGCTCAATGAAATTGTTTACCCCCCCCCCCCCCCCTCCCCCTGTTTGGCGGGAATAAACAGTTTAATACTTTTATTTATCATTTGGGGTCGAAAAAATGGTCTGTTTAAACTTATATGGCATGAGCGGTGTTTCGCTTTACGCAGCTGATAACAAACGAACACAGTAAGCTCTGTTATGCTATTTTGTTATTATGTCCCTTGACGACAGTCAGGGGCATTATGTTTTACCCTTGTCTGGCTGCCCGTCTGTCTGTTGCACCTAAAGAAGTTTTATTATCAACTCCTCCTACAGTTTTTTAAGCAAAAAGTCTGAAACTTGGCACAAATAAGGCAGACATATTTAAAGTGTGCATCTGCCTTTGTGAATAGAAAACAATCACTTTTGACAAAATAATTGTCTTTTCGGACATTGAAACTTTACAAGTTCTGGCTAATACAGAATGACAATTATTTATTATAAACTCCTCCCACAGTTTATAAGCTATCAATTAGAAACTTTTTACTGATGTTTTAGACATACTGAAGATGTGCATCTGCTTTTTCGAAGAAAGAAATTTATTTTTGACAAAATAACGGTCTTATCTGACTTCAAACCTTTACAGGTTCTGGCTAATACAGAATGGTAGGTTTGTATGATAACTACTCACATAGCTTTAAGCTAGCAAGTTATAACTGTGTACAGATGTTTCAGACATATTGAAAATATGCATGTGCATTTTTGAAGAGGAAAAAATGATTAAATTGCAGCGTTTTCAATTAAGAATTATATGGGCATTGACTATTCCAGTATGACAAAAGTGTGTAATTAACTCTTTCCCTTTCCACAATTTAGTTCTAATCGAGTTAAAATTTTGCATTTCTTTTTGACAAAAGTACGACCCTTTTAAATTTAAAAGGTACGGATTCTGGCTAATACAGGATGGCAAAATTTTATAATCAAATCCTCCCAGGGATTTTAAGCTATCAGTTTGAAATTTAGCACAGATCTTTCGGACATATTAGAGGTATGCACGTTTCTTTTATAAAAAGAAAAAAAAGATTGTTAAAATTTCGGTATTTTCAAACTAAACAATTTTTCCGGGTTTTAGCTGATGCTGCATGACAAGGTTATATGATCAACTTACCACAGTTCATATGCAGTACAGGATAACAAGTTTGTATACAGCTTTTAAACACTCTGAAACCTTTTACAGATGTTACCAAAATATTAAAGATATGCACATGCCTTTCTGAAGTACAAACTGTGGGAGACGAGAGGAGGAGACGAGGAAAGTGGGGCACAGGCGCAGCACGGGGGCATTGTCTGTGTCTTACAGACACAATTTTCTAGTTTATTTGGTGTTGCCATTGCTTCCAACACATACGTAGTTTCAAAATATATTTAAATACACAATCGACTTCTTACAGATTTGTGAAACTGCAGTTATAGCACGGTAAGAAGAAAAACTCCTTGACAGTTGATAGATTCAGGGTATAAATTCCCATGTTCCTTTGGCTAAGTTATCAATGGTATCTGAGACTCGTTCTTGTACTGTCGAGAAGCCGAATTATAAAAGAAACAATGGGTTGAGTGTCACATACAGGCTCTATCATTTTTTGCCTTTAAATCCATGACAATTCTTCACACTTCAATCCCAGAAAACCTTTCTCTGACCGTCTTCACTTCGATGTATAGTTTCTATGGTAGCTGTTACATTAACTGTCAATTCCTCTCCCCCCTCCCCCCACCAGCCCCTCGTATAAAGAGAGCTAGAGCTACAACTATCGCGGTTCGAGACTTGGTAACTTTTGCAAGGTCACGAGATATTACTCCAGTCCATGCTGCTGATGTTCATTTGCGAATAAACGTACTATAGCACGAGCAAAAGTTTGAAGTTACGTCGGCTCGGTTTATCCTTGGTAACCTGATTCAGGCCTTCCTTCATAATATCTGGAGCGCTATCTCAGTCTCTGCATAACTGTTTCAGAAAAATCAACCCATCCGATTGTATAGATATGGATTGTGACGCCTTCAAAAAAGCCCTTCTGAAAGATCTTGATGGTACATTTCTGGGCCATGTAGGAGCTGTCATACCACAGTCAGAGTATGAGTGGGGCACAAATCCGCGCAGGGGCCTTGGAGACTACAGAATCCCTAAAGAAATGGTGACAGAAATAAATGGGACCAGAATACCTTATGCTGACATTGCGCCTAACAAGGGTAGACACTTTTTGTTAAGTTTCTCTATTGCGCAGCTCCGGGAGTGAAAGTGTTTGACGCATAGGGAAAACTCAGTTCAGACTCCACTCTGATGGCTAATCCTCTATGCCTTAAGTAGAAAGTACATATGTATTTGAAAACTACATTAATTTAAGAACCATAAAGGACCTCTAGCAATAAGGCGTAGATTTTCCTTATGGCTATAATGCAGCTATGTTTAAATGAATCAGTTAACTTCCACCAAATGATTGTTCATGCATTTTTAAATGATATGCATTTATAGCTACATATATTTGCATGTTAAGGGTGTGCCATATCTTATTCTTAACTTAAGCACTAGTCAGATCAGAATATATATTAAAAGGTTCGCAATTATGCTCTATCACTGTGAGTTCTATTTTTAGAAAAAACAGCAGTACAAAATATTTAAGAAACCAAGTGCATGTTCCAATGACTACAATATAGTACACACGTACAGTGGTATGCCTTTAATTTATTTATGTCTCAGCATGGCACACCCAACAAAATGGCATATGCGCCTAACGAGGACCCAGGTCATCCTGGGCATCCGTCCAGTCTAATCAGAGTCTTCGTTGTCTGCATAGAGCTCTCTAAGACCCGTAGCTACTCTTTAAGCGCAAAGCAAATAGCCTGCCTAGACTAGGCAGATGCCCAGGCTGATCCGAGTCCTTCACGGGCACACATGCCACTCTGTTAGTTCTGTCTTGTTGCGGCTCATTTATATGTACAGTCCAACCTGTATTAAGCAAGCACCTAAGGGATAATCAAAATCTGCTTACTTAAGACAGGTACTTGCTTAATACAGGTACATTTCAGTGTATTTTCCTGTTTTGGAACTGAAAACATGCTTGCTTAATACAGGTTGCTTGCTTAATAGGGGTGGCCACTAAGTCAGCTTTTACTGTATACCTGATCTTTTTAAGCTAGTAGAATCCCTGTTCCCCATCCCTCCTTGACCCAAGTTACCACTTACGTATGTTGTGTAAGTATACGACAGAAAACTACAGTTGAACAAGCTTGTTTGATTAATTGGGAAAGCACTTCAATATGTGGTACAACAATTCGCCTCATACTTGTAATTTTTCGGCATAAAATGTTTTACCCACTTCATATGCAAGTAACGCATACCCAGTAAGAGAATCAGCAGTTTTCAAATTTTGTTGTATGGCATTTATATTTTTGAAGTCGATATACTAATCCTGCTGTGATTTTGACGCAAGCTGAATCGGGTGTGAAAAAGCAGAATTTTGAAATGGTTGAATAAGCTCTCATTTTTTTTATATTTGATGCTGTAAGGTGTACGACGATTCATCGGAACTGTCAAAATAAACTTAAAACTTAAACTTTGATTGCATCATTTTCCGCCTGTCAATAAGGGAAACCCTGCGCCTTGTTGGCAGAGGTCCATCATTGTCCTCCTGTCTCGGAGGGCTCCAGTAATTTTAGCATGGCAAATTTCGATCAGTTTTATGGACCAGCTGCGTTGAAATAAATTGATAATGAAACGGATTTAAATATAGAAATACTCATGCGAGATAATTTTTAAACAATTAAGATGGTATTTAGCTACTGTAAAACGGCAAATTTTTGAAAATGTTCAATTTGTTAAGTATTACTATTATATTTAATAAAAGTAGCAGCAGATTCATTTTACGATTGTAATCAACTGATTTGTTTTGCGAGCAAAACATAACATGATTTTACTTGGACACATATTTACATAATGCAGCACAAATGCTAATAATTATTTTATCTACAGGTGTTATCCGTAATTCTAACTGCACATACCAGGCTAGCTGGCAGGCCTACGAGTGTAGGGAAGATTTGAATTATGAGATGTTGATCATCGAGAGTATGGACCCTGACACCGAGACAAGACGAATTTCACCTGTCGCAATATTGGGTGACGGCTACATTGACTTGATCAACGGACCACAGGACCATAGCTGGTGTCATGGTCATGCTTGTAGGAAACGCATTTCAACTTTTATGGCTTTGGTAGCTACAGGTAAGATTAGAATGCTCAGATTAAAAACAAACAATTCCTACAGATACAATGTATAGTCTTTAGTTTCATTAACTTGAATTCGTTGTGTGTAAAGGTGGGTATTATACTTAAGTTCGTTAGCTCGTTATTTTAAAGGATAGAAATAAGAAACATAAAATATCAAGCGGAAATGAACTTTATTAATACATTTGAGAAAACATGATTAACTGGTAAGTTAAGTGCTGAAAAAAAGGCCAACAGTTAACACCTGTTTATAGCCTTATCCTGACGAAACGGACAACTAGTATTCAAAATTTCACATAAGTTTAGATTAAGGGTTTGTACTATACTTATCACACATGCTAGTATTACTTGCTTAAGGTTATGCTGCCTATGAATTTCGCTTGATCTAATGGCCCTTTTTTATTGCACATCTAGGGCGCCGATTTTTGAAATTAAAGATTTTTATTCAAGGATGATCAGTGGAAAAAATATAACTTGGCTGACTCATGGAGTTATTTTCAGCTGATAATCTCGTAAGTCCGTGTGAGAGCTAAAACAAGTTCATCGAATATCATCCTCAAAACACACATTTCACAAACGAGTCGTTTTATTTTTCGTCGGTGAAATAGCAGGTTGTGTTATCACTGATAGTTTGATGTTCATCATCATTTCGTAAACCTCACTTTTATGAACTGATCCTCTCTTGTCTGTCGACAACAAACTAAATGTGTGCTTACCGAACTGTCATAGTGACGTCGCTCAATTGACAATTCAAATATATAATTTCTCAAGACTCTGGCCTTGGGTAAATTTATATCATGGACGTGCATGATTCCGAACAGAGTGTGCTACTGGAAAAATATCATACAGTTCTCAGTAGATCTATCCATCGGAAACTTATAAGGTGCGGGTATCTTTCCGGGTTATTCAAAAGTAATGAAATTGAATATCGAATTTAGCCCTTCATATTTTGACAAACTGCAAATAACTGCGCTAACAGGGCAACACCTCTATTATCAGCAAATGCGGGATTTCATCAGCTTTACCAAAATATAAATAAGATACTGTAAGAAGAAAAACGAGAAGAACTAAATAAGTTTATGCTTTCGTTCTGATCCTGTTGTGTTTATATTTATAACATTGCTGTTGTCATGAACATATGTATTTTTCGGAATAAAATTATTTAAACCAAGACGAAAAAGAGAAAAACGCAAACAAGAAAATTGAACAGTACATTTCCGCTAACAGGCACACCTTGTCCAACACTGAAGAACTGAACATCAATATATCAGAGGCTATACAAAAATTCAGAAGAAAACTTCCTATATATATATATTATACCCTTTATGCCCCCTCCTCCCACCTGACTATCGTCATGGGGCAGTATGATTTACTCTGGTCTTTCTGTAAGTCTGCATGCCCGTCGTGCCTAAAAGTTACATAAGTCCTCCTGCATTTTTTCCTGGACATTTATTCTCTACTATACAGAACACATCCCCAGTAGTAGTTAGCTATTTTATGGCCCTGTAATGGCATTACCTATGTTAGATCTGGTATTTCCTTTGACGAAATAGCAATTTAAATGGACTATTGTACAACATGATTATATCACCCAATAATCAAAAATATGTGTCTTAAAGCAGACAATCTGAAACTTAAAAGAAATGTTGCACGCGTATTTGAGATATGCACCTGTCATTTTGAATAAAAAACAGTCATTTTATTTGTCAAAATTACGGCCTTTACGGACTTTGAAATTTTTTCAAGGTTCAGGCTAATACAGAATGGTAAGTTTGTAAAACCAAGTACACCCACAGTTTTTAAGCAATCAGTTTGAACCTTTGCACATTTGTTGAAGACAAATTGAAAATGTGCCTCTGTCTTTTTAAAACGGAAACTTTTGTTTTTGACGAAATTATGACTTTTTCAAACAGGATGACAAGATTATATAATTAACTTCTTCCACAGTTTTAAAGCAATCAATCTGAAATTTTGCATACTTGTAGCAGACGTATTGAGGATGTGCACCTGTCTTCCTGTTTTTAAAACGGAGAAAAAAATCATTTCGACAATATTATGGACTTTCAAATCTTAGTGTTTTTCTTTCTTTTTTTTTTTAAATTAAGGCTTATAAAAGGTGAACAGTTTGTATAATCAGGTTATCTCATAATTTTGAAGAGATCGCTCTGTTACTTAGCAAAGTTGCTACAGACATATTGAAAATGTGTACCCGCGTTATTAAAACGGATTTTTCCACAAAATTACGTTCTTTTGAGACTTACGGCTGTATTCTGAAACGCCACACACATTCAGTTTTGAGTCCCATCCACGAGCGTGCCAATTAAATGTGGCTCGAGTGGGATTAATGAAAGTGACCCTCAAGTGTGAATTGAGTTGAGCTCGGTGTTCAAAAAGTTAAGAAGGCTTTCACTCCCGTGACTAAGGGTTTGTCATAGAGACTTCCGTTTTTATACGCTGTCACTGATGTATTGCGGGGTATTATGACTTCGCGCAGGTTGTCCGTGTGTCTGTCAGTCTGTCCGTCTTACGTACATCTGTCCGTCCGTCCATTAGCACTTCGTTTCCAGTTGATACTTTGAACATTTATTGACAGATTTTCTTCAAACTTGGCATTTTCATTTGTGTTAGAAATATCTCATTTAGGATTGTTAAAGAGCTAATTTCTCCAATATCCTCAGAGAGAAGTTTTGCCATTTTCAGGGTCTTAAAAGTGGTCTTTGGTCTGTTCTGTCTTTACACTTTAAAAAACCTTGATGAATTTTTACAGAAATAATTGAAGTATCATAAGCTTTCTGTTACAAGCCAGGGTTATTTGTCTCTGTCCGGTGCTATATACATGTTAAAACTCAAATATAGCCATTTTAAATGTCTCAAAATGTTTTTGGTGTGTACATTTTTCACACTTTAAATAACCTTGATGAAATTTTACAGAAATAATTGAAGTATCATGAGCTTTCTGTTACAAGCCAGGGTGATTTCGGCGCTAAATACATTTATAAACTCAAGTATAAACTATACAACCTCCGATTTAAAAATAATTTTTGGCCAACAGACGATCAAAGCTTAAAAAAATGCCTGTGATGTTCTAATTTTTACCCCAGTGAGATTATCTATTCCTGTCAGGAGCTAAAATGCATAAAAATCATGAATAAAAAAGTGAAAGACGGGATATATGTAATAGAAAGGATATTGGCTTGCATTTGCGGGGTATTGCGCAGTCGTTGCGATCGGGTCTACACCGGCTTTGTCGTTATAAACACAGCAAGTCTGAGAAATATCATATCAAAGCCTGTGGCCAAAAGGAAAAGAAAAAATAACAAGAGACAGGCCGCTACACAGACACGCAGAATGGTTCGAATTTTCTCTTCTTCTTCTTCTTCACCTCATAGGATTGATGTATAGATAGGAAAAGAGTTCAGCAAAAGCTTGAAACAAATGTTTTAAACAAGCAAAATTGTAACTGTTGTATTCAGACATAGCAGAATAAAGAAAACACAAAATAATTGAATGCCTATTCAACAGCAATATACTGCAAGCTCACTAGGCCATTGACCTTCATCAAGATGACTTGTGGTTTTACGACCCTTTAAACAGGAGGTGAGTCGTATCAAGTTATTTGAAGGGTGATAATGAATACTGGTTAAACCGTATGTCAGGCTTAAACTTTCTTTCAGATATTTTTTTTGAAAAAGCTATTCCTGTACAAAATGCTCTAGTCGGATTCTTTTCACAACATCGTTTTTAGGGGCATTACTTCTCAGCAAGGAGACCGCCGAAGAAGACAGATACGGATCTGCCTGTTTTGCATGTTCATTCCGTATTTTAAAATTTCAATATCCTCGCGTCTACCGTTTTTTTTAGTTTCGCAGCTACCAAAACATGTTATGGACGAACAGACAGGCGAACAGACCGTCAAAAGCAAAATGCCCCTTTACCAAGCCAATTTTTCTACTAACGATTTGGCAGCTGGTGCCATTATAAATAAAAGTCAGTACAAAGTGAGTGAGGCTGGAGGAGGTGCACACTTCATTCGACTATCACTTAGTTTTCCAGGTACACTCAAGATTGAGTGAGATTTAAGATGCCTCTGGGTCGCTCAAATATGAAAGTTAACTCAGGTATTCAACACCGAGTGTGTAATTCCTGAGAGTGAGTAACGTCGTACTAGAATACAGTCGTTAGTCTCTTTTGGGATTAGGGCTAATACAGGATGACAAAAGTAAGGAGGAAAATTCTCAGGAGCTGACACAATTCAATTCCAGATCCAACCCAAGACACCATGTGGGAAAGAGACAACACAAGATTTCACCAGCAAACACAATACAGTGACAGCCATGTGAAAAGCCATTTTCCCATGTAGGTGGTCAACAGGCTAGCCTAAACATCACAAACAATATATCAATAACAGACATAGCAAGTAACAACACACAAAACAACGAAGAAAAACCAAAAGAGAACCGCTGCCCCGGGACGGCCAGCAACAAAACCACTGGGGTCCCAACCGGCCTGAAGTCGACCAACGCTTGCCCCCCTGCCCCGCCTCGGTTCATCAGACACCCAGCCACTCAACTAAACAAAAACATTCACTACCCACACATCAGCCCTAAAAGCACTAACCCTGACAACAAGAACAAACCAAATGTTGGTATAATCAACTTCTTTCACAGTTTTAAAGCAATGAATTTGAAACTATATGCAAATGTCACAGGCATATTGAAGATATGCATATGCCTTTCTAAAATGAAAGAGTAAATTTTCAACAATATTACGGCATTTTTAAACTTTGAAATTTTACAGTTTATGGCTAAAAACTCCTCCCTCACATAATAAGCAATAAGTGTCAAACTTTTTTTTACAGATTTTAACAGGCATTTGTTTTTGTTTTATTTTGTTACGGGGTTGGGGTCAGGACAGACATAGTACGTGGGCATCATCTATGTCTTGCAGAACCAATTTACTAGTTCTTTTTTAAACCACACTTCAAGAAAAACAAAAACAAGACACAAAGTGAACAGCTTTAAAGGTGAACACATTGCTAGAAATACATCAATAGGATCTGTACCAGGCACTGGAACGGACAGTACCTTAAGCTAATTTTAGCACCAAATGGGAAATATCCGGGGTGGTTGAAGCTCATAAAATTATGGCCGGGAGTCTGTTCCGCAAAGAATAAACATTCTTTTCAGAAAAGTTATTCCCGGTCATAAATTCGATTAATTTTGTTACTTTCGAGTTTGCGGGTCGTTATTCTTTGGGGTTGACTTTACTTCGTTACACCGGCATGCAATTTAAGACAGCAGCAAAGTTCAGTTAAAACACTTAGCATACAGTCTTGTTGCATTAAATTTATGTCGTATCCATTTTTTTACACTACTTAAAATCTTTTGAGCGTTACCTTGAAATGATTAGCGTTTAAGGACAGTCGCGCAATAGTGTTTTGTTTATATATTTCATGTCGACAGTGCTTGTACTACCCTTACAGGTTCATGTAATTTTATGATCTATGGTCATGAAGAACCATTACGATTAACTCAGAAAAAAATCGAAAGTAACCAATTGTATTCTTTCCTTTTCCTTGGGTTGGATAAGCTGAGCTATTCTATATAACCAATCAGTCACCAAATCAAAATAAACACAAAACAATAACATTGCCAAGTTATCGTGCCTGGACTAATGCCCACCTCATCAAGTTCCTTTACACGCTTCAGCTGATTGGATGTAAATTGTGTATTGAGTCATCCTGAAATAACAATTTAACGATGCAGGATGACAGACGGACGAACGGATTAATGCCACTATGTTCCGTTCGTTTTGCCACTTTAACAGTTTCTGAGTATCATTCTACTGACCTAACTGTAGCAGCAAGTGAGATTGCAAAAGCAGTAAGTGTTTTTAATTTTCAAACTCTCTTAGAACGAAAATGATAAGCCTAATTTTCATATTTTTGTCACTTCTTTGCTTCTGATGTTTATTGTAGAGAAAGAATATCTAATGCATTTCACGGGAACAACTCCATTCCATATGCGGTATACCTTGTTGAATACAGAAACAGAAGCAATTAAACTGACAGTCTGGTATTCTAGACCAAACAGACTTGACGTTTATGTTGATGGATACTACGTCATGGCAACAAATGCAAGAATTAATGATCGTGGATTTTATGTCTTGGATATGCCAATAGGTATGTCGTTAGCTAATAGGCATAGTCAAATTTTATGCCATGTTCGCTGGAAGCAAAGAATAACATAATGCAACAGGCTTATTTACAATCCCATCGGAGTCTTCACTTACTGCTACGCATAATCCTTATGAATTACAAGTTGAGTTTTACTATAGGTAACGGATCTACTCGTTTTTAAGGAAACCCATGCAACGAGTTCTTGATGGGGTTGCGCGTGCAGTTGGCTGATTGAGGGCCCACAGAACAAGAATAGCTAAACAATGATTTTTCAGTGTATTTTACGACCTAAATAGTCTTCCTTAAAATATCAGCTATCTAGGAAGAAAACAGACCAATGCATTCCAGGACTAAATTTGCTTTACAGTTTGAGGCGCAATTTTCTTAACCAAATACCTGTGCTTATGGTATAAACCCAGTCAAGAAGAAGCTATTAAGGACTTATTTGTTCCTATACTGACTGTTTAATAAATTACTTCCTGAGGACACATTCTAAAATTATATGCGTCTGATGTGAAATGATAGTAACTTTAAATAAACAAACTGCATAGACGCTCAGATCTGTCTGTATTCTTGCCTTGAATATATTTTACCTGGCGCTGAACTAGAGATCACTGACTAAAAAGTGGCCGTCTTTTGAACATAATCATTTAATACCAATATTATTTATGCCGATTAAGTCACAAGCTAATTGCGTCTTGTACCTTTATTTTACAAAACAGTTAATGTTATTTATTTAGGGGATGCTTGCTGGTCAACTTTTTACGGATGCTTGAACAAAAAAAAACGATGTACCTTTTCCAGCTTGGCAGTGCGCAGCGCTGACATCTTCTAGGGTCAGGAAAATGGTTAAGTCGGAAAACAGTTTGTTTTCATAACTCTGATAAAAACACTGTGATTAGGAGTGATATTACAAACTGAATGATGAGCACTATTTTCAAGAGAGCATAGTGAAAATGGGTACCTTTTAAGAAAATAATGTAAAGGTGTTACTGTTTTAAGGGAATACAGTGAAAAGGGAATCAACTTTTTATAAGCACACTGTGTAGGATATACTCGACAAAGCTAATTAATAGGCAATGATCAGGGACTGACACAATTTTTAGCTCACCTGAGCCTTTAGGCTCATAGGTGAGCTTATAGTATAGCCAGGCATCCGTCGTCCGTCGTCCGTCCGTCGTCCGTCGTCAACATTTTCAAACATCTTCTCCTCTGAAACCACTAAGCCGATTGAAGCCATATTTCATATGGAGCCTACCTAGGTTGGGGGAACGAAAGTTTGTTCGCGGTATCTGGGTCACATGACCAAGATGGCCGCCACGCCAATATATGGTAAAAACCCTTCAAAAATCTTCTTCTCCAGAACCAAAAGGCCTATGACCTTGAAACTTGGTATGTAGCATCGGGCATGCCGGCCCATCATAATTTGTACAAATCATGACCTTGCGTTGACCTTGACCTAATTTACGGTATGGTCAAGTTTGGTACGTTAGGCTTTTATATGGGAAAAAGGCTTAAACAGTGGCTTTCTCAGAAACTATTTAATTCTAAGGTTTAATACTTGGTATACATGGTTGACTAAATGACCAGATGAAGGTATTATGTCACGAAAGGTCAAGGTCATTCCGTCGGACCATCCGTCGTCAAGATTTTCAAACATCTTCTCCTCTGAAACCACTGGGCCGATTGAAGCAATATTTCATATGCAGCCTCCATGGGTTGGGAAAACAAAAGTTTGTTCGCGGTATCTGGGTCACATGACCAAGATGGCCGCCACGCCCATATATGGTAAAAACCCTTCAAAAATCTTCTTCTCCACAAGCAAATGGCCTATGACCTTGAAACTTGGTATGTAGCATCGGGCATGCCGGCCCATCATAGTTTATACAAATCATGACCTTGCGTTGACCTTGACCTAATTTACGGTATGGTCAAGTTTGGTACGTTAGGCTTTTATATGGGAAAAGGCTTAAACAGTGGATTTCTCAGAAACTATTTAATTCTAAAATTTAATACTTGGTATACAAGGTCGACTAAATGACCAGATGAAGATATTATGTCACGAAAGGTCAAGGTCATTCCGTCGGACCATCCGTCGTCAAGATTTTCAAACATCTTCTCCTCTGAAACCACTGGGCCGATTGAAGCAAAATTTCATATGCAGCATCCATGGGTTGGGGAAACGAAAGTTTATTCGCGGTATCTGGGTCACATGACCAAGATGGCCGCCACGCACAATATGGTAAAAATGCTTCAAAAATCTTCTTCTACAGAACCAAAAGGCCTATGACCTTGAAACTTGGTATGTAGCATCAGGCATGTAGGCCCAACATAGTTTATACAAATGATGACCTTGCATTGACCTTGACCTAATTTATGGCATGGTCAAGTTTGGTACGTTAGGCTTTTATATGGGCAAATGCTTAAACAGTAAATTTCTCAGAATCTATTTAAGTCTAAGGTACAATATGTTGTATACATGGTCGACTAAATGACCAGATGAAGATATCATGTCACTGAAGGTCAAGGTCATTCCGTCGGACCATCGGTCGTCAAGATTTTCAAACATCTTCTCCCCTGAAACCACTGGGGTGATTGAAGCAAAATTTCATATAGAGTCTCAGTGGGATGGGGGAACAAAAGTTTATACCCGGGGTCTGGGTCACATGACCAAGATGGCTGCCATGCCAATATATGGTAAAAAACTTTCAAAAATCTTCTTCTCCAGAACCAAAAGGCCTATGACCTTGAAACTTGGTATGTAGCTTTGGGCATGCGAGCCCAATTTACTTTATACAAATGATGACCTTGTGTTGACCTTGACCAAATTAACGACATGGTCAACGTTTGTATGTTAGGCTTTTATATGGGAAAACGCTTATATAGTGGATTTCTCAGAAACTATTTAAGTCTAAGGTACAATATGTGGTATATATGGTCAACTAAATGACCAGATGAAGATATTATTTCACTGAAGGTCAAGGTCATTTTGTCGGTCTGTCCGTCATCAAGATTTTCAAACATCTTCTCCTCTGAAACTACTGGGGAGATTGAAGCCAAATTTCATATGGTGTCTCAGTGTGATCGGGGAATAAAAGTTTATACCCGGGGCTTGGGTCACATTACCAAGATGGCCTCCATGCCCATATATGGTAAAACCCTTCGAAAATATTCGTCTCCAGAACCAAAGGGCCTATGATCTTGAAACTTGGTATGTAGCATCGAGCATGCAAGCCCATCGTAGTTTATACAAATAATGACCTTGCATTGGCCTTGACCTAATTTACGACATGGTCAACTTTGGTATGTTAGGCTTTTATATGGGAAAACGCATATACAGTGGATTTCTCAGAAACTATTTAAGTCTAAGGTACAATACGTGGTGTATATATGGTCAACTAAATGACCAGATGAAGCTATTATGTCACTGAAGGTCAAGATCAGTTTGTCGGTCTGTCCGTCATCAAGATTTTCAAAACATCTTCTCCTCTGAAACCACTGGTCTGATTGAAGCAAAATTTCATATGGAGTCTAAGCGTGATCGGAGAATAAAAGTTTGTTCTCGGGGTCTTGACCAAGATGGCCGCCATGCCCGTATACGGTAAAAACCCTTCAAAATCTTCTTCTCCAGAACCAAAAGGCGTATGACCTTGAAACTTGGTATGTAGCTTTGGGCACTCAAGCCCATCATAGTTTGTACATATGATCGTGCGTTGACCTTGACCTAATTTATGACACTGTCAACTTTGGTACATTATGTAGGCTTTTATATGGGAAAATGCTTAAACAGTGGATTTTTCAGAAACTATTTAAGTCTAAGGTACAATATTTGGTATATATGGTTGACTAAATGACCAGATGAAGATATTTTGTTGTTAAAGGTAAAGGTCATTCTTTGACTTTTGTACAAGGTCATTGAGTTTCTGTCACCCGTCAACATTTTCAAACATCTTCTCAGAGGCCACTGGGGTCAATTGAAGACATATTTCACATGGAGCTTCACCAACTTAAAGGAAGATGGTCTTGGTCACTTGACCAAGATGGCCACCATGCCCATATATGGTAAAAACTTTTCAAACGTCTTTTTCTCGAGAACCGAAAGGTCTATAACCTTGAAACTTGGTACCGGTATGTAGCATTGGGCACTCAGGCCCATCATAGTTTATACAAATGATTACTGTATTTCATATGGAGCTTTTATACTGGGTCAAAGAAATCAAAGTTTGTTCAGATGGTCATGGTCACATAAAATGGTGGTCACCACGGCCATATATGATAAAAACCCTTCAGAAATCTTTGTCCAGAAACAAAGGCCCAGTGACCTTGTGGCTTGGTATATAGAATTGGGACTCAACATTAATCCCCAAGGGAGGGGGGTTATCTGCCCCTGCCCTGGTGCTATATACATGTATAAAAGCATTAAGATATATACCAGGACCAAGTGTCGGGTGAGCTACAGGACCATTGGTCCTCTGGTTTGTTCAAGGATCAGTACCAAGCTATCAAGCGCACCCTACCTAGCCCTCTATACCTCTGCCTTCTATGGGGTTATTTATCATTAACTTGTTTTAGATCTGTCATACCTTTAAAATTTCTTGAAACATAGCAGTACCATTTCTGGTTTTGAAGTGCTGGGCTTCATTATTATGTATTTTATTATGGTATTTAGTGTATTGTCCAATTTTTAACAGCCGATGAATATACACCGAAACTTGATAATGCTACGGGAACAAACAAGGTAGATCATATTCGAGGCGAACATACTATCATCATCAAAGGATCAACTCCAGTCGAGGTATTTACAAGTGAGGTCATCATTGTATCGTTTGGTTTGCCAGCAATGACAGTCGAGGACTTCTACGGGGCAAATATTGTAGAGCACCTGGCAGCTTTCCTAAATATTCCTCTCAACAAGGTTAAAGTCGTGAATGTTATTAGTGAGAAGAGTAAAACAGGTAGACATAAGAGAAATACGGACGGAATAGCAGTGAAAGTGGAGATAGGCGACGAACCAGCTTCACGTATGTTTATTATGAGCATTGGTATTTATCAAACAGTGGTAGTATACCCATCTTAACATTTCAGTGAAACGACCTTCTCTGAACTGATTTGTCGATTGTAATTAAACTGCACATCAAGCCTTTTGGTGACAAGCTTTAAGTTCGCTAAAGTTATCGCAATTTGTCGTCTTTTATGGCTGTCTTTACTAAAATAATGTAAAAAACGTATTCCGATTCAGTAAGCTTTCAAATTTCAAAGGTTGGGTTACACTTTGGCCGATTTTGTGCCCACAACCGATCGTGATAAAATTTATGTATTGAAAAACTTTGCATTCAGCAGTTTCTATAAGCACATTTTTGAGTTTGCGGTTTTGTAAATAAGCACGTGACTTCCGGTTTATTCCATATGGGGTGCTGAACTGGGTACACTGACTAGCTGCTGTTTTTCTTTAAAACCAACGTTTCCGCTGACATACCAGCCCTCCAAACTGACAGATATAATACTTTTGGTTCTCATCCACAGTATAAAAGAGATATTTTCGCTTAAGCCATTAGTGATGAGAAATTTAATTCGAATTTGTACGAAAACTCAAAACATTAGATTTGCAAGTGTTTATTAACAAAATAACAAGCATGTAAAGCGTTTGCTTTTGTGAAAATAATGAAACAAATGTTTAGTAACTCAATTATAACGGATATTGCACAACAAATGTATTCTTGGCGAAATGCTTTTGCGCGCTTGTGTTTTGTCAAGTGCTGAAAAGTCATCAGCCTTCTTCTTTTAATAAGCATTCATGATCCACTATTAATATTATTCACAGTTACGACTGATGGCTTCATCATACCAAATATTAAACACATATGAAATGTTATACATTTATGGATGCTACACAAGTATAGCTGTTTAAAATATTAGACAAAATCAGTGAACCAAGGGGACCTACATATAATGGCAGATTAGACGCAGCGTTAAAGTAACTTACTATTCCAAGTTCCAATGAACATTCGATTAAATAGTTAGCAATAAAACACAATTAATAAAATTCAGTGGATCGTGAAATACAAGTCATAATGACCTACAAATAGTACAAATAGTATGACGTCATTTGCAATAAAAGTAAAAAGTATGCAAAGACCAGGAACTGAAACAATCAAAATCCAAATCCAGCCCTCAAACCATAGTTGGAAACAACTAAGATTACAAATAATCAAGATACAGAGAACATATGGCCAACCGAGTGAGCAGCTTGTTCCCAAAAGGTGGCCACTCAGCAACCCAAACCGAACCAAAAATAATAATAACATACATAAGGTAAAACATCACAGAAACTCTGACACCAAAAACAGGCAACAAAGAACCACAACAGAACTACCGCCTTGGAACGGTCAGTAATGAATTACTGGGGGGCTTAAATCGATTTTACAGGCCCAACCTCACCCTCAGTTACTGAAGTGGTACAAAACATTTAGTTGGTTGTTCGGTTCGCATGATAACCCTCTAACTCGTCAATGAATCATCACGGTAAACACATAAATCAAATTTCAACACCATGAAGAAGCAAAGACGAGGACTCAACAGATACAACGGGCCGTCTGACAGGTGGAGATCCCTGTCCTGCCAAACAACCCCACTGGAAATCTGAAGCAAAAGAAGGTCACCAGTTGAGCCCCGGTGGACCAAGCAACAGACAAAAAGGCTCCGGTCCCAACCAACTAAAATATATAGCTTTAGGTCGGGGCCATCATAGAGTCTGACGACCGATCCACCGGTGTGCAATTAAAGAGTGGAGCAAAGTTATCAACCGTGATTGGGTTAATCACTAAGCATGCAGACTGTCGCATAACATTTAAATTATAGCCAATACGTTTGTGACGAATTATTATTTTTCGGAATTGATCAGAAAAATCAGTCCTACCCTTAATCTTTTTGAATTTGTATACTAAGTCACCATAAAATTCTGGTTCCGATAGGCCTTGGTGTAAAAGAAATTTTAATCCGACATCAAATTTTAAAACCAATTCATGGTGTCTGCGATAGAATTTAGAAAAAGCCTTCCTAAGCTTATGATACCGATAGCCCTGTTGAAGAAGTTTAGCAGTTAAACATTTATTACGAGCATTAAAGTCATCTACATGACTACACACTCTAGCAAATCTTATAAGTTGAGAAATATACACTCCATAAGAGGGACGACGTGGAACGTCACCATCCAAAAATGGAAAATTAACTATATCAAAGTCAAAGTCATCACGTTTATCATAAATTTTAGAAGATACAAAACCGTTAGAAATAGATAGATGTAAATCCAAAAAGGGGGCCTCGGTATCTGAAGTATTTGCTTTATTCAATTTAAGTTCAGGTTGGTAAATTTGGTTAACCATGCTTTCAAAATAAGGATTATCAATATTCAGAAGATCGTCTAAATATCTAGAGGTTGAGTTAAATGCCTCAATGATATCAGCTTGATTATCAACAGAAAGAGAAGTCATGAAATCTCTTTCATAACAAAATAAAAACAAATCGGCCACAAGAGGAGCACAATTTGTACCCATCGGAATACCAACTATTTGTCTGTATAACTTATTACCAAATCTGATGTAAATATTATCTAAGAGATATGATAAGGCGTCACATACATTCTGACTGACTGAATCATTGTCTCCAGTATGGTGCATATAGAATGTTAAATATATAAGGAAAAACACTGTGAACCTTTAAATATATGTCACAGTTACCTACAAATAGTATGAGGATTTTTAATCGTTATACTGACCAACTATTCTCTAAGTATATGCAAATCCAAGAACATTGTTTGAGATATAAGTGATAATCCTGGTCTATGCATAAAGGTTAAGGCCTAAGTGTGTCTGGTTGCTTTGCTGTTCCTACATTTAAGGATACTACTAGTATGATCTGATCAAATATCAGCACTCCCATACCAAAGACATCAGAAGAAACAAGAGAAAAGAGCTCATCCAAAACAGTAACTTTTCAAATAAAGTCGTTGCAGAGGGCTACATCATCTGACCACGTTGCTACTCAGCTTATATCATTGCATAATGCTGCAGGACATTTAGTCTAACGCCGTAACTCACATACACACATAACACCATACCTATACGCATGCCCCTCGCTCCACCCCCAACCCCTGCCAAACACACACACATACTAAATCCTTGGCGGGGTCATAAGGAACAGTTCCGATAAGGATCATACTGCTTCATTGATGAACGTTTTAAAAAAGATGCGTTGAGTCGAATAATGCCGCTATTCTCTATAAATTTCAAAATATACTCCTGCGTCTTTGATATAAATCCTTTAGTCCTACTGTTGGATACATAAAAATTACCCAAAAAGTTTATTTTTCGTTAACTCCTACCTTCGTAACCACTCTAATATTACCAGTTTATGATGAATAAGTATATGAGGAATATTTATGTATAAAAATCGTTGTGGTTACGAGGGTAGGATAAACTGAACTTTGAATGCATAGTGGACATTGGTAAGTCAAATTCCCATAATTTCAAAGTTAAATGTTGCACACAGTACATGTATTCAGTCGCACAATTTCCATAGAAGGCATTAAATATGAGAAAATGAAACTGCACATAATAAACTAGAAACGTATAGTTAACATTTCTGCATGTTTTTGTGGTTATCTGTTTATGAAAATCGTCCTTTACATTGGGCACATTGCAATAGTAAACTGTAATTCGTCCTTTCTTTAATTATCATTAGGTCTTGTAGAATCAATTATCTAATATTGCTACTCTTATGAAGAGTTGAACAACGTTTCCTATGGACCCGCTGACTTGATGAATCTCAATATGCATTTTAGCATCCTTGTAACTTTTGCGAAAACTATCTGGCTACTATTGATAAAACTGAAAACAATGGTAATTGCTTTTATCTCCACAAACCGTTTAAGTTCATGCGTAGCATTCTTGTGACAGACGCTTTCAGATTTATAGGACATAGAATTTCATATTGGACTGCCTAGACCCCGTTACTCAACATGAATGTCCTTTAATCTTATCAGTCGTCATAACGGTAAATCCTATGAGTCTTAGCTTTAATATGAACATTCTTGTAATGGGGAAGAAAATCATATTTGCTAAACGTAATCAGGTTTGAGAGCCAGTCTGACTTGTTACAACTTAATTAGAAGTAACAATTTTAAAACCATTTGAGCCGCGACACCAGAAAACCAACAATCTGGTTGTGCGCCCAGCGCAGACTCAGATCAGCCTAGGCATCCGCCTAGTCCGCCCAGACTCTTTGCTAACCGCTTAAAAGGTAGCTAAAGGTCTAAGCTACCTTCATGCGGACAGCGAAGATTCTGATAAGACTGGGCGGATCCCCAGGCCGATCTGAGTCTGCGCTGGGTGCACAACCACTTTGTTGGTTTTGTCGTGTCCCGACTCATTTTTACTCCAAATTTTTATGACTCAAAATGCCTTTAAGAATATCCTTTAAACAAGGACTCATATCAAGACTTCTTCACTAGAACTGCCAACCAATTAACTATGTAATATCATTTGCAACCTTTTTTCTTGGGCTAAGGGTTATGAAATGTACAAAAGTCATTGAATTATGACAGTTGTTGTGGCTGGCTGTTTCATAAAATGCAAATAAATCTTGGATTCTTACTAAAATTCTTTCTAGATTAATTACATACACACAGAAACACAGATTCATTCATTCATCCACCTCACTCTGACAGAGCTTTGACAAAATGTAATGAATCAGTATAATCAAGGGTCAAGTATGTTCTACGAACTTCAGCATTGGGAATTTGTAATTCAGAATTCGGATTTCGGAATCGTGAAATATATGTTATATGGACAAGTGGTAATAGCTTATTTACTTTAGAGGGTATTTTAAACTCACAAACGAGAACGCTAGGCAGCCATGACTTAAATGGAAAGAATAATAAACGCTTTTTATAGACTCGTCGAGGCTATTTATATAACACCATGTGTCATATCTTTTCTTGTTTAATACCCAAGACAATCTTCTTAGAAGGTAAATCATGGTTTATCCGCCTGTTCGGGAAGATAATCTACGTCTTTTAGCGAGTGGATTATAAACTCAACAGACGGAGAAAGATTGCTTTAGCTTACATATACTACAGGCATCAGTGTAGGTAGTTCACTTTAAGAAGAATTTGTTGCTAAAATGTGGGTATCTAGATATTTTGATGTAAAAATTTTTATATACATATATATTATTTTCTACTGAATAAACTCCCATTCTATTTTGGGTTTAATTTTCTTTCTTTTTAGAGTTTTGTGAGCTTTTAATTGCATTGAATTCATACAGAGTCGTTTTGCATTTCAACTCTTAATTGTAACATGCTTTACCTTAATCGTTTCACTTGAAGGTTTGGTGATTAGAAATAAGTTAGTATTATCAAGCGGTCAGTTTGTTCTGCGAATTTCGGGATTCTGAATCCAGAATTATGCTTTCTTTGCTCGAAATCTATTTTTCATCTGCAAATCACTGGTTGAGCTAGCAAAGCCCATCCATGACCACTCCTTAATATTGTCTTCCCATTGCTTCCTTTGTCTACCTCTTTTGTTTTCCTTTCATTGTGTCCTGTGGAATCTAAGCCAAAAGGCCTTGATATATTGCCAAACCACCTCAGTTTCCGTTTCTTGACCAAGGTCAGGGGTTCGTCATATGGCTGCTTTGATCCTTCTGCGAACATCTTTATTTGTGGCCTGGTCCTTGTACGAGATGTTTAGTAACTAACTTAGCATTCCAATCCCTTTGTACAACCAGTATGTCGTTCTTTATGTGTTTGGTCCTGATTTCAATTGCTGTTAGAAGTTGTATGACGTTATGTGCAGTTTTAAATTTGCATCTGTTTTTTTTTGTGTTTTTTTTTTTTTTTTGTTGTTTTTTTTTGTGGCTTTTAACACAAAAATAGTCCCTTTGCAGTGTTTTCGTGATTGTTCTCAGTAATATATATGCACATACGAAGTGAATGTTTTAGAAGAGTTCATAGCATACACTCCTCAGATTTATTAGTTCAGATATCCGAGCCAAATTGTACTTTACATCTCCTGTCGAAGAGCATTACTTTTGTGGTATGTAGCCGAATTTAGGTTTACAACCGCCTATTAACTGCCAACGTTATATGAACATAATAAAGAAGATCCAATTACCTTTAGTTTGGTCACTTAAATGTTTGACTGATTTGGTGGTCGATATCTTTATAATTATATATAAAACGCGGGACTTGCCAATCGATGAGTTTATTGTGTCATTTACACATTTATTTTGTTTGTAATACTTGCAGAGATGTAATTGTTTGAAGATCACGTAAATTTCTGTAGAATCATGTTTCAACTGACGTCAGTGATGACGTTGGCAAACTGTGCCAATAAGAAAATACATAAATGAGGTTAAAATAGTTCAGAATAGTTACTCTAGATATCTATTGCAAGAAATTTATTAATATTCCACAAATAATTTAGTTAGATAATGGCGAAACTTTCATGAGAATATTCATATTACTGTTCTCACTTTTTTGTCGGTCATAGAGTAACTGCATTAAAGTTAACGACAATGTCATGACTGAACAAACGCTTTTGTACATCCTCTGTACCTTCATATGGCTTTTATTGCGACGTCCGACATTTAGCGAGAAATAATGATATGATGGATAAGAAGAAGTCATTTTTATCTACTACATTTTAACGGGTTTTACATAAGCATGACTATTCCACAGAAAGAGCTCACGTATTTTTATCATCCCCTTGTACAAGCTTCACATGTCCAGTCCAACCTGCACCCTATGCAGATCAACTTCACTCAATATAACCAATACGAAAAGTTGACCAGACTGCAGACTCGGCTGCATTGTCCTTTTTATTTATTTATTTATTTATTTCGTTTTTTCCTTTATTTTCAGAGAGAAAAGACACTGTAGAAGAAATAGCTGACCCGATACCAGGAATAAATGGAACTGCATCAGGAATAAACGACACTGTATCAGGAATAACTGACACTGTATCAGGAATTAATAATACTGTATCTGGAATGAATGATACCGTATCAGGATTGAATGATACTTCAACAGGAATGAATGACACTTTGTCAGGAATAACAGACACTATACCAGGAATCAACGAAACTCTAGTAGGGATTAATGACACAATATCAAAAAATCAAGAAAATTCCTCAGACTCTCTTGACTATTATGCATTACTTAACATCGCTTCGCAGCTTGTGAATGAATGTCAGCTTGGAGATTTGTCCTCCTCTTTAAATCTGACAGGCAGTTGTGAAGACCTTGAGGTACCTGCTAAAAGTGCAAGTGATGATTTGATTATCTATCAAACTCAACGGCCGGTCAAGCTTGTATTTACTGTTGCTGCTGTTCCAAGATATGAGACTGTTCCACTCCTCACACAGCCAAAGATACAAGCCACTGACTCACTGGTTTGCCTTTTACTTATCATTCTTTTTTTGTTTTATTAAATTTGTCATGGATTCAAATGCACAAGTGATATGGATACGCCTTATGTGTTGCCACCATTTTTAAATAAAAACAAATTTTAACAGTATAGTATTTGCTTCGCTTGAACCAGAATCCCTTTCCTTCGGAGAGCTACTGTTAAAGACAAGAATGTGCTTCCTTGAGGTAGCATCTTTTTGCCTTTACGAAGAGCGACCATGAGAAGCGGGGCGGGTAAGGGGCAAATATTTTCGAATAAAAGTGATTTTCCTTTGAAGTGCTACAATTCGAAATTGAAAAACAAAAATCTTTTGTCATGTCAGCGGATAGTATATAAACATGTGCCGGACATGTAAACAATTCCTAATCAGACTGATCCATTTGTAAACATTAAGCTGATAATAATAAATGCAGATATGAAATTAGTTTAACTTAACTAGCTCTCAGGGTGTTAATACTTAACAGTAGAAGTTGTCTAACTTTGTTTCTTGCCTAAAAAAGATACATGTATATTATAATAACTTACATCATCATTGTTTTTCTTTCTCCAACAGTCTGTCGTTGTTTCCAGTCTGGGTACTATTGAGTATCCATGGCAGTTGACAGCCAGTATTAGAACAGGAACCGGCCACCCGGATGCTGTTTTGCTTGGAAACTTACGCATTAATGCCTCTAATGGATGGTTCAACTATACTGATCTAGAAATATCTCACAGTGAAGCCGGATATATTCTCGATTTCAATGTGACTTACCCTCCTGCTGCGAGGAACTTTACACTAAGCACCAGTCAATTTGATGTTACAAGACGTCCGTTGCAGGGCCATGTTGTAACTAAAACAGATGGAGATATTCTTCGCAATGCAATATTTTCTGTTGAACTAGATCTAATGGACCTCGAAACCGGGGACATCATCGACAATATTGAATGGAGGGTAAATACATACAAGGCTAATTTATAGGTTTAAGCCCCTTCTCAAACAATTTTTAAACAAATTAATCGATTCACACGTGGAAGGTAAATGTACACTGTAAAGTATCAGGAACTGACAATGAGCTGGGGCCGTATTCATAAAGCCACTTAAGTCGTTGCTATGCGGTTGCTAAGGCTAGATATCTATAAAGGAGATTCCCTACAAATATGAAATTTGGTCTGGAGGAACAGTCTTTGTAAGACTGTTCCTCCAGAGCAAATTTCATAGTTGTAGAGAATCTCCTTCAAAGAAATTTAGCCTTAGCAACAGCATAGCAACGACTTTAGTCGTTTCATGAATACGGCCCCTGGTAGCTTAAAAAGGTCATCTCCGAACAGTACGCACATAATACAAAGGCAGTAAAGAGCATCACATGAAAAATCTAAGAGCAAAGCTCTAATCAGCCAAACAAAGAATAAATCTCAGCATATTCTGCTAATAGGAAAATACTGGAACCAGGACAGGGTTTTACCGATTTTACCGTGCACAAAAATGCTTGACTAACATTCAGGTTCCTGAACTCATTGAGTGACGTACCACAGGAAATGCAAGTAAATCATACTATACACTGCTAGGAAACAAACATGATATATAGCAAATACTGCAGCGTCGGACAGCAAGAGCTAAAGAGAACCACATCAAAGTAAAAATAGGCATGATCTGGAATTAATACAATCAAATCCCACATTCCGCTTTCAAAACCAATAGAGAAAGAAGCACAAACACACAGAAATTGACACAAGTTTACGAAACACGCACAGTAAACCGAATGAGCAGCTCTTTCCCAAACAGATGGTCATTCAGCTACCCCGATAACAGCATCAACATCTATTTTTTATTATTTTTTTTAAGCATTTTTTCCTGGACAAACACGTATATCATCAGACATCAACTCACCTGCAAGAAGTCGCTGCAATCCTTGAGTCCGCGATCAGATCCACCGTTTTGTAATTTAAATGGAAGCATAGCTATGCATCGTGATTGGATTAAAATCTAGGCATGGATGAACAGTCGCTTTGCAGACACCATCTCGATACTAAATAGATAGCCGTTGTTTAGTTTTTTGCGTTCCATTTAACCTACAGAGTCTTGCCCAAAACAAATGACAATACAACAAAGCATAAAATCTACGCCAAAAGAAAATGATCAATAGAATTTCTTTATATTCTATACGTTTCTGCTTCTTCAACAATGTGGCGATCGATAAGTTTGCAACGTTTTCTCCTGATATTGAAATTGAAAACCAAGCATTTGCAAACTCACGACAATGTGAAATTACCAAATGCATAACACTAATAAGTAAGTTTTCAAGTCTGTTCTTGTAAGGACCATAACTAGGTTACTGTTTGGAATATCTTAATGAAACTTAGTAACAAAATAGATGAAGCTGAGACGGTGTGTGTCGTATAAGAATGGTTGCTCTCCTTTACTTTCAGTGTTCCGTTCGTTTTAATATATTTATAGTATTTTTGTGCGCGCCAGTACTGGGTTATTGTTAGAATTATCTAGTTGAAACTTTGAAGCAATGTGCATATGCTTGAGACTTAGGTTTGAGTATGAGAATGATGTGCCCTCTTTCTTAATTTTGGATTTACATACCATTATCTAGTTGAAACTTTGAAGCAATGTGCATATGCTTGAGACTTAGGCTTGAATATGAGAATGATTGTGCCCTCTTACTTAATTTTGGAGTTACATACCTTTGATTAGTTCCCACAAACTACTCTTGTGCGAATATTAGAACCTTTGGGTGACTTATTTTCAGGGCTGCCCGAGGGTACTGACTTGCGCTGAAACAGACAGAAACGGGCGTTTATTGACCCGCTTGCGGTTTTCTTGCTTTTTATTTTACTAAGTCCTGCAATAACCGTCAGTGTTGAACTTATGATAGGTATATCGCCTATCAAGTTTTACCGGAGATATAAAATGGCACAAAAATTACAACAAGCACGTTTTTCTTTAGTAGAGTTAAAAGATCTAATACTCCGACTTGAAGACCCAGTGACAGTATTATTTGACTGAACAGAATATAATCTCGGTGCATCCCATGTATGGCGTTATTGTTATTGTCCATATTATACGAGTATTGAGCTCGATGTCGCATCCATATATACCATAATGATCTGGCTGAAAATTTCAAAGATTTTGCTTGGTGACAGATTCAGGTCCCTTTGAGCCTCCTATATACCTACATGAAAGCAACATATGTAAGCAAAGAATGTTATGTACGAAGATCACCATGTTCGCCTTTTAATTGGAATGCAGACTCTTAACCTGGAAGAAAAATAATGACATGTTTAATATTTGTTTCTTACAGAACCACACCTGGCATATTGAAGCAGCAATGTTAGGAAACCCACAATATGGAGATTTGGATGGTGTATTGTCTACGACATTCGATCCCATGACTGGACGCGCCATCTTCTCCAATCTCAGGATCACTGGCTTCGGCTTCTTTTACATCCAGTTCCGTATTTATTCCGACCCACCTGAGTATAATTTCACGCTCAACGAGATGATGCATATTGAGAATCCTCTTCATGTTGGCTTGATACGAGAGGAAGAATCGAAAGTACAGGTAACTAGTAAATAACCAATCCATTTTATTTTCGAACGGATCTAATGTTTAAAATGCATTTTGTACTCTTTATCATATTCTACAAGGCAAACAGATAGGTAATACAATTAAATCCACACCCCGCCATCACAATCAAAAGAGAAAGAAGCACACACACACACACACACACACACACACACACACACACACAAAAGTTCACGAAAGACGCGCACGGCAAACCAAATGAGCAGCTCTTTCCCTAACTATCCTAATTAGAAACAGCAGTAACATCTTGCCAATTTTTGTTTTAATATATGAAGGTATGTAATATTCAATAAATTCGGATAATAATAAAGTGTATTTTCGCATTTCCTTAAAATTCGGTATATTTTTGTAAATTGGTAAATTCCAGAATTTCTAACAGCTGTATCAAATTTGTTTATAAATACAGCAATTGCTTAAAGGCAAGTTCCAAAATTTCGTTTATTTTGTAACTAACATGTTTGACCAAATAGTTTGAAATATTCAGCCAAAATGTTACGTTAACTTCTATTCGCTGACATTTGGTCAGGTACATCAGAGTAAATTGTGCAGACACAAGTCATACTGGGAAGAAGCCGTCTTATCAGGGCCTACACTGCTTTCCATTTCATCTGTAACTTATGGTGATACTATAGTGTTATGAACCGATACTGTTCTATTTAAGGGCACTTACGGTAATTATTTGAACGGTTGGTTTCCATTTTTCGGATCTGTGTATGTGTGTGTGTGCGTGTATGTGTGTGTTTGTGTTTCTGAGAAAGTTTTGCTGAGAGGTCTATTGTTTTTTTATCGGGCCCTGCAGCATTTAGGATGGATGATGGATGGATAAAATGCGATTTGATGTCCTTTTCAGTCATATCAGGACGACGGGAGGGTGATAACGAAAGTCTGTGTGCATTGTAATCCCGTTTACGATTGAAAAGATTCACCCCTCAAGCGGGTCGTCTCGAACCCGGGACCGCTGGATCAGCAGGCGAGCGCTTAACCTACTGTGCTATTGGGTCTACTGTAGCATGTAGGAGTAGAATGAGTCTGTATAGGCTGGACAGCCAGATACAACTGTGATTCTCACCGAATAAAAAATCGTTTGTTTTGAGTTTAGTGGCCCTTTCCTATGGTATAAAGTACGTTAATTTTGTTTGCAGTAAAATGTTCAGTGGTGGAGTCATAATGTTGGCTGGTTGCAATATAGGTGGCGTCTATTTCATATTTTATGCTAACTTGTCGATGAAGATTATATATATTTCAAGCTGGATGGTGGTTCGGCGAAGCTATCAATTCTTTTAATTTTGAAACTAAAGCGCTTCTATTATGATAGAACATTCGAAGGTAGAGACAGTGCCTATTAATTACCAAATGAATCAGTAGGGAAACACAATGCACGATCGGCATAATCACTTGGGTAAGCGCGGATATTGCTCAGTAGGGAAACACAATGCACGATCGGCATAATCACTTGGGTAAGCGCGGATATTGCTCGAGCTTACCCAAGTAATTATGCCGAAAGTACCCATGTAACTTTATGCTATTGAGACGCAATTTATTGAATAAAGTGAAGATTGTTCGGCTCAATGCGTCCATTTAAGGGCCATTTTGTGGGTCTTTGAGATCACTGATGCCATTGCGAGTCACTTAAATATAGAGTTCGGCTTAAGCCGGAGTGCTGTAGTAGTTCAACTTTATCATCACTTGACCATTTCCCTATTGGCCCGAACTGACTGAAAAAATAATGAGCCGCGACGTGACAAAACCAACAATGTGGTTGTGCGCCCAGCGCAGACTCAGATCAGCCTGGGCATCCGCCCAGTCTGATCAGAGTCTTCGCTGTCCGCATGGAGGTAGCTTAGACTATACAGGTTCGACTATACAGGTTCGGCTATTGAAGCCTCATCAGTGAACCTGTAGTGACCTTGAAGGTACAGTATTGTAAAATATACAAATATTCAAATACGCCTGCTTGTCCGCTTGTAATAATATCCAGATACAGTTCTAACTTTTGTTAGAAAATATAGAAAGCGAGGCAGTGGCTAAACGGTTGCAAAACATGTAACTATTTCATATCAGAATCTGTTTAAATTGTAAACCTCATATCTATTCAGTGTTGATGCGTACTTGTATTCCAGGTGAAATTCAATGTAGATTATGACAAAGTTCTACCAACAGAAGACAGACTGAATGAGTTTGAGCAGATGATACTATGTGAGATTGCAAATAGCTGGCCTGATGTGAGAATGAAAAGTGGCGTAATTAGCAAAGGTAAGACTTTCACTCTTTTCCTCGATTTTACTTTCTTCTTAGAACAGATAGCCAGAATAGAGAAATGGATTCTACTGCCTAGATATTAAATGGACACAACGGACGAAACCAATCTGTCATAATTTTTCAGGCGCGCCATTATAAATGAGGTCAAAGAGCATTTGTAGGCTGATATGACTCTGCTCTCTTTGTGTATGTCAATAAGACTTCTTTCTAATGTCTGCAGATTAATTTTATCACTGAAACACTTATCTGAAACAATGTCCAAGAAACGATTATTCTTATCGAGTGTCTAGTTTCTAATAAATGGCATTTGAGCACAAAATATCAACCAGTAACTCTAAAGTAGTAGGTACCTTGTGTGCGCAACTCCTCCTACAGTTTTATGCGGATTCTTTCGAAACTTTACAGCTGGTTTTGTCATGGTCTGAAAATACGCATGTGATTTGGATATAATCCTAAGATTATTTTTTGTTACTTTTTCTACAAGTTGAACTTAGTCATTTTTTAGGCGTTTTTACTATCAAAGTGACTAGATAGTGGGTACCTTGTGTGCGCAACTCCTCCAACAGTTTTATGCCGATGCCTTTGAAACTTCATAGATGTTTTGGTCATGGTCTGAAGATATGCATGTGGTTTGGATATAATCCTCACATTTTTCGTCACTTTTTCCACAAGTTGAACTTAGTCATTTTTAGGCGTTTTTACTATCATATTGACTAGATAGTGGGTACCCTGTGTGCGCAACTCCTCCTAAAGTTTTATGCCGATTCCTTTGAAACTTCACAGGTACTTTGGTCATGGTCTGAAGATATGCATATGGTTTGGATATAATCCTCACATTATTTTTTATTACTTTTTTCGCAAATTGAACTTAGCCATTTTTCATACATTTTTACTATCAAAGTGAATAGATAGTGGGTACCTTGTGTGTGCAACTCCTCCTACAGTTTTATGCCGATTCCTTTGAAACTTCACAGGTGTTTTGATCATGGTCTGAAGATATGCATGTGGTTTGGATATAATCCTCACATTATTTTTTTATTACTTTTTTTACATTTTTAACTTAGCCGCTTTTCCAGCTCAAACACTAAGTGTATATACAGTGGAGACCTAGTTTCCAAGGCGGGGGACATTAATTCGTTGAATTTGCTTGTTCTTAGGAATGGTTTGATGCGAATATAGTTACATTCTCGCTTACACGTAACAAACCTGACCTAAACAGTCATCTAAATTGGTAAAACGGAAATTATAACGCCTGTCACTATTCGTGAGCATGGTATCTTATCTCTTTTGCTGATCTGTGACGTTAATTGCTCGGTTCAAACAGTGAGAACGAAAACTGATTTAACTAGAAGACAGATATAACATTTCAGTCTGTTATATTTGAATTTTAAGCGAGTATAAAGTAAGATATAATGGAATGCTAGAACAAACTCAGATAGGCGGTTCTTATGAGGGGCAACAACATATATTCATAAAGAAAACGATTGTTTTTATGGTCAGGCAGCAAAATTTATTTCAGGATACCAATTAAATATCCACTTTTCCTGACTCATTTTTTATTATGTTTTATTTCACAGGTGGTATAATCGTTACTTTTGTCATAGAAGGTAATGAGACATACGTCGATTCCCTGTTGTACAGTCTGTGTGAGATTATTTCAAATGAAACCACCTATACGTTTTACGATTACAACTTGACACTGGACAAGTACATGACAGTTAACAACAAGACGTTCTTTGGTGTTGAATGTGCCACCACTGTAAGTATTATTTTTTACTTTTACCAGGAATGAGTCAGTAATACAATATTCATAGAAACGATTAAAAAAGCTTCAATGCTGTATTGAAAGCAACGTTAACGGAAATAACAGTCTTAAAATTGGTGACCTTAATTATTCAGCAATTACTTGAAAGGACTGGACAAGTCCTAACAGTCAGAATCATCCCGATTTCTTTTCGTAGAAATTTTCGAGATATTTTTATGCCAGTTTGTATCAGAACCTATAAAACATAGAGAAAGGATTTATATATCATTTGCAACGGTGAAATTGTTAACGAAATTGTGTATAGCTCAATTATAGGGGCAACTTACCATGTTTGTTTGATAACAGAAATTAGGTGTGCAGCTTATGTATAGAAAGTCAGACACTGTAAAAGAAATTTTAATCAGAAGATTAAGAATCAGAGCCATTTCGAGTTCTGTCATTGTGAATGAATTGAATGTTGAAGGGTTGAAGATAGCTGAATTATTTTCCTTGTTAAATGTACATCATCAAATATAGAAAAGAACATTCTTATAAAGAGAAAAGGGCAGAAATGGATAAATGCAGACTGTGTTTCCCATGTTTAGAGGAAACACAGAGCTAAGAAAACAAATATACAATAAACACTATAACCTGAGGTACTGCAAAGCAACAATGTACGAAGTCTACGCGTTTCAAAGTTATTAGAATAGTTCATGTGTTTGAAGATATCAGACCCGATTTCTTACATTTACTGACAACTGCACCAGCGGGTATATCTTTAAAATCACAAAATCTAAATGTCAAAAATCCTTGAGACTCATTGGGTTTCCAATTAGATGTTTCAGTCATCGGAACACCCTAGATACCGATAGTGTTTGCGGTGACTCGGTGATATATTTTAGAAAAATGACTAGATAAAGTATTTTCTGCCAGACAGATTTGATCCGACTTCTGTTTATTTAATATACCGGAACTGGAAAAGCGCATAATTAGTCCATATGGAGTAGACAAGGTAGGAAGATTAATAGCTTTTGGTACTCTGTGCGCTCACTGAGCTCAGTGTCGGTCTGATCCTCGCACTGGCGTGTAGACTGTGGCTCCAGGGTTGGAGGGACGGACTGGCTTGGATCGTATCCTATTTGAAGCTTATGGAATCAATTTACATTCCAGTTAATGGGTGTGGCTGTGGGACATGCTTCAATATCGTCATCATGTCTCCAATGCTTGGTCACTAGGATCACTATTTGTTCCTATATGCATTATTTGGTTCTGTTATGGTTGCTATGTCTTATCATGCCTGTAGATGTGTCATGTTCTTGAAGGAAAATATAAGAATAATAACTTAAAGTCACTTCGTGGTTTGGAAAAGACTGCACACTTTGATTATTAGTCCTTTTAAACGGATTTTTTTTAATTTTGTCCTATCCCAACTGAAATTGAAGTTGAATCCAATCAAGATTATAGCACAGCGTTAAAACAAAATTAAATTATGATGTTGAATTAAGGTTATTTTAAGTGTTATTTGCCCTCTTGGGTTGTTGTTATTGTAGCAGGTAGTGATAGTCAGCTTTAGTTTCGTCCGTCACAGTTTTCTTTTCTCTGTTCCTCTACCATTTTGCAGTCGGGCCAAACAAAGCAGAATTTTCTTCTTGCTGTTTTTGCATTATCACAGCATCGTTTTATCTGATACAGAAAAGTTAATATATGTTTCTATAATTGGAGTGTATTTATTTTAAGGGTATGCAACGTAAGATTGATATTTGAATCACAACTACTTCTTTTAAACAGTTGCTTCTTTTTGATTTAATTGTGCAACTTCAAAATTTGCCGTTTAAAACAATTAAAAGATTTTGAGGTTTTTTAAAGAATAGAGTGTTTGAATCATGTGCACATGAATTATTATTATATTTCAGACTCGCTCTGATGGTTTGTCGGCGATCATTATCGCAATCATTGTAGCAGGTCTACTGGTCTTAGCAGCAGTGGTTACAGTCGTTGTCTGGAAGTGTTATATACTCTCAAAAAGGACACCTGTTATCGGTATGTATGCCTCAGGACTAGTTCATCTCGTTGCAGCTTGAACAATGTTTAAAACTCAGTTCAAAATAAACAATAACGTTTATTACGTCTGTCGCACTTTTTGGTAAAGGTATGTTTTTATGGAAACCGCTGGGCCGCTATCACTGCTGGTGGACAATATGTCCCCGAGGATATCATCAACCCAGTCAGTGTTTCAGTGTTGATTCTGGTTCTTTAGCATTGGAGTCACTACTAAAATACTGATTTACAGTAACCTTCTTGACTTCCATCTGGTAAAATATCAAATTATTCTAAAAACATTATAATAAAATTATGCCTAACTAACTTTGAAGTTGGTTTAATATTTTTTCTTATTATACAAATTTAGCAAAACTTCTAACCGACCACTTGCTTGAATGATGTCATAAGCAAATGGTATCCGTATGTTATTTTTAAGTTTCGACAAAAATGATGTTTTGTACAGGGAAAATGGGATTTTGTCAGAGAAAAGTCGGGGAATATTGTTGTCTCAGCTCTGTGGGAACAGTCTTTACACATCGCAGATGTCCGAAGCAACTTCTTTGCATGATGCAGTTTATATGAGCCGCGACACGAGAAAACCAACAATGTGGTCGTGCACCCAGCACAGACTCAGATCAGCCTGGGCATTTGCCTAGTCCGATCAAACTCTTCGCTATGCGCTTAAATGGTAGCTAAGGGTCTAAGGTACCTCCATGCGGACAGTGAAGACTCTGATCAGTCTGGGCGGATGCCCAGGCTGATCTGAGTCTGCGCTGGGAGCACAACCACATTGTTGGTTTTCTCGTGTCGCGGCTCATATTTCTTTTGCGCACAAAGGAAGTTCTGATTGGAATGCACATACGTGCATCTGGTCTGTTCTTTTTGTTACTAATGTTGACAAGATGATAATTTTGCCATGCGTCCACTCATATTTTTCTTCAGATTTGCGACCAAAGGGTCCTCAGTATCTCGATCATGACAACAAGCAGGTAGAAGAACAACTCTTTCGTGATGACACGTTCACAGGCATGAAGTTTCGTCCTCCCATAAGTACACTGCTTGGTAATGAGAGTGGATCGGAAAAGAGGCCTTTATCGGGGTTGTCGGTCTCTGCCCTTTCTCTTGAGACAAGAACTCCCGAACCAAAGGACCATGCTTCACTAGAACCCACATTCTTATGCTCGAATGAACGTCTGGCTTACAATTCATATCAAATGAAGCTACCAGGAGCCAGTTTGGCAGAAAAATCTCACGAGGATCTAACCTGTTAGATCTCACAATAACCACATGCGATGGAGGGAAATATAATCTGATAAATGGAGACATCCGAATTGATTTTATGCATTCTCATAACAATCTTATTTTCAGTTGGCACGATTTTTTAACGAAAATGATGAAGACTATATTATGTAGGCTGAGGTATTCCAGTTCATTCAAATATTTTAATATTTCATTCTGTTTAATGCATGTCATTCAAAAATATTCGGAAATGATGAAAACTATATTACGTAGGCGTAAACGTCTGATGTTGATCCCATTTATTGTAATTATATCGGTGTAGTCCCTTGAATAGCTGCTCACTTTGCTTTCTGTTATATTTTTCCGATGACTAAACAGTAGATAAAAAATACATATTTTATGTTTTGTTTGCACTTTGCAGTAAAGGCTTTTGGTATTTGTTGTATTTATGTACGGTTCCTCTTTGTCAGAAAGAGTGTGTTTGTTGTCTAGCATATGCTTTCCTTTATCGTTTAACAGAGAATTAAATTATTTGAGATCGAATTATAGGTTTGAGAAACTCACACATTTCCATTGTATGAATTTCAGATAGCATCACACTTATAATTCGAGAGGAGCATGGCATACAATGTATGCCATGCTCCTCTCAAATTATAATTGAGTTGACACCATATATCTGTTACCATAGCAACTATGTAATTAGCAACTGTTGTGCTAAGTGCCTTCGCAAAATGACGTCTCGGTGACGTCAGTTAGACATCAATATGAACTCTTCGTTGTTATGGTAACAGATCTATGACGTCTATGGTAAAGGAGACTGTGAAACAGTGTAAGCCATGCTCCATCAAGCAAGTTGAAATTCTTTCAACAGAAACTTAACTATTATCTTTCCTTGGTATCTACGTCTGAACCGCGACATGACAAAACAAACAAAGTGACAGGTGCGCCCAGCGAAGACTCCGTTCAGCCTGGGCATCTGCCAAGTCTGATTAGAGTCTTCGCTGTACGCACGAAGCTAGCTTAGACCCTTAGCTACACTTTAAGCGATTTGCAAAGAGACTGATCAGTCTGGACAGATGCCCAGGCTGATCCGGATCTTTGTTGGGTGCACGTGCCACTTTGTTGGTTTTGTCTTGTCGCGGCTCATTTAAGTTTAACCAGCTTTCGTTCTGGCTATTAATGGTCGTCGTTTGCTTTAGAATTTGCCTCTCAAGCAAGAAATGAGCCGCGACATAACAAAACCAACAAACTGGTATGTGCGCCCATGTGAAGACTCAGATCAGCCTGAGCATCCGCACAGTCTGATTAGAGTCTTTGTTTTGCACTTAAAGGGTAGCTAAGGGTCTATTCTAGCTCTATGCGGACAGCAAAGACTCTGATCAGATTCGGCGGATGCCCAGGCTGATCTGAGTCTTCGCTGGGTGCACATGCCACTTTGTTGGTTTTGTCGTGTGGCAGTTTATTTATGTTTAACCAGCTATCTTGGAGCTATTAACGGTTGTCATTTTCTGTAACATTTGCCTCTCAAACAAGAAATAAGAAATGATTGTGTTTGAACAATGTGTAAATATATGAATTAAAATTTCATTTTTGAATATAAATGGAGTACTGAAGACAGTGAGTTCAGTTGGTTGAATTAAACTTTCAACAAGCTTCGTACTTCGTGAAATTATAGGTTGTTTTTTAACTGTCTTCATCATATCTTGCAAGTTCAAAAAAGTCTAAACTCGTAATTATTTTAAAAGTTTGATAATTAAAGTTACATTTCTTGTTTATTGGTTGTCATAATCCTATTACGCAACACTCCAGTGGCACTGCTATTTCATTAAAGGAAATATCCCATCTCATATAGGTAATGACATAACAGGGTAAAAAAATTTAGAGTCGTACCACTTTCTGGCTAGCGTGATTCACGTATTCGACATCGTTCTTGGTTGCACGATCATTGCATCAGACATTTTAACAGATTCTGTTCTAATAGATTTTATTAAATGGTGGCGGTTTGTTTTATTGAATGCTGGTATCAGGTTGTATTGACCATTAACACTATTTTTACTGAACGATTGCATGTGGAACGTCTAGGCTATTTCATGGTTCAATAAAATTACATGACATGCATGATGATACTTTTTTTATAATATACAGTTACTGACCTTTTTTAGGTGAATATGCAGCTCTATTGACCGGCAAACAACATATTGACCGACACGAAGTGGAGGTTAGTATGTTTTGTTTGCAGGTTAATAAAACTTCATATTAACCGAAACAAAGGTCAATACTTGTTTTATTATATAATCATTCTAAATACAGTTCCCTTTGTTATTTATGGTGGTACTACATGGTATTGTCTCGCGACGTTACGTCATTAATATTTACGTACATCAGACGTTAGTTCACGAAAATACAATGTCGTCAGCGTAAAAGTAATATTCACTGACTGCCCGGTGAATATCGCAAAATATTGACCGGCACGTGACGTCAGATCAACCAATGAGATTGTGTTTTACATCTTGGTCATATAATAATATTATTCACCTGCTTATGATAACATGCCTATTTATCATTTTACGATACACAGTTTACGATATATAATTAGTAAATGCCGTTGTATTACAATTTGATAATAATATTCAATTGTTTAAATTTAAACAAGACGTTACTATAATGAACGAGGCACATGTCTAAATTGCATAATGGGTATCATTCGTATTAAAACGACTCTAACTCATTATATAACGTAAACTGTGCATCACATATATATATAAGAGCCATGTGTTGTCGGCAAGATATCATAAAGAGGTTGACTAATAAAACTAAGAAAAGTTTTGATCATATGACGTCGCTGTTATTAAGTGGATAACGTGTAATAAAATTCTAATATTTACATTCTCAGTGCCTTTATTGAAAAGCCCTATAGGAAGCCATTACAACGTATGATAGCTGCACCAGTTTCCGGGGTATTAACATTTTCTCGCGACATAAAGTCCGTATTATAAATAAAGAGTAGATACAGTGAGGCTGTGTGTGTAGAAAAAATAAGTTACGTAAAATGTAACTTACCTTTCATGCCCCAGTATCTCCATGCCGATCCAACTTGCTGAGCTGAATCTGCTCCCAGAAACTGCTCCAGTTTTTGGGGTACGTTAAAGAAACCGCCTACAAAATGTATCAGGTACAGTTGAATGATAACAACTGCAATCGTGAGATCTGCTACTCCTTATGTTCCAGGAATGATCTTTGAATCATCATAAAGAAAATTTATAGTTGAATAAACTGCCGTTCCACTTTTGTCGGTGCTTTCCATAAACTTCTGCAGTTTTCCAATATGGCCGCTTTAACGGTTACCAACAACGACGTCACGAATGACGTCAAAATTAACGTGCTCACGCGCGTCAATTGTGAATGCCAAATGTTGTTGCTTCGCCATCCTGTTTGCGACATACCTGACGAGAAAATCGGTATGATTTCATAGAATACCCCGAATACTGGAGCACCCCGAAAACAGGTACATCAACCATAATGTAGTTTATACGTTTATACGTTAAGTGACGTCAAATAAACCATGTTTCTCAACATCTGATTGGAGTTAGGCGATGTAATGACATAGTTGACGCTGTTCCGCTGTCAGTCAAATAAATGTTTTTTTTCTGCTTCAACTGTAGCCCTAACGCAAATATGTAGTCAATAGAATGTAAATATAAGCAATGAACTTAATTTTTCTGGTATTTATCGAAGTATAAACTACATTGGGTCGCTAGCAAAGTTTACATGAACCCCTTAGGGTTTCAGTTACTTCGCATGCGACCCGATGTAGTTTATACTTCGATAAACACTAGAAAAATGAAATTCATTCCTTAAATGACCACACGTGTAATAACACTTTGGCGCGTACATATAACGTCATCGACAACGTTTGTGTCAACAATGCGTTTCCTCGGTGAAAGAATGTTAAATTTGAAGGCGATAAACTCCCATTTTAATGGGTCATATGATAAACAGAATCTTACACTCATGGTCATTTAATGAAATGACCACATGTGTAAGATCCTATCTTTATGACATGTAATTTTACTTGACCATCAAACAGCTTTTGCGTACCATCATTGTATAATGGTAGTACACGTCTTTTATCAGATAAGGTAACAAAAATGATAAAAATGATCGACTGTAAAATTCCAAAAATTGAGACATAGTGATTAAAGGTAATCGTCCTAAAAAGGAAGTTTTGTTTAACAATGCAGTTATGCTTCTGAAAGATGCAGATGGAATGGAAAAATCTATAAGCCTTTATCAGTCTGCACCTTTAAGAACAGTCTGATCTGAGTCTGCGCTTTGTGCTCAGATCTGTCAGTCCCAATACTTAGATGGTTGTTTTTTGGATTTGACGGCTCTTTGAGACAGTATTTCAAGCTATATCGAGCCGTCTCCGAAGAGAGGGAGAAAAAGAGATGATAGAGGAGAGAAAAATGTCCAACTAACCCCCACCTGCACCTATTGCGAGAACAGTAGTCCCTTGTCATACTATCTCCCAAGTATGTAGGACGTCCCGGTATTGAAAATTACCCAGCACCATCGCATGACCACCCTTTTTTATCATTGTTTTTTTTTTTTTTTTTTCAGTTGTACTAACATTTTGATGTTTGTATTTTATATGTTTTGACATTTTAATTAGATTGGTGCATGTGTTTACTAAGTTTACCTTTTCGTGGTATCATGAACGCTTCCCTATTCAAATTCCCATTTTCGCCCGCAATGAGGCATTTATCTATACCAATCTATCTGCAGTAACCTCGTCTGTTGAAGTGGAAATACTGACTTTTAAGGGAAGCGAGTACACTTCCAGGGGAAGCAACTCTACCATTTTCAAGTTGGCCTCCCTACTCAATGCGGTCAACTCTTGAAAGAAAGAATTTGCTCGAGTAGGAGCAAATTCTTTTCTTTAAGTGTAGACTATTTTGGAAGGGTTTTGTCGTCCAGTGAAAGCAAACAGAAAGTCACACAATTTATTGACTCCCTTTGAAAAATTAGCTGAGAAATATGGTGGTATACTATTACACCATAACCTTTATCTTCCCTTTAATACTCTCTACGAGTGTCCCTTTTAGATTGATATGTGGCCAAAGTGAAGAATTTGCCGTTTTAACATTATTTTTTCGTTATTTAATGTGTCATATACGTCTATCAAGTCTGTCCGATCGTTTCTGTATTCTAATGTTGTCAAACCCAGTTTCTAAGCCTGTCTCGGGGTAGTTCAATTTCTTAATGTTTTCCAGGCATATTCTTTGCTTATACTCGTACTGACATTTCTTGTACATTTTAGACCAAATAGTTGTGACATATTACTAAGGATTTATAAATATCTAAAAATATCAGAAATCCAAGATTTCATATCGCTATTCCTACTTTTTTTCGATATGTGATCTCAAAAGCAGTTTGTTGTCTGCTACAACTCATGACGTTGAATCAATGAGGAGTCAGCCTTGTGCGCCTGCTGAAATTTAGCTTCATGACTCAATCAATATGCGCTTAAACGTAGCAGAAATATAGTTACGACCTATTTTCGTGTGGGTATCTTAATATACTACAGTTGCCACGAATTGCTTTTTCGTCCCCGCAACTCATTCAACAGTATTCTGACCTACACACATAGATTAGACATAACATAAAGGCATGTGGCTGTGTGCTAAATACCTTTTATCGGATGAATTATTCGACAATAATGGCAGCTTACTTGAAATGGAGTTTACTATGATTGTTACAATTGCACCAAGGGGTCGCATATTCGATCCCCTGCTTCTTCGGTCATTTAGACTAAACCGAGGCCTCGTCTCTGCATGGCCTCTGTGTTGGTGGGACGTTAAAAGGATCACTCAGTCACTGTTATTGTACCTCCTCCTTCATTATCCAAGTGAATGAAATCAAACTGACAGCAGAACATGTTAGGCATGGTTCAAAGATTTGCAAAAAGTCCCAGTTGTTTTGATTTCACACTGAACGATAATTATGGACTTACATATTCACACAGCACTTATAATTTATAAGAATTATAAATGATTTTGCAGGAGTGGGAGACTTTTTTTTTCAAAGCAAATAGGTTTTTTCGTAGCGTGCATGTGCGCATGCGCGCTAAAGAAAGCTACCAAAGCGTTTCGGTCTCATTTGTCTCTAGAACAGTTTTCTTATGTAGCTCATCCAACCCCAATAAAGACATGAAGCATATAATGGAGCCGTGACACACCAAAAACAACAAAGTGCCATGTGCGACCAGCGAAGACTCAGATCAGCCTGAGCATCCGTCAAGTCCGGTCAGAGTAATCTCTTTCGGCATGGAGGTAGCGTAGACCCTTTTCTACTCTTAAAGTGCAAGTAAAGACACTGATCAGCCTATGCCCAGGCTGAGTCATCGCTAGGCGCACATTCCACTTTGTTGGTTTTGTCGTGTCGCGGTCCAGTTATATTGTAGCACATCAATCAGTCCTTTTTTTAGTACAACATCTGAAAATAACGCGAAATTTAAAATGTCTGCGCAGAAAGTATTGGAAACTTGATTGACGTCGCATGAAATGGGGTCATGGATCATGTATGCTGTATTATTACGTTCCCCAGGATGAAGAGATTGTACATGTGGACGGAAAAACTCTGATCTGACTGCACTTTTTCGAATGCTGCTAAGAGTATATCAAGTTCGAACGTCTTAAAGTACAACTGCATGCGACGCCGCTCATGTTACTTATTTGGAGAGAATTATAGAATTTTCAATATTTTTCTTTCGTTTATTTACTCTTGTGATAACTTTGAGCCGAGCCATGAAAAAGTGATCTTCGTAAAAGTCTCAGACCAGCCTGTTACATCTGAAAACTCAGGTCGCCCATATTTTGCTGGAAAAATGGAATTTACAGCAAATATCTTATCAGTTTATGAAATGCATCGGCTGATCTGAAACGTCGGTATTCACATCTGATTCATCCCAGCAGGCACACACAAAGTTGATTCAACATCATGACGTTGTATCCACGTAGATTCAACGTTGTGTGTCCACTGGGTTGTAGCAAATACCCCCTATTTTTCTTGACATGACCACTGAGTTTTCGTTATATTTGATATTTTTTACTTGTTTATATTTTCTGTGGGAATAAAGTATATAGATTTACCTAAAGTCTATTTTCTTTTTTATTTGAGTTAGATGCCTTCAAGGGCGACCAAAATCGACTCAGATCATCCTCCACTGCAAAAAAAACCTATCTTGGGACAATAGACAAAACATTATAAGCGTGGCTTTGCGAAGCAAAGACGGGCTTATCTAATACCCTTCGTGTGCGTCCGCGTCCGCGTCCGCGTGCGCGTGATAGTGAAAGTGCTGGTGCACGTGCGCCTTTGTATAAAAATATATACCTGTTGCATTTTGCTCAGTTTTTAAGTATTCGCAAGGGCTAAACTTGCTTCAAAGATACGCCTGGGGAAGATCTACTGAAAGCAACGATGCATATTGGGCCATTACTGATAAATCACTGTTGAGTGAACATAGAAAAAAATGCACCTGTTGCGTTTAGATCAGTTTCTAACTAACCACATGGGCTAAAGTTTAAAGCTTGCTCCATAGATACGCCTGGGAAATATCTTCTTAAAGCAGTTTGTAAGTAACGGCAAAGCCTAGAGTCTTCAAACTTGCTACATAGATACGTCTGGGAAAAATCTACTGAAAGCAGTGATGCATTTTGGGCCATGACCTATATCTCACGGTTGACTGATCACAGAAGAAAATATTCACATGCTGCGTTTAGATCAGTTTATAACTAACCACAGGGGCTAAAGTTTAAAGCTTGCTCCATAGATACGCCTGGGAAATATCTTCTGAAAGCAGCGAGCATTATTGGCCATGACCTACATTTCACGGTTGATCAACCATAGAAGAAAATATTCACATGTTGTGTTTAGCTCAGTTTCTAAGTAACCGCAAGGGCTAAAGTCTTATAACTTGCTCCATAGATACGTCGTGGGAAGACCTACTGAAAGCAGTGATTCATATTGGGCCATGACCTTTATTTTATGGTTGATCGAACATAGAAAAGGCATTCACCTGATGCGTTAAGCTCAGTTGGGAAACCACAATGGCTAGTGTCTTCAAACTTACGACAAAGATACTTCAGTCGACTGATCCTAGGAGACCTTTGACTGTAATACAAATGTACAAGTATGTGGTCAGACAAAGAGAGTTCAATAGTGGAGCAAATTTGATTGCATAAGTGGCCTAGAAAAGGAAGATAGTGGTCTACGGAGTGTAACATTTGTTTTTATATATCAAAACGATCGTCTGGGTCTCTAGTTATCAAATTAAGCGTTTGCCACCTTGGCAAACCTTGCATAACTCTGTAGTGGCCAGTTATTTACGTTACCCCTTTAAATTTTGAATATCAAAAATATTAATTGACGTCAATAAGAAATGTGTTTAAACTATATAAATGTATCAAATTTAAATATTTTCTGTAAGAACAGTTAATAAGCTATAAATTAGGCTGCTCAGAAAACAGTTCAGAGCTTTGGTGTTGTTACTTTCGTTACAATATATCATGTACCCCTTGAAAATCTAAAATTGGAACTTAAGTTGTTGCATTTTACGAAGACTCTATTACAAAAAGACCCAAAATGATCATTTTTACCTACTATTCAATTGCCCCTTTCAGTGCGTTTCTATCAAAACAAATATAAGACCTCTAACTTTTATACTTTGTCAACCACATCCTGTTTAACAGTTACACCTATTCCCTGTTTTTGGCTGAAAAGTCATTTTTCGTATAATTGTTCGTACAAAAAATGGCTAATTACCAATTTAAATTTGACAAATTGGGGCCTTTTGCAAAAAGATCATGTTAACCATAATATAACACAATAGCTTAAAAATTGTTTTGACCCTTTCAACACATTTTAGCCAGAGTAACGTACTTAACAGATTAAAATGTTTGCATTAAGCGTCTATCATTCCCGCCAGAAAAAAAAACTCTTTTCAAATTCTGACTTTTTAAACAACGCATTTGTGATGTATATGTATATTATCTATTGTAAAATGAAATTTTCGCATTGTTTAATAAACTAATCGGGCAGCAAACAGTGTTATTTACGTGACATGCAAAGATGAGATTGTCCTAAAACTAGAAAAGAAAACCTTCGTGAAATAATCTATACATAGAACACTTTTAAATTTTACCCAGAACAGAACAGGACAGAGCTTTATTAATATCCAAATGACATTAAAAATATCACACCATAAGAATTTTACTAATCAGAACTAACTGTTTTATACTCAGAAAGGTAACGTTTATAACCATTATTTGAAAACAATCACTGAGATTATGTGTTGTTACTGAAAATATGTCTAAACCTCATTAGTTTTGTTAAAATATTTTTAAAACGGCACTTTGGACTGGTTTAAACCCACCCTATGTAGTTTATCAGTGAATTTTCCACGGCGATGCATCTGTTGTTGTGTAACGATGTTATAGTTTGTGTTGGCCAATTATCTGTAGTGTTCGAAAAATTGATTTGTTTTGTCTGTTTATTCGACATCATTCTGATGTATGTAAAACAGAAAGAAAGAAGGTGAAAATATACATTTTGTGTGCCTGGGTATGCTTGATAAATGCTAACTTGTGGACATCTGCATGAAATGGGCGCACATATATTTTGCTACCCACTAGTATCGTTTGAGTACTTGTTGTATGCGTTATATTACTATTTTTAGTTTGGTGTTGTGGGAGGGTTGTGGCACTAGTTGAATCAGTTTCTGATCATTGCCCTTTTACACTTCTTTACCTGTAATGGCCTTTTCCTATAAACGCAATATATGAAACCATAGTTTAATTACGTTTGGCCGTATAGAATATATTTAAAACGAAGTAACGAATATAACAGTTTAAAAAGAAAAAGTAATTTTACCCCACTGCTGCTAGTGTAAAGTGGCATGTGGCTAAGGTGAAATGCTTCCTTGTACTTCATGTTCTGGTCATTTGGAATCATCTGGGCTCTTTCTCTGAAAAAGGAAATAGCTGGTGCTATGTGGCATTGGCAGTGTCGCAACATTACATTTCTTAGATAAACCGAGATTGCTGTTATTTTTTGTGATTCATCCCTTGCTTCCAGAGACTCATCCTTCAGAATTTAATTAATTTTTTATCAATCTTAGAATTTAAGGTGAAGAGATACAATTTCACGTAAGTTATTCTGCCAATTTTACTTTGGCCTCCTTTCTTAATGGGGAAAACTTTTAAAAAGAATTTGCTGCTGTAAAAAAAATGTTTCTGTTTCTTTTAAGAGCAGACCATTTTTGGAAAGGTTATAGCTTTCTCAGAAGCGAACAGGAACATCTACGGAAATAAATATTGTTTCTTTATAACAAATTGCAGTAAAATACTGAGGTGTGTCCTTTCATATTAATACAGTATTATTGCACATACTTGCCAGAAGATCATGTTGAAGCGAGGAACACACACGAGAAAGAACATAGCAGACTCAGTTTAACTAATTACTTTCAAAATCGGATGATATTGCCTAGAGGCACGGATAAGATGATTGTGGCATACTGTTATTACTTTAAAATCATTATCAAAATACCTTTTTAATTGAGTCAATGATAATTCATTTACTTTGACTTCTTGGTTTGGTATTTAAAAAAAAGGTAACGTATACAACATTCAAATGCAAACGATTCGTCAGATTAGATTTATGATTTTTAATGATATTTTCTGTTTGATATAATACAATAAGGTGTCCCTAGCACCAGCTTCAGCTTAACTGACGCAAATTGAGCCCAGATGATTCCAAACATAATTTTCAATATGATGAAGTACGAGGAAGCTTTCCACAGTAACCCAACGGTACTTTACTATAGCTGCAGTAGGAAAAAATACACATACTTTTTAACCTGTTATGTACGTTACTTTGGTGAAAATATATACTACAAGGCAACTTTGGGTTTATACATTGTTTTTATAGAAAATGTAAATTAGAGTTAAGGGGCAATGAGCAGGAATTAATGTTATCTGCGCAACAACCCTACCACGATACCAAACTGGATATAGCTGCATTAAGATATAAGACACGTAGTAAGACGATACTAGCAGCTAGCTAGATAAAAATGCAGCCCCTTACAAGTTCATGGGTACAAAGCTAGCCTTAAACAAACAAAATTAGGTATACACAATTTTCATCTATTTTCTTTCTTTTTCCATATATGCCAGTTATACACCAGAATGATGGCAAATATACATATGAAACAAATCGAGTTTTCGAAGACGACAGTTAAGTGGACAACACATATGATGACATAGATCATTAGATACACCAGAACTGATGCTCCACCTTGGGGCTGTCAATAATGAGTTACATGAGTGGATTTAAACTGGCCGTTCTAAAAATGTTTTTACTCAAAATAATAAAGCTTAAGCGTATTTTGCAGTAGCAATATTTAATCCCGGGGAGTTTTTTTCAAATGTTACAAACGTTACCTTTCTGAATACAAAACTTACGTTATTACAAGTTATTTGATATTTTGTGGTTTTGTTTAAACTTTTAAAGTTATTTGGATATTAATGAAAAAAATCATGTACAGATTAACTCATGAAGGCTTCATATGAACATCGGTGCAATCTGAGCATTGCATGTCATGTAGATAACGCTGTTTTCCGTCTATGTAGGCGACTACTATGCAAAAGTTTCATTTTACGATAAACAATAAACATATTTATCACAACTGCGTTGTTTCAAAGTCAGAATTTGAATAGAGTGTTTTCCTGATGTGAATGACAGACGCTTTACCCAATTATTTTTATCTGTTAAGTACGTTACTCTGGCTAAAATGTGCTGTAAGGTCAAAAATAATTTTTTAAGCTATTGTGTTATATCATGGTTAACATGATCTTTTTGCAAAAGGCCCCAATTTGTCAAGTTTAAATTGGTTATTAGCCATTTTTTGTACAAACAATTATACGAAAAATGACTTTTCAGCCAAAAACAGGGAATAGGTGTAACTGTTCAACAGGACGTGGTTGACAAAGTATTAAAGCTAGAGGTCTCATGTTTGTTTTGCTAGAAACGCACTGAAAGGGGCAATTGCATAGTAAGTAAAAATGATCATTTTGGGCATTTTTATAAGAGAGTCTTTGTAAAATGCAACAACTTAAGTTCCAATTTTAGATTTTCAAGGGGTACATGATATATTGTAACGAAAGTAACAACACCAAAGTTCTGAACTGTTTCCTGAGCAGCCTAATTTATAGCATATTAACTGTTCTTACAGAAAATATTTAGATTTGATAAATTTATATAGTTTAAACACTTTTCTTATAGACTTCAATAAATATTTTTGATATTCAAAATTTAAAGGGGTAACGTAAAAAACTGGCCACTACATAGTTATGCAAGGTTTGCCAAGGTGGCAAACGCTCAATTTGATAACTAGAGACCCAGACAATCATTTTGATATATAAAAACAAATGTTACACTCCGTAGACCACCCCCTTGAAAGATAGCCCATCAAGTTTGCTCCACTACAAGTGTCAAAGAAAAGGAGAGAACATGTTTACAAATAGATCAGTGAGTTAGTGAGTGAGTGAGTGGGTGGGTGGGTGGGTGAGTGAGTGAGTGCGGATCAGTGAAGAAGAAATAATTTAAATAAGACTATGGAAAGTTTTTTGATCTTACATGATAATTCCAAAAAATATTAATGTAAACTAGCACATTAAAAGGAAAGAATTGTCTTTGGTCTAAGTCCCATGAGTTATAATTCAACAATATATGGTAGGTCAAGAAATTTTAATACATGTACATTTTACTTGCTTGTTTCAATAATATGAAAGTAGACAAACACAATAACACAGTTTACATCCACAGTTTATCAAAGAATCTTTTTCAGTCACAAATACATTTTTGTTTACTATATCTACCAAATAGGCCTCATTGCACTAACACACACAGGAGACTCAGATCAGTTTGCGCAGTCTAATGTTAGTCTTCCCTGTTAGCATGAACAGACTACGATATGATCTGAGCAGTCTACACAGATCGGATGATTGTGTTAACATTCAAGTCAACAGTGAGCAGTTAAAGCAGTTGCACGGCTAAAAAGCGTAAATGAAGACCCTGATACGTCTACACAGATGCGAGGTCTGACTGAAATATTTACTGTTCACATAAATATAGGTGAACAGTGACTGGGTTTTCAATCGGCCTGCATATCTGCGCAAACTGATTAGTCTGCATTTTCGCTTTTTGGAGTCTTAGACACGCGCACACATACCCTTTTTATAGAAAAAAAAATCATTTCTTTGTTTACAACTTAACGTGACTTATCGGGAACGTATTTCACTGTTTCATAATGCCAGTAATTGTGAAATGTTCCTGGAGAATAAAACGTGTTTTTGTTTGCATTTACTTCTCGTAAATAAACCAATTAAAACGATTGGTATATTCACTATTTTTATATTAGAATAGAATATTTAAAATTGATAAGTTTGAATTATTTATTTAATCTTTATTTTTTAAGTAAATGCGTACACATACAGATAACAGCAGCAGTTCCCCTTTTAAGCCCTCTTATAGGGTTTAATCACTGGCTTAATTCCTTTTATAGTCACATATTTGATGTGAGCTATGGCCCTAAGTACTGCCTGTTGGAAGCGATCACTGAGGGTCACCATTTTCAGCACTGGGAAAAACTGTGCCTAACTTCTTCAATGTCGCTAGAGAGAGGAAAAGTGGACGAGCAGGCCTTGGCAGACAATGTACATCCTTCTCCGAGCCATACTTACTGAAAACTATATTTCCATTCAGTATGAAATAAAAGAGGACTTCACGCGGTCCAAACCTTAGGGGGTTAATCAATGGCATTGTCAGATACGGTTAAATGCGGGACCGCAGATGACTAGATCAAAACAGACTACAAAAACTTCATTTGTATCGTTGCTGAAATGCGGAGGGATCTGGTAGTGGGCCATGGTTACTGGGATATTTGCTCCGGCATATGTCCCAGTAACACCGGTCCCCACGGTGTTCCAAGTTGTACAGTTGCTGTATAGTTAACCTTAGGGTGCTGAAATGCGAAACTGGTGGAATTTGCGGACAGCGTGGTTCCAGATGAGGTGGCTCATGATGTAGTTGAATGAGCTCATCATGAGCCGCCCCTTCTGAATCTACACTGTTTCCCTCAATACTCTGAATCTCCAGTTTGATATAGAACGAAGCATTCATTGAGAGTTTGCGTTTGTGGGTGTATATTTTGTCATTAGCTTTCTAGCGCTTCGGAAATTTAATTATATTTCATCCTTTTGGAAATCCTTTCGTGCAGAAGTATTTCATGTATAAACGTAGTTGCTTCTGGAAATGTGATTTTATCTAGCGGGAAAAATGTCCTCCCACAGTAAATGCATGTGTTCAAGACATGGATATCATCCCAGCGGGCGCGTGGCGTTGTGGTGGTGTTGTTTTGACGTCAGTGCGACGTGATAACGTCGCGTCGGCGTCAATGCGACGTCATTTCGACGTCATATTCCCGCTGGGAGGATTAACTGAATTCATGAAAACGATAGTAGGAAATATAATGTTAAGGTACTCACAAGAATCTGTCATTACTACCATCACTATGTTCTTTTGTAACTGTATTTATTACATGCTCCTCTAGCTGTTTCTATTAACAAAACAGAGTGAATAAATAATTTGCATTTGCA